>JAUNZO010000344.1:4800000-5400000 GCA_031894775.1 Chloris gayana
AAATGTGTTCCACAATGATCCGAGTGCGAAACACCTGCGAACAATTTTGTTCAACTTCGGGTGGCCCACTAGTGACCTGCATTTATTGCACTGGGGCAAGTTGTGAAAACTGTGTTTTCCGCACCCGACAGATGTGTAGGAGTCCAAAAATGTAGTCCGGAACAATCCTTGTGCGAAACACCGATACACAATTATTTTCATGTTTGGCTGGCCCCGCTAGTGACCCGTATTTATTGCGTCGAGACAAGTTGTCAAAACTGTGTTTTCCGCACCCGATGGTGTCTAGGAGTATGAAAATGTGTTCCAAAATGATCCGAGCGTGAAACACCGGCGCGTAATTTTGTTCAATTTCGGGTGGCCCCACTAGTGACCCGCATTTGTTGCGCCGGGACAAGTTGTGAAAACTGTGTTTTCCGCACACGGTAGTGTCTAGGAGTCCAAAAATGTGTTACGGAATGATCCTTGTGCGAAACATCGAGGCACCATTTAATTCATGTTCGGGTGGCCCCACTAGTGACCCGCATTTATTAAGTCGGGACAACTTGTGAAAACTGTGTTTTCCGCACCCGATAGTGTCTATAAGTCCTAAAATGTATTCCGGAACGATCCCAACATGAAACACCGACGCAGAATTTGTTTATGTTCAGGTGGGGCCAGTACAGACCCGCATTTATTACATTGAGACAAGTTGTGAAAACTATGTTTTCTGCACCCGATATTGTCTACGAGTCCAAAATGTGTTTCACAAGGATCCGAGCGTGAAACATCGGCGGACTATTTTGTTCAACTTTGAGTGGCCCGACTAGTGACCTGTATTTATTGCGTCGGGACAAGCTGTGAAAATTGTGTTTTTCTCACCCGACGGTGTCTAGGAGTCCCAAAATGTGTTCCGGAACAATCCTTGCGCGAAACACCGACACACAATTTTTTTCATGTTCGGCTGGCCCCACTAGTGACCCGCATTTATTGCGTCGGGACAAGTTGTGAAAACTGTGTTTTCCGCACCTGATAATGTCTAGGAGTCCACAAATGTGTTCCACAACGATCCGAGTGCGAAACACCGGCGAACAATTTTGTTCATCTTCGGGTGGCCCACTAGTGACATGCATTTATTGCACTCAGGGCAAGTTGTGAAAACTGTGTTTTCCGCACCCAGCAGTGTCGAGGAGTCCAAAAATGTATTCCGGAACAATCCTTGTGCGAAACACCGATACACAATTATTTTCATGTTTGGCTGGCCCCACTAGTGACCCGTATTTATTGCGTCGAGACAAGTTGTGAAAACTGTGTTTTCCACACCCGATGGTGTATAGGAGTATGAAAATGTGTTCCAAAATGATCCGAGCGCGAAACACCAGCGCGCAATTTTGTCAATTTCGGGTGGCCCCACTAGTGACCCGCATTTGTTGCGCTCGAGACAAGTTGTGAAAACTGTGTTTTCCGCACACGGTGGTGTCTAGGAGTCCAAAAATGTGTTCTGGAATGATCCTTGTGCGAAACATCGAGGCATCATTTAATTCATGTTCGGGTGGCCCCACTAGTGACCCGCATTTATTACGTCGGGACAACTTGTGAAAACTGTGTTTTCCGCACCCGCTAGTGTCTATAAGTCCTAAAATGTATTCCGGAACGATCCTAGCGTGAAACACCGACGCAGA
The DNA here is from genome assembly GCA_031894775.1 of Chloris gayana. Classification (NCBI taxonomy): domain Eukaryota; kingdom Viridiplantae; phylum Streptophyta; class Magnoliopsida; order Poales; family Poaceae; genus Chloris; species Chloris gayana. The sequence goes on from JAUNZO010000344.1 coordinate 4,801,659, forward strand.
ATTTGTTTATGTTCGGGTGGGGCCACTACAGCACCCGCATTTATTGCGCTGGGACAAGTTGTGAAAACTGTGTTTTCCGCACCCAATAGTGTCTACGAGTCCAAAATGTGTTTCACAAGGATCCGAGTGTGAAACATCGGTGGACTATTTTGTTCAACTTTGAGTGGCCCTGCATTTATTGTGTTGGGACAAGTTGTGAAAACTATGTTTTTCGCACCCGACAGTTGTCTAGGAGTCCCAAAATGTGTTCCGGAACAATTCTTACGCGAAACACCGACACACAATTTTTTTCATGTTCGGCTGGCCCCACTAGTGATCCGCATTTATTGCGTCGGAACAAGAAGTAAAAACTGTGTTTTCCGCACCTGATAATGTCTAGGAGTCCAAAAATATGTTACACAACGATCCGAGTGCGAAACACCGGCGAACAATTTTGTTCAACTTCGGGTGGCCCACGAGTGACCTGCATTTATTGCATCGGGGCAAGTTGTGAAAACTGTGTTTTCCGCACCCGACAAGTGTGTAGGAGTCCAAAAATGTAGTCCGGAACAATCCTTGTGCGAAACACCGATACACAATTATTTTCATGTTTGGCTGGCCCCGCTAGTGACCCGTATTTATTGCGTCGAGACAAGTTGTCAAAACTGTGTTTTCCGCACCCGATGGTGTCTAGGAGTATGAAAATGTGTTCCAAAATGATCCGAGCGTGAAACACCGGCGCGTAATTTTGTTCAATTTCTGGTGGCCCCACTAGTGACCCGCATTTGTTGCGCCGGGACAAGTTGTGAAAACTGTGTTTTCCGCACACGGTAGTGTCTAGGAGTCCAAAAATGTGTTACGGAATGATCCTTGTGCGAAACATCGAGGCACCATTTAATTCATGTTCGGGTGGCCCCACTAGTGTCCCGCATTTATTACGTCGGGACAACTTGTGAAAACTGAGTTTTCCGCACCCGATAGTGTCTATAAGTCCTAAAATGTATTCCGGAACGATCCCAACATGAAACACCGACGCAGAATTTGTTTATGTTCAGGTGGGGCCAGACATGACCCGCATTTATTGCATTGAGACGAGTTGTGAAAACTATGTTTTCTACACCCGATATTGTCTACGAGTCCAAAATGTGTTTCACAAGGATCCGAGCGTGAAACATCGGCGGACTATTTTGTTCAACTTTGAGTGGCGCGACTAGTGACCTGTATTTATTGCGTCGGGACAAGCTGTGAAAACTGTGTTTTTCTCACCCGACGATGTCTAGGAGTCCCAAAATGTGTTCCGGAACATTCCTTGCGCGAAACACCGACACACAATTTTTTTCATGTTCGGCTGGCCCCACTAGTGACCCGCATTTATTGCGTCGGGACAAGTTGTGAAAACTGTGTTTTCCGCACCTGATAATGTCTAGGAGTCCACAAATGTGTTCCACAACGATCCGAGTGCGAAACACCGGCGAACAATTTTGTTCATCTTCGGGTGGCCCAATAGTGACATGCATTTATTGCATCGGGCAAGTTGTGAAAACTGTGTTTTCGCACCCAGCAGTGTCTAGGAGTCCAAAAATGTATTCCGGAACAATCCTTGTGCGAAACACCGATACACAATTATTTTCATGTTTGGCTGGCCCCACTAGTGACCCGTATTTATTGCGTCGAGACAAGTTGTGAAAACTGTGTTTTCTGCACCCGATGGTGTCTAGGAGTATGAAAATGTGTTCCAAAATGATCCGAGCGCGAAACACCGGCGCGCAATTTTGTCAATTTCGGGTGGCCCCACTAGTGACCCGCATTTGTTGCGCTCGAGACAAGTTGTGAAAACTATGTTTTCCGCACACGGTAGTGTCTAGGAGTCCAAAAATGTGTTCTGGAATGATCCTTGTGCGAAACATCGAGGCATCATTTAATTCATGTTCGGGTGGCCCCACTAGTGACCCGCATTTATTACGTCGGGACAACTTGTGAAAACTGTGTTTTCCGCACCCGCTAGTGTCTATAAGTCCTAAAATGTATTCCCGAACGATCCTAGCGTGAAACACCGACGCAGAATTTGTTTATGTTCGGGTGGGGCCACTACGGACCCGCATTTATTGCGCTGGGACAAGTTGTGAAAACTGTGTTTTCCGCACCCGATAGTGTCTACGAGTCCAAAATGTGTCCCACAAGGATCCGAGCGTGAAACAGCGGCGGACTATTTTGTTCAACTTTGAGTGGCCCGACTAGTGACCAGTATTTATTGCGTCGGGACAAGCTGTGAAAACTGTGTTTTTCTCACCCGACAGTGTCTAGGAGTCCCAAAATGTGTTCCGGAACAATCCTTGCGCGAAACACCGACGCACAATTTTTTTCATGTTCGGCTGGCCCCACTAGTGACCCGCATTTATTGCGTCGGGACAAGTTGTGAAAACTGTGTTTTTCGCACCTGATAATGTCTAGGAGTCCACAAATGTGTTCCACAACGATCCGAGTGCGAAACACCGGCGAACAATTTTGTTCTTCTTCGGGTGGCCCACTAGTGACCTGCATTTATTGCACTGGGGCAAGTTGTGAAAACTGTGTTTTCCGCACACGGTAGTGTCTAGGAGTCCAATAATGTGTTCTGGAATGATCCTTGTGCGAAACATCGAGGCATCATTTAATTCATGTTCGGGTGGCCCCACTAGTGACCCGCATTTATTACATCGGGACAACTTGTGAAAACTGAGTTTTCCGCACCCGATAGTGTCTATAAGTCCTAAAATGTATTCCGGAACGATCCTAGCGTGAAACACCGACGCAGAATTTGTTTATGTTCGGGTGGGGCCACTACGGACCCGCATTTATTGCGCTGGGACAAGTTGTGAAAATAGTGTTTTCCGCACCCGATAGTGTCTACGAGTCCAAAATGTGTTTCACAAGGATCCGAGTGTGAAACATCGGTGGACTATTTTGTTCAACTTTGAGTGGCCCTGCATTTATTGTGTTGGGACAAGTTGTGAAAACTATGTTTTTCGCACCCGACAGTGTCTAGGAGTCCCAAAATGTGTTCCGAAACAATCCTTACGCGAAACACCGACACACAATTTTTTTCATGTTCGGCTGGCCCCACTAGTGATCCGCATTTATTGCGTCGGGACAAGATGTAAAAACTGTGTTTTCCGCACCTGATAATGTCTAGGAGTCCAAAAATGTGTTCCACAACGATTCGAGTGCGAAACACCGGCGAACAATTTTGTTCAACTTCGGGTGGCCCACTAGTGACCTGCATTTATTGCACTGGGGCAAGTTGTGAAAACTGTGTTTTCCGCACCCGACAAGTGTGTAGGAGTCCAAAAATGTAGTCTGGAACAATCCTTGTGCGAAACACCGATACACAATTATTTTCATGTTTGGCTGGCCCCGCTATTGACCCGTATTTATTGCGTCGAGACAAGTTGTCAAAACTGTGTTTTCCGCACCCGATGGTGCCTAGGAGTATGAAAATGTGTTCCAAAATGATCCGAGCGTGAAACACCGGCGCGCAATTTTGTTCAATTTCGGGTGGCCCCACTAGTGACCCGCATTTGTTGCGCTCGGACAAGTTGTGAAAACTGTGTTTTCCGCACATGGTAGTGTCTAGGAGTCCAAAAATGTGTTACGGAATGATCCTTGTGCGAAACATCGAGGCACCATTTAATTCATGTTCGGGTGGCCCCACTAGTGACCCGCATTTATTACGTCGGGACAACTTGTGAAAACTGTGTTTTCCGCACCCGATAGTGTCTATAAGTCCTAAAATGTATTCCGGAACGATCCCAGCGTGAAACACCGACGCAGAATTTGTTTATGTTCGGGTGGGGCCACAACAGAACCGCATTTATTGCGCTGGGACAAGTTGTGAAAACTGTGTTTTCCGCACCCGATAGTGTCTACGAGTTCAAAATGTGTTCCACAAGGATCCGAGCGTGAAACATCGGCGGACTATTTTGTTCAACTTTGAGTGGCCCGACTAGTGACCTGCATTTATTGCGTCGGGACAAGTTGTGAAAACTGTGTTTTTCGCACCCGACAATGTCTAGGAGTCCCAAAATGTGTTCGGAACAATCGTTGCGCGAAACACCGTCACACAATTTTTTCATGTTCGACCGGCCCCACTAGTGATCCGTATTTATTGCGTCAGGACAAGTTGTGAAATTTGTGTTTTCCATACCTGATAATGTCTAGAAGTCCACAAATGTGTTCCACAACGATCCGAGTGCGAAACACCGGAGAACAATTTTCTTCATCTTCGGGTGGCCCACTAGTGACCTGCATTTATTGCACTTGGTTCAAGTTGTGAAAACTGTGTTTTCTGAACCCGGCAGTGTATAGGAGTCCAAAAATGTATTCCGGAACAATCCTTGTGCGAAACACCGACACACAATTATTTTCATGTTTGGCTGGCCCGACTAGTGACCCGTATTTATTGCGTCGAGACAAGTTGTGAAAATTGTGTTTCCGCACGTGTCTAGGAGTATGAAAATGTGTTCCAAAATGATCCGAGCGCGAAACACCGGCTCGCAATTTTGTTCAATTTCGGGTGGCCCCACTAGTGACCCGCATTTGTTGCGCCGGGACAAGTTGTGAAAACTGTGTTTTCCTCACACGGTAGTGTCTAGGAGTCCAAAAATGTGTTCCGGAATGATCCTTGTGCGAAACACCGATAGTCCATTTAATTCATGTTCGGGTGGCCCCACTAGTGACCCGCATTTATTACATCGGGACAACTTGTGAAAACTGTGTTTGCCGCACCCGATAGTGTCTGTAAGTCCTAAAATGTATTCCGGAACGATCCCAGCGTGAAACACCGACGCAGAATTTGTTTATGTTCGGGTGGGGCCACAACAGAACCGCATTTATTGCGCTGGGACAAGTTGTGAAAACTGTGTTTTCCGCACCCGATAGTGTCTACGAGTCCAAAATGTGTCCCACAAGGATCCGAGCGTGAAACAGCGGCGGACTATTTTGTTCAACTTTGAGTGGCCCGACTAGTGACCTGCATTTATTGCGTCGGGACAAGTTGTGAAAACAGTGTTTTTCGCACCCGACAATGTCTAGGAGTCCCAAAATGTGTTCCGGAACAATCGTTGCGCGAAACACCGACACACAATTTTTTTCATGTTCGGCTGGCCCCACTAGTGACCCGTATTTGTTGCGTCGAGACAAGTTGTGAAAACTGTGTTTTCCGCACCTGATAATTTCTAGAAGTCTACAAATGTGTTCCACAACGATCCGAGTGCGAAACACCGGTGAACAATTTTATTCATCTTCGGGTGGCCCACTGGTGACATGCATTTATTGCACTGGGGCAAGTTGTGAAAACTGTGTTTTCCGCACCCGGCAGTGTCTAGGAGTCCAAAAATGTATTCCGGAACAATCCTTGTGCGAAACACCGACACATAATTATTTTCATGTTTGGCTGGCCCCACTAGTGACCCGTATTTATTGCGTCGAGACAAGTTGTGAAAATTGTGTTTTCCGCACGTGTCTAGGAGTATGAGAATGTGTTCCAAAATGATCCGAGCGCGAAACACCAGCGCGCAATTTTGTTTAATTTCGAGTGGCCCCACTAGTGACCCGCATTTATTGCGCTAGGACAAGTTGTGAAAACCGTGTTTTCCGCACCCGATAGTGTCTACGAGTCAAAATGTGTTCCACAAGGATCCGAGCGTGAAACATTGGCGACTATTTTGTTCAACTTTGAGTGGCCCTGCATTTATTGTGTTGGGACAAGTTGTGAAAACTATGTTTTTCGCACCCGACAGTGTCTAGGAGTCCCAAAATGTGTTCCGAAACAATCCTTGCGTGAAACACCGACACACAATTTTTTTCATGTTCGGCTGGCCCCACTAGTGACCCGCATTTATTGCGTCGGGACAAGTTGTAAAAACTGTGTTTTCCGCACCTGATAATATCTAGGAGTCCGAAAATGTGTTCCACAACGATCCGAGTGCGAAACACCGGCGAACAATTTTGTTCAACTTCGGGTGGCCCACTAGTGACCTGCATTTATTGCATCGGGGCAAGTTGTGAAAACTGTGTTTTCCGCACCCGACAGATGTGTAGGAGTCCAAAAATGTAGTCTGGAACAATCCTTGTGCGAAACACCGATACACAATTATTTTCATGTTTGGCTGGCCCCGCTATTGACCCGTATTTATTGCGTCGAGACAAGTTGTCAAAACTGTGTTTTCCGCACCCGATGGTGCCTAGGAGTATGAAAATGTGTTCCAAAATGATCCGAGCGTGAAACACCGGCGCGCAATTTTGTTCAATTTCGGGTGGCCCCACTAGTGACCCGCATTTGTTGCGCCGGGACAAGTTGTGAAAACTGTGTTTTCCGCACATGGTAGTGTCTAGGAGTCCAAAAATGTGTTACGGAATGATCCTTGTGCGAAACATCGAGGCACCATTTAATTCATGTTCGGGTGGCCCCACTAGTGACCCGCATTTATTACGTCGGGACAACTTGTGAAAACTGTGTTTTCCGCACCCGATAGTGTCTATAAGTCCTAAAATGTATTCCGGAACGATCCCAGCGTGAAACACCGACGCAGAATTTGTTTATGTTCGGGTGGGGCCACAACAGAACCGCATTTATTGCGCTGGGACAAGTTGTGAAAACTGTGTTTTCCGCACCCGATAGTGTCTACGAGTTCAAAATGTGTTCCACAAGGATCCGAGCGTGAAACATCGGCGGACTATTTTGTTCAACTTTGAGTGGCCCGACTAGTGACCTGCATTTATTGCGTCGGGACAAGTTGTGAAAACTGTGTTTTTCGCACCCGACAATGTCTAGGAGTCCCAAAATGTGTTCGGAACAATCGTTGCGCGAAACACCGTCACACAATTTTTTTCATGTTCGATCGGCCCCACTAGTGATCCGTATTTATTGCGTCGGGACAAGTTGTGAAATTTGTGTTTTCCATACCTGATAATGTCTAGAAGTCCACAAATGTGTTCCACAACGATCCGAGTGCGAAACACCGGAGAACAATTTTCTTCATCTTCGGGTGGCCCACTAGTGACCTGCATTTATTGCATCTGGTTCAAGTTGTGAAAACTGTGTTTTCTGAACCCGGCAGTGTATAGGAGTCCAAAAATGTATTCCGGAACAATCCTTGTGCGAAACACCGACACACAATTATTTTCATGTTTGGCTGGCCCGACTAGTGACCCGTATTTATTGCGTCGAGACAAGTTGTGAAAATTGTGTTTCCGCACGTGTCTAGGAGTATGAAAATGTGTTCCAAAATGATCCGAGCGCGAAACACCGGCTCGCAATTTTGTTCAATTTCGGGTGGCCCCACTAGTGACCCGCATTTGTTGCGCCGGGACAAGTTGTGAAAACTGTGTTTTCCTCACACGGTAGTGTCTAGGAGTCCAAAAATGTGTTCCGGAATGATCCTTGTGCGAAACACCGATAGTCCATTTAATTCATGTTCGGGTGGCCCCACTAGTGACCCGCATTTATTACATCGGGACAACTTGTGAAAACTGTGTTTGCCGCACCCGATAGTGTCCGTAAGTCCTAAAATGTATTCCGGAACGATCCCAGCGTGAAACACCGACGCAGAATTTGTTTATGTTCGGGTGGGGCCACAACAGAACCGCATTTATTGCGCTGGGACAAGTTGTGAAAACTGTGTTTTCCGCACCCGATAGTGTCTACGAGTCCAAAATGTGTCCCACAAGGATCCGAGCGTGAAACAGCGGCGGACTATTTTGTTCAACTTTGAGTGGCCCGACTAGTGACCTGCATTTATTGCGTCGGGACAAGTTGTGAAAACAGTGTTTTTCGCACCCGACAATGTCTAGGAGTCCCAAAATGTGTTCCGGAACAATCGTTGCGCGAAACACCGACACACAATTTTTTTCATGTTCGGCTGGCCCCACTAGTGACCCGTATTTGTTGCGTCGAGACAAGTTGTGAAAACTGTGTTTTCCGCACCTGATAATTTCTAGAAGTCTACAAATGTGTTCCACAACGATCCGAGTGCGAAACACCGGTGAACAATTTTATTCATCTTCGGGTGGCCCACTGGTGACATGCATTTATTGCACTCGGGGCAAGTTGTGAAAACTGTGTTTTCCGCACCCGGCAGTGTCTAGGAGTCCAAAAATGTATTCCGGAACAATCCTTGTGCGAAACACCGACACATAATTATTTTCATGTTTGGCTGGCCCCACTAGTGACCCGTATTTATTGCGTCGAGACAAGTTGTGAAAATTGTGTTTTCCGCACGTGTCTAGGAGTATGAGAATGTGTTCCAAAATGATCCGAGCGCGAAACACCAGCGCGCAATTTTGTTTAATTTCGAGTGGCCCCACTAGTGACCCGCATTTATTGCGCTAGGACAAGTTGTGAAAACTGTGTTTTCCGCACCCGATAGTGTCTACGAGTCAAAATGTGTTCCACAAGGATCCGAGCGTGAAACATTGGCGACTATTTTGTTCAACTTTGAGTGGCCCTGCATTTATTGTGTTGGGACAAGTTGTGAAAACTATGTTTTTCGCACCCGACAGTGTCTAGGAGTCCCAAAATGTGTTCCGAAACAATCCTTGCGTGAAACACCGACACACAATTTTTTTCATGTTCGGCTGGCCCCACTAGTGACCCGCATTTATTGCGTCGGGACAAGTTGTAAAAACTGTGTTTTCCGCACCTGATAATATCTAGGAGTCCGAAAATGTGTTCCACAACGATCCGAGTGCGAAACACCGGCGAACAATTTTGTTCAACTTCGGGTGGCCCACTAGTGACCTGCATTTATTGCATCGGGGCAAGTTGTGAAAACTGTGTTTTCCGCACCCGACAAGTGTGTAGGAGTCCAAAAATGTAGTCCGGAACAATCCTTGTGCGAAACACCGATACACAATTATTTTCATGTTTGGCTGGCCCCGCTATTGACCCGTATTTATTGCGTCGAGACAAGTTGTCAAAACTGTGTTTTCCGCACCCGATGGTGCCTAGGAGTATGAAAATGTGTTCCAAAATGATCCGAGCGTGAAACACCGGCGCGCAATTTTGTTCAATTTCGGGTGGCCCCACTAGTGACCCGCATTTGTTGCGCCGGGACAAGTTGTGAAAACTGTGTTTTCCGCACATGGTAGTGTCTAGGAGTCCAAAAATGTGTTACGGAATGATCCTTGTGCGAAACATCGAGGCACCATTTAATTCATGTTCGGGTGGCCCCACTAGTGACCCGCATTTATTACGTCGGGACAACTTGTGAAAACTGTGTTTTCCGCACCCGATAGTGTCTATAAGTCCTAAAATGTATTCCGGAACGATCCCAGCGTGAAACACCAACGCAGAATTTGTTTATGTTCGGGTGGGGCCACAACAGAACCGCATTTATTGCGTCTGGGACAAGTTGTGAAAACTGTGTTTTCCGCACCCGATAGTGTCTACGAGTTCAAAATGTGTTCCACAAGGATCCGAGCGTGAAACATCGGCGGACTATTTTGTTCAACTTTGAGTGGCCCGACTAGTGACCTGCATTTATTGCGTCGGGACAAGTTGTGAAAACTGTGTTTTTCGCACCCGACAATGTCTAGGAGTCCCAAAATGTGTTCGGAACAATCGTTGCGCGAAACACCGTCACACAATTTTTTTCATGTTCGACTGGCCCCACTAGTGATCCGTATTTATTGCGTCGGGACAAGTTGTGAAATTTGTGTTTTCCATACCTGATAATGTCTAGAAGTCCACAAATGTGTTCCACAACGATCCGAGTGCGAAACACCGGAGAACAATTTTCTTCATCTTCGGGTGGCCCACTAGTGACCTGCATTTATTGCATCTGGTTCAAGTTGTGAAAACTGTGTTTTCGAACCCGGCAGTGTATAGGAGTCCAAAAATGTATTCCGGAACAATCCTTGTGCGAAACACCGACACACAATTATTTTCATGTTTGGCTGGCCCGACTAGTGACCCGTATTTATTGCGTCGAGACAAGTTGTGAAAATTGTGTTTCCGCACGTGTCTAGGAGTATGAAAATGTGTTCCAAAATGATCCGAGCGCGAAACACCGGCTCGCAATTTTTTTCATGTTCGGCTGGCCCCACTAGTGACCCGCATTTATTGCGTCGGGACAAGTTGTAAAAGCTGTGTTTTCCGCACCTGATAATATCTAGGAGTCCGAAAATGTGTTCCACAACGATCCGAGTGCGAAACACCGGCGAACAATTTTGTTCAACTTCGGGTGGATAAATATGGCTACACTTAGTCATATAAATTGATAATGGTGCTAAATATGTAGAGAAGGGATGAGAGTTTCACCCTAAGACATGAGCATCAAGTTTTTGGCATAATTATTTAATGAATACAAGGTTGGTAATGAACTATACTAGGAAATGTAAGTAAATAACGTAATCCAAGATTGAGTCATATAGTTACTAATGTATAACCACAAGCGCTATACATCATCATATGGCTACACTTAGTCATATAGGTTTTTTCGTCCCACTAAGATCAATGATGAAACCTACCCCATCTTCTTGATCTAAAAATCAGCATGTTCAACTATATTAAATGATGTAAGATTTATATAATTAGGTTGTCCCCATGAAATAAACCACACGTATCATCATCATGACCACGTTATCACGTTCCGTGAACACGTTTAATTTATGATTTCACTCATTGCTCATACACTGCATGTGCATTCATATGGGAATGCCGATCGGAACTCGAAGATCAAGGAGGGCACCAGCTTGAAGTGAGCGAATTTGAGTGTGCTAACTACGAACCCAACCAAGGCAAACCCGGAGCATAACCTATGTTTCTAAATTTCTATTTTATTTCATATACGTCTATGGATGTATGGTGCATTTACGTTCAGGAGTTGTTCGGAAACTTAGTAGCACTAGGTTCCTGTTCCCGTGGTTTTGGTTACGTATAATCCTGATCGCTAGTTGCTATGCTTAATAATTTTATCGGTAGCAACACCGAGTGATTTGGAGATCACCCGGTCTAGGGATTAAATTTTGGTTACCCTCACATGATTAATTGGAGACCGTACGGGGAAGCGCATGTGTAGGAATGTGGTGACAAGGTTGGCCCTTGTTCGCCATAGCCCCGTACGTGTCGGTTAAGGACCTTTCGTTGTGACTCCGCGAGCAAGTATTGAGTTGTGTACCAAATGCATACCTTCGTATGGGAGTTGGTAAACCGATGTAACTTGAGAGTCGTAGTGTTGGACGGTATCTCTACCATTTGTGCAAAGTGTTGGTCACGGTGGATGCACGAGTTTGTGAGTAGATGGAGGGTGTGTTATTACCCTTGGACCCGACGCTATCGTGGTTGCATGTGGAATGCACACTCGGAGGGAAGACCCGGCTCATATCTCTCGGTGATCTTGTGAAAGGTGGCCATACGTGTTCTTAAATGATGCGTATGTCGTGCATTTGGGTTTCCCCTGCAGGTTGTAAATCGATATATATCGCCGTCCCTCGCGGTGATGAGTACCACTTGTCTCGAGCAGATCGCCTCGTAGTAATCACATGGAACATGATGATGAACTTGCTGTTTTGGAAGTATTTAATTCATGTATTGCAACCATGTTTGTAGTCTAGCTCACTAAATTTATGATTATGTTTCCACCCTCTTAATTTGGCTAAAATTATGAGATAGACAAAATACATACGTGCTGTTTTTGCAAATACCAGCAAGCCAAGTCAAAGCCCCCTGCATACTAGGGTCGGTTCTTAGAACCACTTTTGACGGGTAAGCCTTGCGGAGTATATTAGATACTCGGGTTTACGTTTAAATTAATTTTCAGGATTCCCGCAGCCCCATTACTATGATTGCTGCGGGAAGTATGTGTGTCAAGGTGAGGAACCCCGGGAGTGGACCGTGGAGTGGGTTCCCGCTTCGCCGACTCAAGAGTGAGGCCACGCCATATGGGCTGGTGTGGTTCTCCTATCTAACTTATATATGTATCGTCGAGATGTTTACGCTTCCGCCACATGTTCATTAAGTATTGTAAACAAAACATTTCACTCTATGTATTGTAATTTGAAATTTGAATCATGGATTGTAATAATTGAGATATTAAACATGAAAGTTGCTACTCAAGCACTCCCCCATGTAATATAATTGGTGAACGTATCCTTATTGTATGTGCAATGTACGTTCGCTTCGCCGAATGTCTTCCGATACGATCCTGTTGGACAATCCCTCTCGCTTTGCGAGGTAGGGGTGTCACAGCTGGTATCGGAGCCATATCGGGATATGCCGTACACTACAGATCGTTCCAAAAATCACCAACACGTTTATACGGTGAGGAGCGACCTAGAACGCCCAATTAAGGTCTAAATAGAAATAGATGTGGCAAACTAACCCTGGGCTTGTTTAAATTATTGCAACGACGGCCCGGCCCAGGTATGTTAGCGCTCCGTACCCGCGGAAGAAATAATACGGGACAATGTTGGCTCGTGGCAATCCACGGGGCGGTTCTTTCTATGAACCGTTACTATGAGAAAAATGATGATATGAGAAAGTGATGAGATTGTGGAATATTTCATTTCATAGTTTCTTTTGAATTTGATGTAATGTTTCTGAAATGGCTTTTTGCAGGTACGCTAATCACGAAACTTAGATCGTGTAGTGTCCGTGATGAGATCACGTGTGTGTTGCCACAAAAACAAGTGGTCGGATATATATACCGATCACACTCTTTTATTTTGGAAAGGACGTAGGTTAAACGACATTTCATATTATTATTCATGCCATGCATCACAATTGCATAAGCTACTTGATCAAGGATGCAAAAAAACGGTCATGAACAATTCACAAAAATTCTGACACGACTCGTACAAGTTATCTAAAAATCGGGCAGAAAACTCCACCCGATCGGTAACTAAACCCTAACCGATTGTTGGTTTCGAAAACGGTCAACTTTTAAACCGTTCGCTCAAACAAAATGATCAAATACAATTTGGAAAGCTCACAATATGTGCCATCACCCTGTCATAATGATCAAAGTAAAAGTGGAGTGGAAATGCGTGAAAATGACTCATCCGAAACCCTGGCAAAAGGTTGCCAGATTTTACCGAATCGCCGGATTGACAGATTCGGGTACCTCACGAAAATCGCGATAACGTTTGCATTACTTATCCAAATAAAATGATCTACCCCATTCTGGAAAGCTCGTTTCCCTCTAATATCAAGTTGGCCAGGAAAATTCGTTAGGCTGGTCAAATAAGCAAAAACAGAGAGCTAATTTTATGCTCCCGGCATTTCTAGAAAACCCTGGCAGAAAACAGTCGAGCCGGAAATCGCCGTATCTTTTGATCCGCTAAGATTTTTACGTGTTTTAGGATGCATTGGAAAGCTTAGGAAATTCTCTAGCATCTAGTTATGAATTTTGATAAAATTTACTGTTCAAACAGAGACGAAAATGGGTGATAACAGAGACGGGTTCAGAACTGATTTATATTATAAAAGTGTTAGTTTCATTCTGTTTTCAGTACATTATATTGAGCCTTTTTATACTTTAAATGTTGATAATATTGCTGCTTAAAATATATTCCTAACCATGCTCTATAGATGGATGCGAGACAGCTCATGGCCGAATGGAACCAGCTAAGGTCCGAGGTGGAAGACCTCACCGATCGCCTGACGGACGTCACCGATGATTACTACTCAGCCAAAGAGGAAAACAAGCAGCTGACGGCCCGTATTGCTGAGCTGGAGAAAGAGAATGCCGCCCTGACTGCACGTCTCAAGGAAGTGCAGGACGACCTTGTCTTCAGCGATAACCTGCGTGTTGTCGCGGATAGGGCAAAGGAAAGGGCCGAGCAGGAGAAGGCAGAACATGAGCAGATGGCAAACTTCTGTGATGAGGAGCGGATTGAGGCACCGAACGAGCTGAATTACGCTAAGACAGCTATTACTCAGAAGGATGAGACCATCCACTCCCAGCAGGCAACCATGCAATTCCTGCACGGACAGCTTGAGACGGCCCAGGTTAACATGAACCAGTTGTTCACGGAGATAGGAAATCTCTAGCACCAGATCGCAGAGTTACAGCAGCACCACCAAGCGTTGCTGGCACCTCACCGGAACTTGTTGCAGCCACCTCCACCGGCGAACAACGGGAACGACGCCGCTAGCGATGCTTCCGATGTGAGCAACCAGGAAGACATTGATAGTGATGCATAGACTGCTGGCTAGCTCTAAGAAGAAACTTGTAAAATTAATGGTAGTGTACTAAAGAACAAAAACTAGTGGCTTGTACGTACGTAAGGACGTCGTGGTCGCTGTGTTTTGGGTAGGTCTGACAGCGTAGGAGATACGGATGACTAGCTAGCCTGGATAAGTCTGAATGTGTGACCCCACGCTAGGAAGTGTTAATATCGCGCGCTTTTGTGTACAAATGGGTTGCACACCGAAATATATGAACCACTAAGCTTATGTTTAATAAATATATGTTTCATTCCGTCAAATTCGGATGATAAGGAAATTTTTCACTAATGCGAATGATCTGAAAATTCGGTAACAAAAATTGGTATTCCATAAATTTCAGATCATGGCAAATATTCTTCCATGTTTATGCAATCTGAAATTTCATGCCGAAGCTTTTATCCCGTCATTTTCAGCTCCTAATGAATATTTCCTCCTATGGATTTCATTCTGAAATTCATGTTCACCTCATGTCCCTTAATTATTATCATTGTCTATGGCTCCGTGATGCTGAGACTAATGGTATAATTAAATTGTGTGGCAGATGGTGAACACTCGTCGCACGGTGGATCCTTCTGGGGAGGGTGCTTCGTCGCAGCCACCTCCTACACCGACCGCTGACTGCTATGGAACAACTCGTTCATAATCAGAACGAGATGTTTCGGCTGTTCCTGGCGAGCCGAACAATAATGCCCATGCAGCAGCTCCTCCACCGCAGCCCCGTCCCACCTCCTATGGGGATTTATGGGCGACTCAACCGCCATCATTCTCGGAAGCAAAGGACCCCCTGGAAGTAGATAATTTTCTGCGTATTGTGGAGTCCAAGTTTGCTCTTCTGAATTGCACCGAGCACCAGAAGACTCTGTTTGCAGCACAACAGCTCCGTGGGTCGGCCAGTGCATGGTGGGCAAACTACACCGCTGCAGTCCCCGCGGATCACCAGGTGCTCGGCCGGAATTCTCTGCAGCCTTCCGTGCACACCACATTCCTGACGGTGTCATGAGAAGGAAGCTTCAGGAATTTGTTGACCTGAAGCAAGGCTCCAGCACCGTGCAAGAGTATGCTCGGAAATTCAACTATCTTGCCCAGTATGCTTCCTATCACGCCGACACCGATGCGAAGAAGCGTGAGTGCTTTCGGAAGGGCCTGAATCCGAAACTGCAAGACCGCCTCGCTCTCTTGAATGGCACATTCAATGAGTTGGTTAGTGCCGCCATTGTGCAAGAGGACGCCATCCGCGTCAATCAGGATGACAAGAAGAGGAAGCGCACCGCTGGAAGTTCATCCGGTGCGCCAACTCATGAATTCAAGCTTGCAGTGACCAGCCCCACTGGTCAGAAATTCCGTGTCCCGGTGCCTCCAATGGGTGGGCAACGCACTACCTTTCAGCAACCTTATCGTGTGCCCCACAATTCTTATCAGCACCGTGGTCACCAACACTCTCCGCAGCAGCACAACCAGGGTGCCGGACCATCCCCGCAGCAGCCGTGCTTTAACCGTGGCGGTGTTGGTCACTTCATCGGAGAGTGCCCACATCCTCGCCGCAACAACGGCAACAATGGTGGGAATAATCAGCATCAGCACAACCGCGGTAATAATGGCAATAATAATTACCGCGGCAACAACAACAACAACAACCACAACAAAACCCCCACCAAGACCGGCCGTGTGAATTTTACTACGGTCGAAGATGTGCAAGCCGGAGAACCGGTCCTCTCGGGTATGTTCTCCATTTCCGAACATCCCACGTTCGTTCTTTTCGATTCCGGCGCCACGCATGATTTCATTAGTCAGGCATGTGTGGATAAATTGCATCTACCGTCTACCGTCTTGCAAACTCCATATGCTATCACATCTCCCGGTGGCCTCATTCACACAAACCGTGAAGCGAGAAACGTTCCCCTTGAACTTGCCGGAATAACATACCTCTCGCCACTAATTATATTAGATGGTCAAGGAATAGATGTGATACTAGGGATGAGATGGATGAAATTGCATAGGGTTGTGCTACACATAGATACTCGAGAAGTACATTTAAATTCCCCAATAAGCAGCCCATGGTTTTATCCTTGCCATGTCCAAAAATTTCTAGAACCCAAATTCAGCACCTAGAAGCAAAGAAATTAGAGGACATACCGGTAGTGTGTGAGTTTCCCGATGTGTTCCCGGATGATTTACCGGGTATGCCACCGGATCGGGAAGTGGAATTTAAAATTGAACTTCAGCCCGGCACCGCGCCGATATCTAGAAGACCTTATAAAATGGCTCTAAATGAATTAGCTGAACTTAAAGAGCAACTCAACGACCTTATGGACAAGGGGTACATTCGCCCAAGTGCTTCACCTTGGGGCTGACCCGCTCTTTTTGTGAAAAAGAAAGATAAATCATTAAGGTTGTGTGTCGATTATCGACCTCTCAATGCGGTAACCATAAAAAACAAATACCCCCTCCCACGCATTGATATGTTGTTTGATCAATTAGTCGGTGCAAGAGTATTCTCAAAAATTGATCTTCGTTCGGCTATCACCAAATTGAGATTCGGCCGGAGGATATTCCTAAAACCGCTTTCTCTACGAGATATGGACTTTTTGAATATCTCGTAATGTCTTTTGGATCGACAAATGCACCGGCCTATTTCATGTACCTCATGAACTCGGTATTTATGCCGGAGCTGGACAAGTTCGTGGTGGTATTCATTGATGATATCCTCATTTATTCCAAGTCGGAGGAAGAACATGCTGAACACCTCCGCATTGTGCTTCAACGGCTACGAGATCATCAACTTTATGCAAAATTCAGCAAGTGTGAATTTTGGTTGGATCGAGTTCCATTCCTGGGTCATATCATTTCAGCTGATGGAATTTCAGTCGATCCGAGTAAAGTTGCTGACGTGCTGAATTGGAAGACTCCTAAGACCGTCAAGCACATCCGTAGTTTTCTCGGACTTGCGGGATATTATCGGAAATTCATCCCAAATTTTTCTATCATCTCCAAGCCCATGACAAAATTGTTGGAGAAAGATTCTACCTTCAAATGGAGTCCGAGTGTGAAAATGCTTTCCAAACCTTCAAGAAGTTCTAGCTCAACCCGACATCACCAAGCCATTCGACGTATATTGTGATGCGTCCGGCATAGGATTGGGTTGTGTTCTCATGCAAGAAGGCCGAGTCATTGCCTATGCATCCCGCCAACTCCGCAAACATAAAAAGCACTATCCTACTCATGATCTTGAATTGGCATCGTAGTTCTTGCTCTCAAAACTTGGAGGCATTATCTCCTAGGAAATCTGGTGCATCTCTACACCGATCATAAAAGCCTCAAATATATTTTCACTCAGCAAGAATTAAATATGAGACAACGAAGATGGCTGGAATCAATAAGAGATTATGAATTGGAAATTCATTACCATCCCGGAAAGGCTAATGTGGTTGCCGATGCACTAAGTCGCAAACACCAATGCAACCGAGTTGAAATCTGCTCTAGGGAAAATTTCAGCAAGTCTGAAAATGAAATTAATCCCTGCCTTCATATCATTCCTTATGGTGCATTGCACAATTTGGCTCTTGTTCCTACTCTCCGCGAAGAGATTGTTGCTGCCCAGAAAATGGATGAAGGTATGAACACATCCGACAAAAATTGGGTACCGAAAAAGCTAAGTGTTTCCGTCAAGATGAAAATGGAATCCTGTGGTTTAATAACCGTCTCATTGTTCCGAAGGATATGGAACTACGAAAGAAAATTCTTGACGAAGCACATCTCTCTAAATACTCCATACAACCCGGTAGTAACAAAATGTACCGTGGATTGAGAGAAAAATTTTGGTGGACTCGCATGAAGCGAGAAGTGGCTCGTTAGGTTGCCGAGTGCGACACTTGCCAACGAGTCAAGGCTGATCATCCGAAGAAAGTCGGACTCCTGCACCCATTGAAAGTTCCCGCTTGGAAATGGGAAGACATAGCTATGGATTTTGTTGTTGGGTTACCTCTCACATCCAAGAAACATGATTCCATATGGGTAATCGCCGATAGGTTGACGACATCAGCACACTTCATGCCGGTACACACCACATACGAGGCTAAGAAGTATGCTGAATTTTATATTGCCCGTGTGCTATGTGTGCATGGTGTGCCAAAGACTATTATTTCACATCGCGGTCCGCAATTTGTTTCTCGATTTTGGGAACAATTGCATGCTAGTCTTGGTGCTACCTTAATCCGGAGCTCGCATATCATCCTCAAACCGATGGACAATAGGAAAGATTAATCCAATATCTAGAAGATATGTTGAGAGCCTCTCGCTTTGACGCAAAAAGGAAATTGGGATGATCGGCTACCATTCGTTGAATTTTCCTATAACAACAGCTATCAAGAAAGCTCGGAATCACTCCTTTTGAGGCGTTATACGGACATTCTTGCCGTATGCCGTTAAACTGGTCCGAGTCGGGCGAAAGGATAATATTTGGTCCGGATATTGTTGAGTAGGCCGAGGAAAAAGTGAGAGAAATACAGGCCTAATATGAAAGCTGCTCAATCCCGTCAAATAAGTTATGCAAATAAAAGGAGACGCCCGCTAGAATTTGAGGTAAACGGTCATGTATACCTTCGTGTCTCTCCCAATAAAGGTGTGTCATGTTTTAGAATAAAAGGGAAACTTGCTCCCCGTTATATTGGACCATTCCCAATTGTGGAGAAGTTTAGCCCCGTGGCATACCGGTTGCAATTGCCGGAAAAATTGGAACGTGTACACAACGTGTTTCACGTATCTCAACTCAAGAAATGTCTAAAACCACCCATCGATGTAGTCATCTCCGACACCGAGCAATTACAAGAAGATCTATCTTATCCGTAAGCTCCCGTCCGGATTCTCGATAAAAAGGATCGTGTTACTCGCAACCGCACTACCACCTTCTATAAAGTGCAATGGAGTAATCACACCGAGGATGAAGCCACTTGGTAACAAGAGGAATTCCTGGACAATCATTTCCCGAGTTCCCGGCTTCGCAATCGAGGTAATGCCGCACCCCCGTCAACCCTCCTTTTACCGGTCGTAATCTCGGGACGAGATTTCCTTAAGGGGGAGGGTTGTAACACCCCGTGTCACCAATTCATGATATTACTGTGCTAAATGAGAATTTGCATGTGCAAAATAATAATCATTTGGTCATGACACATAAAATTATGTATTAGGGTTTTTAGTGCCAAAACCCTAGCTAGTGAGATCTCCAACATTTCCTATGGTGGTAACCCCAAATTTTTGCACAATCTGGTAGAGCACATCAAGCCAAGATTTTAGGGCATTTTTCCAGAATTTTTGGAGTGGCACAAATTCATAGAAAAATCCAAACCCAATTAAAAACAGTGTCTATTCATCCATTTTTATAAATTTTTCCATTTCGAATCTGTACTTTGGCCTTTAATAAAACTTTTTCCTCATAATACAAGGAACCCCAGAAAAATTTGGTTTGCAAAATCTCCAAGAGAATTAAATTTTGTGAGTAAAATACAGAAGCAGGGAGGCGATGGCAGAACCGTAAATAGTGGGGAATCCATTTCGAGCAGGGCGCGGCACAGTGGCCGTGGCCACCGTCAGCGGTGTTCACCGCCGGTGCCCATGCCGGCTAGGCGCCGCCCCGTCCTTCCTCGTTGTGCGGCTCCACGCGTCGCTCATCGCTCGTGTGCCTTCGCTCGAAGCACCGCTCGCGCGACCGTCAATGGCCCCGGGGAGCTTCCGTCGTGGTCCCCACTTCGCAGCACCGGTCCGGACCAGCCCCGCACCTCCTCTCGCGTGCCAAAAGCTCCGCCCTAACCCTAGCTACCTCCCTTGAGCACGTGCCACCCCGTCCCGCGACACCACGCCCGAATTTCGTCCTTCTTCCTCACCGCCGCCGTCCGCCATTGACGTTGATTCATCTCGCACGGTGAGCCTTCACGCAATTCCTTTCGTCCATGGCTTGTGGTCTCCCTTGCGAACTCATCACTAGCTTCGCCCCCTCTCGGTGCAGCCGTTCGTCGGGAACGCCGTCGAGCCGCGCCGCCGCCCGCAGCCGTCCTCCACCTCCACGACGACGTGCCGCCACGGTGAGCCTCCTAGGCTTTGGAGCCCCGCGGCGCATGTGCGGGACCTCCCCGGTCCTTACCAGCCCGTGCTCCCCTTCTCCCTCGCCTCCACTCGCCGCCGGCGGCCTCGCCACACACCCACGCACGGCGCACGCCACGCACGCCACGACCGCACCGGCCGCGCTCCGACACTTAAGAAATTTTCGATCGCGCCGGCCAAGTTTAAAACCGTGAGCGTCAAGCGTTGTAAAAAAATGCATAACTTTAAATTTACGCGTCGATTTTGAACGATTCAAAATGCGTTGAAAAGTTTGTAACTTGTACTTTAACATGGAGTACATGAACACATATGGTTATGTGATAAAAATAAATTTTTGAGCAAGTTGAAGATCCTAACATGACCACGCTGCTTAACGGGATCGTATTTTAAAAATTGTGTAACTTCCATGTCCTATCCAAATTTCATGAGAAAAGGCTCGTTGGAAAGTAGATGATTCATACTTTGACGTGGTAACACCTTCTATGTAAAAAAATAAAGATACGAGTACTCTAAGGTGCTAATCTTTTATGGTCCCGTGACGACTTGTCCTTTTTGAAATTCGATAACTTTTAAAATACAAACCCAAATCAGGCAAATCCACATTCGTTGTAATCCTTGAACCGCGTACTTTACATGACCCTACATGGTTCACCTAAGTTCTATAGCCAAATTTTGAAATTTAAACGCCCTAAGATGGCACTGCAGATCAGCCTAACCCTCCGGACTTAGCCAAACAGAACGATCGAGATTTTGCTAAGCTCAAGCTTGCATTTTTCTTTTTCAGTTATAATCATGTATATATTTAAGCATGGTACATTTAAGCATGTCATAATCATGTATATATTTTGGGCAAGAACAGTCATTTATTATGTATAAGTTATTGAATAAAATTTCACATAAATTGATAATGGTGCTAAATATGTAGAGAAGGGATGAGAGTTTCACCCTAAGACATGAGCATCAAGTTTTTGGCATAATTAATTAATGAATATTGGTAATGAACTATACCAGGAAATGTAAGTAAATAACATAATCCAAGATTGAGTCATATAATTACTAATGTATAACCACAAGCGCTATACATCATAATATGGCTACACTTAGTCATATAGGTTCATATCTCGTGGTGATCTTGTGAAAGGTGGCCATACGTGTTCTTAAATGATGCGTATGTCGTGCATTTGGGTTTCCCCGTAGGGTGTAAATCGATATATATCGCCGTCCCTCGCGGTGATGAGTGCCACTTGTCTCGAGCAGATCATGATGAGTAATCACATGGAACATGATGATGAACTTGCTGTTTTGGAAGTATTTAATTCATGTATTGCAACCATGTTTGTATTCTGCTCACTAAATTCATGATTATGTTTCCACCCTCTTAATTTGGCTAAAATTATGAGATAGACAAAATACATACGTGCTGTTTTTGCAAATACCAGCAAGCCAAGTCAAAGCCCCCTGCATACTAGGGTCGGTTCTTAGAACCACTTTTGACGGGTAAGCCTTGCGGAGTATATTAGATACTCGTGGTTTGCGTTTAAATTCGTTTTCAGGATTCCCGCAGCCCGATTATCGTGATTGCTGCGGGA
Source organism: Chloris gayana (assembly GCA_031894775.1). Taxonomy (NCBI): domain Eukaryota; kingdom Viridiplantae; phylum Streptophyta; class Magnoliopsida; order Poales; family Poaceae; genus Chloris; species Chloris gayana. Next base: position 4,823,526 of record JAUNZO010000344.1, read on the forward strand.
AGTATGTGTGTCAAGGTGACGAACCCCAGGAGTGGACCGTGGAGTGGGTTCCCGCTTCACCGACTCAAGAGTGAGGCCACGCGATATGGGCTGGTGTGGTTCTCCTATCTAAGTTATATATGTATCGTCGAGATGTTTACGCTTCCGCCACATGTTCATTAAGTATTGTAAACAAAACATTTCACTCTATGTATTGTAATTTGAAATTTGAATCATGGATTGTAATAATTGAGATATTAAACATGAAAGTTGCTACTCAAGCACTCCCCCATGTAATGTAATTGGTGAACGTATCCTTATTGTATGTGCAATGTACGTTCGCTTCGCCAAATGTCTTCCGATACGATCCTCGTGGGACAATCCCTCTCGCTTTGCGAGGTAGGGGTGTCACTGAGCTCTGCATTTATTGTGTTGGGACAAGTTGTGAAAACTATGTTTTTTGTACCCGACAGTTGTCTAGGAGTCCTAAAATGTGTTCCAGAACAATCCTTGCGCGAAACACCGACGCACAATTTTTTTCATGTTCGGCAGGACCCACTAGTGACCCGCATTTATTGCATCGGGACAAGTTGTAAAAACTATGTTTTTCGCACTCGATAATGTCTAGGAGTCCAAAAATGTGTTCCACAACGATCCGAGTGCGAAACACCGACGAACAATTTTGTTCAACTTCGGGTGGCCCACTAGTGACCTGCATTTATTGCACCGGTGCAACTTGTGAAACCGTGTTTTCCGCACCCGGCAGTGTGTAGGAGTCCAAAAATGTATTCCGGAACAATCCTTATGCGAAACACCGATACACAAATTTTTCATGTTTGGCCAGCCCCACTAGTGACCCGTATTTATTGCGTCGAGACAAGTTGTGAAAATCGTGTTTTTCGCACCCGATGGTGTCTAGAAGTATGAAAATGTGTTCCAAAAGCGCGAAACACCGGCGCACAATTTTGTTCAATTTCGGGTGGCTCCACTAGTGACCCGCATTTGTTGCGCCGGACAAGTTGTGAAAACTGTGTTTTCCGCACCCGCAGTGTCTAGGAGTCCAAAAATGTGTTCCGGAATGATCCTTGTGCGAAACATCGACGCACCATTTAATTCATGTTCGGGTGGCCCCACTAGTGACCCGCATTTATTGCGTCTGAACAAGTTGTGAAAACTATGTTTTCCGCACCTGATAGTGTCTATAAGTCCTAAAATGTATTCCGAAACGATGCCGGCGTGAAACACCTACGTAGCATTTGTTTATGTTCGGGAGGGGCCACTACAGATCCGCATTTATTGCGCCGGGACATGTTGTGAAAACCGTGTTTTCCGCACCCGATACTCGTCTACGAGTCCAAAATGTGGTCCACAAGGATCCGAGCGTGAAACATCGGCAGACTATTTTGTTCAACTTTGAGTGGCCCCACTAGTGACCTGCAATTATTGCGTCGAGACAAGTTGTGAAAACTGTGTTTTTCGCACCCGACAATGTCTAGGAGTCCCAAAATGTGTTCTGGAACAATCCTTGCGTGAAACACCGACACATAATTTTTTTCATGTTCGGCTGGCCCCACTAGTGACCAGCATTTATTGCGTCGGGACAAGTTGTGAAAGCTGTGTTTTCCGCACCTGATAATGTCTATGGGTCCAAAAATATGTTCCACAACGATCCAAGTGCGAAACACCTGCGAACAATTTTGTTCAACTTCGGGTGGCCCACTAGTGACCTACATTTATTGCATCGGGGCAAGTTGTGAAAACCGTGTTTTCCACACCTGGCAGTTGTCTAGGAGTCCAAAAATGTATTCCGGAACAATCCTTGTGCGAAACACCGATACACAATTATTTTCATGTTTGGCTGGCCCCACTATCGACCCGTATTTATTGGGTCGAGACAAGTTGTGAAAACTGTGTTTTCCGCACTCGATGGTGTCTAGGAGTATGAAAATGTGTTCCAAAATGATCCGAGCGCGAAACACCGGCGCACAATTTTGTTCAATTTCGGGTGGCCCCACTAGTGACCCGCATTTGTTGCGTCGGGACAAGTTGTGAAAGCTGTGTTTTCCGCACCCGGTAGTGTCTTAGGAGTCCAAAAATATGTTCCGGAATGATCCTTGTGCGAAACACCGACGCACCATTTAATTCATGTTCGGGTGGCCCCACTAGTGACCCGCATTTATTGCGTCGGGACAAGTTGTGAAAACTATGTTTTCCGCACTCGATAGTGTCTATAAGTCCTAAAATGTATTCCGTAACGCTCCCAGCGTGAAACACCGACGCAGAATTTGTTTATGCTCCGGTGGGGCCACTACAGACCCGTATTTATTGCGTCGGGACAAGTTGTGAAAACCGTGTTTTCCGCACCCGATAGTGTCTATGAGTCCAAAATGTGTTCCCCAAGGATCCGAGCGTGAAACATCGGCGGACTATTTTGTTCAACTTTGAGTGGCCCTGCATTTATTGTGTTGGGACAAGTTGTAAAACTATGTTTTTCGCACCCGACAGTTGTCTAGGAGTCCCAAAATGTGTTCCGGAACAATCCTTGCGCGAAACATCGACACACAATTTTACCCCACTAGTGACCCGCATTTATTGCGTCGGGACAAGTTGTAAAAACTGTGTTTTCCGCACCCGATAATGTCTAGGAGTCCAAAAATGTGTTCCACAACGATCCGAGTGTGAAACACCGGCTAACAATTTTGTTCAACTTCGGGTGGCCCACTAGTGACCTGCATTTATTGCACCGGTGCAACTTGTGAAAACTGTGTTTTCCGCACCCGGCAGTTGTCTAGGAGTCCAAAAATGTATTCCGGAACAATCCTTATGTGAAACACCGATACAGAATTTTTTTCATGTTTGGCCCGCCCCACTAGTGACCCGTATTTATTGCGTCGAGACAAGTTGTGAAAACTGTGTTTTCGCACCCGATGGTGTCTAGGCGTATGAAAATGTGTTCCAAAATGATCCCAGCGCGAAACACCAACGCAAAATTTTGTTCAATTTCGGGTGGCCCCACTAGTGAGCCGCATTTGTTGCGTCGGGACAAGTTGTGAAAGCTGTGTTTTCCGCACCCGGTAGTGTCTAGGAGTCCAAAAATGTGTCCCGGAATGATCCTTATGCGAAACACCGACGCGCCATTTAATTCATGTTCGGGTGGCCCCACTAGTGACACGTATTTATTGCGTCAAGACAAGTTGTGAAAACTGTGTTTTTGCACCCGATGGTGTCTAGGAGTATGAAAATGTGTTCCAAAATAATCCGAGCGTGAAACACCGGCTCACAATTTTGTTCAATTTCGGTGGCCCCACTAGTGACCCGCATTTGTTGCGCCGGACAAGTTGTGAAAACTGTGTTTTCCGCACCCGGTAGTGTCTAGGAGTCCAAAAATGTGTTCCGGAATGATTCTTGTGCGAAACACCGACGCACCATTTAATCCATGTTCAGGTGGCCCCACTAGTGACCCGCATTTATTGCGTCGGGATAAGGTGTGAAAACTGTATTTTCCGCACTCGATAGTGTCTATAAGTCCTAAAATGTATTCCGGAACGCTCCCAGCATGAAACACCGACGCAGAATTTGTTTATGCTCCGGTGCGACCACTACAGACCCGCATTGATAGGTACACGGGTGCTGCCCGATCTTTCGATGAGAGGGGATAACTTCGATTTGAACATGAGAGACGTTCACGGCCCGACTACAGCCAACAAGGATGCGCCTTAGCAACCGATACACCAACTCCAGCGGTTAATCACGATCTTGTGGAGCACGATCAACCAAACCACGAGGGTAATTCCTGCAAGCAATCGAAGAACAAGCAAGAACAAGATAAACAAGTAACTCAACTCACAAAGGTGGGGTTCTGAATGAAGTAGAACGGATGGTCTAGCCGACTCACGCGTCTACAAGGTAGTAGCAATGGCTAAACTAACAAAACAAAACCCAATCTGTTTGTGGCGGCTATCGGGGTATAAGAGAAGGGGAGAGGACGACCAAGACATGGTGCGGGTCGTCCTCCAACCCTAGTACGCGCCCCTATTGGGCCCAACTTGATACAAAGCCCAATAGCGATATAACGGTGACTCAGCACCGAGACAGATTCTGTCCGTCAAATTGTTTCGACGATTCCCGTCGACTCCTAACGAATTTGGACCTCAAACCGGCGCCATTGGAAAGGTGATCTTCTTATCTTTCCAACCATATGTAGAACGTCCAAAACCGAGCCCGTATGCGATCTCGGCGTCCGTTTTAGTGCGGACTGGTCCTGGAGTCCGAATCGGATCCGAAATCGACTTTGATTGGGCCTCCCACTTGATTTGCAATACATGGCCGGCCCTCCACGCCTTTGAGCACCTCTCTAGCCATATCCTCATCATCTCCATGGTTCCTAACAATAATTAAATCATTAGGTAGTATTTTATTCTCAAAATTGTATAAGGAAGGCATTAATAACGAGCTCACCGATAAATTCCAAATTCACGCTTGAGCTCTCATGATTGGACCATGAATATCAAATGAGGGAGTGTTGGTTGTATCTCGTACGAGTGATGTCCTCATCATTCTCCCCTTCTTGGCTGCAAACCGTCCGCGGTTTGGCGTCGTGGTTGAAGTTCATGCAAATAGAGGGATTATGCTCTTTCAAATATGATTCTCGAACTTTCACTAATTCAGATCGCAACAAGAATTGCTCCCCTTCTTGAAGCTTGACCTGCAACTTATAATCAATAGAAGAGAAACTAGATATGGTGTTGTTAGCTTCAATGCAAGTCATCATTTGATTACTTGAGGGCTTCATTAAAAGTGTTGTCAAATCTGAACAGATATATACCCTATGCACCATGAACTTATCATTTTCATCATATTTGCCAATTGCATGAAACGAGCAATAATCAAGATATAGCAAACCAGATTTCAAAAATAATTCAGTCTCCAAACTATTCAGGTCAAAAGGACTATCAAATTCAATATAACCTAAACAATTTAGAGACGATATGAATTTCAACTCATCTTTCTCACTGTTAATGCAATGAACCTGTCTTATTTTAGCAAGTTTATCATCAAGAATATAATTCTCATGCCCATGCATTAGTTGTGTTGTAGATATAAGTGAAGCATGATCACACAACTCTTCTTTGTCACAAGCAACTATCTTAGAATCTTGTAACAAAGGAAATTCAGCAGGAGATTCCACTAAGGATTGCTCTAAACTAGCATAAGAAGTGGACAAATTCAGCGCCAAAGCATTAGGATCACATGCAGCCACAATTAGCTCATGTGCCCCTTCATTCACTTGGTCAATTTCAGTACAAATAGAAATACCTTTTTCACTATCTTCCTTTGATTTGTCTTCAACCAAATAACTATTATCCTGCCCAAAGTTAGTCATTGCGGAACATGGAAAAGTGGACATCATGTCGGTTTCACAAGCAGTAGAAGACATTAAAATCTGATTTTCAGCTTCACGAGCAAGCAAATACATGAGAGATAGGTGGGTATAATTTTTAGATTTCAGCATGGATTGAATTTCAAAGTTGAGTCCTCTCATGAACCTACTTGTTATGTCTTTGTAGCATTCATCTAGACCACCAAATATGACACAAATCTTAAAAACACGATAATATTCTTTCACACTCCTACTACCTTGCTTCAAGTTGTCTAATTTTTTAATCAAACGATCAGCATAATATTCAGGAATGAAAGCATCTCTAAAAAGAAGTTTGAAGTCATGCCATGATTGTGGAACTTTGTGCCGCCTACAAATACGATTCCATTCATACAAAGCATCTTTAGTCAATATATTAGAAGCAATATAAACCTTTTGTTCCTCGGAAAGATCATGCTCATCAAACTCACTCTCTAACTTTAGCTCCCAATCAATATATGCTCTAGGATTCAAAAACTCACCATCATATGAAGGCAAGTGTTGAATGATGTCCTGAATGTGAGGCTGCACTTTTGTCATCTCAAGAAGCTCCGTATCACCTGCAATGATTAGATGAAAACAAGAAACACACACAATATGTATGCTCCTATATATCAAGCACTATGACGTGGCTGGTGTAATTTCCTCAATTGCAACTTGTTCAAACAAGCTCTTACAAGTTCTTACCTTGCTCAACAGGAGGTGATGGCAACCAACAACTCGGCAACCGTGGAAAGAATGTATCGGTGCAGCAACAACAAACCTGTCAAGCTGTTGGATATGTGGAGCTGTAGGTGGGCTGAAAGTAATGCACAAGGGAAAAAATACTAGTACCACATTAGAATAAAAGCGAGCTGAGTAATGATTCGACGGCGGTACTATGCTGGTCCTAGCCTAGACCATGCTAGAGACGCGAGCCTAGACACAAAGGAAGTCACAAGCACCACCCGAGAACAAAGAACAAACACAAAATTCAGCCCCTTTCTTTGTTTTTCCTTCTTTCTTTCTTTCTTTTTTTCTTCTTTTTTTCTACTTTGTTCTCTCTTCTCTCTTTTTTTTTATTTTCAGGGAGACTCAATAATAGATTTGATACAATGGAAACAAAATGAAAACAATAAATCACAACACGCTTTTTCCGGAGAGAGTATGAGTATATCGGTACAGAAAAGGTGTCTGTATGAAATCGATGATTGTGGGTAACTCTGAACAGGTATGAACGTGAGGTTGGATCCGTTGGAAAGTAGACTCGATAAGCTTTCTATGAAGTACTAGAACACACCCAACGGAGTCCGTATGTGATTGTGGTGGCTGTTATAAGTTGGTTTTGTTTTGCAGCCTGAAAAGTGACAAAACGTGACAAGAACTCGAAACTCTAAAAGACTAAAACTAAGACCAGCAACTCGACACAAACCGAAGCAACCAAGGACTCAACAAGCCCTACTAATCAAGTACTAGTAAAAGGCTCAAAGTGTTTTTAGGAAAATGGAAATCTGATGTATGTTGTTTTTTTGTGTGGCTGTTTTTGGACTATAGGAGAGAAAAAAATTCAGGGAGGAACAAGAAATCTCTCACCGATGAACCTTGCTCTGATTACCAACTGATAAGTACACGGGTGCTGCCCGATCTTTCGATGAGAGGGGATAACTTCGATTTGAACTGGAGAGACGTTCACGGCCCGACTACAGCCAACAAGGATGCGCCTTAGCAACCGATACACCAACTCCAGCGGTTAATCACGATCTTGTGGAGCACGATCAACCAAACCACGAGGGTAATTCCTGCAAGCAATCGAAGAACAAGCAAGAACAAGATAAACAAGTAACTCAACTCACAAAGGTGGGGTTCTGAATGAAGTAGAACGGATGGTCTAGCCGACGCATGCGTCTACAAGGTAGTAGCAATGGCTAAACTAACAAAACAAAACCCAATCTGTTTGTGGCGGCTATGGGGGTATAAGAGAAGGGGAGAGGACGACCAAGACATGGTGGGGGTCGTCCTCCAACCCTAGGACGCGCCCCTATTGGGCCCAACTTGATACAAAGCCCAATAGCGATATAACGGTGACTCAGCACCGAGACAGATTCTGTCCGTCAAATTGTTTCGACGATTTCCATCGACTCCAAACGAATTTGCACCTCAAACCGGCGCCATTGGAAAGGTGATCTTCTTATCTTTCCAACCATATGTAGAACGTCCAAAACCGAGCCCGTATGCGATCTGGGCGTCCGTTTTAGTGCGGACTGGTCCTGGAGTCCGAATCGGATCCGAAATCGACTTTGATTGGGCCTCCCACTTGATTTGCAATACATGGCCGGCCCTCCACGCCTTTGAGCACCTCTCTAGCCATATCCTCATCATCTCCATGGTTCCTAACAATAATTAAATCATTAGGTAGTATTTGATTCTCAAAACTGTATAAGGAAGGCATTAATAACGAGAGCACCGATAAATTCCATATTTGCGCTTGAGCTCTCATGATTGGACCACGAATATCAAATGAGGGAGTGTTGGTTGTATCTGTACGAGTGATGTCCTCATCACGTATTTAATGCGTCGGGACAAGTTGTGAAAACCGTGTTTTCCGCACCCGATAGTGTCTACGAGTCCAAAATGTGTTCCACAAGGATCCGAGTGTGAAACATCGGCGGACTATTTTGTTCAACTTTGAGTGGCCCCATTAGTGACTAATCTTTGTGAGAAACACCGACGCACCATTTAATTCATGCTCGGGTGGCCCCATTAGTGACCCGCATTTATTGCGTCGGGACAAGTTGTGAAAACTGTGTTTTCCGCAATCGATAGTGTCTATAAGTCCTAAAATGTATTCCGGAATGCTCCCAGCGTGAAACACCGACGCAGAATTTGTTTATGCTCCGGTGGGGCCACTACAGACCCGCATTTATTGCGTCGGGACAAGTTGTGAAAACCGTGTTTTCCGCACCCGATAGTGTCTACGAGTCCAAAATGTGTTCCACAAGGATCCGAGCGTGAAACATCGGTGGACTATTTTGTTCAACTTTGAGTGGCCCTGCATTTATTGTGTTGGGACAAGTTGTAAAACTATGTTTTTCACACCCGACAGTGTCTAGGAGTCCCAAAATGTGTTCCGGAACAATCCTTGCGCAAAACACCGACACACAATTTTACCCCACTAGTGACCCGCATTTATTGCGTCGGGACAAGTTGTAAAAACTGTGTTTTGTGCACCTGATAATGTCTAGGAGTCCAAAAATATGTTCCACAACGATCCGAGTGCGAAACACCGGCAAACAATGTTGTTCAACTTCGGGTGGCCCCCTGGTGACCTGCATTTATTGCACTGGTGCAACTTGTGAAAACTATGTTTTCCGCACCCTGCAGATGTCTAGGAGTCCAAAAATGTATTCCGGAATAATCCTTATGTGAAACACCGATACACCATTTTTTTCATGTTTGGCCGGCCCCACTAGTGGCCCGTATTTATTGCGTCGAGACAAGTTGTGAAAATCGTGTATTTTGCACCCGATGGTGTCTAGGAGTATGAAAATGTGTTCCAAAATGATCCCAGCGTGAAACACCGACACACAATTTTGTTCAATTTCGGGTGGCTCCACTAGTGACCCGCATTTGTTTGCGTCTGGGACAAGTTGTGAAAACCGTGTTCCGGAATGATCCTTGTGCGAAACACCGACACACCATATAATTCATGTTCGGGTGGCCCCATTAGTGACCTGCATTTATTGCGTCGAGACAAGTTGTGAAAACTGTGTTTTTGCACCCGACAGTTGTCTAGAAGTCCCACAATGTGTTCCGGAACAATCCTTGCGTGAAACACCGACACACGCTTTTTTCATGTTCGGCTGGCCCCACTAGTGACCCGCATTTATTGCGTCGAAAACTGTGTTTTCCGCAGCGGATAATGTCTAGGGATCCAAAAATATGTTCCACAACGATCCGTGTGCGAAACACCGGCGAACAATTTTGTTGCACTTCGGATGGCCCACTAGTGACCTGCATTTATTGCATCGGGGCAAGTTGTGAAAACTGTGTTTTCTGCACCTGGCAGTGTCTAGGAGTCCAAAAATATATTCCGGAACAATCCTTGTGCGAAACACCGATACACAATTTTTTTCATGTTTGGCTGGCCCCACTAGTGACCCGTATTTATTGCGTCGAGACAAGTTGTGAAAACTATATTTTCCGCACCCGATAGTGTCTAGGAGTATGAAAATGTGTTCCGAACGATCCTAGCGTGAAACACCAACGCAGAATTTGTTTATGTTCGGGTGGGGCCACTACGGACCCGCATTTATTGGGCCGGGACAAGTTTTGAAAACTGTGTTTTCCGCACCCGATAGTGTCAACGAGTCCAAAATTTGTTCCACAAGGATCCGAGCGTGAAACATCGTCGAACTATTTTGTTCAACTTTGAGTGGCCCGACTAGTGACCTGCATTTATTGTGTCGGGACAAGTTGTGAAAACTGTGTTTTTCGCACCCGACAGGGGCTAGGAGTCTCAAAATGTGTTCCGGAACAATCCTTGCGCTAAACACCAACACACAATTTTTTTCATGTTCGGCTGGCCCCACTAGTCACCCGTATTTATTGCGTCGGGACAAGTTGTGAAAACTCTGTTTTCCGCACCCGATGGTGTCTAGGAGTATGAAAATGTGTTCCAAAATGATCCGAGCGCGAAGCACCGGCGCGCAATTTTGTTCAATTTCGGGTGGCCCCAATAGTCACCCGCATTTGTTGCGTCGGGACAAGTTGTGAAAACTGTGTTTTCCGCACCCGCGGTGTCTAGGAGTCCAAAAATGTGTTCCGGAATGATCCTTGTGCAAAACACCGACACACCATTTAATTCATGTTCGGGTGGCCCCACTAGTGACCCGCGTTTATTGTGTCGGAAAAGTATTGAAAACTGTGTTTTCCGCACCCGATAGTGTCTATAAGTCCTAAAATGTATTCCGGAACGATCCCAGTGTGAAACCCCTACGTAGAATTTGTTTATGTTCGGATGGGGCCACTACGGACCCGCATTTATTGCGTCGGGACAAGTTGTGAAAACTGTGTTTTCCGCACCCGATAGTGTCTACGAGTCCAAAATGTGTTCCACAAGGATCCAAGGGTGAACCATCGGCAGCCTATTTTGTTCAACTTTGAGTGGCCCCACTAGTGACCTGCATTTATTGCGTCGAGACAAGTTGTGAAAACTGTATTTTTCGCACCCAACGAGTGTCTAGGAGTCCCAAAATGTGTTGCGGAACAATCCTTGCGTAAAACACCGACACACGCTTTTTTGATGTTCGGCTGGCCCCACTAGTGACCCGCATTTATTGCGTCGGGACAAGTTGTGAAAACTGTGTTTTCCGCACTCGATAATATCTAGGGGTCCAAAAATATGTTCCACAACGATCCGAGTGCGAAACACCGGCGAACAATTTTGTTCAACTTCGAGTGGCCCACTAGTGACCTGCATTTATTGCACTGGGCAAGTTGTGAAAACCGTGTTTTCCGCACTCGGCAGATGTCTAGGAGTCCAAAAATGTATTCTGGAACAATCATTGTGCGAAACACCAATACACAATTATTTTCATGTTTGGCTGGCCCCACTAGTGACCCGTATTTATTGCGTCGAGACAAGTTGTGAAAACCGTGTTTTCCGCACCCGATGGTGTCTAGGAGTATGAAAATGTTTTCCAAAATGATCCGAGCGCGAAACACCGAAGCGCACTTTTGTTCAATTTCGATTGGCCCCACTTGTGACCTGCATTTGTTGTACCGGGACAAGTTGTGAAAACTGTGTTTTCCGCACCCGGTAGTGTCTAGGAGGCCAAAAATGTGTTCCACAATGATCCGAACGTGAAACACCGGCGCGCAATTTTGTTCAATTTCGGGTGGCCCCACTTGTAACCTGCATTTGTTGCGCCGGGACAAGTTACGAAAACTGTGTTTTCCGCACCCGTAGTGTCTAGGAGTCCAAAAATTTGTTCCGGAATGATCCTTGTGCGAAACACCGACGCACCATTTAATTCATGTTCGGGTGGCCCCACTAGTGATCCGCAGTTATTGCGTCGGGACAAGATATAAAAACTATGTTTTCCGTGCCCGATAATGTCTATAAGTCCTAAAATGTATTTTAGAACGATCCTAGCGTGAAACACCGACGTACAATTTTGTTTCTGTTCGGGTGGGCCCACTACACACCCGCATTTACTGCTGCTGGGACAAGTTGTGAAATCTGTGTTTTACGCACCTCGTAGTGTCTAGGAGTATGAAAATATGTTCCACAACGATCCGAGCGCGAAACACCGACGAACAATTTTGTTCAAGTTCCGATGGCCCCGAGAGTGACCTGCATTTATTGCGTCGGGACAAGTTGTGAAAACTGTGTTTTCCGCACCCGCAATGTCTAGGAGTCCCAAAATGTGTTCCGTAACGATCCTTGTGCGAAACATCGACACACTATTTTGTTCATTTTCGGCTGGCCACACTAGTGACCCGCATTTATTGCGTCGGGACAAGTTGTGAAAACCGTATTTTCTGGACCCACTTGGAGTATGAAAATGTTTTCCACAATGATCCGAGCGCGAACACCGAAGCGCAATTTTGTTCAATTTCGATTGGCCCCACTTGCGACTTTGTAACAACCCTAACAAATCAAAGTGCATTTCATGTCATTCATAAGCATGTCATCTTGTGCATTGGTGAAAAATATTAAATTTGGTGTTAAGAAATACACATGAAATGTCAAATTAACCTAAGTTAAATTAAGATCTTAAAAAGACTTTTAAAATAAAAGTAAATTTTTGCGTTTAACAATTTCTGGTGGTCAAACGTAATGATAAAGGGTTTATGAAATTGCTCCGAAATTATTTTATTTTGTAAAAATGTCCACAAGCAATAATGAAAGCGTCTCTTTTTAATTTCAACTTGAATTTTTAATTCGAAATTTATTTGGAATTTGAGCTTCGTCTTAAAAGGAAAAAGATCCAGAACATTCTCAAATGTATCCATGAATTTTCGCATAATTTTTCGAGCCATGGATGCTTTTCAATTAATTAAGAGCAGGAGGGTCTTTTTGCAAAAATGGCAAAACAGATCGGGTGCCAATTTCTTCTTTCTCTCTTCCTCCCGCACCGCCTTGCCGCGGGCTGCGCCGGCCAGCTCCGGTCGCGCACCCTCCTCCTCCTCGCTGCCACGCAGCCTACCCCCGCCACCTCAAGCTCCAGCCCCATCAAGATAAAAGTCCCAACCGTGAGCTACTCCTCCTCTCTCTCCACAAGTTCGCACGGAACACCGCCAACAAGCACCTCTCTCTCGCCCTCCGCCGTCCGGCCGCCTCCGGCCATCTCCGCGTGAGCCACCACCTCTAAAAGATGCGCGTCCATCCGCTGAACCTCCAAGCGCAAGCCGTTCCCCGGATGACCTCCCGGCCAGGCGAATTTCGGAGATTTGTCGAATAACGCCGCCGGCTCTACCCCGCCGGTGAAGTCCACTTTCCGGCCGTCTTCAAGGCCAACCATTCCCGTGCCGGTGTTCTCCTTCAACTAAGGAAGCTCCAGGAAGTGACGGCTTCCTCTTTGGTCCACTACCACGCCGCCGGTGCCCCGCCGAACGTCTCCTCCGCCCGCCGCTCGCCGTAGGCGTGTTTCCGGCCGGGTTCCGGTGAAGCCGACCCCACCACGGTGATCTCCACGTCGCCCGAGCCTCCGGAGCCCCTCCTAGTGTTGCATCCCCTCTTCCCGCACTCCTCCGGCGACGCCGCCGCCGTCCTCCGGCCGCCACTCGCCATGGCAGAGCGAGCTCTGGCCGAGCCGGGCCGCGCGCTTCATGGGCCGCCCGCAATCGGGCCGACCAGATTTGGCCCAAAGTAAGCTCATCTGTTCATTTTGAATTTATTCAATTTCCAGATTTATTCAAACTTCAAATATTCGTAGAATATTCATCCAAATTCAGAAAAATGCAAAACCAAATTCATTAGACTCATAAAATTATTCTCTATTTGATTATATATTCAAATACCTATTTTGAGAAATTATAATTTCATAGTTTAATTAATCCCCTTTTCTTTAATTAAGATAAACTATTATTTTATGCTAATTATTGATTGTTTGTGAAGAATAAATTTCTTTAAAAATTAGAGATACTGCAGACGAAAGTGTTTGTGAAAACTATTTTCCAAAATTCAACATAAACACCGTCATTTCATGTGATCCCAATTTAATACCCTATGTATCATTGATTAATGATTAATCATGAATTGTTAAACTAATGCACATGATTAATGGTTAATTAATGAACATGAGTATTGGTTAATTAATAAACGAGATTAATTGTTAATTAATGACCTTGATTAAGCAATAATTAATGAGAATGATCAATTATTGCTTATTGCTTAACGAACGTGATTAATTGTTAATCATTAACAAGATGAGTAATTGCTAATTAACGATCTTGGTTAATATAATCGGTGCACATCATGTCATATCCATTCATGCATGCATGGTTGTGATTCGCGACGCATTGTTGGTCGACCTAGGTTCCGGCGTGATCGAGATTCCGTCCGAGGTCGAGGCAGGAGACGGGAACGTCGAAGTCGACCAACACACGAGAAAGCCGACTCCGACTCGAATCCAGGCAAGCCCGTGCATCCCACCTATGTTTTTAAAGTCTTTTCTTTTATCACGGTTAATGAGTCGTGATTGTGCATTAGGTTATAGGAGTTGCTTGATACCCTAGATGCATGAGATAGGTTCCATTTGTTTATGTTATACTCGGTACAGGTAGCTCAATAGAGTTGACGATCGCTAAGCTTAAGTTATAGGGAATCGGTAGAAGTCGAGTGGTGGCAACACTACTCGCGAGATATAGGGTAATGACTGGTTTATTATTGCTAAGAAGAATGATAAAAGAAAGATGAGAGTAGAAGTGAAGATGTTAATAAACCGAGACCGGACGGGCCCCGTAGGAGAAAGGGCAAAGACGGAGTTAAGGACTTGCAAGGTGGTAGCCCCGTCCGTGTCGGTCAAGGACCGTACCGTTGTCGGCTTAGTTGAACAAGTTTGAACGTACCGTACTACATGCTGGTATCATGGGCCCGACAAGTCGATGTACCCTATCGCCCCGGAGATGTAGCGTAGCCAGCTCTCTTTTGCCGGCTGTTAGTGAGAGGATAGTCTCACGAGAGGGAGATGGGTCGACCATGAGGGCGATCGTGGCGTCGCCATACTCCCGGAGAGTTTGGAAATGGCTAGTCTGCTGTCAGTGCTAGCGGGAAAGGTTGTCGTATACGATCGGTGTGATGCGTATACGTCGTGTAGTCGGGTTTTGCCAACTGGTATAAAAATCGATTCGAATCGCTGTCCCTCGCAGTAATGAGTACCGCCTGTTTAGCTCGTCACATCGTAGTAATCAACTCGAAAGATGAGGTTGAGAGATGAAAGAATTGTTGGTCGAAAAGTGATCTTTTTCTTGCAAACATGATTGCAATAGCTTTAGACTGCAAACATAGATGTTAATGAATCCTAATGTTGAGCTAAAACACCGAAAGTAAGGATCCACCTCTTAGCGCTGTTTTCGCAAATGAGTCAACCACACAGCCAGTAAAGCCTTTGCATACTAGGCGTCGGCCTTAGCGTGCCTGTTGACGGGTCGGTCTTGCCGAGTATTAGAATACTCAAGGTTTGTTCGTTATGTTTTTCAGGACCGAGTCATTCTTCCACGACTCGTCACGGTAGTTGTCCGGAAGAGGAGCCGTGTTCCGAGGTTGGTTCCCTCAAGTGAGAACAGATCCCGACGTCCTCGGCGAGGAGGATCGTGGTGTATGACGGGCTCGAGTACATCACGCTAGTGGTCTTTTGTTGTAAAGTACAAGTTTCCGCTGCAAGACTCGTAGGTTGTTAAACTTCATTAATGTATTATGCTTCCGTTGTGCAATGTTTGTATTTCAAAAACCTGGTTGTATTATACCATGATGTATATATTCCGGCTTGTATGAGATGATGAACTGCTCGTAACTCGCTGCGTCGAGTGTCCCCCTGTACCGAGTCCTGGGTATCCCGAAGGGGATGTCACAGCTGGTATCGGAGCAGTTCAGGGACAACAGTTCATTGTTTACAAGCTCATTTTCAAAACTTAACACGTTTAGCACGTTTAGAGTACGCGAGAGTACGGAGCCCTATAAGGATGTGGAATAGTTAGATCTTTACTAACTGTTCGACGTTCGGGTTTTGGGAAAGTGCTAACTATTCGTTGTAGTTTTATATACTATGATACGTATAGTTAGTCTACCGAGCATGCATCATGTCATATTGAGTGCTGTAATAAAAAGTTGGGCTTATACTTAGTTAGTATCGTAGTATAGAGTTAGTTTCCTAAGGATGGCACCAGAAGAGGTTTATGCTAGTGAAATAGAAGGCGAGAAGAACTCTCATACAGAGGCAATGGAATGGGAAATTTAAGATTTTCATATACGGACGATCAAAGGAAATCAAATATAAGGACGATCATGTGTATTTATCAAGAAGCCCCATATGAGAATTGGGGAGTCAAAGGGAAAGATTAAAGATGCCGATATGAAAGGGAGCTATAGGTGAATATTGGGATGAGCAACTTATAGCTGCCAAAGCAATAGTTAAACGACTAGATGCTGATCCGAGAAAGACACATTATGAGATACTCGGATCTTGAGCAAGACAATAACTTTCCAAAGAAGAGCAGCAGGACGAAATGAGAGAGTAGAAGAATCCAAAAACTAGTCACCGATGTCACTTCGATCGCTCTAGGCCTCATCCGAGCAGATGACCGGTTAACTACCACTTGTAGCCACCAAAAGTTCTCTTCCCCTCCAGCAATAGCCATTTCGATTTCTGTTCGGACTTGTCATCTCGACGTAAAGTTTTGGATGATAAAATTCCAAGTATTATGACATGACTATTCCTAGTCCGAAAGTCATTCTCCTTCTTTTACTCGAATTACCTCATGAACTTATCTTTCTTTGAAGTTCTTGAGTGACTTCCATTGAAGAATAATCATCACCTTTTCGACTAGACTAAGTTGTACCGAGAGTTAGTTTGGAATGGGTGTTCTGCACTTTCAAATTGCCATTTTGCCTTTGAATTGTGCCGGTTCGCCTGAGCGCTTCTCAAAGTCAAACATGAGCGGTATGGAATTGCATACTCTATTTTGAAACAAGAAGAGAATCCAAGTATAATGTTCTTCCGAACGGATGGCGTATAACCTATGGTACGCAACCGAAAGAAAAATACTATATTGGAAACTCATCGGTGCAATTATGCTTGTAAAGATTCTTAAGCCCATGTTTCCTTCAACACCAAGATAGACGAAAGCACCGTCGTATCTTTTGGTAATCCCCGTTGTTTCATAAGCTCAACCATTCCAGCTTAAATCTTTTCCTTCATCATTGACTTTCACCAACCCCTTATAAAACCTCGCGACTCCTGCGTCCGACATGAAAGTGGTAGATATTGACAACAAACATCCCGACCGTCTAAATTGGGACCAAGGAGTTAGTTTCAATAAGTTTGCAAGTGATGCTATACTCATAAAGGATGCTCTTCATGCTCATTAAGAAGAGAAGACTAAGAAGAGAGCAGCCGATGAACAAGGGAGTGAGGTACCTTCCACATATCGTCCGGTCTACATTTCTATAGCAGATCGGAGGTTCGAGTCTCGACCACCGGATTCCATTTCTTACCGGCCACCTCGAGTATCAGCAACGGATGTTCTCCCGTTCAACGGTTCAACAATCCGACTAGACGAGTATACGCCCCTTATACCGGACTCCACAATCCGCCGATCATTCATGCGATAACGGTGATTGTCTCGGACATTTGGCTCAAGATAGTGTCATACCAACACAACAGAATTTTTCAACGCGTCCTCAAAGGAAAGCAGTTGGTCGACGTAATCATGCAAGTAAAATGATAAGAAGAAGACTGGTCGTGTCACCTTTACCACATCCGAGGAGATTCCGAAAGGATCACAAGTCATGGCTGGTTTGTTCTCTATCAACCATCATTCTGCCATTATTTTAATTGACTCGGAGCAAACCACAATTTCAACAGCAAAGGGAATGTCCAAAAATATAACCCTCCGTCATGCAAGATGATTATCCACATCTCATATTATCATCTCGGGGTAACGGACTTGCAGATCAAGGTACTACGGAGATATCATTGAAGTCGAGTCGTAAGGATTATCCCACCTCCTTTATAGCCTTAGACGGACAAGGATTCGATGCGATTCTTGGCATGGGATGGATGAAGTCTTATAAGGCCGTATCGGAGATAGATGCTTTTGTAGTTCGCCGGAACACTCCTCTTCATGGACGAGATTGTCTTCGCTTGCCTTCTTTCCGGACTATCCCTCCGACTTACCAGGTTTACCGCTCTGATCGGGCGAGAGAGTTCAAGAGAGAACTTTAACCAAGGACTCGCACCGATATCGGGAAGATAGTATCGGATGCCACCCGATGAGCTGGCGGAATTGTAGGTGGAACCGAAAAAGTTATTGTACCACATATTCGCTCAAGTTCATCACCTTGAGGATGCCCAGCATTGTTCGTCAAGGAGAACAATCAAATTTTGAGGTTATGAGTGGATTATCGACCTTTGAATGCAGTAACCATTAAGCACAAGTATTCACTTCCTCGGATTGACGTCCTGTTTGATCGGTTGATGGGAGCAAAAGTGTTTTCCAAGAAAGACCTTCACTCGGAGTACCATCGGATAAAGATTAGAGTGGAAGATGTATCAAGGACAGCCTTCTCTACCGGATATGGACTTTATGAGTACCTAGTGATGTCCTTTGGTCCAAACAATGTACCAGCGCACTTCATGTATCCGATGAACTCGTGTTATTCCAGAGTTGGCAAGTGGTCGTGGTATTCATACACGACGTTCGATCTTCTCTGCGTAAGAAGAGGAGCCCGTAGAACATTTAATGACCGTACTCCAATGTCTAAGGGATCATCGGTTGGATGCCAAATTTAGAAGTGTGAGTTTTGGCTCAAGGAAGTACCATTCCTAGGTCACGTGATCTCAGCAAAAGGAGTGGTCGTTGATCCCGAGAAGGTTAAAGAAGTATTGGATCGGAAACCACCTAAATCGGTCCCACGGATCCGAAGCTTCTTAGGGTTCGCGAGGCTATTATAGAAGATTCATTCAAAATATCTCAAAGATTGCCAAGCCACCGACCAAATTGTTGGAAAGAGGGATGAGAAGTACGAATGGAGCAATGAAGGTGAAGAAGCTTTTCGGACATTGAAGGAGTTACTCACAACAAGCATCGGTGTTAACTCGTCGTAGTTAATCAAACCATTTGATGTGTACTTGTGATGCCTCGGGCACAGGACTTGGAGATGTTCTAATGCAAGAGGGTCGAGTGATTACCTATGCGTCTCGGCAGTTGAGGCGACAGGAGGAACAATAACCAACACAGAAGCTGGAATTAACAACTGTGGTTCTAGCATTGAAGAGCTGGAGAAACCATCTATTGGAAAGCTTGGTACATCTATACACGGACCACAAGAGTCTCAAATAAATCTTCACTCAAGCAGATCTAAACATGCGCCAACGAAGATGGTTTGAATTAAGGATTATGATATCGAGATCCATTACCATCCCGAGAAAGCCAATGTCGTAGCTGATGCCTTGAGTCGAAAAGCTCGTTGCAACAATCTCACCGCTCAGCCTAGTAACTAAAGCACGGGAAAAGGAAATTAGCGAGCCCGGTCTCCGGATTCTTTCGCATAGAGCAGTTGACCAACTTAGCTCTTATCTCTACCATTCGTGAAGAAATGATAGCAGCTCGAAAGCAGGATGTTGGTATGAGTTACACTAAAAGACGAATTAAGGAGGGTGAAATGAAGTGTTTCCGAAAAGATGGTGAAGATGTGATATGGTTCAAGAATAGGCTAGCGAGTGCCTAAGAACTTGGAACTTCGCAAGGAGATAATGGATGAAGTACATACATCTACTCACTATTCATCCCGGGACCAACAAAATGTATCAAGGTCTAAAGCCAAGATTTTAGTGGTCAAGAATGAAACAAGAAATAGCACAAGTATGTCAATGAGTGTGACACTTGTCGACGAGTAAAGGCGGATCAATTGAAGCAAGCAGGACCACTCCAATCCATGAGTGTTCCGGAAGGGAAATGGAAAGATCTTAGTATGGATTTCATTATCGGCTTACCGTTAACTCCACGGAAGCATGACTTTATGTGGGTCATAGTGGACAAGGTTGACCAAGGTCAGCTCACTTCATACCGGTACATACTCGGTACACCGCCGAGAAATATGCGAGCTATACATCGCCGTATTCTCTGTCTACATGGAGTACCAAAGACCATCATCTCGGATCAAGGAGCTCGGTTTGTATCCAGATTCGGAAGCGGTTACATGAGTCATTGGGAACGAGGTTGATTCGCAGCTCGATGTATCACCCTCAACGGATGGACAGATAGAGGGAAGCAACCAATATCCGGAGGATATGCTTCAAGCTTATATCTTGACAAACAACCGAGATTTGGAAAGATGCCTAGCGTTAGCGGAATTCTCATACAACAACAGCTAACAGAGAGTGCTGGAATGTCACCATTCCGGGCTCTATACGGTCATGGCTGTCACACACCGTTAGATTGGTTATAACGGGAAGTGAGAATAATATCTCGACCGAATCCGATAAAGGATGCCGAAGAGCAAGTAAGCCTTATTCAACGAAACTGCAGAGAGTTAAATCTCGACAAATCCGATAAGGGACGTCGAGAATAGTGCTCAAGGCTGGAGACTAAGTTATCTCCGGGTATCTCCTACCGAAGCTATCCAGCGATTGGAATTTAAGGAAAGTTAGCTCCACAAGTATATCGAACTTTTTCCAATTTAAGAAAGATGTGGAGCAGTGGCATATCGTCCGGGACTGCCAACACACTTATCAAGAATCCACAATGTGATCCACGGGCCTCAACCGAAGAAGTGTGTGAAACCATTAGTGGACATACCGACGACCAGGGTGGAACGAGTTACAACCGGACGATGGATACCCGATCGTAGTTCTCAACACCAAGGATCGAGTGATTCGGCATCGAACCACAAAGTTCTCCGATATTCAATGGAGTAGTCACTCGAAGCTGAAAGCTACTTGGGAACAAGAAAAGTTTCTCCGATCCAAGTACCTCAAATTCTTTAGCACCATCGTTTAGGCGCTTCAATCGCGAATCTCGGGACGAGATTCCTATAAGGGGGAGGGCTGTAACAACCCTAACAAATCAAAGTGCATTTCATGTCATTCATAAGCATGTCATCTTGTGCATTGGTGAAAAATATTAAATTTGGTGTTAAGAAATACACATGAAATGTCAAATTAACCTAAGTTAAATTAAGATCTTAAAAAGACTTTTAAAATGAAAGTAAATTTTTGTGTTTAACAATTTCTGGTGGTCAAACGTAATGATAAAGGGTTTATGAAATTGCTCCGAAATTATTTTATTTTGTAAAAATGTCCACAAGCAATAATGAAAGCGTCTCTTTTTAATTTCAACTTGAATTTTTAATTCGAAATTTATTTGGAATTTGAGCTTCGTCTTAAAAGGAAAAAGATCCAGAACATTCTCAAATGTATCCCTGAATTTTCGCATAATTTTTCGAGCCATGGATATATGCTTTTCAATTAATTAAGAGCAGGAGGGTCTTTTTGCAAAAATGGCAAAACAGATCGGGTGCCAATTTCTTCTCTCTCTTCCTCCCGCACCGCCTTGCCGCGGGCTGCGCCGGCCAGCTCCGGCCGCGCACCCTCCTCCTCCTCGCTGCCACGCAGCTACCCCCGCCACCTCAAGCTCCAGCCCCATCAAGATAATAGTCCCAACCGTGAGCTACTCCTCCTCTCTCTCCGTAAGTTCGCACGGAACACCGCCAACCGCGCCTCGCTCGCGCCTCCGCCGTCCGGCCGCCTCCGGCCATCTCCGCGTGAGCCACCACCTCTAAAAGATGCGCGTCCATCTGCTGGACCTCCAAGTGCAAGCCGTTCCCCGGATGACCTCCCGGCCGAGGCGAATTTCGGAGATTTGTCGAATAACGCCGCCGGCTCTACCCCACCGGTGAAGTCCACTTTCCAGCCGTCTTCAAGGCCAACCATTCCCGTGCCGGTGTTCTCCTTCAACTAAGGAAGCTCCGATGAAGTGACGGCTTCCTCTTTGGTCCACTACCACGCCGCCGGTGCCCCGCCGAACGTCTCCTCCGCCCGCCGCTCGCCGTAGGCGTGTTTCCGGCCGGGTTCCCGTGAAGCCGACCCCACCACGGTGATCTCCACGTCGCCCGAGCCTCCGGAGCCCCTCCTAGTGTTGCATCCCCTCTTCCCGCACTCCTCCGGCGACGCCGCCGCCGTCCTCCGGCCGCCACTCGCCATGGCGAGGCGAGCTCGGTCGAGCCGGGCCGCGCGCTTCATGGGCCGCCCGCAATCGGGCCGACCAGATTTGGCCCAAAGTAAGCTCATCTGTTCATTTTGAATTTATTCAATTTCCAGATTTATTCAAACTTCAAATATTCGTAGAATATTCATCCAAATTCAGAAAAATGCAAAACCAAATTCATTAGACTCATAAAATTATTCTCTATTTGATTATATATTCAAATACCTATTTTGAGAAATTATAATTTCATAGTTTAATTAATCCCCTTTTCTTTAATTAAGATAAACTATTATTTTATGCTAATTATTGATTGTTTGTGAAGAATAAATTTCTTTAAAAATTAGAGATACTGCAGACGAAAGTGTTTGTGAAAACTATTTTCCAAAATTCAACATAAACACCGTCATTTCATGTGATCCCAATTTAATACCCTATGTATCATTGATTAATGATTAATCATGAATTGTTAAACTAATGCACATGATTAATGGTTAATTAATGAACATGAGTATTGGTTAATTAATAAACGAGATTAATTGTTAATTAATGACCTTGATTAAGCAATAATTAATGAGAATGATCAATTATTGCTTATTGCTTAACGAACGTGATTAATTGTTAATCATTAACAAGATGAGTAATTGCTAATTAACGATCTTGGTTAATATAATCGGTGCACATCATGTCATATCCATTCATGCATGCATGGTTGTGATTCGCGACGCATTGTTGGTCGACCTAGGTTCCGGCGTGATCGAGATTCCGTCCGAGGTCGAGGCGAGGAGACAGGAACGTCGAAGTCGACCAACACACGAGAAAGCTGACTCGACTCGAATCCGGGCAAGCCCGGTGCATCCCACCTATGTTTTTAAAGTCTTTTCTTTTATCACGGTTAATGAGTCGTGATTGTGCATTAGGTTATAGGAGTTGCTTGATACCCTAGATGCATGAGATAGGTTCCATTTGTTTATGTTATACTTGAGTACAGGTAGCTCAATAGAGTTGACGATCGCTAAGCTTAAGTTATAGGGAATCGGTAGAAGTCGAGTGGTGGCAACACTACTCGCGAGATATAGGGTAATGACTGGTTTATTATTGCTAAGAAGAATGATAAAAGAAAGATGAGAGTAGAAGTGAAGATGTTAATAAACCGAGACCGGACGGGCCCCGTAGGAGAAAGGGCAAAGACGGAGTTAAGGACTTGCAAGGTGGTAGCCCCGTCTCGTGTCGGTCAAGGACCGTACCGTTGTCGGCTTAGTTGAACAAGTTTGAACGTACCGTACTACATGCTGGTATCATGGGCCCAGCAAGTCGATGTACCCTATCGCCCCGAGAGATGTAGCGTAGCCGGCTCTCTTTTGCCGGCTGTTAGTGAGAGGATAGTCTCACGGGAGGGAGATGGGTCGACCACGAGGGCAGCCGTGGCGTCGCCATACTCCCGGAGAGTTCGGAAATGGCTAGTCTGCTGTCACGTGCTAGCGGGAAAGGTTGTCGTATACGATCGGTGTGATGCGTATACGTCGTGTAGTCGGGTTTTGCCAGCTGGTATAAAAATCGATTCGAATCGCTGTCCCTCGCAGTAATGAGTACCGCCTGTTTAGCTCGTCACATCGTAGTAATCAACTCGAAAGATGAGGTTGAGAGATGAAAGAATTGTTGGTCGAAAAGTGATCTTTTTCTTGCAAACATGATTGCAATAGCTTTAGACTGCAAACATAGATGTTAATGAATCCTAATGTTGAGCTAAAACACTAAAAGTAAGGATCCACCTCTTAGCGCTGTTTTCGCAAATGAGTCAACCACACAGCCGAAAGCCTTTGCATACTAGGCGTCGGCCTTAGCGTGCCTCGTTGACGGGTCGGTCTTGCTCGAGTATTAGAATACTCAAGGTTTGTTCGTTATGTTTTTCAGGACCGAGTCATTCTTCCACGACTCGTCACGGTAGTTGTCCGGAAGAGGAGCCGTGTTCGGAGGTTGGTTCCCTCAAGTGAGAATAGATCCCGACGTCCTCGGCGAGGAGGATCGTGGTGTATGACGGGCTCGAGTACATCACGCTAGTGGTCTTTTGTTGTAAAGTACAAGTTTCCGCTGCAAGACTCGTAGGTTGTTAAACTTCATTAATGTATTATGCTTCCGTTGTGCAATGTTTGTATTTCAAAAACCTGGTTGTATTATACCATGATGTATATATTCCGGCTTGTATGAGATGATGAACTGTTGTAACTCGCTGCGTCGAGTGTCCCCCTGTACCGAGTCCCGGGTATCCCGAAGGGGATGTCACGGACTTGCATTTGTTGTGCTCGGGACAAGTTGTGAAAACTGTGTTTTCCGCACCCGTAGTGTCTAGGAGTCCAAAAATGTGTTCGGAACGATCCATGTGCGAAACATCGACACACAATTTTGTTCATGTTTGGCTGGCCCAACTAGTGTCCCGCATTTCTTGTGTCGGGACGAGTTGTGAAAACTGTGTTTTCCGCACCCCATAGTGTCTACGAGTCCAAAATGTGTTCCACAAGGATCCGAGCGTGAAACATCGGCGGACTATTTTGTTCAAGTTTGGGTGGCCCCACTAGTGACCCGCATTTATTGCGTCAGGACAAGTTGTGAAAACTGTGTTTTTCGCACCCGGTAGAGTCTATAAGTCCTAAAATGTATTTCGGAACGATCCAGTGTGAAACACCGACGCATAATTTGTTTATGTTCGGGTGGGGCCACTATAGACCCGCATTTATTGCGCCGGGACCAGTTGTGAAAACTGTGTATTCCGCACCCGGTAGTGTCTAGGAGGCCAAACATGTGTTCCACAATGATCCGAGCGCGAAACACCGGCGCGCAATTTTGTTCAATTTCGGGTGGCCCCAATTGTGACCTGCATTTGTTGCGCCGGGGCAAGTTGTGAAAACTGTGTTTTCCGCACCCGGTAGTGTCTAGAGTCTAAAAATTTATTCCGGAATGATCCTTGTGCGAAACACCGACGCACCATTTAATTCATGTTCGGGTGGCCCCACTAGTGACCCGCATTTATTGCGTCGAGACAAGATGTAAAAACTATGTTTTCCGTACCCGATAATGTCTATAAGTCCTAAAATGTATTTTAGAACGATCCTAGCGTGAAGCACCGACGTACAATTTTGTTTATGTTCGTGTGAGCCCACTACACACCCGTATTTACCGCACTGGGACAAGTTGTGAAAACTGTGTTTTTCGCACCCGGTAGAGTCTATAAGTCCTAAAATGTATTTCGGAACGATCCCGAGTGTGAAACACCGACGCATAATTTGTTTATGTTCGGGTGGGGCCACTATAGACCCGCATTTATTGCGCCGGGACCAGTTGTGAAAACTGTGTATTCCGCACCCGGTAGTCTCTAGGAGGCCAAACATGTGTTCCACAATGATCCGAGCGCGAAACACCGGCGCGCAATTTTGTTCAATTTCGGGTGGCCCCAATTGTGACCTGCATTTGTTGCGCCGGGGCAAGTTGTGAAAACTGTGTTTTCCGCACCCGGTAGTGTCTAGAGTCTAAAAATTTATTCCGGAATGATCCTTGTGCGAAACACCGACGCACCATTTAATTCATGTTCGGGTGGCCCCACTAGTGACCCGCATTTATTGCGTCAGGACAAGATGTAAAAACTATGTTTTCTGTACCCGATAATGTCTATAAGTCCTAAAATGTATTTTAGAACGATCCTAGCGTGAAGCACCGACGTACAATTTTGTTTATGTTCGTGTGAGCCCACTACACACCCGTATTTACCGCGCTGGGACAAGTTGTGAAAACTGTGTTTTACGCACCCGGTAGTGTCTAGGAGTATGAAAATATGTTCCACAACCATCCGAGCGTGAAACACCGACGGACAATTTTGTTCAACTTCCGATGGCCCGAGTCGTGACCTGCATTTATTGCGTCGGGACAAGTTGGGAAAACTGTGTTTTCCGCACCCGGTAGTGTCTAGGAGTCCCAAAATGTGATCCGGAACGATCCTTGTGCGAAACAACGACACACAATTTTGTTCATGTTCGGCTGGCCCCACTAGTGACCCGCATTTATTGCATCGGGACAAGTTGTGAAAACTGTGTTTTCCGCACCCGATAGTGTCTTGGAGTATGAAAATGTTTTCCACAATGATTCGAGCGCGAAACACCGAAGCGCAATTTTGTTCAATTTCAATTGGCCCCACTTGTGACCTGCATTTGTTGCGTCGAGTCTTAAACTCGGCACTAGTACTACCCGGTCCCTCACGAGCGTGGAATTCGATGGTGCAACACACGGAACACACAGGAACACGCGTTTTTAGACAGGTTCGGGCCCCTCGGATCGAGAGTAATACCCTACGTCCCGTATGTTATGTATTGCCTTTAGCGATTTGCTAATCGAAAGATCTCGGAGACTTTTTCTGGGGTCCCTGCTCCGCCTTATATATCCGGGGAGTCGGGGTTACATGCGAGTCTTACTCAATTACACAAATTACATATATGGAATTCTATCTTTCTTTATTGATTCGAGTCCTAATCAAACTACAAATCGCTCAATAATTTGCTCCTCAAGTCATTGTACGCCTGTCTTGATATCCGCCTTGTTTCCATACCGGTATACGGAATCTTCGTTATTCCGGACCGGTCGGGAACCGATCTGTCCGCTACCTCCATCACCTTTATCTTCATTGATTTGTTACCGTGTCTTTGCGCATACATTTCTTTATCATCTGTATACCCATAAGGCAAGTATACGACGGTAGCCCCGAGTAATTTTTTATTTGACCTTGAATAAGACCGACCAGTCTTCCGCATGTTGGTCTTGATTCCATGGTAAAATTAAAAAGAACTCTAATCTGCTGCAATGGTTCTTCTTTCTCCGAAGCGCTTCAAAAAGGCAAAAAATAGTAAGTTTATTCTTCATATCACCTAATTAGGTAACCATTGCAAATTCTTCTCTCGGTGCACCGACCAGGTGCACCCAATTGGGTATAGCCCCCGACTCTTGGATCATTTGAACTTCTTTCAAATAATGCAACAAGTGCACTAGTTGATCCTTTGATACGCAATCATTACAGACCACTCCATTTATCTTTCCATTAATTTCCATCTCCCACAGTCAATATAGACCATCTGTTAGATTCGGTGCACCAGTCAGGTGCACCTAATTAGGTATAGCCACCGACTCTTGTATCATTTGAGGATCGCAAATAATGCAAGAGTCTTTCTCGGATAGACTATATTTTACTATCTTCCATGAAACCACATCCTTCTTAGCAATTTCTGCCAAGAACACATTTTTCGGACCGGTTATACCGGTCAGAATTTCATATCTACTCGGATATTTACACCAGTTTCATATAACAGACCGTCTAAATCAGCCTCGAACTCATAATCCGCTTAGTGAAAATTTCACTAAGAACCAAAATTCTGGTTGATCGGACCAGTTTATTCTCCATATTCTCACAGCGACTCGAGTCTCCAAAGCCTATAATCAGCCGGATGATTAACACCCACAGCCTAAGGCATCCTTTATCAACTGCGTTATGTAAAATTTAACTCTTTCTTACTACTAAATTATAAAACTCAGTATTACTTTAATTTTCATCTGAAAACTCTCATATTTCAGACTGCTTTTACTTTTACAAAAGCACGACGGCTTATTCTTACGACCGTTAAGTCATAATTAATGCAAATAACAGATCATTAACTTCCTTATGGCCGTTAGATCATAATTGCATAGTTACGACATAGGTTATTAACAATAAAAATCCATCGGGCCTCTCAAAATAGCCCAATAAATTTTCAGCCCCGGGCCCATCCCGAGTGTCTATAAAAGAAACGAAAGGTCGACCTAGGTCAACCCCTGCTCCCAAAAGCTCATACGCGCCCGCCATTCGTCTTTGTTCTTTTTGCTCTCTTCTTCCACATAAACCAATCTCAAGCTTTCCTTTTCCATCTCTCAAAATGGGCAAGAAGAAATCCACCGTCGTCCCCGCGTCTTCTTCCTCCGTTCCTCGCGATCGGCTTCCTTTCGGTATCCCCGACTTTGGTAACAGCAAGGTCACCGAAACCTCTCTCAATGAGGTAGTTCGGGACGGATATCTTCCTCCTCAACCAATCCTGAATTGGAGCGTCCCTTCTCCTGGCCAACTCCCATGAGGAATAGATGATTCTCAACAATTAGTCTTCAAGGCATTTTTTCTCCACGGCCTTGATCTTCCCCGTTGTTCCTTTTTTAGGGGACTTCTTTTCTTTTACGGATGGGAGTTGGTTAACCTCAACCCTAACTCCATCCTGCAAATCGCCTTTTTCATCCATCTATGTGAAGCTTTTCTTGGAGTTCTCCCCCACTTAAAGTTATTCCAAGTATTTGTTTCAAATTCGCCCACTTCCTTTATCGGACCGCCAAGCTGGAGTTGGCGGAGTAGGAATCCAATGCTGGAATGCGGAGGAATATTTTTCTCTTTCCTTGAATAAAAGCATAGCCCACTGGAAAAATGGATGGTTCTTCTCGCGACAATCTCCAGCCAGCGCTTCCCGCCTTCAGCGCTAAGATAGCCAAGAATTTCCCTACCGCAGAGACTAGGGAAAAGCTCGAAGAAGACAACAAAATTCTTGCGCTCCTAGCTTGCATTAAATACTTGAAGGACGTCAAAGGTGTCACCGCCGAGACAGTTCTCCGGAGCTTCATAGTGCGGGGAGTTCAACCTCTCAAAAGGCAAGAGCACCCAGCTTGGTGCTTTGACGAAGACACCGCTATGCCTTTTGATGGAACCCCGCTTCCGACAAAGAGCGATTAGAAGCTCGCATCAAGCAAAGGCTCCAGCCAAAACCAGATCTATCCGGATGTACGAAAGTGGGTCCGGCCTTCAGCTCATCCAATCCTCGTGACCTCGTAAGTATCTCCTTCTGTTTCTTCAAATCTTTGTCGTTTATTACCATCATTTTCTTACGAAAATTCAATCTTCACAATTGCAGAAAATGGACAACTACAGAGTCACCCTCCTCTTCCTCCCAATGACACTTGGGGAGAAGATTATGCCAACAATACTACTTCAAGCACCTAGTACAAGAAAACGTACTACTTCCTTGACCATTGGCAAACCCGCTACTCCTTCTTCTCGCTCCCGGCGATACTCGCTCGGAGGCACAAAAGCTTGAAGATCGTCGACGAGAAGAAGAAGCCGTCGAAATGGACCGCCGAGCAGCTCGGCCATCCTCGAAGCTTCATTGGGGAAAACTCAAGGTACTCCTTCCTTGGTCGATCCCTTATCTAAAGTTCCCAAAAGGTCCCGGTATGGCCACCGGACCGGTCCCGTGATGTCGTAGAGGCAGTTCCAACTCCGCAAACCAATCCTGCGGAAAAAAGGACTCGCAGAAAGAAGTGGTGGGGACACTCAAGGCCCGCCCAAGAAGATCAAGACCTCCACCGGCTTCAAGAAGGCTTACTCATAAGTCTTTTAAATTTTGTCCGAATTGAACCACTTGCCAAAGCTCCTCGCCCCGGCCTTATTACATCTGTTTTCTTACAAGATCCCTTCGAACTTCCAAGCTAGCATAGCTAGTTTTTTTAAGAAATAAAGCTTCTTCAACAACTCCTGCCGGCGGCGTTTCTACCTCTACTCCCGGCGCATCTCGGATCGGTCCCGCTCCCGCTTCTTCCTCTCGCGATCGGTAGGGCCCCCGCTTCCGCTCTTAGTGCTTCAATCATGAAAACTCGGAGTGCGTGAAGATGCAACTAGGCCCCCTAGTGGGTTTTGGTGATAAATGACAAATAATTAAAATGTCTAATGTTTCATTGAGCTAATGTGCAGGATATTGAAGTCAACTAACCCACGTTATAAGATTGATAGCCCCTCATACAAAAGTCAAAAGATGGACTCAAAAAGAAGCTTAAATTAGATTTTATAGTTCTTTGAGTCTAGGATTGCCAAACTATAAAGAGGGGTGATTTAGTCTTTCATGCAGGGAATATGTGCTCAAGTTACCCAAATCAAAGCTTGGATAAAACCAAACCTCTCAAAAAGCCAAAAGATCAAAGTCCAAAGAGTCAAATAGTTCACACTCGGACAAGACGGAAGTTCCGCCTCCAACTCGGAAGTTCCGAGATTTCCAGGAGGTTTTTCACGGAACTTCCGCCCAAGACGGAAGTTCCGTCTTGGGATTTTACACTTAGTCTTTTCCAAAATCTGTCAAGAGTGAAGTTCCGTCTTGCTATGGAACTTCCGAGATTTCCAGAGGTTTTTGACTGGAAGTTCCGCCAAAAGCGGAAGTTCCGTTATTTGCCCGACCAAACCCTAGCAACGGCTCTTTTTGGACCCACTCCTATAAATAGACCTCCCCATCACTCCTTAGGGTTTGCTCGGTGCTTTTTGAACTCTCACATCTCCCTCAAGCTCTTGCTCTCATCTCTCTCTCACTCTCTTTGAGATTCAAGTCCACTTTGAGAGCCCCATCTCAAATCCAAGCTTGAGAAGCATCATCCCAACCTTGAGCACATATTCCCCTAGCAAGCAATCTCTACTTCACTTGTTACTCTTGGAGATTTGTTCTCCTAGATTGGCTAGGTGTCACCCTTGAGCTCCCAAGATTGTGGTGAGCCTTGGGAAGTTTGTGAAGGTTGTGATTCACCTCCGGAAGGAAAGGAATCAAGCAAGAAGAAGAAGAAAACCAAGTTTGACTTTAGTGGTCACTTGGGGAGGATTAGGGTTGAGAGAGACCCGGCTCTTTGTGAGCTCCTCAACGGAGACGTAGGAACCTCTTTGTGAGGGGTCCGAACTTCGGTAAACAAATCCCGTGTCTCTCTTGTGCTCTCTTGCTTGTTGTGTCTTGTTCTTTGTTCTTGTTTGGTGCTTGTGCTATATTTGGCCCGATCTACTTGTGTGGGCATTGTCTATCGATTTCCTGCAGGCATAACACTCCTAGGAGGAGAAGGAAACTTTCTATTCAAAGGGATTTGTAAGATTACTTCTAGCTTTCATTATCTTGTTCCTCCCCTCAAGTCCATGACGGAAGTTCCGTTAAAGACGGAAGTTCTGTCTTTTAAAGAAGTTCCGTGTTGGACCGACTAACTAGGTTTTAAGTGTTGTGATTTTCAGAAATTATTGTAGCTTGCCTATTCACCCCCCTCTAGGCAACTTTCAATTGGTATCGTAGCCGGTCTTCTCGAGAAGAGCTTAACCGCTTGAGAAGAAAAGATGTCTGGGGAATTAGTTGGAGGGGACAAAAGTCCCAACAAAAGAGGGGACACCGATGAGGAAAGAAATCCATTTGCCAAGGATGGAACAAGTGGTGGGAAGTTGGACTCAAGGTACAACTTCAACTATAATGATGTGGCAAATGTGAATAGTGGTGGTAGTGGACGACTACCGTGGTTTGATGGAAAAGATTTTAGTTGGTACAAGCATAGGATGAAGATGTACTTGCTATCAATTGGTCCGCCCGTGTGGGAAGTGGTTGAGAAAGGATATGTGATTGAGGATGAGGAGAGACACACCGTCATGGACAACATCAACATACATCGCAATGCACAAGCCGTGTCGGCAATGCTCTCGTCTTTGAGTGCTAAAGAGTACTCCAAGGTATCCCGACTACGAGAATGCCAAAGCTATATGGGACAAGCTCATTGCAGTTCATGAGGGAGTCGATGTGGTGAAGAAGTCAAGGATGCAAGTGCTGAAAAATCAATTCAACTTCTTTGTGATGAAGAAGGGTGAAGACCCTCAACAAACACATGATAGGCTCTTGGATATTGTGAATGAGCGAAGGTCACTTGGAGATGACGTGAGCGAACAAGAAGTGAATCTCAAGCTTCTAATGTCACTAAGAGTGTGGAACTCCACACTTTGCACCATCATTGAAGAAAAGGAAGGTTTTGATGGATTCTCCACGGATGAAGTAATTGGGAGAATCCTTGCTCACAAAAGCCGTGACGACGAGGGAAAGAGAGTGAGTGTGCTAATTGGAGATGAGAGCACAAGCAAGCAAGATGTGGCACTCAAGGCCAAAAAGAAAGAAGTTGTGGAGGTAGACCAAATTGAGATTGAAGAAGACAATGAAGAGCTTGCCTTGTTTGTGAAGAAGTTTGGCAAGTTCATGATCAACAACGGGTTTACCAAGAAGAGCTTTGACAAAGCAAGGGCAAGAAGATCAACAAGAAAGTGCTATCATTGTCATGACCCGGGCATCTCATTGCGGAGTGTTCTCAACTCAATGGAAAAGAAGAGAAGAAGGAGAAGTTCATTAAGAAAAAGAACTTCAAGAAACCATTCAAGGGTCAAGCTCATATTGGCCAACAATATGTCTCCGATGATGATGAAGATGATGATGAAGATGAAGAAGGAGGGATCGCCAATCTTGCATATGGCCTAACACCGGCCAAATCATCACTCTTCAACAACCTCACCGACGATGAGGATGACACCCCCAAATGCTTCATGGCCAAAGAAAACAAGGTACAAACTAAACCTCTTGTCAATTCCTCTAACAATGATAATGAGGAGGAGCTAGTCCCCTCCTTGCAAGATATGGTGAAAATGTTAGGGATAATGCAAGAGAAGGTTGAAGAGAGCGAAGAGATAGTGGACAAACAAGAAAACATGCTTATCAAGAAGCTTGATGAGGTTAAAGAGTTGAAGGCCTTGCTTGAGGAAGAAAGAAAGAAGAACGAGGAGTTGACTCTTTGCCTTACTAAGGTAAACAAGTCAAATGCTAAGCTTGAAGACATCAACCTCTCACTCCAAACAAAGTGTGAATCTCTTAAAGAGAATCACAAGTTGTTGGAAGGAGAGATTGAAGTCCTCAAGAGTAGCACATTGACGTACAAAAGCAAGGTTGAGTCAATGCAATCCTCATCGAGCAAAGAGTGTACAAGATGTGAAGGTGTTGACATTGACAACATTGCCACCGATAAGGTGACAATCAAGGATCTCACTAACAAGGTCAAGAATCTTGAGAGAGCGGCTCAAGTTGAGCTAGCTAAGAAAATTGTTAGTGAGGAAAGAAAGTTCAATGGAAACAAAGGTATTGGATTCAAGGAGCAACCTAAGAAGAGATTCAACAACAAGAGCAACAACTTGAATCAACCAAAGCAAGTTGCTCAAGCCAAGCATGTGAAGAAGGCCAAAACAACACAAGAGCTCAAAAAGAAGAGCCCACCCGTATCCTTCTATGTGTATGATCATGCAACATATGAACTAACCTATGGTGCTCATGGGAAAGTAGTTGCAAGATTTGTTGGGCCACATTATGCAAGGTGGAATCCTTGTGTGTGGGTGCCCAAAAGTGTTGTTTCTAAAGTTAAGGAACCCAAGCAAGTTTGGGTGCCTAAATCTTGTGCTTAATTGTGTGTATGGATACTCCTCGGCGGTTCAATATGGGTACTCGACACCGGGTGCTCAAATCATATGACCGGGAGAAGAAGATGTTCTCCACACTTGACAAAGACAATCTACCAAGTGGGAGTATATCTTTTGGAAATGATCAACAAGGAAAGGTAATTGGTCGTGGTGGAATTCAAGTCACCCATGACCTTTCAATTAGTAATGTGTTTCTTGTGAAAGGTTTAGGGTACAACTTAATGTCCATATCACAACTTTGTGGAATGGGTTTTAATTGTCTCTTTACCGATGAAGGCGTGACCGTCTTTAGAAAAGCGGATTCCTCAATTGCATTCAAAGGGTACTTGGAGGATAAGATCTATCTTGTTGATTTCACCAACAAAGAGGGTCCAAATCTAAGTGCTTGTTTGATAGCAAAAACCACCTTGGGTTGGTTATGGCATCGCCGACTAGCTCATGTTGGGATGAGGAATCTACATAAACTTCTAAAGGGTGGCCATGTCGTTGGACTAAAGGATGTTGCTTTTGAGAAGGACAAAGTGTGCAGCGCATGTCAAGCCGGAAAGCAAGTTGGAGCCAACCATCCATCCAAGACGATGATGACAACAACGAGACCATTGGAGATGCTTCACATGGACCTCTTCGGACCTGGCCACATACCTAAGCATTGGCGGTAACAAATATGGCCTAGTCATTGTTGATGATTATTCCCGTTTCACTTGGGTATTCTTTTTGAAGGATAAAAGTGAAACACAAGGTGTTCTAAAGAGCTTCTTGAGAAGAGCACAAAATGAATATGATGTGAAGATCAAGAAGAATAGAAGTGACAACGGCACCGAGTTCAAGAATACACAAGTGGAGGAGTACCTAGATGAAGAAGGCATCAAGCATGAGTTCTCGGCACCATACACCCCACAACAAAATGGTGTAGCCGAGAGAAAGAACCGTACACTCATTGAGATGGCAAGAACCATGCTTGATGAGTACAAGACTCCCGACACCTTTTGGGCCGAAGCCATCAACACCGCTTGCCATGCAACAAATCGATTGTATCTTCACAAGATATTGAAAAAGACACCCTATGAGCTCCTCACCGGTAAAATTCCTAATGTGTCGTATTTCCGTGTCTTTGGGAGCAAGTGCTTTATTCTTAACAAGAAGCCAAGGTCTTCTAAGTTTGCTCCAAAGACCAATGAAGGTTTCTTACTTGGATACGGATCAAATGTGTATGCATACCGAGTTTTCAACAAAGTCACCGGCATTGTTGAGATCACGCGTGATGTAACATTTGATGAATCTAACGGCTCTCAAATAGAGCAAGTTAATCCAAGTGATGTAGGTGATGAAGCTCCTTGTGAAGCAATAAGGAACATGGCAATTGGTGAAATAAGGCCACAAGACCCAACTCAAGTGCAAGGTGATCCATCTTCTCCAAGTCACGATGAAGGTCCTCCACAAGATCCACAAAATGAACAAGATCAAGGTAGTGGCCAAGATCATGGTGACGATCATGATCAAGGCAACAACCAAGATCAAGAACAAGATGGTGGAGGTGATGATCATCAAGACGAATCACAAGAAGAACAAGAAGAAGATGTACCTAGGCCCCAACAACCCCGAGTGCGACAAAGCATACAAAAAGATCATCCCGTCGATAACATTCTTGGTGACATTCAAAAGGGGGTAACCACTAGATCTCGAGTCGCTACCTTTTGCCATCATTACTCGTTTGTTTCCTCTTTAGAACCTCTTAAGGTGGAACAAGCATTACAAGACTCGGATTGGGTGGTGGCCATGCAAGAGGAGTTGAACAACTTTGAAAGAAACGAAGTGTGGTCATTGGTGGAGAGACCCAAGCAAAATGTTGTGGGAACCAAGTGGGTGTTCCGCAACAAACAAGATGAACATGGTGTGGTGGTGAGGAACAAAGCAAGACTTGTTACAAAAGGCTACTCACAAGTTGAAGGTTTGGACTTTGGGGAAACATATGCACCGGTAGCAAGGCTTGAGTCAATTCGCATATTGCTCGCCTATGCTACACATCATGGTTTCAAGTTATATCAAATGGATGTGAAGAGTGCATTCCTCAACGGTCCAATTCAAGAAGAAGTGTACGTGCAACAACCACCGAGTTTTGAAGATCCGAAGAAACCTCACCACGTGTACAAACTTCACAAAGCTCTCTACGGGCTCAAGCAAGCACCAAGAGCTTGGTATGAACGCCTCAAGGGATACCTCATCGACAAGGGCTTCATAATGGGCAAGGCCGATCCTACCCTCTTCACTAGAAAAGTTGGAAGTGATTTATTTGTATGCCAAATATATGTCGACGACATAATATTTGGTTCTACTAACCAATCTTTCCGTGATGAGTTTGCCAAGATTATGATTAGGAAATTTGAGATGTCAATGATGGGGGAGTTGAAGTTCTTTCTAGGTTTTCAAGTCAAGCAATTAGAAGAAGGAACCTTTATAAGTCAAACTAAGTACACCCAAGATATCCTCAAGAAATTTGATATGAACAAGGCAAAGCCAAGCAAGACTCCAATGAAGACAAATGGTCATCTAGGATTGGACGTGAATGGGAAGGCGGTTGATCAAAAGGTATATCGCTCCATGATTGGCTCTTTGCTTTACCTTTGTGCATCTAGGCCCGATATCATGCTTAGTGTGTGCATGTGTGCAAGATTTCAAGCCGCTCCCAAAGAGAGCCACTTGGTGGCCGTTAAAAGAATCTTGAGATATTTGGTTCACACTCCAAACATAGGGTTGTGGTATCCTAAGGGCGCCAAATTCAAGTTAGTTGGCTACTCCGATGCCGACTACGCCGGATGTAAGGTAGATAGAAAAAGCACCTCCGGGACTTGCCAATTCTTGGGTAGGTCCCTTGTGTCATGGTCATCCAAGAAACAAAATTCCGTTGCCCTTTCCACGACTCGAGCGGAGTATGTTGCAGCCGGTAGTTGTTGTGCAGAACTCTTATGGATGCGACAAACTCTTAAGGACTTTGGATACTCTTTGACCAAAGTTCCTCTCCTATGTGACAATGAGAGTGTCATCATGATTGCATACAACCCCGTTGATCACAATAGGACTAAGCATATAGATATCCGGCACCACTTCATGAGAGATCATTCAATCAAAGGGGACATTGAGATTAGCTATGTGAGAACCGATAAACAACTAGCCGATATCTTCACCAAGCCATTAGATGAGAAAAGATTTCGTGAGCTTAGGAGTGAACTAAATATACTTGATTCTTCTAATGTGGAATGAATTGTTGCGCATCTTCGTGAAGTTGATTGAGGTAGTTTATTTTCAAAATGATTTGCAAAATTATTGGGTGTTTTTGTTTTGAAAATCTTTGGAGTTGATCATATGATCTTGTTGCCCATCTTGTGAATATTGTTTTACTTGTTTGATTGTTGGCTATTCACAAGAGAAAGCAACTCCAAGTTCCAAGCTACTTTTCTCGAATTCACGGAACTTCCGTCCGTCACGGAACCTCCACCAAAAAGCTCTCGTTTTTCTCGAAACTTCCGTACCTATAACGGAACTTCCGTCCACACTTAGCAACTTTTTTCTTCTACCGGTTCGGGCTATCACGGAACCTCCGCCCTTTGCGGAACTTCCGCAAATTACGGAACTTCCGTCTTTGAAGACGGAACCTCCGTCTTTTTCGGGTTTAAACCCTAGAGGCAGCCCCCTTCTCTTCTCACTCCAATCATTTGACTCATCCTCTTCTCTCTCTTCCACCAAAACCGACCCGACGCTCCAAGAGGCGATTTCGAGTTTTGACCGTGGATTTGCGAAGCCAATCCATGGAGAAGGTGCTCCACCCTTCGGAACCTCCGTGCCCCAAGTTCCTCCGTGATTTCTCATCCTCGTTTTCTCTCACGGTATGAATCTTGGTGCCCCTTTTTCCGATCTGCTAATGCACTCAAGTTTTTCCTATTTCCCTTGGGTAGAGTAGTTCCCTAGCAACTAGTCTACATCATCCTTGAAGGGCTTGAGAAGTTAGACGGTAGATCTAAAGTTATGATGATTTTTTGTGTGCTTGCACTGGCCCGAACGGAACTTCCGCCTCGTTGCGGAACCTCCGTTCCGGCACGATGCGATCACATTCGAATCAATATAATTTTGAATCTTCTCTAGCATTCCTTGTAATCTTTGTATCCTATCCCTGTCAGGTCACTAGCGAATGGGTCGAACTAAGGTTCCCGGGAGGAAGAGCTCCGCAGCTTATGTTGAAGAATCCGAGGGGGAAGATTTGGAACTTCCTAGTGATGAGGGCAGCGAGGAGATTGTGCCCGAGCCTAAGAGGAGAAAGAGCACTACATCTCGACCACCACAGGCTGCTCGGACCGTTCGAGTTGAGCGAGGTGGTGCCCTTCCCGATCGTCGCGCTAAGGGCAAAGGAGTGATTGCAGGGGGAGCTCACACCGCATTCCGAGTGAGGATTTGCGGCGTGTTACTGGTTTGAGAGTGCACCCTCCCGTGTATCGTGGAGATCATGTTTGCTTTGACTACAAGAAGTGGCCGGGGTCATTGCTTGAGGACAGGACCACCCATCCGGAGCGTGTGCCGGAAAAGGAAGCTTCGATGACAGGTTCTATACTTGGTTTCAGCAAGACTACTATCGGTGCTTCTTTATCGAGCTTGATGACCACAAACATCAAAGGCTCCATCCTCACCAATGGATTGATTGGAGCTACATGGCTAGGAAGCAAGACCCACTTTTTGATCAAGTGATTGAGCAATGCAAAGCAAAGGGTGTGTATGACTTGATGGCATTCAAGTATGATTGGAATGAGGAGGTTATTTGTCGGTTCTGGGCAACTCTCTACTTGGATGGACGAGGACAGGGCAAAGTGTTTTGGATGACTCGGGGATTCAAGTACAGTGTTAGCTACAAGAGATTTGCCTCTTATTTCTGCTTGCCCAAAAGTGATATGAAGCGGCCCAACGATTGCAAATGAGGCAGTCCTAGGAAGTAGACTTTTGGAGTTCATGTATGAGGATCCGGACCGTGCTATCATTGGACAGACCGAAGGTTTGCGCCCCTACTATCTTCTTATGAACCGTCTCCTTCGTCACAACATTGCCCCTAAGGATGGATTCTCCACCAAGATTGCCTCATATTCTAGGAATGTTCTTGTGAGAATGGCTCCGGACTCGACGGATTCTGTGTGATGGGTCATATCATGAAAGAGATTCACCGAGCTTCTTATGCTACCCGGAGAACCATGCCATATGCCCCTTTCATCATGGCAATGATTGAGAAAGAGACTGGGCTAACCTTTGAGAAAGAGTGCAAGCACCTCCCCATTCGCCCAAAGCTAATTCGCACCATTGAAGCTCCCTCTCCACCTCATCATGGATCTTTCTTTGGGACAGCCGCACCATCCTCCTCTAGTGCACCTCGGCGCAAAGGATCTTCCACCTCTTGGCTCAAGAAAGGCCTTAAAGCAATCTTCAATGTGTGCACGGCCAATGCCGTTGAAATCCACAAGACCAAGCAGCGCACGAAGAAGAATGCCCGGCGCATGAAGACGTTCATGAGGGAACAAGGCGCAGCGGTATCTCCACCGGGTTCCGAGGAAGAACAAGATGCACCTCCTCCGGTTTATCAATGGCCACTTGATGTTTATGAGCAATATCAGCCGCATGAGCATGAGCAGGAGCAAGGATATGAGTATGAGCACGTGCATGAGCACGAAGCGGGAGGAGGAGGAGATGAAGATGAGGCAAATGAAGACGACAGTGATCGGTGGGAGCAGAGTCCTCCATACGAGTGGAGCCACCGTGATCCTCTCCGATGATGATGAGTGACCTATCTACCTTTTTGGTGGCTTGATGCCAAAGGGGGAGAGAAAAGAGAGGCTCTCCGTTGTATCGCTATCTATCTCGCTATCTATCTAGTAGACTTGGAACTTATGGAACTCTATCTATGTATGGAACTATGTGTGTGTGCCTTTTATTGTAATAGGGCTAGACTTGCTTTAAATTCGCTATGTTGCAAAACTATGTGCTTTGGATGATGATTGTTTACTTGCTTTAATGTGTGGCTTGCATGTCATTATTTATGTCTCATTCATGTGGCTTGCATTTCATGGTGTGCGCTTGTTACTTTTGCTTCTCACACTTATGCATGCCTTTTAAGCGCATTGTTTAGGCACCCCACAAGCACAAAATATAGGGGGAGCCCTCTCACATGTTTGAGTGAACCATGCATCTCTTTAGGGGAGCTCCGCTATATTTTGGTGTCTTCGTTTCGTTCTTTTGATATCCTCATCTCATTTAATTGTTTGTCATCAATCACCGAAAAGGGGGAGATTGAAGATGCAACTAGGCCCCCTAGTGGGTTTTGGTGATAAATGACAAATAATTAAAATGTCTAATGTTTCATTGAGCTAATGTGCAGGATATTGAAGTCAACTAACCCACGTTATAAGATTGATAGCCCCTCATACAAAAGTCAAAAGATGGACTCAAAAAGAAGCTTAAATTAGATTTTATAGTTCTTTGAGTCTAGGATTGCCAAACTATAAAGAGGGGTGATTTAGTCTTTCATGCAGGGAATATGTGCTCAAGTTACCCAAATCAAAGCTTGGATAAAACCAAACCTCTCAAAAAGCCAAAAGATCAAAGTCCAAAGAGTCAAATAGTTCACACTCGGACAAGACGGAAGTTCCGCCTCCAACTCGGAAGTTCCGAGATTTCCAGGAGGTTTTTCACGGAACTTCCGCCCAAGACGGAAGTTCCGTCTTGGGATTTTACACTTAGTCTTTTCCAAAATCTGTCAAGAGTGAAGTTCCGTCTTGCTATGGAACTTCCGAGATTTCCAGGAGGTTTTTGACGGAAGTTGTGCCAAAAGCGAAAGTTCCGTTATTTGCCCGACCAAACCCTAGCAACGGCTCTTTTTGGACCCACTCCTATAAATAG
Organism: Chloris gayana; assembly: GCA_031894775.1. Classification (NCBI taxonomy): domain Eukaryota; kingdom Viridiplantae; phylum Streptophyta; class Magnoliopsida; order Poales; family Poaceae; genus Chloris; species Chloris gayana. The sequence goes on from JAUNZO010000344.1 coordinate 4,863,599, forward strand.
ACCTCCCCATCACTCCTTAGGGTTTGCTGGTGCTTTTTGAACTCTCACATCTCCCTCAAGCTCTTGCTCTCATCTCTCTCTCACTCTCCTTGAGATTCAAGTCCACTTTGAGAGCCCCATCTCAAATCCAAGCTTGAGAAGCATCATCCCAACCTTGAGCACATATTCCCCTAGCAAGCAATCTCTACTTCACTTGTTACTCTTGGAGATTTGTTCTCCTAGATTGGCTAGGTGTCACCCTAGAGCTCCCAAGATTGTGGTGAGCCTTGGGAAGTTTGTGAAGGTTGTGATTCACCTCCGGAAGGAAAGGAATCAAGCAAGAAGAAGAAGAAAACCAAGTTTGACCTTAGTGGTCACTTGGGGAGGATTAGGGTTGAGAGAGACCCGGCTCTTTGTGAGCTCCTCAACGGAGACGTAGGAACCTCTTTGTGAGGGGTCCGAACTTCGATAAACAAATCCCGTGTCTCTCTTGTGCTCTCTTGCTTGTTGTGTCTTGTTCTTTGTTCTTGTTTGGTGCTTGTGCTATATTTGGCCCGATCTACTTGTGTGGGCATTGTCTATCGATTTCCTGCAGGCATAACACTCCTAGGAGGAGAAGGAAACTTTCTATTCAAAGGGATTTGTAAGATTTACTTCTAGCTTTCATTATCTTGTTCCTCCCCTCAAGTCCATAACGGAAGTTCTATTAAAGACGGAAGTTCTGTCTTTTAAAGAAGTTCCGTGTTGGACTGACTAACTAGGTTTTAAGTGTTGTGATTTTCAGAAATTATTGTAGCTTGCCTATTCACCCCCCTCTAGGCAACTTTCGGTGCGGCATCCACAAAGGAACCCCCTGCCGCCTCGCATAAGGAAACCGAAGAGCAGGTTACCCTTGCTGAAAGCCCATCTTCCGGTAATCCTCCTCCCCAAGCTACTTTGTTCCAAATTCCTCCGAGCTATCACTGGGACTGGTATGGACGGAAGAAATTCCTCGCCGGCCTAGGACAACACGCAAATCCCCTAGAGAACCAAAGCTGGCTAAAATGGTAGTTGGGGATGTGGAGGTAGACAGCTCGAGTGGAGCCAAAACTTTCACCGCCACGGCTCAATGGGATGCCCTCCAAGAAGAAGAGGCCTTAAAGAATTTTTCAGAATCCGGCCAGGTATATCCTCTGTTTCAAAAATCTCTCCGGCAATCGCTTTTTAATTATTAACTCTCTCAATCTTCTCTTTAGGTTCTCTTCAAAAGCTACGAAGCCAAAACCGCTATCATCGCTCGCTTACGGAAGGAGCTCGCACCAATCAAGAGCGATCGGTTGAACTGGAATCTTAGACCGCCGATCCGAAGGCCAAGGAAGATGATCTTCGAGAAAAGAGAGGCCAATCTGCAAAATATCCATCGAATGATGGAAGAGCGCCGACAAGAAATCATCAAGCTCCGTCAAGTTAATCAAACTAATATTCTCGATTTTTCCTATATATTCCATATTTTTCCCAAGCTGCCTCCGTTCCCGACCGGTCTCACTCTTGACTTCGAGCGCTCGAGAACCTTGTTGCTGCTCACAAAAAAGCTGAAGAAGTCCTTACTGAAAAGGCAGCTGCTCAAGAGCAAGCACTTGAAGAGGGTTCTCGTGTCGAAGAGCAACAAGCGGCGCGGATTGGAGAACTCGAAGGCGAGCTTACTGCCAAAGATAGCATCTTAGCCCAAACGCTTCGCTCCAACAAGATGCTTGGATACCGAGAACGCTCGCTTGAAGGCTGAATTAGCTGAAGCCTTAGAGGCAGCAAAATCAGCGCAAGCGGACAAGGAAAGCACCCCGAGGACTGCCGAAGAATCCACTCAACTTGCTCTCCGGGCAAAAGATCGCGAGATTCAGCGTTTGCTGAAAATTGAAGCCAAGTTGAGAGAATCAAACACGAACATCAAGGGCAGATTCGGAGCTGCTGAGATCAGGCACGAGCGTAAGTCCCATCTTTCTTGTTCACTCTTATGACATCCTTTTGAAAATACCGGTCTTCAACAATATCTTTCTCTCAAATTTTTGCTTGTCTTTTCAGAACTTACTGCAGGTACAGTGCGCACTCCGGAATATCTCAATGGTGGTCAAACTATTGATCCCAATGAGATAGATCTTGATTCCGCTATCCGGGCGATCCGTAGAAGAATCAAAGAACATTCAAAGATGGTGGCTGCTGCAGGAGGAGGACACATCGCCGCTATAATCCGAGTCTTGGACTTCGGTCGAAGAGTGTGATTTCAATTTTATCAAGGATGGCGCCCACCCTAACACTACTCGAATGATGTGAACCCGTGAGGGTTTTGGCGTCGATCTTTCGATGAGAGTGGAAGATAATTCGATTGGTGATGAAGTCGACGTTCACGGCCCGACTACAACCGTCCAAGGACGTTGCGCCTTAGCAACCGATACACCGCCTCCAATGGTCGCCGCGATCTTGTGGGAGCGCGACCACCGGCCTCGAGGGCACTCGTCCTGCAAGCAATCGAAGAAGCTGGCAAGAACAAGTAGAACAAGCACTGAAATTGCTAGATTTAATTGAAGGTTCTCAACTGAAAACACAATATGGTGGGGTTCCGAAGATGAACGGGCGAGACGGCACGAGCACGCTGCAACAAGTAGCAAAGGCTAACTCTAATCAACAAAACCCGATCTGAAAAGTGGTGGCTATGGGGTATATGGGAGGGTGGAGGACGACCAGGACGTGGTGGAGGTCGTCCCCAAACCCTAAGACGCGGCCCCTATTGGGCCCCACTTGATACACGGCCCGTCGGCCCAAAACTAGACAGATTTATGTCTCTGCAGCAAAACGACGATTGCGGTCGACTCGGAGCAGATATGGAGTTGATCTCAGATCCGTTGGAAAGTAGACTCTGTAAGCTTTCCAAATTGTGCTTGCACGCCCAAAACGGAGTCCGGATGAAGTCGTGGCGTCTGTCACAAGTTGACCCTATCCTGCAGTCCGAATCCAACACGCGAGAATCCCCTCCCCTTCTTATCCTCTCCATCATTCCTAAGCAAAACAAGAACACACGTGTCTCGAGAGTCTAAATCAGATGGACATGAGCTTAGGAATGAACTCACTTGATAGTTTAGTTGGCGAGCACGAGCGCGGGTAAGAGGGCCAGCCGGAGTTGGTGTTATTGATGTTGTGGGAGGCGTGGGTGTAACGGAAGTAGTGATATCCTCATCACTGAAGACTGGTTCAATGAGCTGAAGAATTCACTCATTGGCACCGTTTCGAGTTGATAGAAGATGTTCCTCTTGATCCAACAGGCGTCCCTCTAAACACAGCGCCAGCAGCTTTTGCTTTGGATCAAGATGCTCAGGATGCAGCAGTTGCCGCTAGGCAAACAATTGAAGACAGATTTGAAGATCTTGAAAGGTATTTACCAGTACCCTCTTCTGATTCGAAGAAACGCTGGATGATAGACTTGAAGAAAATCCTAAGACCGGTGATACTGGTACTTCCAGCGGTCCTGCTGTTTAGATTTTGTATTAGGGCCATTTTTGTAATCGAACATCTTGATCATCATGTTATGGTGATTTCTTTTCTATATGAATATTGGTTTCACTATCATACTTATTAACTTTTCTGCCCAAGATATGATGGTTATTTCAGCTGAAACTAACTATGATTAATTTCTGGCTCTAATCAGCACATATTCATAGTTATAGCTTACTTTAACAAGATCACATAACTCTGAGAAAAAAAGTTAAGATTTCACAAACTGCTCTCATTGCAGCTTTACATTCAATATTCATAAGAAAAATACTACATTATTTCCCTTCCTGAACATACCAGTCTTAAACCGAAAAGAAATAGACTGCTCTCAATACAGCAGCCCACCGACTATATAACTGGTCTTATTATTCAGGAATAGCACAATATCACAGATTGCTCTTAACACAGCAGCCCCTGGCTCGATGATTTAATTCAAAATTAAAATATTGAGACACGAAAAGCAAACACATTCTCATTAGACAAAATCACTTTATCATAATATGAAAAGAAAAAATTTACAAGAAGTATTTTTAAGTATAAAAACGACGAAGTCTGTTCAATGTTCCAAGAATTTGGAATTTCTTCTTCTTCTAAGGTCATAAGCCTATAAGCCTCCGGTCCGGAGACCGACTTAACCGAGAAAAGGTCCTTCCCAGATCGGTGACAACTTATGCCTGTTCTTGTTGGACTGAATTTTCCGAAGAACCAAGTCTCCTACTTGGAATTCCCGTGTTCGGATATTGCGATCATGATAACGACGCAATCCACGATGATACTTTGCAGCTTGAATCAAGGCCCGATCCGTCAATTCTTCCGCAGCAATCAATTCCACTTGGCGCTGATCTTCATATTTCTCTTCATCATAGTATTGTACCCGAGCTGACACCATATTCACTTACGTAGGTAGCATGGCTTCGGATCCATACACCAAAGAGAAAGGAGATTGCCCCGTAGCCCTACTAACATTAGTGCGCAGTCCCCAAAGCACCCAGGGCAATTCCTTAACCCACTTTCCTGCATACGGCTTCAAACGGTCAAAAATTCTAGGTTTAAGACCGGTCAAAATCATTCCATTAGCTCGTTCCACCTGTCCATTGCTTTGCGGATGTGACACCGACGCATATTGTATCTTGATTCCCAAACTTTCAACATAATCCTTGAAGAATTCTGAAGTAAGCCGAGGCCCATTATCGGTAATGATACGTGCGGGACTCCAAAGGGCACAAATATATTTTGCAGAAACTTGATCGCTCCGGCCGTAGTCGTACTAGTAACGGCTTCAGCCTCAATCCATTTAGAGAACTTATCTACTGCCACAAAAATATGCGTGAATCATCCTGGCGCCCTTTTGAAAGGACCAACTATATCCAGCCCCCAAGTAGAAAAATGCCAAGTCATTGGAATTAATTGTAACTCATGAGCTGGAGCATGAGGTCTGTCCGGCGAAGAATTGACATCCACGACAACTCTTGACCACTCTATGCGCATCATCCGCGCTGTAGGCCAGTAGAATCCTTGTCTAAATACCTTCCCAACTAGAGTCTTTGAAGAAGCATGATTTCCACAAATTCCCTTGTGCACGTCTTCTAGCAATTGAATGCCATCGAAACGAGATACACATTTCATCAAAATATTAACTCCACGCCTATATAACTCTCCTTCGAGAATTAAATAACTTCGTGCTCGAACCTCCGGTCTTTGCTTCTCCACTTTATCTTCCGGAGTTTTACCGGATCGAAGATAATCAAGGTACGGAGTACGCCAATCAAAATCAATAATCATAACATCCAGTGGCTGAACATCTTCAATGTTGGTCTCGCCTATTGTCTTTTCCGGCAAGACCGCCTCATCGACTGGTCCTTCAAGATTGCTTTCTCCTCTTGATTCTTTAAGACTAATTCATCCACGATCTCTGCAGTAGTAGCTTTGCGCTCCGTCTTTATAGATGGTTATCAATACTTGAAGAAAAACGCTAGGAGGAAGCGCACTGTCGTGAAGACCCCGATCAGCCAACTCATCCGCAGACGAATTATTTCCGCGCGAGTATATGAGAAAATCGTAAACCATCAAATTTATCTTCAAGCTTCCGAACCTCTTGACGGTAAGCGATCATATGATCATCATAAGCATCCCACGCCTTGTTGACTTGACTTATCACCAACATCGAATCGCCATATATGTCCAATCGTCGGACTCCTAGCGAAATGGCTACTCTAAGCCCATGAAGCAAAGCTTCATATTCCGCTGTATTGTTGGAAGCTCGGAAATGCATTTGTAACACATATCCGAGTGGTTCCTTTTGCGGGGTGAGAAGCACAACCCGACCCCGCGCACTGAAAGCTGCGGGGACCCATCAAAGAACATCTCCCAATACTCCAATGCTTGAATCTCCTGCGGTACTTGTGTCTCCAACTACTCTGTTATGAAATCGGCTAATGCTTGTCCCTTAATAGCCGTTCGCGAAGAAAACAAAATTTCATATTGGCCAAGTTCTATAGCCCACTTAGCAACTTGGCCAATTGCTTCTCGATTTCGGACAATATCTCCAATGGCAAACCCAGTCTTAACCTTAATAGGATGCGCTTGGAAATAATGCTTCAACTTTCGAGAAGTTATCACTACAGACATATATTAACTTCACGTAATCGGAGGTATCGTATCTTTGATTCAGTAAGAACATCACTTACAAAATATACTCGGATGTTGCACCAGTTGTAGATGTCCTTCTTCCTTCCGATCAACCGCTAGAACCGTGCTCACCACATGGGTTGTTGCGGAAATATATAACCGGATGGTCTCGTCTGCTCTCGGAGGTACCAATACCGGAGGATTGCTAAGGTATTCCTTGAGTTGATCAAGCGCAGCCTGCGCCTCATTAGTCCACTCAAACTTATCTTGTTTGTTAAGCAACTTGAAAAACGGAAGTCCACGGACCCCCAATCTCGAAATGAAACGGCTAAGAGCCGCCATACTACCCGTCGACTTCCGAACATCCTTCAAGCAACTCGGAGGTTTCATGTCGATTATCGTCTGGATTTTTTCGGGTTGGCTTCAATGCCTCGCCATGACACAAGATAACCCGAGTAATTTCCCAGAGCGAACTCCAAATACACACTTTTCAGGATTAAGCTTCATGGAAAAATTCCGCAGATTATCGAAGGTCTCTGCCGGGTCGGAGAGAAGATCCTCGGTTTTCGAGATTTTACCACTATATCATCAACGTAAGCTTCGCGTTCCTTCCCAATTGCGAATCTAGGCAACGTTGTATACCACGCCGACATGTAGCTCCAACATTCTTTAATCCAAAATGCATAGTCGTATAGCAGTATGCTCCAAAGGGGGTGATAAATGCGGTCTTTCTTTGATCTTCAACTCTTAGCGGTATTTGATGATATCCTGAATAAGCATCAAGAAAACAAAGACGCTCGCAGCCAGCGGTCGAATTAACAACTTGGTCAATTCGAGGCAGCGCGAAAGGATCTTTGGGGCAAGCTTTGTTGAGATCGGTATAATCGACACACATTCTCAATTCTTTAGTATTCTTTTTTGGTACAAGAATCGGATTGGCAAGCCAATCTGGATGATACACCTCCCTAATAAACTTAGCTGCTAATAACCTAGTTATTTCCTTCTTAATAGCTTCCTTGCGGTCTTGAGCAAACCTTCGAGCTTCGTTTAGCGGCTTCGCATCGGGACGCACCAACGGTGCGTACTCAATCTTCTCCCTAGGAACACTCGGCATGTCGGAAGGCTGCCATGCAAAGATATCCCTATTTTCCTGGAGGAAAAGAATGAGCGCGCTTTTCTATTTATCCCCCAAGTCAGCCCCTATATGGGTGACCTTGGAGGGGTCCGACTCATCAAGTCTGAATAGTCTTGGAAACCACTGCATCAGCCTTCAATTTCTCCTTTGCGACCTTCTTGATCGGAACTTCATCCTCCGGCCTCGCCTGGACTTCTAGAAGCCTCAGCTGCTTCTCCGATTTCTCGACGTTCATCCTCCGAATTGACCCGAGAAGCCAACTCGGTGCTATGTACTTCACAAGCATAAGCGGTCTTGATGTCGCCTCGAAACGACAAAACTCCATTTGGTCCTGGCATCTTCAGCATCAAGTGCTGATAATTTAGAATAGCCATGAACTTTGCCAAAGCTGGCCTTCCAAGTATCGCATGATATGCTTGAATCAATATCAGCTACCTGGAAGATAATATTCTCCCTCCTGTAGTTCTCCTTCGTCCCGAAGATCATCGCGAGAGAAATCTGCCCCAAAGAATAGCTATTCCGCCCGGGTATTATACCATGAAACGGTGAGACGCTTCGCTCCAAATAAGCTAAGGAGAAGCCAAGCTGCGGGAGAGTTTTGGCGAACAAGATATCCAGGCAACTCCCGCCATCAATGAAGGTCCTCTTCAACCGCACCTTGTGAACTATGGGGGCCAAGATGAGTGGATATTTACCAGCTTTTGGCAATACCTCGGGATGATGAGCTCGCTGAAAGTAATTGGCACCTCGGACCACCGTAAGTACTCGGTGTAGCGGGAGCGACGACATTAACCTCTCGAAACGCCAACTTTTGCTTTCTCTTCGATTCGTAAGCGTCCGGGCCTCCAAAAATCATGTTCACCTCTCGAGCCGGTTCTTGAAAACCTTCATCATCCCCATTGTCATCGTGTTCTTTGTCCTTGCCCTTGTCATCCCTCCGATTCCGATGAAGCGGATCGGGGTGCGACCTTTAAGGCGAGCCGAGCAAACGGCCTTAACGGGAAGCACTCCTCTCCTTTATGATTCCCATTATGAATCATGCAAGGGCCTTCTAGAAGTGTTTCGAACGACAATTGTTCTCTTGGACCTCTCTTATGAGGTGGCGGCCGGTCTCCTCCATGAGGTCGGTCGACAGCTGCAACAAGGTGATCAGCCTTGCGCTTGTTGTTGTTCTTGGATCCAGACTGGTTGCCTTGGTCATGCTTCGGTTCCTTCCCTTTGTTCCCGCGCAAATTGACCACGTTCGATTCACCAGCGAGCATTGTCGTCTGCTATCTTGAAGCACTACGACGCCGTCATGCTAAGGTTTCGATTTCGCCTTCCAATCTTGTGAACCAAAGCCTCACTTCGGACGCCGACTTGAAACACAGCAATTACTTGCTGGTCGGGAACATTGGGGATTAAGGCCTTCTTATTGAAGAAACACCGATGAAGTCGGTGAGGGTCTCATTAGGCTTCGCTTCGACTGTTGAGGTCGAAGTAATTCCCGGGCTTCTCACAAGTCGCTTGGAAATTCTCTACGAACTTTTTGGCGAGATCGCCCCAAGAAGAGATAGATTTCTCGGGTAGGGACTGCACCCATAAACGTCCAGCCTGCTCCATGCACATGGGGAGGTAATTAGCTAGCACGAATGTATCTCCTCCTGCTGACCGGATGGCGGTGGCGTACATGCGTAGCCACTCGGCAAGAGGTGCTTTACCATCATACTTATCAATGGCTCCGGGCTTACATCCCCTGGGGTATTTGCAAATGCGTAAATCCCACGTGAAAGCGGGAATCACGGATATTCATCGTCTTCCGGACCGGTCCGGACCGGCGAAGGGGATCGTCGACTAGGGTAATGCCGGTAATTGTGATCCCTGTCATCGTCGGAATAGTCGTAATAGCGATCATCTTGATACCTATCTCCCGAACCACCACGACCATCATTATTCACCGGCTCCGCATGCCGTGAAGGAGGCGGAGGCGGAGGTGGAGGCGCCGCTTGACGATCATTGTTTGCTGGTTCTTCATGTCGTAATGGAGGTGGGGGCGGAGGTGCCGCTTGACGATCATTGTCGGCACGCCGGGGTTCAACGTCTCTGTCCCGGTTATCTCGCCCTCTTCGGTCTCTAGTATCACGACGATCATCCCTTACGGGCCGTTCATCCCGATGAGCATGCCTATTACTATGCCCTCGATGATTATTGCGCGGATGATTTCCACCGGGGCGGCGCTGAAGCGGCCGGTCCACGCCGAGGTGAGTTAGTCACGTGCGGACGAGACGGGCAGGGTCGCGTGGACGATCATCCACATGACCGGTGCGATGCCTCTCATCTTCTTCATGTCTTTGACGTTCTTCCGCTCTCTTTGCATGGCGATCAATGAGGACATTACGAGCGTCCCGGTTGCCATTAAGCGGTACGCGCAAATCTTGGTCCGGAGCTCGTTCATGTGCATCCGCGATTGGGGTGTGTCGAGGCCCGAGCCTTCCTCCGGAGGAAGCTCCTTCGGACCGAGCTCTCGTAGGCCGCTACGAGCGAGAACGCGAGCGGCTTGAAGATTCCGATCTGTCATGGACGAGTTGATTGGTTTGTAGAGCAGCCGCATCTACCAAATTCGGAGCGCGTTGCAACCCCGGTGTTGCATTGAAGACTTCTTCCGGTATTGTCTCGAGGATTTGTTTCACTCCAACAATGTTGTGAACGGCGACGTGAAGACCCGAGCGCCATTTAATTCCACTTCCATGGAGCTCAAATCCAAAGCCCTGCTCGAAGAACGATGCCGCCTTCCACTGCGACACCCACGTCGGCTGTTATATCCTGGGGACGTTTCTTCGGGTCTCCGGACTGGTCCGGCAATGGGCCCGTGGCCGGGGAGCGATCGCGGGAGCGCTTCCTCCGGCCCGACCAGCAGCATTTGCACGCGGATTTGCAGCTGAAGGTTGCGGAGGTCGTTCATCTCTATTTGCTTCTTCTTCTTCACGGTGACGGCGATCAAATTCTTCTCTCGCCAGACCTTTCTTCTTCTTCAGCAGCTTCCTCGGAAGTAAGTTGGCGAATAACCGGTCCTGTCATGAACACTTGGAAGAAGGCTGGACGTTCTTCCTCGAAGTCATCAACGAACTCGCAAGAGCGGCTTATCTCTACAGATTGGGCTTCAATCCGAGATGCGGGCGGTCGATTGTTCGCGCTAAAGCTACGTCGGATCCGCCAAGTTCGAGCACAGGGTGCCAACCATGGCAGGTGATCGCGCTTCGAAGCTGCGGCCGACAACGAGTCGGATTCATCAAAAGCGGTTTTCGGCCGAATCGGCTTCAAAGTCAAGGGACCCGAAGCGGATCTTGAAGCCGGGCTCGAAGTCGACGACGAACGAAGAGGCCATCGAACTCGCTAGGAACTCGCCGGGACCCCTACCGGCACGCTAAATGTCGAGTCTTAAACTCGGCACTAGTACTACCCGGTCCCTCACAAGCGTGGAATTCGATGGTGCAACACACGGAACACACAAGAACACGCGTTTTTAGACGAGGTTCGGGCCCTCGGATCGAGAGTAATACCCTACGTCTCGTATGTTATGTATTGCCTTTAGCGATTTGCTAATTACAAGATCTCGAGAGAGTTTTCGCGGGGGGGGTCCCTGCTCGGCCTTATATATTCGGGGAGTCGGGGTTACATGCGAGTCTTACTCAATTACACAAATTACATATATGGAATTCTATCTTTCTTTATTGATTCAGAGTCCTAATCAAACGACAAATCGCTCAATAACTTGCTCCTCAAGTCATTGTACGCTGTCTTGATATCCGCCTTGTTTCCATACCGGTATACGAGAATCTTCGTTATTCCGGACCGGTCGGGAACCGATCTGTCCGCTACCTTCATCACCTTTATCTTCATTGATTTGTTACCGTGTCTTTGTGCATACATTCCTTTATCATCTGTATACCCATAAGGCAAGTATACGACATGTTGTGCTCGGGACAAGTTGTGAAAACTATGTTTTCCACACCCGATAGTGTCTAGGAGTCCAAAAATGTGTTCCAAAATGATCCGTGTGCGAAACATCGACACACAATTTTGTTCATGTTTGGCTGGCCCCACTAGTGACCCGCATTTCTTGTGTCGGGACAAGTTGTGAAAACTGTGTTTTCCGCACCCGATAGTGTCTATGAGTCCAAAATGTGTTCCACAAGGATCCGAGCGTGGAACATGGGCGGACTATTTTGTTCAACTTTGGGTGGCCCCACTAGTGACCCGCATTTATTGCGTCGGGACAACTTGTGAAAACTGTGTTTTCCGCACCCGATAGAGTCTATAAGTCCTCAAATGTATTTCGGAACGATCCCAGCGTGAAACACCGATGCAGAATTTGTTCATGTTCGGGTGGGGCCACTACGAGACCGCATTTATTGCGCCGGGACCAGTTGTGAAAACTGTGTTTTCCGCACCCGGTAGTGTCTAGGAGGCCAAAAATGTGTTCCATAATGATCCGAGCGTGAAACATGGCGCGCAATTTTGTTCAATTTCGGGTGGCCCCACTTGTGACCTGCATTTGTTGCGCCGGGGCAAGTTGTGAAAACTGTGTTTTCCGCACCCGTAGTGTCTAGCAGTCCAAAATTTTTGTTCCGGAATGATCCTTGTGCGAAACACCGACGCACCATTTAATTCACGTTCGAGTGGCCCCACTTGTGACCCGCATTTATTGCATCGGGCCAATATGTAAAAGCTGTGTTTTTCGCACCCGATAGTGTCTATAAGACCTAAAATGTATTTTGGAACGATCCCGGCGTAAAACACCAACGCGTAATCCTGTTTATGTTCGGGTGGGCCCACTACACACCCGCATTTATTGCGCCGGGACAAGTTGTGAAAACTGTGTTTTCCGCACCCGGTAGTCTCTAGGAGTATGAAAATGTGTTCCACAACTATCCGAGCGCGAAGCACCGGCGCGCAATTTTGTTCAACTACGGGTGGCCCGACTAGTGACCTGCATTTATTGCGCCGGGACAAGTTATGAGAACTGTGTTTTCCGCACCCGGTAGTGTCTAGCGATGCGAAAACGTGTTCGAAACGATCCTTCTGCGAAACATCGACACACAATTTTGTTCATGTTCGGCTGGCCCCACTAGTGAGCCGCATTTGTTGCGTTGGGACAACTTGTGAAAACGGTGTTTTCCGCATCCGGAAGTCTCTAGGAGTATGAAAATGTGTTCCATAACTATCCGAGAGTGAAACATCGGCGCGCAATTTTGTTCAACTACGGGTGGCCCCACTAGTGACCTGCATTTATTCCGTTGGGACAAGTTGTGAAAACGGTGTTTTCCGCACCCGGTAGTGTCTAGGAGCACAAAAACATGTTCCGAACGATCCTTGTGCGAAACATCGACACACAATTTTGTTTATGTTCGGCTGGCCCCACTAGTGACCCGCATTTGTTGCGTCGGGACAAGTTGTGAAAACTGTGTTTTCCGCACCCGATAGTATCTATAAGTCCTAAAATGTATTCCGGAACGATCGCAGCATGAAACACCGACTCACAATTTTGTTTATGTTCAGGTGGGCCCACTACACACCCGCATTTATTGCGCCGGGACAAGTTGTGAAAACTGTGTTTTCCGCACCCGGTAGTCTCTAGGAGTATGAAAATGTGTACCACAACTATCCGAGCTCGAAACACTGGCGCGCAATTTTGTTCAACTACGGGTGGCCCCACTTGTGAGCTGCATTTATTGCGTTGGGACAAGTTGTGAAAACTGAGTTTTCCGCAACCGGTGGTGTCTAGGAGGTCAAAAACGTGTTCGGAACGATCCTTGTGCGAAACATCGACACACAATTTTGTTCTTGTTCGGTTGGCCCCACTAGTGATCCGCATTTATTGCATCGGGACAAGTTGTGAAAACTGTGTTTTCGGCACCCGATAGTGTCTTGGAGTATGAAAATGTGTTCCGTAATGATCCGAGTGTGATACACCGGCGCGCAATTTTGTTCAAGTTCGGGTGGCCCTACTTGTGACCTGCATTTGTTGCGTCGGGATAAGTTGTGAAAACTTTGTTTTCTGCACCCGGTAGTGTCTAGGAGTCCAAAAATGTGTTCCGGAATGATCCTTGTGCGAAACACCGATGCACCTTTTAATTCATGTTTGGGTGGCCCCACTCGGAGACCCGCATTTATTGCATCGGGCCAGGATGTAAAAGCTGTGTTTTCCGCACCCGATAGTTTCTATAAGACCTAAAATGTATTTCGGAACAATCCTAGCGTGAAACACCGACGCACAATCTTGTTTATGTTCGGGTGGGCCCACTACACCCCGTATTTATTGCGCCGGGACAAGTTGTGAAAACTATGTTTTCCGTACCGGTAGTCTCTAGGAGTATGAAAATGTGTTCCACAACTATAGGAGCGCGAAACACCGGCGCGCAATTTTGTTCAACTACGGGTGGCCCACTAGTGACCTGCATTTAGTCGCCGATACAAGTTATGAAAACTATGTTTTCCGCACCCGGCAGTGTCTAGGAGTACAAAAACATGTTCGGAACGATCCTTGTGCGAAGCATCGACACACGATTTTGTTCACTTTCGGCTGGCCCCACTAGTGACCCGCATTTATTGCGTCGGGACAAGTTGTGAAATCTGTGTTTTCTGAACCCGATAGTGTCTAGGAGTATGAAAATGTCCTCCACAATGAGCCGAGCGCAAAACACCGGCGCGCAATTTTGTTCAAGTTCGGGTGGCCCCACTTCGACCTGCATTTGTTGCGCCGGGACAAGTTGTGAAAACTGTGTTTTCCGCACTCGTAGTGTCTTGGAGTACAAAAACGTGTTCGGAGCGATCCTTGTGCGAAACATCGACACACAACTTTGTTCATGTTCGGCTGGCCCCACTAGTGACGCGCATTTATTGCGTCGGGACAAGTTGTGAAATCTGTGATTTCTGCACCCGATAGTGTCTAGGAGTATGAAATTGTCTTCCACAATGATCCGAGCGCGAAACACCAGCGCGCAATTTTGTTCAAGTTTGGGTGGCCCCACTTGTGACCTGCATTTGTTGCGCCGACACAAGTTGTGAAAACTATGTTTTCCGCACTCGGTAGTGTCTTGGAGTACAAAAACGTGTTCGGAACGATCCTTGTGTGAAACATCGACACAAAACTTTGTTCATGTTCGGTTGGCCCCACTAGTGACCCACACTTGTTGCGTCGGGACAAGTTGTGAAAACTGTGTTTTCCGCACCCGATAGTATCTATAAGTCCTAAAATGTATTCCGGAAAGATCTCGGCATTAAACACCGACTCACAATTTTGTTTATGTTCGGGTGGGCCCACTACACACCCGCATTTATTGCGCCGGGACAAGTTGTGAAAACTGTGTTTTCCGCACCCGTAGTCTCTAGGAGTATGAAAATGTGTTCCACAACTATCCGAGCGTGAAACACCGCCGTGCAATTTTGTTCAACTCTGGATGGCCCCACTAGTGACATGCATTTATTGCGCAGGGACAAGTTATGAAAACTGTGTTTTCCGCACCCGGTAGTGTCTAGGAGTACAAAAACGTGTTCGGAACGATCCTTGTGCGAAACATCGACACACAATTTTGTTCATGTTCGGCTGGCCCCACTAGTGACCCGTATTTATTGCGTCGGGACAAGTTGTGAAATCCGTGTTTTCTTAACCCGATAGTGTCTAGGAGTATGAAAATGTCTTCCACAATGATCCGAGCGCGAAACACCAACACAATTTTGTTCAAGTTCGGGTGGCCCCACTTGTGACCTGCATTTGTTGCGCTTGTACAAGTTGTGAAAACTGTGTTTTCCGCACTCGGTAGTGTCTTGGAGTACAAAAACGTGTTCGGAACGATCCTTGTGCGAAAATCGACACACAACTTTGTTCATGTTCGGCTGGCCCTACTAGTGACCCGTACTTGTTGCGTCGGGGCAAGTTGTGAAAACTGTGTTTTCCGCACCTGATAGTATCTATAAGTCCTAAAATGTATTTCGGAACGATCCCGAGCATGAAACACCGACTCACAATTTGGTTTATGTTCGGTGGGCCCACTACACACCCGCATTTCTTGCGCAGGGACAAGTTGTAAAAACTGTGTTTTCCGCACCGGTAGTCTCTAGGTGTATGAAAATGTGTTCCACAACTATCCGAGCGCGAAACACCGGCGCGCAATTTTGTTCAACTACGGGTGGCCCCACTAGTGACCTGCATTTATTGCGTCGAGACAAGTTATGAAAACTGTGTTTTCCGCACCCGGTAGTGTCTAGGAGTACAAAAATGTGTTCCGGTCTGATATCAAGACCACTTACGCTCGTGAAGTACATAGCACTAAACTGGCCTCTCGGATCAATTCGGATGATGAACGGCGAGAAATCAAAGAAGCAGCAGAAGCTGCGGAAGTACACGCAAGGTTGGAAGATGAAGTTCCAACCAAGAAGATCGCAAAGGAGAAATTGATGGCTGATGCGGTTGTTTCCAAGACTATTCAGCTTGATGAGTCGGACCCCCCCCCAAGGTTACCCATATAGGGGCTGAATTGGGGGATAAATAGGAAAGCGCGCTCATTCTTTTCCTCCGGGAAAATAGGGATATCTTGGCATGGCAGCCCTCGACATGCCGGGTGTTCCTAGGGAGAAGATTGAGCACGCACCGTTAGTGCGTCCCGATGCGAAGCCGGTTAAACGAAGCTCCGGAGGTTTGCTTAAGACCGCAAGGAGGCCATCAAGAAGGAAATAACTATGTTGTTAGCAGCTAAGTTCATTAGGGAGGTGTATCATCCAGATTGGCTTGCCAATCCGAGTCCTTGTACCAAAAAAGAATACTAAAGAATTAAGAATGTGTGTCGATTATACTGATCTCAACAAAGCTTGCCTCAAAGACTCCTTCGCGCTGCCTCGGATTGACCAAGTCGTTGATTCGACCGCCTCTTGCGAGCGTCTTTGCTTCCTTGATGCCTATTCGGGGTATCATCGGATACCTACGAAAGTTGAAGACCAAATAAAGACAGCGTTTATCACCCCCTTCGGAGCATACTTGCTATACGACCATGCCATTTGGATTAAAAAATGCCGGAGCTACGTATCAACGCGGCATACAACGTTGCTTGGATTCGCAATTAGGAAGAAACGCAGAAGCTTATGTCGATGATATAGTGGTAAAATCTCGGAAAGCGAGGATCTTCTCTCGACCTGGCAGAGACCTTCGATGATCTGCGGAATTTTTCCATGAAGCTGAATCCGGAAAAGTGCGTGTTTGGAGTTCGCTCCGAAAAATTGCTGGGATACCTGGTGTCATGGCGAGGCATCGAAGCTAACCGAGAAAAAATCCAGACGATTATCAACATGAAACGCCCGAGTTGCTTGAAGGACGTTCAAAAGTTTACGACTAGTATGGCTGCTCTTAGCCATTTCATCTCAAGGTCGGGAGTTCGTGGACTTCCGTTCTTCAAGTTGCTTAAGAAGCAAGATAAGTTTGAGTGGACGAGACGAGGCATAGTCCGCGCTTGATCAACTCAAGGAATACCTTAGCAACCCTCCGGTTTTGGTACCTCCGAGCCGGATCGGACCATTCGGTTGTATATTTCCGCAACAACCCATGTGGTGAGCACGGTATTGGCGGTCGACCAGGAAGCAAAAGGGACATCTGCAATTGGTGCAACATCCGGTATATTTTGTAAGTGAAGTTCTTACTGAATCACGGATGCGGTATCTCCGATTAGAGAAGTTAATATATGCTATAGTGATAACCTCTCGAAAGCTGAAACATTATTTCCAAGCGCATCCTATTGAAGTTAAGGCCGGGTTCGCCATTGGGGATATTGTGCGAAACCGAGAGGCGATGGGCGAGGTTGCTAAGTGGGCTATAGAACTTGGCCAATATGAGATTACATTTTCTTCGTGGACAGCTATCAAGGGACGAGGCTTTAGCTGATTTCATAACGAGTGGTTGGAGACACAAATCCCGTAGGGGATTCGGACGTTGGAATATTGGTAGATGTTCTTTGACGGAGTGGTTAAGAATTGTCGGGAATGTCAATTTCTCGCTAGACAGACCACATGCTCTGTCTCATGAGTTGCAGCTAATTCCAATGACTTGGCCTTTCTCTACTTGGGGGCTAGATATTGTTGGACCGTTTAAAAGGGCGCCGGGAGGATTTACGCATATTTTTGTGGCGGTAGATAAGTTTTCCAAGTGGATTGAAGCTGAAGTCATTACCAGTACGACTATCGTTCGAGCGATCAAGTTTTTGCAGAATATTTTTGTTCGTTTTGGAGTCCCACACAGTATCATTACGATAATGGGCCTCAATTCACTTCGAGTTTTTCAAGGATTACGGCGACGGTTTGGGAATTAAGATACAATATGCGTCGGTGTCACATCCACAGAGCAATGGACAAGTGGAGCGAGCTAATGGAATGATTTTGACCCGTCTTAACCTAGAATTTTTGACCGTTTGAAGCCATACGCAGGAAAGTGGGTTAAGGAATTGCCCTGGGTGCTTTGGGGATTACGCACTAATGTTAGTAGGGCTACGGGGCAATCTCCTTTTTCTCTAGTGTATGGATCCGAAGCTATGTTACCTACGAAGTGAATATGGTGTCAGCTCGAGTACAATACTACGATGAAGAGAAGTATGAGGATCGGCGCCAGAGTTGAGCTGATTGCTGCGGAACAATACGGGATCAAGCTTTGATTCACGCTGCCAAATATCATCGGGGATTGCGTCGTTATCATGATCGCAATGTTTATAACCATCATGGCTTGGGCAAAAGGAGTTAGTAAGTAAGATGGTGACATTTTGAAACCGGTATTCACAAGGAAAGGAAGAAGATAATAAAACTTCGTTATCATCAAGAATAAAATGACATATAATAGCATGATGATAAACTTGTTTGATTACAAAAGAAAGCTGGCCCTATGACAAGAATCTATTGGTTAGGACCGTTGGAAGTGTCGGTATCACCGGTCTTAGGATTTTCTGCTAATCTATCGTGAATCGTTTCTTCGAGAATCGAAGAAGACAACACTAAATCAGCATCCAGATTTTCAAAAGCATCTTCCACCGTCGCCTAGCGGCGGTTGCTGCATCTTGTGCATCCTGGTCCGGAGCAAAGGCTGCTGGAGCTACGTTCGGAGGAACACCCGTCGGATCAAGAGGAACATCCTCTATCGGTTCGAAACAAGTACCAATGAGCGAATTCTTCGGGTCATTGAATTGATCGTCGGTAGTGTTCGGGTGGTCGCCATCCTTGATGAAGTTGAAATCACAATCCGTGACCGGAGTCCAAGATTGGATTATGGCGGCGATATGACCTCCTCCTGCAGTAGCAACCATCTTGGAATCCTCTCCGATTCTTCTTGGAAAGGCCCGGATGGCGGTCTCAAGATCCGCTTCATTGGGATCAATAGCCCGGCCGCCATTCGGATATTCCGAGCGTTCGCACCGTGCTCGCAGCAAGTTACGTAAAAAGACAGAGGAACAAGTGTCAATATAGACCGATGTATAAGAGAGGTGAACTCAAGAGCGCTAGTAAAGGGGGCAAGAGCGGTGGCAAGACCGATATAAAAGAGAATTTACTCGGAAAAGGAGAAAAAGAAAAAGCTTACGTCCGTGTCTAATTTCAGCGGCTCGAATCTGCCTTTGATGTTGACATTTGACTCTCTCGGCTTGGTTTCGATTTTCAGCAGGCGCCGGATCTCTGCTTCCTTAGCTTTGAGTGCGAGCTGGGCAGATTCATGGACTGTCCTTACAGCACTCTCTTTCTCTGTCTGCTGTTGTCTTTATGGCTTCCAAAGCTTCGACCAATTCAGCTTTCGGACGAGTGTTGTCAGCCTCTAGCATCTTGTTAGAACGAAGAGCCTATGCAAGGATATTATCCTTGGCAGTAAGTTCACCTTCGAGCTCTCCGATCCGGGCCGCTTGCTGTTTTTCGATCTGCGAACCTTCCAGCAGAGCTTGTTCCTAGGCAGCTGTTTTCTCCGAAAGAATTTCTTCTGCCTTTTTATGGGCAGCAACAAGACTTTCAAGTGCTTGAGATGAAAAACAAGACCGGTCGGAGAGAGAAGAAGCAAAGGCGGAATGTGCGGATGAAGTTAAGAGCATTACTTTGGATTTCTTTACGGAGCTTAACAATCTCTTGCCGGCGTTCCTCCATAAGCCGGTGGGTGTTCATCAAATTGGCCTCCCTCTTCAGCAGATTAGTTTCCTTGGATTACGGATCGGCGGTCTGAAATTAAAGTTTAACCAACCGCTCTTGGTTGATGTGCGGTTCTTCCTCCGGACGTGCAATTATAGCATTTTTAGCTTCGGAGTTTTTCGGAAGAACCTAAAATGAGGAAGAAGTAAGAGATTAGATTATAAAAAAGATATTGTTTGAATGAATTAGTAAGAGTAATGGGATATACCGGCCGGACTCGGAGAAGTTCTTCGGGGCTTCCTCTTCCTGGAGGGCGTCCCACTAGGCCGTTGCGGTGAACTTTCTAGCTCCGCTGGAGCTGTCCACTTCCACGTCTCCAATTACTATTTTGGCCAATTTAGGCTCTTCCGAAGATTTGCGTGTCGTCCTAGGCCGACAAGGAATTTCTTCCACCCGGATCGGTCCCAATGAGAGTTACGGAGGAATTTGGAATAGGGTCGCACGGGGAGGAACATTGCTTGGTAGATGAATTCCCAATGTTGATGACTTGATCTTCGATTACTTGGGACGAAGCTTCTGCACCTGGAGGCGGCAGGGATTTCCTTTGTGGATGCTGCACTTTGAGCTTCGAAGGCCTAGCACCGGCCGAGAGATGCAGCGAGGCGGTAGTGGAAGCACTACCGATTGGAGCAGGAGTAGAAGCTTTATTTCTTAAAAAGCTAGCTATGCTAGCTTGGAAATTAGAAGGGATTCTGCGAAAAGGAGGCGAACACAATAAGACTGGGATGAAAATGATTCAAAAAGGACTGGTGATGCAGAAAACTTACGAAGTGGCTTTCTTGAAGGTGGTGGAAGTCTTGATCTTCTTGGAGGGACCTTGAGTATCTTCATCGGTGCCCTCTGCGCAGTCCTTTGCCGTTGGATGAACTTGCAGCGATGAGACCGGTTCCCCTGCGTCACCTGGACCGGTCCGGATGCCATATCGGGACCTCTTGGGAATATTGGCCGAGAGAATCTGTTAGTGAAGAGGCTCCTTGAGATTTTCCGATGAGCGGCTTCAAAAGCCGCCATAGCGGCTTAGCGATCCCTCTTGACCGCTTCGCTTCTTTCCGCCGGTCTTCCGACTTTTGCGCTTCCGAGCGCGTATGGCCGGATGCAGCAGAGTATGCGATGGGTCTACCGATGGTCAAGGAAGTAGTACGTTTCTTCGTACTAGGTGCTTGAACCACCTTTCCGGATTTGGATATCTTCGAAGCTATGCTAGGTGGCGGAAGATATGACCGATCTGGAGTCCCTTAAGTAAGACCGGCTTGAACAGCGAGGGGAGCGATGTTGCTCGCATAGTCCTCCCCCCCCAAAGTATCATTAGGAGGTAGAGGGGGTGGCTCCTGAAGTTGTCCATTTTCTACATTGAACAATTGGATTTGTATAAGAGGATGAAGAATGAAATGTAACAAGATTCGAAAATAAGAAGAGGGATACTTACGGGATCTCGAGGGTTTGACGTATCGAAGGCCGGACCCACTCTCGGACATCCCGATAGGTCCGGTTTCGGCTGGAGCATTTGCTTGAGGCTGGCTTCTAACCGCTCTTTATCGGGAAGAGGAGTTCCGTCGAGTGGAATGGCAATATCTTCGTTTAAACACCATGCTGGGTGTTCTTGCTTCTTCGATGGTTGAACTCCTCGCACTATGAAGCTCCAAAGAACTGTCTCGGCAGTGACGCCTTTGACTTCCTTCGGATACTTGATACGAGGCCAAGAGAGCAAGGATTTCTTCATCTTCTTTGAGTTTTTCCCTACTATCCGGGGTAGGGAAGTTTTTGGCTACCTTGGCGCTAAAGGCAGGGAGTGCAGGCTGGGGATTATCACGGAAGAACCACACATTTTTCCAATGGGCTATGCTTTTATTCGGGAAATAGAAAAATATTCATCTGCGCTCCAAGCATTGAATTCCTACCCCGCCTACTGCAGCCTGGCGGTCCGATGAGGGAAGTGGGCGGATTTGGAAAAGATATTGAAATAACTTGAAGTGGGGGAGAACTCCAAGGAAAGCTTACGAGAGATGGATGAAAAAGCGATCCGAAGGATGGAGTTAGGATTAAGATTCACTAACTCCCATCCGTAAAAGAAAAGAAGACCCCTAAAAAAGAGCAGCAAGGGAGATCAAGGCCACGGAGGAAAAAAGCTTTGAAAACTAATTGCTGAGAGTCGTCTATTCCCCATGGGACTTGGCCGGGGGTAGGGACCCTCCGGTTTAAGATTGGTTGAGGAGGAAGATATCCGTCACGAACCGCATCATTGAGGGATGTTTCGGTGACTTTGCTGCTACCTAGATCTTGAACACCAAATGGGAGCTAGTCGCGAGGAACAGAGGAAGATGACGCAGGGTTCGCGGAGGACTTCTTCTTGCCCATCTTGAAAGATGGAAAAAGAAAGTTTGAGATTGGTTTGTGTGGAAGGGAAGAACGATGATCGTGATGTCCGAAGAACAAGGGCGAATGGCGGGCGCGTATGGACTTTCGGGAATGGGTTTGACCTAGGTCGACCTTTCGGTTTCTTTTATAGGCGCTCGAGATGGGCCGGGAGCTGAAAAGTTATCGGGCTATTTTATACGGCTCGGTGAATTGGTCATTAAATGACTTATGTCGTGATCGTGCAATTATGACCTAACGGCCATAAGGATAAGCTATCGTGATTACTATATTTATAAGAAATTTTCTGTGAATAAGGAAGCGATCTGAAATATGAACTTTTCGGATCTGGATTAACGTAATGTTAAATTTTGTGATTTAGCGAGTATGAAAGAGTTAGATCTTACCTAACTTAATGTTAATGGATGACTTAGGTTGTGGGTGTTAATAATCCGGCTGATCATAGGCCTTGGAGACTCGAGTCGATGTGAGAATATGGGAAATAAACTAGTCCGATCAAACAGAATTTTGCTTTTTAGTTAATTTAAGACTGACTTAAGCGGTCTTTAAAGGAAATGTGATGTGACTGGTTAGACCGGTCCGAGAAATGTGTTCTTGGCAGAAATTGCTAGGAGGGATATGATTTCATTGAAGATAATAAAGCATAGTCTCTCTAGAAAGACACTTGCATTATTTGCGATCCTCAAATGATACAAGAGTCGGGAGCTATACCTAATTAGGTGCACTTGATCGGTGCAACGTATCCAAGAGCGATCAGTAAAGATTACGGAAGGTAGAAAATAATGGAAAAATAAATAGAATGGTCTGTAAAGATTGCATATCAAAGGAAATAATGAAGAATCAACTAGTGGACTCTTGCATTATTTGAAAGAAGTTCAAATGATCCAAGAGTCGGGGCCATACCTAATTGGGTGCACCTAGTCGGTGCACCGGAGAAGAATATGCAATGATTACCTAATACGTGATATGAAGGATAAAAACACTAATTTTTTGGCTTTTTAAAGCGCTTTAAGAAAGAAGAACCATTGCAGCAGATTAGAGTTCTTTTTAATTTTACCATGAAATCAAGACCAACATGCACAAGACTGGTCGGTCTTATTCAAGGTCAAATAAAAAATTACTCGGGGCTACTTGTCGTATACTTGCCTTATGGGTATACAGATGATAAAGGAATGAATGCACAAAGACACGGTAACAAATCAATGAAGATAAAGGTGATGAAGATAGCCAACAGACTGGTTCCTGACCGGTTCGGAATAACGAGAGGATTCCATATACCGGTATGGAGATGAGGCGGGTATCGGGGCCGGCGTATGATAACTTGAGAAGCAAGTTAAGGAATAATTTGTAGTCCGTTAGGACTCTGAATCAATAAAGAAAACTAGAGATAGAATTCCCATATATGTAATCCGTGTAATCGACTAGGACTCGCATGTAACCCTAGCTCCCTCGGATATATAAGGCGGAGCAGGGACCCCCGAAAACTCTCTAAGATCTTGCAATTAGCAATCCGCTAAAGGCAATACATAACACACGGGACGTAGGGTATTACTCTCCATCGAGAGGCCCGAACCTGTCTAAAATCGCGTGTTCTTGTATGTTCCGTGTGTTGCACCATTGAATTCCATGCTCGTAAGGGACCGGGTAGTTCTAGTGCCGAGCCGAGTTTAAGACTCGACACTAGTGACCCGCATTTATTGCGTCGGGACAGGTTGTGAAAACTGTGTTTTCCACACCCGATAGTGTCTATAAGTCCTAAAATGTACTCCGGAATGATCCCAGCGCGAATCGGTGGCACGCAATTAAGTTCAACTTCAAGTGGCCCCACTAGTGACCTGCATTTATTGCGCCGGACAAGTTGGGCAAACTATGTTTTCCGCACTCGATAGTGTGTAGGAGTCCAAAAATATGTTTTAGAACGATCCATGTGCGAAACACCGACGCAAAGTTTTGCTCATGTTCGGGTGGCCCCACTAGTGACCCGCATTTATTGCGTCGGGACAACTTGTGAAAACCGTGTTTTCCGCACCCGATAGTGTGTATAAGTCCTAAACCGTATTCGGAACTATCCCGGCGTGAAACACCGGCTCGCAATCTTGTTCATGTTCGGGTGGCCCCACTACACACCTGCATTTATTGCACCGGGACAAGTTGTGAAAACTGTGTTTTCCGCACCTGGTAGTATCTAGGAGTCCAAAAATGTGTTGCGGAACGATCCATGTGCGAAACACCGACGCCCAATTTTTTCGCGTTCGGGTGGCCCGACTAGTGACCCGCATTTATTGCGTCCGAACAAGTTGTGAAAACTGTGTTTTCCGCACCCGATAGTGTCTATAAGTCCTCAAATTTATTCCGGAACGATCCCAGCGTGAAACACCGGCGCACAATTTTGTTTATGTTCGGGAGGACCCACTACACACCCGCATTTATTACGCTGAGACAAGTTGTGAAAACTGTGTTTTCTGCACCGGTAGTGTCTAAGAGTATGAAAACGTGCTCCACAATG
The DNA here is from genome assembly GCA_031894775.1 of Chloris gayana. Taxonomy (NCBI): domain Eukaryota; kingdom Viridiplantae; phylum Streptophyta; class Magnoliopsida; order Poales; family Poaceae; genus Chloris; species Chloris gayana. Next base: position 4,887,919 of record JAUNZO010000344.1, read on the forward strand.
ATCCTAGCGAAACACCGGCGCAAAAATTTGTTCAACTTCAGGTGGCCCCACTAATGACATGTATTTATTGCGCCAGGACAAGTTGTGAAAACTGTGTTTTAAGCACCCGGTAGTGTCTAGGAGTCCAAAAATGTGTTCCGGAACGATCCATGTGCGAATCACCGATGCACAATAATGTTCATGTTCGGGTGGCCCCACTAGTGACCCGTATTTATTGCGTCGGGACAAGTTGTGAAAACTGTGTTTTCCGCACCCTATAGTGTCTATAAGTCCTAAAATGTAATCCGAGACGATCCCCGCATGAAACACCGATGCACGATTTTGTTCATGTTCCGGTGGGCCCACTACATACTCGCATTATTTTTCGCACCCGATAGTGTCTAGAAGTCCAAAAATGTGTTCCGAAACTATCCATGTGCGAAACACCGACGTACAATTTTATTCACGTTCGGGTGGCCCCACTAGTGACCCGTATTTATTACGTCGGGACAAGTTGTGAAAATTGTGTTTTCCGCAACCAATAGTGCCTATAAGTCCTAAAATGTAATCCGGGACGATTCCGAGTGTGAAACACCGACACACAATTTTGTTCAGGTTCGGGTGGGCCCACTACACACCCGCATTTATTGCTGCTGGGATAAGTTGTGAAAACTGCGTTTTTCCCACCCGGTAGTGTCTCGGAGTCCGAAAATGTATTTCGGAACGACCCATGTGCGAAACACCAACGCACAATTTTATTCATGTTCGGGTGGCCCCACTAGTGACCCGCATTTATTTCGTCGGTACAAGTTGTGAAAACTGTGTTATCCGCACCCGATAGTGTCTATAAGTTCCAAAATTTATTCGGGAACGATCCCAGCGTGAAACACCGACGCACAATTTGTTTATGTTCGGGTGGGCCCATTAGACACCCTCATTTCTTGCGCCGAGACAAGTTGTGAAAAATGTGTTTTCCGCACCCGGTAGTGTCTACGAGTATGAAAACGTGCTCCACCAATGATCCTAGCGCGAAAACCGGTGCGCAATTTTGTTCAACATCAGGTGGCCCCACTGGTGACTTGCATTTGTTGCGTCAGGACAAGGTGTGAAAACTGTGTTTCCCGCACTCGATAGTGTCTATAAGTCCTAAAATGTATTCCGGAACGATCCTAGTGTGAAACACCTACGCACAATTTTGTTCTTGTTCGGGTGGGTCTACTGCATACACACATTTATTGCGCCGGGATAGGTTGTGAAAATGGTGTTTTCCTCGCCCGATGAGTGTCTAGGAGTCCAAAAATTGTTTCCCGCACACGGTAGTGTCAAGGAGTTTTCCAATGTTTTCCGGAACGATCGGAGCGCAAAACACCGAAGCACTACTTTGTTCATGTTCGGGTGGCCCCAATATCGAAGCGTAATTTATTGCATCGGGACAAGTTGAGAAAATCATGTTTTTCGCACCCGGTAGTGCCTAGAACTCTTCAAATGTGTTCCGGAACAACCCTAGCGTGAAATACGGACACATTTATTTTTTCATGTTCGAGTGGGCCCATTATCGACCCACATGTATTGCGCCCGAACAAGTTGTTAAAACCGTGTTTTTCGCACCCGATAGTGTCTAGGAGTCCTCAAATGTGTTCCAAAACGACCCGAGCGCAAAATACCGACGCACTATTTTTTTTTATGTTTGAGTGGTACTAGTGCTGACCTGCTTTTATTGTGTTGGGACATTTTGTGAAAACCGTGTTTATCCACACTCGTAGTGTCTAGGAGTCGTCAAATGTGTTTCGCAACGAGCCAAGCGTGAAACACCGATGCATAATTTCGTTCATATTTGGATGGACCCACTAATAACCCTTATTTATTGCATCGGGTCAAGTTGTGAAAATCATGTTTTTTCCGCACCCGTAGTGTCCAGGAGTCCTCCAATGCGTTTCGGAATGAACCGAGCATGAAACACCGATGCACTTTTTTTGTTTATGTTCGAGTGGACCCACCGGTGACCCAGCTTTATTGCGCCGAGAAGTTATGGAAACCATTTATCCCACACCCGTAGTGTCTAGGAGTACTCCAATGTGTTCGGAACAACAAGGGCGTGAAATACTAACGCATTATTTTGTTCATATTCGGGAGGGCCTAATACCGACCTGCATTTATTGCGCCAAGACGAGCCGTGAAAATTGTGTTTTTCGAACCCGGTAGTATATACGAGTACTCCGATGTGTTATGGAATGACCGGAGCACGAAACATCGATGCACTATTTTATTCATGTTCGGGTGGGCCTACTATCGACCCGCATTAGTTGCTCCGCAACAAGTTGTGCAAACCCTGTTTGTGCACCCTGTAATGTCTAGGAGTCCTTTATAACAAAACACCACCTAATCCAATCCCACTTGCATCACATTCAAAGCTCACAAGTCTTATTGAAATCAAGAAGTTGGAGAAGAGGTGCATGTGTCAACTTATCTTTCAAGCATGTCAAATACATTCTCTTGTGCTTGGACCCCAAGAGAAAGACACTCCCTTCTTTGTAAGCTCATTCAAAGGTGCAACAATGGTGCCGAAATCACGCACAAAGCGGCGATAGATTCCAGCTAGACCCAAAAGATTCCACACCGTGTGAGAGTCTTTAGAACAGAGCCATCCTTGTATAGCTTCCACCTTGGCTTGATCAACTTCAATTCCCTGTGGAGTAACAACATAGACAAGAAAAGAAATTCGATCCGTGCAAAAGGTGCACTTGTCAAGGTTACCCAATAAATGTGCATTACGTAAAGCATCAAAAACAACACGTAAATGATCAAGATATTCATCCAAAGACTTGTTGTAAATCAATATGTCATCAAAATATACCACCGCAAATTTTCCAATGAAAGGACGCAAAACTTCATTCATCAACCTCATGAAAGTACTAGGCGCATTAGTTAATCCAAAAGGCATCACTAACCACCTACGTTACAGCGATACGTCCGGATGATAGAGTATCGATGTACGATACGCCAACGGACACGGATACGCGTCCCATTCACCGTCGATACGTATCCGACGAGTATCTAGAAAATAAATTGAAAATCAATTTCGGACTCGCGCTTGATACGTCATGGGCCGATATTTGATACGGCCCGATCGAGAGAAGTGGCCCAATTAGCCCATAACTGCCTACTTAGCCCGTAGGAACCCTTCGATACTAACCCTCATCGCTTCATTTCTGAACACCGCTGCCGCCATCGCCCATCGAGGCAATGCCAAGTCGCATAGTCGCGACTCCCCGACGCGCCGCCTTGGATCGACGGCCAGCGACGGTGCATCGACGCTGAAGACAACCGCTTGATGCCGCTCTTAATCTCTTATCACCCGATGACGACGAGTCGACGACTTGGCTGCTGCCTGCTGGTTCTCCTAACGAACCGAAGGCTTTCGGCCTCGGCTCACTACCTAGGAAATCTGCATCGATTCACATGGCAAACACCGGTAGCAGTTCTCGTCGCCGACTACCTAGGAAATCTGCCTTGGAGAAAGCTTGGGTATTGGATCAGCGCAAGCCTATGGATGCACTGATTGGAAGAGCATTTTATTTAGCACGTAGTATAACAGTTCAACCTAGCTGTACCAGCGGAAGAACATGAGCTTGGAGTTGCTTGCTGACATGCTTTTTATCTCTAACTAATGAATCATTAGTTTACAATTGCTCAAATTTGATATATTTTGTTATTTTTCTGCAATAGAACTTAAATTTGAGATATTTGAAATTTTTTGTGAAACGTATCCGCATCGGGTTTTTTCGGCAAATGACATATCGGCGTATCCGTATCGGTCCGATACTCGACACGTATCCGTATCGATGCTGAATAGCTAACCACTCATATAAACGGAACTTAGTTTTGAAAGCTATTTTCCATTCATCTCCCAACTTCATGCGAATGCAGCGGTACCCACTATGGAAATCAACCTTGTCTATGTGATGTTTCATGCTTTTGCAATGATGTAATGATTCTTATCCTTTTGTTGCATTTGTGTGAAAATATCTGTTACAATGCATTGCGTTGTGCTTTCTTTTTGTATTATGACATGGATGCAAAGATAAAGGGGCCGCTCACCTTTTATCTTTGCTTGTTGCGTTTTTTATCTATCTTTTAGAAATTTGATTGTATTAGCATCAATCACCAAAAAGGGAAGATTCAAAGTGCATCTAGGCCCCTCATTTTGTTTTGGATGATTCATATCAATACAATTAAATTTGGACTAATGTTTTAATGAGAATGTGTGTAGTGGTCAACTACAAAACATGAAACATTGGACGTTTAATGAAATAAATGGAGAAGATGGAGACCACACTCAAAGTGTTTTTGCATGAAGTTTTTATCTTTTTGAGTGTAGGGATACCGAACTATAAAGAGGGATGGAAATCACACTTTTATTGATGGATGAAAATTCTCTCAAAAATATGCCTTGAAAATACCATAAAAAGGTCCTGATTCTGTCCCATCGGAGGTTCCGGTAAGGCACCGGAAGTTCCGGTAGCCTTACACGAGCTTTGGGCTCTTTGTCGCGTCACACCAAAAGTTCCGAAATATATACTAGAAGTTTCGGTGGCCTTACGAGAGAGCTTTTGGCTCTCCGGAAGGGCAACATCTGGAAGTTCCGATGGCCTTACGAGAGAGTTTTGGGCTCTCCGGAAAGGCCACACGGAAAGTTCCAATACGGGCACCAAAAGTTCGGATGCTGATGGAATCCCGAACCTAGATCTATGCACCGGAAATACCGGTACTCCATCGGAAGTTCCTGTACGGGCCAAAAACCTAACCTAACACTAAATCTACCCATAGTAGAGGTTTCGATCTTGGATCGGAAGTTTCGATGCGGGGCATTCCGATAGGCCAACGGCTCTATTTTGGGCAGTGGTATAAATGCCACTACCATCTTCCAACAAACCCCTCTTGCACATTTCGAGATTCAACACACTTGAGTCAAACTCCTCTTACCACAAATCCTCTTCAAAGATGAAATTTCATTCCTAGAGCTAGGATTTGAGTGAGACAATTTCAGCAAGAGATTGAGAGCATTCATTCCTTAGTTTCATTTTTTCATCCAAGTCGGGCTTGTGATTTTGATCTACTCTTGGAGCTTTTGGCTCCTAGACAGCTAGGCGTGCTCGTGAGCTCCCAACTTGTGTGGTGACGCCCGAGAAGAATGTATTACTCGTTCCGTGAGGGACATTGCTAGTGGAATACTCAAGCTCAACCTAGGTGGTGACTTGAGCGAGAATTAGGGTTGAAAGAAACCTGGTCCTTGGTGGACTTTCTTAACGGAGACGTAGAGTCCTAGGTGGACTCGAACTTCGATGAAAATCGTTGTCGCGTGTGCTCTCCTTTTTACTTAAGCGCCTTATTGTTTATGTTGTGATAGGTTGCTTGTTAGTTTCCATCTGTGCCTTTTATTATCTAGAATTGCATAGGGTTGTTGTCTTCGTTTAAGCAAGTAACTAGACTCGTGTAGGGTTTATTTATGCAAGTTCATCCCTACATCAAAAGTTCCGGTACCCTAACGAAAGTTCCGGCATTTGACAGTTTTATTTAATCATTTCGTAGGAATTTTTAGGTTTGCCTATTCCCCCCCCACCCCCCCTAGGCAACTTTCAAAGGGGGCTAGGGGCAAAAGCACACGGCAGCTCACAACCTATCTAGAGTCGGCGCGACGAGAATTCACAAGAGGTGGCTAGCGATGGTTAGTCAAGTAATGTGGTAGCTCGACTTGTAGTTTGGTTAATGGTGGATGGGATAGCGACGGAAATGAATAAATAGCAAACGCCGCATGGATACAACCTAGCTAAACAAGCAATAAGACTCGATCATACACACAAACTCAACAAAGCAATCTAAAAATAAAATTGTAAGGATAAAAGGGCGGTAGAACAGAGGAAAATGTAAATATGTTTGGCTTTTTTTTACTATAGGTGATGAAAAAAACAAATTAAAAAGTATAACACGATTACCTCATGGGCAACCCGGAAAGCTGATACACTTGATAGTATCTACGCCAATCTTCCAAGAGGTAGATGGGCAAGTTCTATTGTGGAGACCACGATGTTGACGATACGGCTTCAAATCAAACACGATTTGATCCTGCGACCGCTACACCACCGCTCCGTTGACTATCAACCAAGCACAACTTGATCGATCTCGCCGAAAAGGCTTTTCCTGCAAGCGAATCGAGAACACAAGTAAGAAGGTATAACACACAATCTGATATTGCAAATATAGCTGAATAATTTGATTTATTAAAGATCAAACACTCGGTTCGAAAGGACTAATCACCACGATCGAGGAGAACTAAAACAAGAGCCCTAGATTCACGATAACAGGACTTGTCGCGACAATTACAATGAATCGATTGTAGTTTCTCGATGAAAAACTAGAACTAAATAAAACCCGAGTCTAAACGGCAGCGGGTGCTGAGTTTTATTGACTTAGTATGTACTAAGGTTTGGGGCGAACCAGGAGGGGCGTCCACAACTTGGGTTTAAGGCCCGACATGAGACAAAGCCAAATTGGCCCAAAGAGGCCACAATGGCTATGGATCTAGGACCAGGACCAAAACGACGGAGTCGTCATCCTAAGCAGTACTCTATCTAAAATGCGTGGATTTTTCATGAAGACAACATCCATTTCGTGTATTACGGTTATATCTAGAACCATTGGAAAATATCAAACGATTTTCGAGTCTGTCCACCCTACGTTGCACATATACATTCAGGTCACTCCGGAAAATTAAATTCATGCTATAAGGTCCTTCCACGCATCTCTCCACTCTCCTCTTTTTTTAGGCAGAAATCTCTCGTCTCTTCTCATCCCTTCGAATCGTCCGTCAGGAAAAGAAAGCGAAAAAAAAAGATGCAAGCCCGATTCGCCTCTCCAATCTCCGGTCGCCACCTCAAACGATGCCTCCACGAAGAACATCCAGGCATGGATCGATGGCGAGACCATCCGGTGCGCTCCTGGTAGAGCTAGAGGATTGGCTGCCGACCATGTGTAGTCAATTCGGTGTAGTGCAGAGGAAGCTCAAAAATCAAGCCATGAGCAATGGACATGGTCTTCGGCTCAATCTTCGTGAAGTCCGCAATTAGAAGTGCTAACAATGTGCACAACTCACCCTTGCCCCTGCATATGCTCAAAGAGCTTGTACGTGCCTGCCGCAACCTACTAGCTCTTAGATTTTGGAGCACGCAGTAGCCGGTAGCTTGATTAACAATGCTACTCCATCTCTCGCAAGTGCTCCTATGAATGAATGTGACCGAGATTGAGATCTCTGTAAGTTTGCTTAGTTCTAGGATTTGACGCACTTATGGTATTTGCTGGAATGACAAAATAGATGTGACAAATTGTGGCAAAGTGCAAAATCATAGGATTGAATGGAACTGTGGCAACACCGAAACTTGGACACTAAATATATCCAGTTTAAGAAACTTATGAAAGCATCATCGAAGAGATGAACTCATGGACTTGTAATCAGTTTTGAGGGACATTATAATGCGGCACGATGCACAACTACATTAAACAAATTATGGTAGCTTGAAACTCTATTTCACAAAATGATTTCACAATCATGTTAAAAATGATTTCACAAAATGAAACTAGAAAGATTTCTTTTGCCATGAAATTCAGATCCGACAGTGATATTTCCTTTTCCTAACTCAATATATCATTTTTGTCCAAAATATACATGAAATTAGATATTGTTTTGTTATTATTGTTTGAGTCCGCTTTATAATACTAATCAGATTAGCTTTATTCCAACCAATTCTCAAATTCGAAATTAAATTGAGGTACACAACTATGAATTGGTCATGCATTAACAAGGTGGCGTGTCCGATCGAAACATTAGGCAAATGCTATCATATCAATATGTTAGCTTAATGAGCAATTAAATTCTTAATCTCTAATGTGTGGTCATTAAATACTTAACATTTTGACAATGTTTAATCAGATATGAAAACATTTGGAAATATACAATTAGATTGATAATTGACATGTCTATTTATCTCTTGTGTCCGATACCTAAAGCTAAAGCATTCCTGTTTTCTCGTTATTAGTTTTCTCTTTCATACTACAATTGATTCTCTCTTATGTATACATATTTTTTTATCTACTAGTTTAACGCACGTGTGACACATACATATTACATGGTACTTTAGTGATATATGTTATTTTTTAAAATGTATATTAATTAAATTAAGGTAAAGCAAGTAATACATTATTATATGCTAATATGGTGGTAGTGTAAAAGATTTGGCAAATACACAATTCTCATTATTAGAAAGCTATTGATTTTAAGAGGAAATGATCAAATATGTTTCACGTAGTAACATGACTGTGATAAGATAATAATAGAATTACTCTATGCATAGCGAGGTTGGTGAACAAGTGAGATAGACAAATCCGAGAAAATAGAGTACTCGTCATGATACTCGGACACGGTATCATGACTCTTTTTTTTAGAGCACATTATCATGACTCATGAGTGACATTTCTTTATGAGAGGAATTTCATAAAAAAATATGCACCACTTAAAATATTATGGAAAACGAAAGATGGTGATAGAGCTCATCGTATCGTGCCTCTCCATGGTATCGGTCTCGAATCATTGAAACAATAAGCTAGAAATAACAGCCACAAGACCAGTAAATACGAATCAAGTAAAGTTCAAATTGTCTTCATGTATCTGCCATAGATGGTGATAGAGCTCATCTAGGTCACACTCGAGAGGGTCGGCTCGAGTCATGGCACTCTCGACCGTGATTAGTTATGATCCGGTGGCCTCGTCATCAAATTATCGTGCACAAATCCAACCTTCAAAAGATATTTGATAAATCAAGGATCAGAATCGGCGAACACTCCGGTGAGGCATATTCAAATGTGAAGGTTTCCTTCAAATGGTCCTCGGATTACACAAAAAATTGGGCAAACGCATTTGACCAATCTATTACCCTAATCAAATCTAAAGAGCAGATAAAGCAACAAACATGCAGACCCGAGCCTTAGGTTATTGTAACCGACGCCACATGAAGGACTCAAGCGCTTCGCTAGTAAGAGGTCGGTCTCAAATCGATGTTCGGGAGTCACCGTAGGCCCTAGAGGGTATTCACCGGCATCATGCTATCAACGATGTCACCATGGCAAGCGGTTTAGTTGGCCTCAACCTGTTTTGTTACACAAACAAGATGACGACACCATCGCACACGAATAACGCACTTCGATTGAGGAAGGCTTCATGTTTTGTGCGTCAACAAAGGAAAAGATTCAATTATAAAGCAAATTATGTCAAGCCCCATTGCTTGAGTGATTTGATTGTTTACCATAGTTGAATAGGGCATGGTGTAAGCTTCATGATCATTGGCAAGGCATGAATGATGGTTTTAGCGATTGGGATAACAACCATGAAACGTGCTATATAATATCTACTCTAGTGTTGTGGAGTTGTAGGCCTTATACACATATGGTGATGACATCACCGACTCCGATACACCCACAACAATAGCTAAACCAAAGGTGCAATCATTCTATCTTGATGACATTTGTCCGATTCAAAGAATTGATGCTGCACAATGAAGTTTGTTTGTTTTCATTTTCGGAATACATACATGGATCAAGAAAAGCATTGAATGGACATGGAAAGCATGGAGGGCCAAAGAAGTTGATCGTGGCCCAATCCAAGAAGTCCCCACGTCCACCACCAGGCCACCAAGTCACTTGTTGGGCAAGGAAAGAATGTCCAAGTCCAACACGCCCGAATTTCGATTCGGATCGCAAAACTACATCAACTTTGAAAGGTCATCATGACTTCATGCGAGACTCTATTTGAGACGTGCAAGTACTCTCCGGAAAACTTACGGAGTCTACTTCCTAATTGATCTGGCCTCGGGTCCATATCTTTTTCGAATCGATCGTAATCGCTGATTTGGTACGGAGACCTCAATCTATCTTATTTCTATCCGATGGGCTTTGTTTAAAGTTGGGCTCAATAGGGACGCACCTCTTCCCACGTCCTTATACCCCTACAACCGCCATAGAATACTTAGGTTTTGTTTAGATGAAAGTTTAGTCATTGCTACTTCGTTGCAGGCGCATGTTGGCGAATCTGTGTGCTCGCCTTGTATTCGGAATCCCACCTTTTGCGATTTGAGATTATTTCTCACCACCGATTGGCAATTTAGTTAATTTTTTATCTTATTCTTGCTTATTCTTTGATTGCTTGCAGGAATTACTCTCGTAGTTCGGTTGATCGTGCTCCACGAATGATAATTAACTACTCGATTTGGTGTATCGGTTGTTAAGGCACATCCTTGCTCGGTTGTTAAGGCACATCCTTGCTCGTTGTAGTCAATGTCTCTCCAAATCGAACTTATCCCTCATCAAAAGTTTTTTTCTAGGTTCAATCCTGATTTTGGTAGAGTGATTCCATGACTGAAAGTGATTATTTTTTATTTTCCAGAATAGAATCGTAGAATTAGATTATAGCTTCTCAGGAGAAACTACTTTTTTCGCCTCTTATCTTTTTAATTCATTTCAGAGAAATTGTCAAAAAAAAAATCATTTCAGAGAATCACTTATCAGAATCATGAGACATAACATTGTTTAGCATAGTTTCTGCGGTTCTAGCTTACTAACTAGACATTCTTTTGTACGCCCAGTCGCTTCTATTCCAGCTACTACAGCACTGTTCTCCATTCTAGATGTCCACCCCTGCGCGCAAGACCACCGCGCAATTTTAGTTAGGAGGAAAGATGAATAAAACGAAGAATTCGTATAAAACACGCAAGCACAGCTGCTAAAGTATATCGGGGTGAAACAAATTGGAACAAAACACGAAAAAACATGAGATCTTGACTTACATCGGCTGCATCGGGATGGGATTGAAACAGGACAATTTTACACAAGCTGAGGTTAGTGGCAGCTACTGCCAATTAGGAATCGACGGCGTCGTCGTCGCGGCCGCCGACGAGGAGCGCGGTGAAGCTTGCGGCGGCGCAGATGGCGGCAACGGCGTTGCCCTCGCGCAACAGCACGCGGAGCGCGAGGCGGGCGATGTCCCGTGTGGCGCGCCGCCCCTCCGCGACGAGCGACCTCCGGGGCTTCCCGGCGAACGCCAGCAGCACCAGCACGGTGATCCACGTCACCAGCATGGCCGGCGCCGCCACGGCGAGCGCTGCGCCCATCGACAGCAGGCCGAACACGGCGCCGTACATCACGGACGCGTACAGCGCCGCGGGCCAGGCGGGCGCCGCTGCCGCCGCCGCTGAGGCGGAGTAGTACCAGGCGCGGACGGAGGCGAGCAGGCTCCAGGATGAGGAGAGCAGCGCGGCGTAGACGGCGAGGAAGAGCGCCACCCAGGTCCGCCGGCGGCTCATGGCTCGGAGCAGGAGGGAGGTCCACGGCGGCCATGCTGGCTCCGCCGCCTGCTGATCTGCCATGATCGGATCCTTTGGTCGCCGGCCGATTCCTTGCTGCGTTTGGACGGTTTGGCTCAGCAGTTGGTGGGCTTGCTTTGCCTGTGTGGGTGGTGGTGATTTTTTTTTTTTTTTTTTTTTTGAGCTCAAGGTGGTGGTGATTGGTGAAGGGAGCAAAAGCGGAGCAGTGGAGGAAGGAAAAGATCGTTTGTTTGGCAGGGGAGAAAGGCCCCGTTTAAGAAAAATATACAAGAATCGATGTTAGGGCTGTTGTTTCCTTTCTTTTTCTTTCTGTATTTCCTTGCTTTTTGTTTCCCTCCCTCTTTTGTGTTAGGTCATCGACGAATTACGACACGTAGTAGACGAGAACAAAAAGTAAACTCGAGAATAGAGGGGCTAAGATTCTTTATTAATAATTCGGCGAATTTACATGGGGCACCACCTCAACTATTTATAAGGGAGAAAACCCTACTGTGTGTTAGGCTTGTATTCGATAAGGAGCCCACATGGGTCGGAGTCTTTCTGCTAGAAGACGGGCTCGACCCAATAAGCGTGTTACAACACTCCCTGTCGAGTCTTAAACTCGGCACTAGAACTACCCGATCCCTCACGAGCGTGGAATTCGATGGTGCAACACACGAAACACACAAGAACACGTGATTTTAGACAGGTTCGAGCCTCTCGATGGAGAGTAATACCCTACGTCACGTGTGTTATGTATTGCCTTTAGCAGATTGCTAATTGCGACTTGTCGGAGAGTTTTTTAGGGGTCCCCGCTCCGCCTTATATATCCCGGGGAGCTAGGGGTACATGTAAAATCCTAGTTGATTACATAGATTATATATTCGAAAACTCTATCTCTAAGCTTTTCTTTTTGATTCAAAGTCCTAACAGTACTACAAATCGCTCCTTTACTTGTTAATCAAGTTATCGTACGTCGATCTTTACGTCCGCCTTATTTCCATACCGGTATATGGAATCTTCTCGTTATTTCATTTTGGTCGGGCACCATTCCGTGGACCATCTCCGTCGGTCTTATCTTCATTGATTTGCCACCATATCTCTAGTCATCCATTCCTTTAACATTTGTGTACACATAGGGTAAGTATACAACAATGACTCCGAGTAATTTTTTATTTGACTTTGAATAAGACCGACCAGTCTTATGCATGTTGGTCCGATTCCATGGTAAAATTAAAAAGAACTCTAATCTTTACTTGTTCAAGATGACTTCAAAAAAGCCAAAAAAGTTAGTATTTTTCCTCCCATACCACCTAAATAGGTATGCAAAATTTCTGTATATTTCCTGCGATTTTCATAAACTGCTCTTAAAAATGAGGTGCACTGTTAGGTGCACCCAATTGAGTATAGCCCCCGACTCTTGTATCATTTAAACTCCTTTCAAATAATGCAAGAGTCTACTCGGATGATTCTTCATTATTTCCTTCGAGTATTCAATCTCTTCGGATCGCTTCTCTCAATTTCTATTATTTCCTGCTTCCGTAATCTCTACAGACCACTCTTAAATACGATGCACCATTCGGGTGCACCTAATTAGGTATAGCTCCCGAGTCTTGTATCATTTGAATATCACAAATAATGCAAGAGTCTTTTCTTGAGAGAATATGCTTTATTACTTTTCATCAAATCACATTCCTTCTAGCAATCTCTGCCAAGAACATATTTTCAGACCGGTCATACCGGTCTTAACTTCATATCTCCTGGAGATTCATACCAAATTAACATAACAGACCACCTAAATCAATCTGAATTCATAATCCGCTTAGTTATATCTAACTAAGAACCAAAATCCTGGTTGATCGGACCAGTTTTTCCTTTTTCTCACATCGACTCGAGTCTTCAAGGCCTATAATCGACCGATGATTAACACCCGAGCCTAAGGCATCCATTATCAACATTAAGTTAGGCAAGACCTAATTGTCTTCAATCTAACTCTTCCATACCCTCAAATGCATAAATTTGGGACTAACATGATTCCAACATCCGAAAATTGCATATTCCGGACCGCCTCTTATTCACAAAAAGCCCCGTGATTATACTAATCACGTTGACTTATTCCTTATGACCGTTAGGTCATAATTGCATAACCAAATCTTTAATGAGTTTAAATCATTAATGTTAAGTTTATTGGGCTGTAAAAAAGGACCCAATAACTTTCCAGCCCCGAGCCTAGCTCGGGTACCTATAAAAGATACGAAGGCTCGACCTAGGTCAAACCCATTCCCGAAACTCCATACGCACCCACAACGTCCGCTTGTTCTTCGGACATCGTGATCGTAATCCTTGCGCTCTTCCTTTTCCAAATAAACCAATCTCCACTTGTCCTTTTTCGATCTCCGGAATGGGCAAGAAGAAATCTTCCGCCGCTCCGTCCTCATCATCCAAGCATTCCTCGTGATCAGCCTTCCTTTCTATGCTCAAGAATTGGGCGACAACAAAATCACCGAATCAACTCTTAATGAGATGGTTCTTGATGGGATTCTTCCGCCTCAACCCATCCTCAACTGGATCGCCCCCACTCCCGGTCAAGTTTCATGGGGAATAGACGACTCACAAGCAATCGGTACTAAAATCTTTTTCGTTCGTGGTCTCGACCTCCCTTGCTCGTTCTTTTTCAAAGGCTTGCTCTTTTTTACGGATGGAAATTAGTGAACTTGAACCCTAATTCCATTCTCCAAATAGCCTTCTTTATTCATCTTTGTGAGGCTTTCCTGGGAATCCGCCCTCACTTCAAACTCTTTCGATATGTATTCCAAATTCGCCCGCTCCTCTCTTCAACCAACCGTTCTGCAGTAGGGGGAGTGGGGATACAATGTTGGAATGCTCGAACAGTATTTTTCCCTATCCTTTAACAAGAGCTTGGCCAATTGGAAAAATGAGTGGTTTATCTATGATAATCCCCAACCCACTCTTCCCCCTTATAGAGCCGGTGTAGCTAAGGAACTCCCCTCCCGGAATTCAAAAGACATCGGGAAGACTTCAAACAAGACAAAGAAGTGATCGCCTTGCTGGCCAACATCAAATATCCGAAGGAAATCAAGAACGTCACAACTGAAACTGTCCTTTGGAGTTTCATTGTCGAGAGGGTTCAACCATCGTGACATCCCCTCCGGGACACCCGGGAATCGAGTACAGAGGGACACTCGACGAAGCGAGTTACAACAGAAACATCATCTCATACAAGCCGGAGTATATACATCATGGTATAATACAACCAGGTTTTCGAAATACAAACATTGTACAGCGGAAACATAATACATTAATGAAGTTTAACAATCTACGAGTCTTGCAGCGGAAACTTGAACTTTACAACAAAGACCACTAGCGTGATGCACTGAGCCCGTCGTACATCACGATACTCCTCGCTCAGGACGTCGGGATCTGTTCCCACTTGAGGGAACCACCCTCGGAACACGGCTCCTCTTCCGGACCACTACCGTGACGATCGTGAAAGCACGACTCGGTCCTGAAAAACATAACGAACAAACCTTGAGTATTCTAATACTCAGCAAGACCGACCCGTCAACGAGCACGCTAAGACCGACGCCTAGTATGCAAAGGCTTTACGGTTGTGAAGTTGACTCACTTGCGAAAACAGACTCTAATGGTTGATCCTTACTTTCAAGTTTTAGCTCGGGTTAAGTTCAATAGAGAACAAGGTTTTGCAGTCTACAACTACTGCAATCAAGTTTGCAAGAAAAGATCATTTGAGACCAACAATTCTTTCATCTCACATCCTCATCTTTCGGTTGATTACTACGATGTGACGAGCTAAACAAGCGGTACTCATTTCTGCGAGGACGAGCGATTCGAATCGATTTATACCAGCTGGCAAAACCCGACTACACGACGTATACGCACCACACCGGTCGTATACGACAACTTTCCCGCTAGCACCTGACAGTAGACTAGCCATTTCCAACTCCCCGGAAGTATGGCGACGCCACGACTATCCTCGTGGTCGACCCATCTCCCTCCCGTGAGACTATCCTCTCACTAACAGCCGGCAAAAGAGAGCCGGCTACGCTACATCTCTCGGGGCGATAGGGTACATCGACTTGCTGGGCCCATGATACCAGCATGTAGTACGGTACGTTCAAACTTGTTCAACTAAGCCGACAACGGTACGGTCCTTGACCAGACACGAGACGGGGCTACCACCTTGCAAGACCTCATCTCGGTCTTGCCCTTTCTCCTACGGGGGCCCGTCCGGTCTCAATTTCATTAACACTCTCATCTTATCATCTTTAGTGTCAACACATAAACGCTTAAAGCCTCCATGCTTTAAGTGCCCTAACTAGCTACCGTTGCCACTATGAATTAAGCTTAGCCTCTATCGGGCTACCTGTACCGAGTATAGCATAAACAAATGGAAACCTATCTCATGCATCTAGGGTATCGGGCAACTCCTATAACCTAATGCACAATCACGACTCATTACTCGTGATAAAAGAAAAGACTTTAAAAACATAGGTGGGATGCACCGGGGCTTGCCTTGATTCGAGTCGGGGTTAGCTTCCTCGGGTGCTTGGTCGACTTCGACGTTTCCGTCTCCTGCCTCGACCTCGGACGGAATCTCGATCACGCCGGACCCTAGGTCGACCAACAATACGCCGCGAATCACAACCATGCATGCATGAATGGATATGACATGATGTGCAATGATTCTATTAACCATGATCGTTAACTAGCAATTAATCATTACTTAAGTTCATTACTTGGCAATTAGTAATTAATAATTAATAATTCCTCGGGTTTATTAATTAGCGAGCTTATAATTAATCATGTTCATTACTCAAGAATTAACCGTTGATCATGCAAAGGTTTTGTTAATTATGTTCATCAACTAATAATTTCTGATTACTTAACAACTAATCTTGTTTATTAATTAACAAATATTTATGCTGGTTAATTAACAATTACCCATTAATCAACGATAGGCATTAACACATAGAGTATTAAACTGGGATCACATGAAATGACGGTGTTTATGTTGAATTTTGGAAAACAGTTTTCACAAACACTTTCGTCTGCAGTATCTCTAATTTTTTAAAGAAATTTATTTTTCAAAAACAAATTATACTTAGCATAAAATAATAGCTCCTATTAATTAAAGAAAGGTAATTAATTAAACTATGAAATTATAATCCCTCAAAATATGCATTTGAATACATCATTAAATAGAGAATAATTTTATGAGTCTAATGAACTTTGTTTGACATTTTTCTGATTTTTGTGGAATTTTCTATGAATTTTCGAAGTTTGAACAAATTCCGAAAATAGGAGAAATTCGCAAAAAGGAAAAGAAGTAACCTTTGGGCCAAATCTGGTCAGCCCATGGGCAGGCGGCCCAGGCGCGCGTGCGGCCCGGACATGGGCGCGGCCCAAACCGAGCTCATCCTGGCCGGCCATGGCGGTGGTGGCCGGACCGGACGGCGGCTCGCCGGAGTTAGTCAAGTGGCGGCCAACCTTGATGCGATGTTGCTTTTCGAGCTCGGGGAAACGTGGAGAACACGAAGGTGGGGACCCCTTCGCCGGAGGATGATCGGAAATAAGCCCACGGCGAGCGGCGGTGCGAGATGACGTTCGGCCGTGGCTAGACCTCGCTCGGATCGACCAAATCACGAACAAGTTGCGGCTGGAGCTTCCTAAGAACCTAGGCAAGAGCGGCACGCAGTTGGTGGGTCTTGGGGATGGCCGGAAGGTGGAGCTCCACGGTGAGCTACGGGCGGCGGCGGACGAAGTTGGAGAAGACAACCAAATTGACCGTGACATGTGCACCAAACTCGTCCTTGAGCTATCCGCGGGATAGAGTAACAAGTTGGGCACGCTCCGGAAGAGAGGAAAGACGAAGTGGCTCGCCTCGGGTTGGAGAATTTGGAGGTGCGGCCATGGCCGCCGGTGGTGACCTCCGAAGGAAGAAATGCCTCGATCTCGGGTGCTAGAGCCGGGGGATTGATTGGACGGCATGGTGGAATGAGGAACTCTGCTGCGGAGCTTTGTGTGCAGCGGCTCGCCGGGGACGGTCCGTGGCGGCCGGGCGGCGTGAGGCGGGGGCGCGAGGGTGACGGAGTTCAAAAGAGAGAACCGAGAGAGGGAGAAAGGGAACTGCGGTTGGGGTCTTATCCCGGTTGGGTCGAGGGTGAGGTGGCGAGCAGCTGCTGCGTGGCGGCCCGCGGAGCGAGGGCGCGTGGCCGAAGCTTGCCGCGGTGGCGCAGGGATGAGGCGGTGCGGCGAGGTGCGTCGGTTCGGGGAGGAGAAGGAGATTTGGCCACTCGCTCTGATTCGAGCATTTTTACAAAGAACCCCCTCCGCTTTCTCTTAATTAGAAATCATACTTCCGTCACTCGAAAAATTTTACGAAAAATCAGGGATGGAATTGAAAACATTTTGAATCTTTTTCCTTATTGGCCGGAGTTCAAATTCCAAATAAATTTCGAACTAAAAAATCAAGTTGAAATTAAAAAGAGAAATTTTCATTATTTCTTGTAGACATTTTCACAAACTAAAATAATTTCGTAGCAACTTCAAAAATCTTTTGTTATTATGTTTTATCAACAGAAAATGTTAAACTCCATAATTGCTTTTATTTAATTTGTCTCTTTTAAGATCTTAATTTGACTCGGGTTAAATTCATTATTTTATGTGCATTTCTTAACACAATATTTAATATCTTCTCAATGCACAAGATGACATGCTCATGAATGACATGAAATGCATGTTTATTATTTGTGAGGGTTGTTACAACCACTCAAGAGGCGAGCCTCCCGGATGGTCCTTCAATGAAAGTAGCGTCAACCCAACCGACGAACATCCCTTCTCGATCCGGACCGCTTGAACAAGCGATTGAAGAAAATGCTCTAGACCGGGTTTGATAAGGCAGGGTGCCAAAGGGTTGGCTTGGCGTTCAGCTCATCAAACCCTCATGATCCTGTAAGTATTCTGTTTCTCACTTAATACCGGTATTTCAACATCGCTTTTTCGTTACTCATGTATCTTTATCGAATGCGGAAGATGGACAACTACGAAGTCATCCCCCTCATCCAGACAAATGATCCTTGGGGAGAAGATTATGAAACAAACGCCGCTCCTCGTTCCTGTACGGACCAGTCTACAACCCCCCACTCTTACTCTAGGGACTTCGGACCAGTCTATTCTTCCTCAAACCGGGCCAACCACGAAAATTTCAAAGTCCTGAAAGGTTGTTCAAGCCCCAGTACAAGAAAACGTACATCGGCTTTAACTATTGGCAAGTCAACGACAATCCCTTCTTCCGTACCGGGAGACACCCGTACGGACACATAGAAGCTTGAAGAGTGGTGCCAAGAACAAGAAGTCTGTCGAAAGAGAATGCCAAGCTGCACTAGCTGCGTTTGAAGCAGACCATCACGGGGGTCCCAAAGAGACCCTCCACCGACCGATTCTCTTGCCAATATCCCCAAGAGGTCCTGGTATGCTGCCTAGATTGGTACTTCAGGGGACGTTACGGAAGGGTCCATCCCCATGCCGCAAGTCCCCCGGTGGTGAAAAGGAGCGTAGAAGGTTCAAGCGGGGATACTCAAGGTCGCCCTGCAAAGAAGAGCAAGACTTCCTTCGACTTCAAGAAAGCCACCTCTTAAGTTTTCGTAACTCGATCTGTTTTGATGCTCGCTAGTCTAAAATCATTATTGCATTATTTCAATCTGCCAACCCGTTTCTTTTTCTATAGGATTCCTTCTAATCTTCAAGCCGACATCGCAAGCTTGTTGAGAAATAAGCCCAAAATGCCTTTTGCTAACCCTGCCATAGTTAGCGATGCAACATCGACCCCGCTCCTACGGTGTCAAGTACCGTAGACATCTCTCGAAACCAAGAGTGCAGCAAGCGTAAAGGAACCCCTTATCGCCTCAACTAAAGAACAAATTACCAAGGCTGTCGAAGAGCGGGTTGCCACCGAGGTCGATGTCGGTGACACAATCATAAGTGACTTCCCGCCTCCGGCCGGCTTATTCTAGACCGCTCTAGAACTCCCATTGGGGCTGGTCCGGATTGTAGAAATTCCCCGCCGAGCAAGAACTACTCACAAGGCTCCGGGTGCACCAAGGCTCGCCAAGATGGTGGTTGGTGATGTGGATATTGATAGCTCGAGCGGGGCCAGGAAGTTCATGGCGGCT
Source organism: Chloris gayana (assembly GCA_031894775.1). Classification (NCBI taxonomy): domain Eukaryota; kingdom Viridiplantae; phylum Streptophyta; class Magnoliopsida; order Poales; family Poaceae; genus Chloris; species Chloris gayana. Next base: position 4,907,516 of record JAUNZO010000344.1, read on the forward strand.
CGCGCAATGCGACTCCCTTCAAGAAGAGGTGGCATTGAAGAACTTTTCCGAGTCCGGACAAGTACATTTTTTCTCCTTAGCCAATCTTCTTAATGCTTTTAGTTCATCCTATTTCAATGTTTCCCTTAATTTCATTTTCTCTCCGGGTTCTTCGAAAGTTTCGAAGCTAAGAGCACCATCATTGCTCGACTTGAAGAAGAGCTGCACCGAGTCAAGAGCAGCTAATTGAGCTCGGATCTCGGACCGCTAGTCCGAAATCCAAAGAAGAGGATTTGCGGCGGAGGGAGGCAAACCTCATGGACACCCATCGCATGATGGAATACTACCGTAGGAGATCATCAAACTCCGAAAAGAAATCCGGAGTAAGCCTAAACTTTAACTTTAGTTTCCTTGCTTGTCTCATGATCCTTCCAACCGAGTCTCGTATATCTCGGCTCTTGAAGATCTTGTTGCCGCCCATAAAAAAGCTGAAGAAGTTCTTTTCAAGAAGGCAGCTGCTCAAGAGATAGCTCTCCAAGAGGGCTCCCAGATTGAAGAGAAGCAAGATGCTCGTATCGGAGAATTAGAGGACGAGCTTACTGCCAAAGATAATATTCAGCGCGAGACCCTCCGGTCTAACAAGATACTTGAAAATGATAATGCTCGACGAGAAGACCAAGCTTGCAAAAGCTCCGGAAGCCGCCAAGTCCGCGCAAATGGAGAAACAAAATGCTCCGAGAAGCTGCGCACGAGTCCGCCGGCTTGCGCTCAAGGCAAAAGAAAGCGAAATCCAACGCCTCTCGAAAAGCAAAGCCAAGCTGAAAACTTCAAATGTTAACATGAAGGGCAGATTCGGAGCACTCGGACATCGAGGCATAGACGTAAGTCTCTTCCTCCTAGTTTGTTTAGAGAACACTTTTTAATACCGGTCTTCACTTCTAACTTTCTTTTATTTGTTCCTTCTTTAGAGCTTGTGGCAGGCAGCATGAGGACACTCGAGTACTTAAACGGAGGCCAACCCATCAATCAAGATACCATGAATGCGGAGAGTGCAATGCGGGACGTTCTTCGAAGAATTAGGGAGCACTCCGGGATGGTTGCTGACGCGGTTGGAGGGCATATTGCCGCCATAATCCGAGTCTTGGACTCCGGTCGAAGACTGTGATTTCAACTTCATTAGAGCGGGTGCCCATCTAGATACAAGCTGAAGACCGGTTCAATGAGTTGAGGAATTCACTCATTGGCATCGTCACCGAACTAGTTGAAGATGTTCCTCCGGACCCAACCGACGTCCCACTAAATGAAGGCTGCGGCGCTTCCCGCCTTGGACCAAGCTACTCAAGATGCTGCTACTGACCTACAAACGAGGCTATGGAAGACGACTATGAAGATCTAGATGCCGATCTGTTGCCTTCTCCATCCGACTACGAAGGGACAATCGATGATAGGTCGGCGGAAGATCCCAAGAACGGTGACACCGACGATTCCAGCGGGCCCGCTCGATAGATCATAGGACCGGTCTTTTGTATGCTAAACGAGACATTTTTATCATAGTGCTTTGTAATATAATTGTTATCCTTCTAATTATGATGAATTTTCAATTTCCTTTCTCTTTTTCATACTTGGTCGACCAAAGTTTACCACCGAACCTACAAGTCAAATTCTATACCTAAGCAATGACGGTTATTTCAACTTAAACCAACTATGATTGAATACTGGCTCTAATCAGCACAAATCATAACTCATAGTAGTAGTTTACTTTAACAAAATCATGCTATATAGAAAAAATAACCACTCTTTAAGGTTTAAGATTACATAATATCACCGACCTCTCTTCAAGATAGCAGACCTTCCGACTAGTATGTCACAAAAGATGTTAAAATTTCCCTTCCTAAATATACCAATCGAGTCTAAAACGAAAATAACTAACATTACATAAACCTTTTCCATATAATCATTGGCTCTAATCAGCGTAAGATATAATTGATGGAAGCGGTCTTTATCCATACCAGTATAGAATAAATGACTTGTACTAATATTTAGGATTTTCATAATTTCACGAGACTACTCTTAATACAGCAGCTCCCTAACTCGATATGTTAATTCAAAATTAAGATATCGCGGCACAAAAAACAAATATACTTATGGCAGAAATAAAAAATGTTGTATATTATATCACTGGGAAAGTTACAAGAAAATCTTTAAGTATAAAAATGACGAAATTGATCAATATTCCAAGAATTTAGAATTTCCTTGTGACATCCCATGTCACGATTAGGTGTTAATGACCTAACTAAAACCCTAATAATCCCACTAATGAAACCCTAGTGCTAATCACCATACTTAAAGTAAGAAAAAGAAAAATGGGAAAAATCACAAAAATAGCAAACGCTAGGGCTAAACCCTAACCCTAAGAAAAAGTTCAAAACTTTCAATAGCACTACCCTCATATTTTTGCACCATCATGTTGCTCATGAAAAATCATGATTTTACAACATTTTTACAAAATTTGTGGATCTAATTTTAAAAGCTCAAAAATTCAAATTTGAATTAATAACTGTGTTGTTTATGAATTTTATATGAATTTTTGAGAGCCGATACAAAACTTTGACCTAAAACAAAAGATGTGGATAATTTCGTGCTGAACCTCCATGTATTTTTGTTTTAATTTTTGGAGCCACCAAAGTCCGTTTTTGATCAAATTTCACTGAAACAGATTTCAAATTTGAAAACCGATTTCGAGCTCAATGCCCGGGGGCAATGGCGGCTTGGACCGCCGGTCCGGCGCCACCGCAGGCCGCCCGCGCGTCCTCCCACCCCGTCCCATCCGCCACACCACCCTGGCCACCTCCCCAACCACCCGGCATACCCGCCGACCAACAGGAAATGGCCGGAGTTACTCCTCCCCACTCGCCCGCCTGCTCCTCCCCTGCCGCCGTCCTCCCATCTCTAGAAATTGGCACGAAAGCCAAGTTCTCATCGCCTCCCTCGCCTCACACCTGCTCCCCAACTCCCTTCGCATCTCACCGCACCGCCGCCCTGCTCCCTTTCCGCTTGCAGCTCGCGCACGAGAAGAAAAGCCATCGCCATCTCCGTTCTGCCGCCATGGGCGCCGCCGCGTCGCACGCGAGCTAGACAGAGCCGCGCTCCCCTTCTCTCTTTGCCAAGTCGCGCCTAACCCGCTCCCTCTCCCTTGCAGCGAATCGACGAGAATTTGGAGGAAATAGAGCGCCGCCGCCACCGCCGTCCGCACCCCGCCGTCGAGCCCCACCTCCGGTCGTCTTCCACCCCGCGCGACCCCACGCCACGCTTACCCTCGCTCGGGTGGTGCTCTCGGACCCCGCCCCTTCTTCTCTCTCTCTCTCTCTCTCTCCCTCCGTGTTGGATGCGCGACGCTGCCGCGGTCGTCGTAGCGCCGCCGCTCGCCGCGAGCCATCTCCGGCCACCGTGGCCCTCCCCCCCCGCGTCCACCCCATCGTGTTCCCCATCGCGCGCACATCATTTCCACCAAAGCCCAGAGCTTGCGCCGCCGCGCACGAGCTCGCCGACATCAGCCGCCGCTCGTCGGAGCCCACGCGCGGCCCTCTCGTTTAAATTTGGCCCAACGGCAATTTCAGTAAATAACACGAAGTTCGTTCGATTTTGAAAAATTCATACCTTACGATTAAAAGTCCAAAAATTGCAAACTAAAATGTTTTAGAAACTAAACAACATGTACTTTCGGAAAGGTAACATGAGCTCGTAAATTTTTGGTCATTTTCATATTTTTACAAAAATGTTAAAAGGCAATCTATGAAAACTCACTAAGTCATAACTTTTAAAAAATAAGTCCAATGGAGAAGCCACTTGGACAGAACATGCATCTTAGTACCCTTGAATTTCTTGCACTAGAAAAGCTCCATTTCATTGCATATGTTTCAAGTTATGGCATTAATGGCATTTTCTGTATTTAATTTTTTAATAAAATGTATAAAAATTATTTTGGCATGAAACTTGGTAGATCTACTCACCATAGCCCTGTACACTTGCATAAAATCCCATGTTTAATTTTGAGCATGCTAAATAATTATTTTGCTGCCCCTTTGTTAATTCAAGAATAGGTTAAATTTCAGCATGTTAAAATATTGACTTATGCTCCAAAAAAATTATATTCTGGCATGTTTATGAAATTCCCACCCTCCACATTGTTATTTAGTCCATCATGATCAATTTGATAGAAAGTTTCCGTTAATTCCATGCATGTATTAATTTCGTAAGTGCTTTCCTAATATGTAGTCACCGTCATCGCATGTGATGATGAACTTCACTTAACCCTAATTGCATTGGTTCGCATTTAAACTTTGCTCATCATTCTAAACCTGAACACTCATGTTAACCACAGCACTCATGTACTCTCGATTACACCATTGCTTGTCTATGTTAAGGCTACAAGTGGGAAATTAATTAACTCCATTGAAGGAAACAAAGTTATGTGTTTATGCATACTAGGAAAAATCCTTGAAGTTAAGTTTTACTAAATTATGCCTACGATCTTTATACAAAACAGCACCCATGCATTGTCATTATCATCAACCTTGTATTCTTTCTACTTATGCACTGCATGTCATTCCATAGGTGACGACGTCGAAGTGATTATGCTTGGAGGAAGCCGTTGCTACTCTCAACGCTTGTGAAGCTAGTACTAACTTCGATCACTCTCAAGGCAAGCCCTGGTGCATTCCCATTATTTCGAAATTCTTTCTTTTATCACTATATTAAGGATGATGGATGTGCATTACGTCATAGGAATTGATTGGAAATCCACTTGCATAATCTCCCTATATATATCCTATGTAGCTTATGTGGGTCAACCTACCGTTAGAAATGCCATGCTTATGATTATGGAGTTGACGATAGGGCTGGACACTCATATATTATTTATGACTATACTTGAATGTGATAAATTGGTAAAAGTTGAGAACCTCCCATTGTGACTCCGCGAACAAGTTTGAGTTGTGTACCAAGCGCATACCTTTCTTATGGGGATTGGTAAACCTATGTAGCTTGTGAGTTATAAAGTGGGCCGGATATCTCACCGATCCGGAGGTGATGTGTATGGCACGGTGGTTGCACGGATTTGAGGACCGTTGGAGAGTACATGGGTTAAGCCTTGGGCACGTAGTTGAACGGGGTCGCAAGGGGACGTGTACTCGGGATCGGTGGCCCCATGCCTAACTCTATGATGAACTCGCGAACGGTGGCCAAACGTGTTCTTAAATGATGCGTATGTCGTGTGCTTGGGTTTCTCCTGCAGGATATAATTCAATAATTTTCGCCGTTCCTCTCGGTCAATGAGTACCACTTGTTTCGAGTAGATTGCAATGTTTAGTAAAAGGATGAGAATGTTGGATACTTGCTGTTTTTATCGATCAATTATGTGTATTGCAACTCTTCTATGATTAACTATGCTCACTAAAGTTACATTCTTGCAATAACCCTCTTAATATGCTAATTGTAAAAATGCAAACATAAAGTAAATAGGTGCTGTTTTTACGCAAACTACCAAGTGAGCCCGGTCAGCCCCCTACATCTAGGTGTCGGTATTAGATGACCAATTTGATGGGTAAGACTTGCGGAGTATCCTAGATACTCGAGGCTTTGCCACTACATGTGTATTTTCGGGATTCCCGCAAGCTGGGTATTGTGATTGTTGTGGTAAGGTTGTGAGGGATGGAGACGAGCCCAAAGAGTCCATTGAGTGGGTTCCTAGCTCTCCAACCCATGAGGAGTGAGCCATGGCCTAGGCCAGCATGGTTCACCTAAGCTATCTATGTATCATCGTGTTATTTAATCGCTTCCGCACTTTATTTTGAACAAAGATCATGGTTATGTAACTTAAATTTGCGAACCTAATGTATCTAAACTCAATGTTGTAATTCGAGACTTAATTATGTGAACTTGCAAATGGTGTATGTTTGTTATCGTGATGCTATGCATGGTTGCTTCGCCGATCATCTCCCAAGGCGATCCGTACCACACTAATCTATCTTTCGTGATAGGGGTGTGACATTCCTCCTCCTCCTGGGTCATAAGCCTATAAGCCTCCGGTCTGGAAGCCGATTTGACCACAAAAGGTCCTTCCCGGACCGGTGACAACTTATGCCTATTTTGGTTAGATTGGATCTTCCCGAGCACCAAATCGCCCACTTGAAATTCCAGCGTGCGCACATTGCGATCATGATACCGACGTAGCCCCGATGATACTTAGCCGCTCGAATCAAAGCTTGATCTCTTAACTCTTCTGCAGCAATCAACTCAATTTGATGTTGTTCATCATATTTCTCTTCATCATAATACCGCACCCTGGCTGACACCGTATTCACTTACGTAGGGAACATTGCTTCGGATCCATAGTGTCGAGTCTTAAACTCGGCACTAGTACTACCCGGTCCCTCACGAGCGTGGAATTCGATGGTGCAACACACGAAACACACATGAAAACGAGATTTTGGACAGGTTCGGGCCCCTCGAATTGAGAGTAATACCCTACGTCCTGTATGTTATGTATTGCCTTTAGCGGATTGCTAATTGCAAGATCTCGAGAGAGTTTTCGGGGGTCCCTGCTCCGCCTTATATATCTCGGGGAGCTAGGGTTGCATGCGGAGTCCTATTCGATTACACGGATTACATATAAAGGATTTCTATCTCTAACATTCTTTATTGATTCAAAGTCCTAACAGACTACAAATTATTCCCTAACTTGCTTCTCAAGTTGCCATACGCCGGTCTTGATACCCGCCTCATCTTCATACCGGTATATGGAATCCTCTGTCATTCCGGACCGGTTAGGTACCGATCTGTTGGCCATCTCCATCACCTTTATCTTCATTGATTCGTTACCGTGTCTTTACGCATCCATTCCTTTATCATTTGTATACCGATAAGGCTAGTATACGACAGTAGCCCCGAGTATTTTTTGATTTGACCTTGAATAAGACCAACCGAGTCTTCTACATGTTGGTCTTGATTCCATGGTAAAATTAAAAAGAACTCTAATCTGCTGCAATGGCTCTTCTTTCTTCGAAGCGCTTTAAAAAGCCAAAAAATTAGTGTTTTTATCCTTCATATTACCTAATTAGGTAATCATTGCTTATTCTTCTTCCGGTACACCGATTAGGTGCACCCAATTGGGTATAGCCCCGACTCTTGGATCATTTGAACTCCTTTCAAATAATGCAAGAGTCCACTAGTTGATTCTTCATTATTTCCTTTAATATGCAATCTTTAGAGAGTGCTCCATTTAATTTTCCATTATTTTTCACCTCCCGCGATCATTACGGACCAGCCTGCGATACGGTGCACCGATCAGGTGCACCTAATTAGGTATAGCCCCGACTCTTGTATCATTTGAGGATCGCAAATAATGCAAGAGTCTTTCCGGGGAGACTATGCTTTATTACCTTTCATGAAATCATATACCTCTTAGCAATTTCTGCCAAGAACACATTTATCGAGACCGGTCTAACCAGTCATATCACATTTAACTAAAAATTCTGGTTGATCGGACCAGTTTATTCCCCATATTCTCACATCGACTCGAGTCTCCAAGGCCTATGATCAGCCGGATGATTAACACCCACGACCTAAGGCATCCATTAACATTGAGTTAGGTAAAGTCTAACTCTTTCATACTGCTAAATCATGAAATTCAGCATTACATTAATTCTAATTCGAAAATTTCATATTTCGGACCGCTTTCTAATTCACAGAAAATCAGCGCGAGTATAGCGCTAATTACGATGGCTTATCCTTATGACCGTTAGGTCATAATTAGCGCAAATAACAGATCCTTAATTTCCTTATGGCCGTTAGGTCATAATTGCACGATCACGACATAAGTCATTCAATGCTAAATCCATCGGACCTTGAAATAGCCCGATAACTTTTCAGCCCCGGACCCATCTAAGGTGCCTATAAAAGAAAACGAAAAGTCGACCTAGGTCAAACCCATTCTTGAAAGTCCATACGCGCCCACCTTTTGCCCTTGTTCTTCGTTCTTCTCTTCCGCACAAATCAACCTTAGATTTCCTTCTTTCGTTTTCCAAGATGGGCAAAAAGAAATCCTCTGCTAACCCTACATCTTCTTCCTCTGTTCCTCGCGACCAACTTCCGTTTGGTGTTCGGGATTTAGGTAACGACAAAGTCACCGAAGCATCTCTCAATGATGCGGTTCGTGACGGATACCTTCCTCCTCGAACCAATCTTAAACTGGAGCGTCCCTACCCCTGGCCAAGTCCCATGGGGAATAGACGACTCTCGGCAATTAGTTTTTAAAGCTTTTTTCCTCCGTGGCCTTGATCTCCCTTGCTGCTCCTTCTTTAGGGGTCTTCTTTTCTTTTACGGATGGGAGTTAGTGAATCTCAATCCTAACTCCATCCTGCAGATTGATTTTTTCATCCATCTCTGCGAAGCCTTCCTTGGAGTCCTCCCCCACTTCAAGTTATTCCAATATCTTTTCCAAATCCGCCCACTTCCCTCTTCGGACCGCCAGGCTGCGGTAGGCGGAGTAGGAATTCAATGCTTGGAGTGCGAGATGAATATTTCTCTATTTCCTTAAACAAAAGCATAGCCCATTGGAAAAATGGGTGGTTCTTACGTGATAATCCCCAGCTGCACTCACTCCCTTCAGCGCCAAGATAGCCAAAAATTTCCCTTATCCGGATAGTAGGGAAAAACTCAAAGAAGATGGAGAAATCCTCGCGCTCTTGGCTTGCATCAAATATCTAAAGGAAGTCAAAGGCGTCACCGCCGAGACAGTCCTTTGGAGCTTCATAGTGCGAAGAGTCCAGCCACTCAAGAAGCAAGAACACCCGAGCATGGTGTTTCAACGAAGACGTTGCTATTCCATTGGATGGAACTCTTCTCCACGATAAAGAGCGGTTAGAAGTCCGCCTCAAGCAAATGCTCAACGAAACCGGATCTATCGGGATGTCCGAGAGTGGGTCCGGCTTTCAGCTCGTCAAACCCTCGAGATCCTGTAAGTATCTCTCTCTTTATCTTTGAATCTTGTTATATTTTAATCTTCATCTTCTTATTCAAATTCAACTGCTCAATACGAGAAAATGGATAACTTCCAGAGCCACCCCCTCTACCTCCTAATGATACTTGGGGGAGGACTATGCGGGCAATCTTGCTCCCCTCGTCTGTTCAAGCCGGTCTTACTCAAGGGACTTCGGACCGGTCTTTCCCTCTGCCACCCGAGCATAGCTCCGAAGATATCCAAATCCTAAAAAGTGGTTCAAGCACCTAGTACGAAAAAACGCACTACTTCCTTGACCATCGGCGGACCCACTATATCCTCTCGCCGCGCCTAGCGATACGCGCACGAGAGCGCAAAAGCTTGAAGACCGGCGAAAAGAAGCGGAAGGCTGTCGAGAGGGATCGCCAAGCCGCTCCGGCTTCTTTTGAAGCCGCTATCGGGAAATCTCAAGGATCCCCCTCACTAACAGATTCTTTATCCAATGTCCCCAAGAAGTCCCGGTATGGCAGCCGGACCGGTCCAAGCGACGCGGGAGAACCGGTCCCATCGCCGCAAGTCCATCGAGCGGCCAAAAGGACTGCGAGAGGGCACCATTGAGGACACTCAAGTTCCCTCCAAGAAGATCAAGACTTCCACCGGCTTCAAGAAAGCTACCTCGTAAGTCTCCTATAACACTATTCCTTTCCGAATTGTTTTCATCCCAGTCTTATGGTGCTTGCTTCTTTTCGCAGAATCCCTTCTAATTTCCAAGCTAGCATAGCTAGCTTTTTAAGAAACAAAGCTTCTACACCAGCTCCGACCGGTAGTGCTTCTACTACCGCCTCTGCCGCACCCCCAGCCGGTGCCGGGCCTTACGAAGCTCCAAGTGCGGCACCCGCAAAGGAAATCCCTGCCGCCTCCGGTGCAGAAGCTTCATCCCAAATCACTGAAGACCGAGTCGTCAATATTGGAAGCTCATCTACCAGCAACCTCCCTCCCCAAGCGACCCTATTCCAAATTCCTCCGGAGCTCTCACTGGGACCAATGCGGGTGGAAGAAATTCCTCATCGGCCTAGGACGACACGCAAGTCTCCGGGAGAACCCGGACCGGCCAAAATGGTAATCGGAGATGTGGAGGTGGACAGCTCCGGTGGAGCTAGAAAGTTCACCGCAACGGCTCAATGGGACGCCCTCCAGGAGGAAGAAGCCCTGAAGAACTTCTCCGAGTCCGGCCGGTACATCCCGCTTCTTCGATGGTTCCTTCAAGCAATTTCTTTTTAATAATTGAATCTCTTACTTCTTCCTCCTTTTAGGTTCTTCGAAAAACTCCGAAGCCAAAAATGCAATAATCGCTCGTCCGGAGGAAGAGTTATGCACCAATCAAGAGCGGTTGGTTAAACTTGAATCTCGGACCGCCGATCCGAAATCCAAGGAAACCGACCTGTCGAAGAGGGAGGCCAACTCTGATGAACACCCACCGGCTGATGGAAGAACGCCGGCAAGAGATCATCAAACTCCACAAAGAAATCCAAAGTAATACTCTTAATCTCATTCGCACATCCCGTATTTTTCTTCTCCTCTCTCTCTCTCGACCGGTCTTACTTGCCATCTTCAGCACTTGAAAATCTCGTTGCCGCTCATAAGAAGGCGGAGGAAATCCTCTACGAGAAGGCAATTGCTCGAGAACAAGCTCTTCGGGAAGGCTCTCGGGTTGAAGAACAACAAGCAGCTCGAATTGGAGAACTGGAAGGTGAACTTACCGCCAAGGATAACATCCTAGCGCAAACATTACGCTCCAACAAGATGCTAGAAGCTGATAATGCTCGCCGAAGGCCGAATTAGCTGAAGCCTTAGAAGCAGTCAAAACAGCGCAAGCGGACAAAGAAAGCGCTGCGAGGACTGCCCACGAATCTGCCCGGCTTGCTCTCAAAGCAAAAGAACGCGAGATCCAGCGTACGCTAAAAGTTGAGACCAAGGCGAGGGAATCCAATGTTAACATCAAAGGCAGATTCGGAGCTGCGGAAGTCGGGCATAGACGTAAGTTCCTTCTTCCTTATTTCTACTTATGAAACTCCTCTAAAATACCGGTCATTGATAATCTTTTCTTATATTTTTGCCTTCTTCGGAACTTGCTGCAGGTACGGTGCGAACGCTGGAGTATCTAAATGGCGGCCGGACTATTGATCCTAATGAAGTAGATCTCGAGACTGCCATTTGGGCCTTCCCTAGAAGAATCAAAGAGCATTCCAAGATGGTTGCTGCTGCAGGAGGAGGCCATATAGCCGCTATAATCCAATCTTGGACTCCGGTCGAGGATTGTGATTTCAACTTCATCAAGGATGGCGCCCACCCGGACACTACTGAAGATCGGTTCAATGAGCTGAAGAATTCGCTCATTGGTACTTGTTTCGGAATTGATAGAGGATGTTCCTCTTGATCCAACGAGTGTTCCTCCGAATGTAGCACCAGCGGTCTTTGCTCTAGATCAAGATGCTCAGGATGCAGCAGCCACCGCTAAGCGGACAGTAGAAGATGCATTTGAAGATCTAGATGCTGATTTACCACTATCTTCTTCGATTCTGAAGAAACGCTGGACGATAGATTAGTCGAAAATCCTAAGACCGATGATACCGGTACTTCCAGCGGTCCTGCTTAGTAGATTTTGTCTTAGGGCCAGCTTGTTTTTGTAATCAAACATCTTGGTCATCATGCTATTTATGTTATTTTGATGATAATGAAGTTTCAATATCTTCTTATTTTCCTTATGAATACTTGGTTTCAAAATGTCACCATCATACTTACTAACTTCTTTGCCTAAGCCATGATGGTTATTTCAGCTAAAACTAACTATGATCAAATTACGGCTCTAATCACCACGAGATCACAATTCATAGTTAGAGCTTACTTTAACAAGATCATGTAACATAGGAAAAAAGCTAGGTCGTAAGATCTAAGATTTCACTGATCTGCTCTTAATACATCAGCCTACCAATCAGCATTCATAAAGAAGATACTACACAATTTCCTTTCCTGAATATACCAAAGCTGAAAAACAGATCGCTCTTAACATAGCAGTCTTACTGACTAAATGACTGGTCTTATTATTCAAGAATAGCGCAACATCACAGACTCCTCTTAACATAACAGCCCTCGACTCGATAATTTAATTCAAAATTAAAATATTTAGAAACAAAAAACAAACATATTCACATTAGATAAAATTACTTTATTATAATATGAAGAAATTTACAAAAAATAATTTTAAGTATAAAAACGACGAAGCTGCTCAATGTTCCAAGAATTTGGAATTTCTTCTTCCTCCAAGGTCATAAGCCTATAAGCCCCCGGTCCGGAGACCGATTTAACCGAGAAAAGGTCCCTCCTAGACTGGTGACAACTTATGCCTGTTCTTGTTGGATCGAATCTTCCGAAGATCCAAGTCTCCTACTTGAAATTCCCGTGTTCGAACATTGCGATCATGATAACGACGCAATCCACGATGATATTTGGCTGCTTGAATCAAAGCTTGATCCCTCAATTCTTCCGCAGCAATCATCTCAACCTGCCGCTGATCTTCATACTTCTCTTCATCGTAGTATTGTACCCGAGCTGACACCATATTCACTTACGTAGGTAGCATGGCTTCGGATCCATATACCAAAGAAAAAGGAGACTGCCCCGTAGCTCTACTAACATTAGTGCGTAGTCCCCAAAGCACCCAGGGCAATTCCTTAACCCACTTTCCTGCATACGGCTTCAAACGGTCAAAAATTCTAGGTTTGAGACCGGTCAAAATCATTCCATTAGCTCGTTCCACCTGTCCATTGCTTTGCGGGTGTGACACCGACGCATATTGTATCTTAATTCCCAAACTATCGGCATAATCCTTGAAAAACTCGAAGTGAATTGAGGCCCATTATCGGTAATGATATCGTGCGGGACTCCAAAGCGCACTAAGATGTTGTGCAAAAACTTGATCGTCGGGCCGTAGTCGTACTGGTAACGACTTTAGCCTCAATCCACTTAGAGAACTTATCTACCGCCACAAAAATATGCGTGAATCCTCCTGGTGCCCTTTTAAACGGTCCGACAATATCCAGCCCCCAAGTAGAAAAAGGCCAAGTCATTGGAATTAACCGCAACTCCTGAGCTAGAGCATGGGGTCGTACGGCGAAAAATTGACATCCCCGACAATTCTTAACCACTCTGTGCGCATTATCCGTTCGTTGTCGGCCGGTAGAATCCTTGCCCGAACACCTTCCCAATGAGTGTCTTCGAAGAGGCATGATTGTCACAAATTCCCCGTGCACGTCTTCAAGCAATTGAATGCCATCGAAACCGATACATATTTCATCGGAATATTAACTCCACGCCTATATAACTCTCCTTCGAGAATTAAATAACTGCGTGCTCGAACTTCTAATCTTTGCTTCTCCACCTTATCTTCCGGGGTTTTACCGGACCGCGAGATAGTCAAGGTATGGGGTACGCCAATCAGAATCAATAATCATAACGTCGAGTGGCCGAATATCTTCCGGCAAAATTGTTCCTTCAACGTTGATTACTCTCTGTCTTATCCGATAAGACCGCTTCCTCGAGCCGGTCCTTCGAGACTGCTTTCTCCGCTCTGGTCCTCAAACACGGCTTCATCTACGATCTCTGTAATAGTAGCCTTGCGCTCCATCTTTATGGATGGCTTATCCAATGCTTGAAGGAAGACACTAGGTGGAACCGCTTGTCTTGACGACCCCGGTCCAGCTAACTCATCCGCAGCATAATTGTTTCCGCGCAGTATATGAGAAAATCGCAGACCATCAAATCTATTTTCAAGTTTCCTAACCTCTTGTCGATAAGCGATCATATGATCATCATGAGCATCCCACACCTTGTTAACTTGACTTATTACCAGTATTGAATCACCATATATGTCTAATCGTCTAACTCCTAACGAAACAGACTACCCGAAGCCCATGAAGCAAAGCTTCATACTCCGCGATATTGTTCGAAGCTTTGAAATGCATTTGTAAGACATATCCGAGTGGTTCTTACTTCGGGGTTAGAAGCACGACCCCAGCCCCCGTGCTCGAAAGCTGCGGGGACCCGTCAAAGATCATCTCCCAATACTCCAACGTTTGGACCCCCTGCGGGATTTGCATCTCCAACCACTCTGTTATGAAATCAGCTAAAGCCTGTCCCTTGATAGCTGTCCGTGAAGAAAACGTAATCTCCAAGTTCAATAGCCCACTTAGCAACCTGGCCCACTACCTCTCGGTTTCGCACAATATCCCCAATGGCGAACCCAGTCTTAACTTCAATGGGATGCGCTTGGAAATAATGTTTCAGACTTTCGAGAGGTTATCACTACAGCATATATTAACTTCATGAATCGGAGATATCGCATCCGTGATTCAGTAAGAACTTCACTTACAAAATATACCGGATGTTGTAGCAATTGCAGATGTCCCTCTTCCTTCCGATCGACCGCCGATACCGTGCTCACCACATGGGTTGTTGCGGAAATATACAACCGAATAGTCTCATCCGGCTTTGGAGGTACCAATACCGGAGGGTTGCTAAGGTATTCCTTGAGCTGATCAAGCGCGGCCTGTGCCTCGTCTGTCCACTCAAACTTATCTTGCTTTTTAAGCAACTTGAAGAACAGAAGTCCACGAACTCCCAGCCTTGAGATAAAACGGCTAAGAGCAGTCATACTACCCATCAACTTCGGACATCCTTCAAACAACTCGGGGGTTCCATGTCGATAATCGTCCGGATTTTTCTCGGTTAGCTTCAATGCCTCGCCATGACACCAAGTATCCCGAGTAATTTTCCGGAACGAACTCCAAACACACACTTTCCCGGATTAAGCTTCATGGAAAAATTCCGTAGATTATCGAAGGTCTCTCGCCAGGTCGAGAGAAGATCCTCGGTTTTCGAGATTTTACCACTATATCATCAACATAAGCTTCTGCATTCCTTCCTAATTGCGAATCCAAGCAACGTTGTATGCCGTGTTGATACCTAGCTCGACATTTTTTAATCCAAATGGCATAGTCGTATAGCGAGTATGCTCCGAAGGGGTGATAAACGCGGTCTTTATTTGATCTTCAACTCTCGGAGGTATTTGATGATATCCTGAATAAGCATCAAGAAAAGAACGGTTACCATGGTATGCCTCGCCACGACACCAAGTATCCAAGCAATTTTCCGTAACGAACTCCGAATACGCACTTACCATGGTTAAGCTTCATAGAAAAGTTCCGCATATTGTTGCAGGTCTCTGCCAGGTCGACGAGAAGATCTTCGACTTTCCGATATTTAACCACTATATCATCAACATTAGCTTCTGCGTTCCTTCCAATTTGCGAATCCAGACAACGTTGCATGCCACGTTTATAAGTAGCACCTGCATTCTTTATTTCAAACCGAACGACGTCGTTGTGTAGCAAGTATGCTCCAAAGGGGGTGATGAACGCGGTCTTAATCTGATCTTCAACCTTCAAGGGAATCGATGATATCCGAATAAGCATCAAGGAAACAAAGACGCTCGCAGCCAGCTGGTCGAATCAACGACTTGGTCAATCCGAGGCAGCGCGAAGGGGTCTT
The DNA here is from genome assembly GCA_031894775.1 of Chloris gayana. Taxonomy (NCBI): domain Eukaryota; kingdom Viridiplantae; phylum Streptophyta; class Magnoliopsida; order Poales; family Poaceae; genus Chloris; species Chloris gayana. The sequence goes on from JAUNZO010000344.1 coordinate 4,923,099, forward strand.
TGGGGCAAGCTTTGTTGAGATCGAGTATAATCGACACACATTCTTAATTCTTTAGTATTTTTTTTTTGGTACAAGGATCTGGATTGGCAAGCCAATATGGATGATACACCTCCCTAATGAACTTAGCTGCTAATAACCTAGTTATCTCCTTCTTGATGGCCTCCTTGCGGTCTTGAGCAAACCTCCGGAGCTTCGGCTTGACCGAGCTTCGCATCGGGACGCACTAACGAGTGCATGCTCAATCTTTTCCCTAGGAACACCCGACATGTCGAAGGCTGCCAAGCAAAGATATCCCTGTTTTCCCGGAGGAAAAGAATGAGCGCGCTTTCCTATTTATCCCCCAAGTCAGCCCCTATATGGGTGACCTTGGAGGGGTATGACTCATCAAGCTGAATACTTGGAAATGACCGTGTCGACCTTCGTTTCTCCTTTGCGACCTTCTTGATTGGAACTTCATCTTCCACCCTTTCCTGTACTTCTAGAGCTTCACTGCTTCTCCGATTTCTCGACGTTCATCCTCCGAATTGACCCGAGAAGCCAATTCGGTGCTATGTACTTCACAAGCGTAAGCGGTCTTAATGTCGGACCGGAACGACAAGACCCCATTTGGTCTTGGCATCTTCAACATCAAGTACCGATAGTTCGGGATGGCCATAAACTTTGCCAAAGCCGGTCTTCCAAGTATCACGTGAAATGTTGAATCAATGTCGGCTACTTGAAAGACAATATTCTCCTTCCTATAGTTCTCCTTGGTCCCGAAGGTTACTCGGCAGAGAAATCTGCCCCAAAGCATAGCTGTTTCGACCGGGTATTATACCATGAAACGACGAAACGCTGCGATCCAGGTCAGCTACAGAGAGGCCAAGCTCGCGCGAGTCTTAGCAAACAGGATATCCAAGCAACTTCCTCCATCAATGAAAGTTCTCTTCAATCGCACCTTGTGAACGATGAGGGCCGGGACGAGCGGGTATCTACCAGCTTTTGGCGATACCTCGGGATGGTTAGCCCTATCGAACGTGATCGGCACCTCGGACCACCGTAGGTATTCGGGGTGGCGGGAGCAATGGAGTTGACCTCCCGAAGCGCCAACTTCGCTTCCGCTTTGACTCGTACGCATCGGGGCCTCCATGAATCATGTTCACCTCCCGAGCTGGTTCCTCGAAAACCTTCGTCATCTTCATTATCATCACGTTCTTTGTCCTTGCCCTTGTCATCTCTCCGGTTCCTATGACCGGATCGGGGTGCTACCTTTAAGGTGAATTGAGCAAACAGCCTTAACAGGAAGCACTCCTTAGCTTTATGGTTCCCATTATGAATCATGCAAGGGCCCTCCGTAAGTGTTTCGAACGAAAGCCATTCTCTTGGACCTCTCTTAGGAGGTGCCGGCCGATCTCCTCCATGAGACCGGTCGACAGCCTGCAACAAGGTGATCAGCCTTGCGCTTATTGTTATTCTTGCATCCAGATCGGTTTCCTTGGTCATGCTTCGGTTCCTTCCCTTTGTTCCCGCGCAAATTGACCACGTTTGATTCACCAGCAGCATAGTCATATGCTATCTTGAAGCACTCCGACGCCGTCATGGTAAGGTTCCGATTTTGCCTTCCAATCTTGTGAACTAATGCTTCACTTCGGACGCCAGCTTGAAACGCCGCAATTACGTCTTCTTGTTGCGTAAGCGCCGATGAAGTCTCGTAAGAGTCTCGTCAGGCTTACGCTTCAGCCTTCTTGTTGCAAAAGCGCTCGATGAAGTCCGTAAGAGTCGCGTCGAGCTTCGCTTCGACTCGTTGAGGTCGAAGTAGTTCCCTGGTTTCTCACAAGTCGCCCGAAAATTCTCCACGAACTTTTTGGTGAGGTCGCCCCAGGAATAGATAGATCTCTCGGGTAAGGATTGCAACCACAAGCGTCCAGCCTGGTCCATACACATGGGGAGGTAGTTAGCTAGCACAAACGTATCTCCTCCCGCCGACCCGGTGGCGGTAGTATACATGCGAAGCCACTCGGCAGGAGGCACTTTGCCAACGTACTTATCCCCGGGGTATTTGCGGATGCATAAATCTCGCGTGAAAGCGGGGATCACGGAGTACTCATCATCCTCTAGGACCGGTCCGGACCGGTGAAGGGGTTTGTCGACGAGGGTAATGCCGGTAGTTACGATCCCTATCATCATCGGAGTAGTCGTAGTATCGATCATCTTGATATCTATCTCCCGAACCATCCCGGCGGTCGTTGTTCACCGATTGTGCAGGCTGTGAAGGAGGAGGCGAAGGCGGAGGCGGAGGCGCCACTTGGCGATCGGTGTCACCTCGTCGAGGCTCGCCGTCTCCGTCTCGGTTGTCTCGTCCTCTTCGATCGGTTGTCGTGCCCTCTTTGATCATTGCGCGGAGGATTTCCGCCATGGGGCAGCGCCGTAGCAGCCGGTCCACGCCGTGGCGAATTAGTCACATGCGGGCGAGGCGGGGCAAGATCCCGCGGACGATCATCCACAGGACCGGTCCGACGCCTCTCATCTTCTTCTTGTCTCCGGCGCTCTTCCGTCCTCTCTACATGGCGATCGATAAGGATGTTATGAGCGTCACGATTGCCATTGAGCGGTACGCGTAAATCTTGGTCCGGAGCTCGTTCATGTCCGTCCGCGATCGGGGTGTGTCTAGGCCCAAGCCTTCCGCCGTAAGAAGCTCCTTCGGACCGGGCTCTCGCAGCCGCTCCGAGCGAGAACACAAGCGGCCGGAAGATTCCGATCTGTCTTGAACGACTTGATTTGTTTGAAGAGCAGCCGCGTCTACCAAATTCAAAGCGCGTTGCAACCCTAGCGTTGCATTGAAGAATTCTTCCGATATGTCTCAAGGATTTGCTTCACTCCCACAATGTTGTGGATCGGCGACGTGAAGACCCGAGCACCGTTTAATTCCACTTCCATGGAGCTCAAGTCCAATGCTCGCTTGAAGAACGATGGCGCCTTCTGCTGCGGCATCCACGTCGGCTGTTATATCATGGGGACGTTTCTTCCGGGTCTCGAGACCGCTCCGGCAGCGGACCCGTGGCGGGAGGACGGTTACGAGAACGCTTCCTCCGGCCCGACTAATACCAGCGACGTTTTCTTCGTCTATTTCGCGGCGACGGCGATCGGATTCGACTCTCGCCATCCTAGCTTCTTCAGCAGCTGCTTCCTCGGGAGTAAGTTCTTGAAGGATTGGACCCGTCATGAATACTTGGAAGAAGGTCGGAGATCCTTCCTCGAAGTCTTTATCAAGACCGGAGAACTGCTGAGCGTTACGGCACGGGTACCGGTGCAGGGCATGAGCGATCCGATGATTCGCGCTAAAGCTGCGTCGGATCCGCAAGGTTTCAAACAAGAGGTGTCAACCGTGGTAGGTGATCGCGCTTCGAAGCTGCGGCCGACTACAAGTCGGATTCGTCGGACGTAACTTTCGGCAGAATCGGCTTCAAAGTCGAGAGACCCGAAGCCGATCTTGACGCCGGCACGAAGTCGACGACGAGCGAAGAGGCCATTGAACTCACCGGAAACTCGCCGGGACCCCTTCCTGGCGCGCCAAATGTCGAGTCTTAAACTCGGCACTAGTACTACCTCGGTCCCTCACGAGCGTGGAATTCGATGGTGCAACACACGAAACACACAGGAAAACGAGATTTTAGACAGGTTCGGGCCCTCGAATTGAGAGTAATACCCTACGTCCTGTATGTTATGTATTGCCTTTAGCGGATTGCTAATTGCAAGATCTCGGAGAGTTTTCGGGGTCCCTGCTCCGCCTTATATATCCCGGGGAGCTAAGGTTACATGCAGAGTCCTATTCGATTACACGGATTACATATAAAGGAATTCTATCTCTAACTTTCTTTATTGATTCAAAGTCCTAACGAGACTACAAATTATTCCCTAACTTGCTTCTCAAGTTGCCATACGCCGGTCTTGATACCCGCCTCATCTTCATACCGGTATATGGAATCCTCTATCACTCCGCACCCGTTAGTACCGGTCTGTTGGCCATCTCCATCACCTTTATCTTCATTGATTCGTTACCGTGTCTTTGCGCATCCATTCCTTTATCATCTCGTATACCCATAAGGCAAGTATATGACACATAGACCGGAGAAAAAGGAGATTGTCCCGTAGCTCGACTAACATTCGTACGCAATCCCCATAACACCCAGGGCAATTCTTTAACCCACTTTCCAAGCATATGGTTTTAAGCGATCAAAAATTCTGGGCTTAAGACCGGTTAAAATCATACCATTGGCACGCTCGGCTTGTCCATTACTCCGCGGATGTGAGACTCGAAGCATAATGTATCTTGAGTCCCAAACTATCAACATAATCCTTGAAGAACACCGAGGTGAACTAGGGTCCATTATCACCGATTATACAACGCGGAACGCCAAAACGGACAAAGATATTCTATAAAAACTTGATTGCTCGAGTAGTGGTCGTGCTAGTGACGGCTTCATTGTCAATCCATTTGGAGAATTTATCTACTACTACAAAAATATGAGTAAATCATCCTGGCGCTTTCTTGAATGGTCCATCAATATCCAGCCCCGAGTTACGAAAGGCCAAGTCATTGGCATCATGCGCAACTCATGAGCCGTAGTATGAGGTCTGTCGAGCAAAAAATTGACAACCTTGGCAAGACCGAACTACTTTATATGCATCATCCGCAGTCTGTAGGCCAATAAAATCCTTGTCGGAACGCTTTGCCAACCGCAGTCTTTGGCGAAGCATGATTTCCACGGATCCCCTTATGGAGTACGCCGATCGGAATCTATCATCATAACCTCGAGCAACTGCTCCACTCCCTCTCGCTTGAACTCCATCTTGGACCTCTTGTTCGATCTCATGCTCGTAAGACCGCCTCTTCGGTCTTTCCTTCCAAGACCGCGTCCGTAGTCTTTATTTCCGTAATAGTAGCCTTGTGATCCATCTTAATAGCTGGTTTATTTAAAACCCGAAGAAATACGCCGAGCGGTACTGCCTGTCTCAAAGATCCCAATCTGGTTAACTCATCCGCAACAGAATTATTTTCGCGCAAGATATGAGAAAAGCGCAGACCATCAAACTTATCTTCAAGCTTCCTTACCTCTTGGCAGTAAGCCATCATATGATCATCATGAGTATCCCATACTTTGTTAACTTGACTAATCACAAGCATTGAATCTCCATATATATCCAATTGTTTGACTCCCAGCGTAATAGCCACCCGAAGTCCATGAAGCTAAGCCTCACACTCTGCAGCATTGTTTGAAGCACGAAAGTGCATCTGCAGATACATATCTCAATGGTTATTTTTGTGGAGTGAGAAGCATAACTCTAGCCCCCACGCCCGAAAGTTGTACCCATCAAAATACATCTCCCAATATTCCAAATTCTGAATTGTCGGAGGTACTTGCGTTTCAAGCCACTCAGTAATAAAATCAGCCAATGCCTGTCCCTTAATGGCCGTGCGCGAAGAAAAAGTGATCTCATACTCGACCAAGTTGTATAGCCCACTTAGCCACCTGTCCAATTGCTTCCCGATTCGCACTACATCCCCAATAGCGAACCTGGTCTTGACCTCGATCGGGTGTGCTTGAAAATAGTGCTTCAGCTTCCGAGAGGTTATCACGACAAGCATATATCAATTTCTGCAACTAAAGATATCGCATTCGCGACTCGTCAGACTTCACTTACAAAGTACACCGGATGTTGAACCAGTTGCAGATGTCCTTCCTCCCTCCGATCATCCGCCAATACCGTACTCACAACATGAGTAGTTGCAGATATGTACAATTGAATGGTTTCATCAGGTTCCGGCGGTATTAAGACCGGCGGATTATCGAGATATCCCTTGAGTTGGTCAAATGTAGCTTGCGCCTCATCCGTCCACTCAAACTTATCCTCGCTTCTTGAGCAACTTAAAGAAAGGGAGGCCCCCGACCCCCGGTCTTGAAATAAAGCGGCTCAGGGAAGCCATACATTCAGCTTAACTTTGTACATCCTTCAAACAACTGCGAGGTTTCATGTTAACAATCGTCCGAATCTTCTCTCGGATTAGCTTCAATGCCACGCCACGACACCAAGTATCCAAGCAATTTTCCGTAACGAACTCCGAATACGCACTTACCATGGTTAAGCTTCATAGAAAAGTTCCGCATATTGTTGCAGGTCTCTCGCCAGGTCGACGTGAAGATCTTCAGCTTTCTGATATTTAACCACTATATCATCAACATTAGCTTCTGCGTTCCTTCCAGCTTGCGAATCCGGACAACGTTGCATGCCACGTTTATAAGTAGCACCTGCATTCTTTATTTCAAACTGAACGACGTCGTTGTGTAGCAAGTATGCTCCAAAGGGGGTGATGAACGTGGTCTTAATCTGATCTTCAACCTTCAAGGGAATCTAATGATATCCAGAATAAGCATCAAGGAAACAAAGACGCTCGCAGCCAGCGATCGAATCAACAACTTGGTCGATCCGAGGGAGCGCGAAACGGTCTTTGGGGCAAGCCTTGTCAAGATTAGTATAATCAACGCACATTCTTAATTCTTTAGTATTCTTCTTCGGTACAAGAACCGGATTGGCAAGCCAATCTGGATGATACACCTCCCTAATGAACTTAGCTGCTAATAATCTATTAATCTCTTTCTTGATTGCCTCCTTGCGGTCTTGAGCAAACCTTCGGAGCTTCTTCTTGATCGACTTCGCGTCGAACACACCAATAGTGCGTGCTCAATCTTCTCTCTAGGGACACCCGGCATGTCGAATGCTGCCATGCAAAGATATCCCTATTTCCCTGGAGGAAAAGAGTGAGCGCGCTTTCCTATTTGTCCCCAGTGTCGGACCCAATATGGGTGACCTTAGAGGGGTCTGTCTCATCAAGCTGAATAGTCTTGGAAGCGATCGCATCAGCCTTCACTTTCTCTTTGGTAATCTTCTTGGATAGAACTTCTTCTTCTAGCAGCGCCTACGCCTCAAGGTCGCCAGCCGCTTCTCCGATTTCTCGGCGTTCTTCTTCCGAATTGAAGCGAGTTGCCAACTCCGTGCTATGTACTTCACAAGCATACGCGGTCTTGATATTAGACCCGAATGATAAGACTCCTTTGGGCCCCGGCATCTTCAACATCGGATACTTGTAATTGGCGATGGTCATAAACTTAGTCGGGGCCGGTCTTCCCAGTATGGCAAGATATGCTCGAATCAATATCAGCCACCCGGAAGATGATGTTCTCGCTTCTATAATTCTCTTTCGTCTCAAAAGTCACCGGCAGAGTAATCTACCCCAAAGGATAACTGTTTCGATCGGGTATTATACCATGAAACGGTGCAACGCTATGATCCAGGTCCGTCACGGAGAGGCCAAGCTCCGGAAGAGTTTTGGCAAAGAGTATATTCAGGCAGCTACCCCCATCAATGAAGGTTCTCTTCCAAGCATACTTTATGGACGATAGCCGCCAGGATGTGCGGGTATCGACCAGCTTTAGGCAAGACCTCCGGATGATCGGCTCTACCGAACGTGATCGGCACCTCCGACCATCGTAGATACTCCGGGGTTGCGGGAGCAACGACATTAACCTCCCCGAATGCTAATTTCTGCTTGCACTTCGACTCATCAGCATCGGTCCTCCGCAAATGAAGTTCACCTCTCTAGATGGCTCCTCGAAGCCTCCTTCATCATCTTCATCATCGTCGCGCTTCTTGTCTTTGCCCTTGTCATCTCGTTGATTGCGCTGCCCAGATCGGGGTGCTATCTTCAATGCAAACGAAGCAAACGGTCTCAGCAAGAAACATTCTTTATTCTTATGATTCCCATTGTGAATCATGCAAGGCCCTTCCAGTAGGGCTTCAAACGAGTCTCGTTCTCTTGGCCCTCTCTTAGGTGGTGCAGGCCGGTCTCCTCCATGAGATTGGTCAACAGACTGCAACGGGGTTATCGGCCTTGCACTTGTTATTCTTGTATCCAGACTGGTTGCCATGGTCGTGCTTCAGCTCCTTCCCTTTGTCCCCGCGCAAATTGACCACGTTCGACTCTCCAGCGAGCATAATCGTCTGCTATCTTGAAACACTCTAACGCTATCATGGTAAGATTTCGATTACGCCTACCGATCTTGTGCACCAATGCTTCACTTCGGATGCCAGCTTGGAACGATGCAATTATCTACCGATCAGGAACATTGGGGATTAAGGCCTTCTTGCTGCAAAAACGCCCGATGAAGTCCGTAAGCGTCTCATGGGCTTCTACTTCACTCGTTGAGATCGAAGTAGTTTCCTGGCTTTTCGAAGTCACCTAAAAATTCTCAATGAACTTTTTAGTAAGATCGCCCCAAGAGGAAATAGATTTCTCGGGTAGAGATTGTAACCACAAGCGTCCAGCCTGCTCCATGCACAAAAGTGTCTCCTCCTGCCGATCGGATGGCATTTGTCTACATACGGAGCCATTCGAGCAGGGGGACCTTTGCCATCATATTTGTCGATAGCCCCGGTGTCGGGGGAAAGATTAGCGACGCCACGTGGCGCCACCTGGGCTCGCTTAACCAAGAATTAGTCCCCAAAGACGTAGAACCAGGTCAACGGTCAAAGCGGGTCCCACTCCCGTACGGCCTCCACGAAGGATCGGATCGAACAAGGACAGGCTTGACATCGCCCGCCAAGCCCGGGAGAGCCCCGCCTCGCTTGACCTTACCCTCCGCGCTCCGGAGAGCCCCGCCTTGCGCGACCTCCGGGCTCGACCACCAGCCCGCATTTACTCCATCCGCCCGGGCACCCACGTGGGTGCTCCTCGGCAATCATTTCCGCCGACTCACGCTCCATCCCTCCCCGCCCAGCCTACTGTTCCCGTCGGGGCACGCCGATGGGACATGTCGTTCCCGTAGCCCGACGGGGTAGGCGTGGACCAAAGACTTAGGGCTCGGCCATCATCATCCGATGTACGGCCGTACGGCTCCCCGCTTTATCCGTCGACAGGTGGAACTTGAGCTCGGGCTCGAGTTACTCTCCGCCTCGCACGACCTTCTCCAACGACCCCGAAGCTCGATGAACTACTCCCACGACCTCGACCTCCGGCCCACCATCAATGCGCTCGACAAAGAAGGACCGACATGGCCTCGTCCACTCCAACCACTACGTCATGACGCCGCCCATGGCTCCGCCGGATGCGGAACACTCCATCCTCGCTTCCCCAACATGACAAGCTACGGGAACAACGCGACGGCCCGGTCAAAGCACTCGAAGCATACGTCGGGGCCAGGATCGACGGGATGGCACAGGCGCCCGGATAAGCACACGGCCACTCTCTCTCTCATGTACTCGAGCACGATCCCCGAAGACTATAAGGGGGAGAGCCTCTTATCATCTAGACACGGTCACAGGACGCACGCTACACACACCTCACTTTCGCACGCACACACGCTTGCAACCGGGGACTTGAAGCACGCTCCTCTCCGCCTCCTCTCGTACTCCATTGCTTGTTTTGACGCAAGGAACACAAGCGTCGCCACACCCACCAGCTGGACGTAGGGAGCCTTCCCGAACCGGCTTAAATCTCTCGTGTCTTCCCTTGTGTACCATCCGGCCAAAAACGCGCATCCCCGAGACTAAATTCTACTAGCCGGTGGTTCGAACACCGACGGTTGGCGCGCCAAGTAGGGGACCGTTGCGCGTTTTCATCGTTTTTCCTCTCCCTTGGCACGGATGGCCGGTTCGGAGCTTTCCTTTTGGGCCCCGGCACCACGGTGTGCCTCGGGAGCCCGGACTTCGTTGCCACCGTTGAGCGGACACCGGTGCGCGCCGAGCCACCAGCACCGTTGGCCCTCGTGGCCACTTGCGTCGCCGCCGAGGCGACGGTCCCGCAGCCGGCTAGGAGCCGCGGGCGCACCATCGAGCCGTGCTTCTAAGCGGCCGTGGCGCCGATTAAGCGCTCCCCGGGACTTGTGAATCCCGCGATGGGAGAGTTCGTGGGGATGGTCATTCATCCCTCCGAATCTTTCTTTGACCTCCTCGACGCGGGGAGGAGGAAGACTCGGACCGGGGAAGCGGTGATGAAAATCACGGCCTCACCCGCCGATGCAATATGGTGCACGCCGCGGGGGTGGGGGCACAAAGCAACGGAGGACCAGCTGTGCCGAAGCTCGCTGCTCCGGGAACGCCAACAGCGCAACGTGCACACACCGCACCACCGGGCGGCGACGACATGCAAGCTCGCCTCCGGGCCGGAAGGCTAGAGCCGGAGGAAGCACGCTTCAACCTCGCGGAGGAAGCGGCAGCGGTGGAACGAGAGCTAGAGCAGCAGCGCTAGCACGCGGAGTGCAACACGCGGCGGAGAGCTCGCCGCGTCAACCAACAAATCGCCGACGACGATGGCGGTCCACCCCGAGCATTTTCCTCGTGCTCGGGCGAGAATGTCGCCGCGGCAGCGACACTACTTCAAACTCTCCCCCGCAGCCGACTTCCAAGGCACGGCGAGTGCAAAGGGAGATGGCCACGCTCCTCGCAAAGGCGGCGGAGCAACATGCGAAAAGTTCGCAACGGCGTGCGGCGGCTGTCGAACCGAGCACGCCGGTGTCAACAGCCCACGCCTCCCGTGAGCGGGTAGGAGGCTCAATGCACGCATCCGTGTGGCAGGCCGCACAGCCAGAGCCAACCCGAGGCCGGACGGTCGGTGCACTCACGCATTGGCGTAGCGCGCGACGCGTGCTCGACCATCAACGCGTTCGTCGAGGAAGATCGGAGCCGGAGCCCCGACCCGTCGGGGCCTAGGGTGTTCGGTTCCGCCATCCCGGGTGCGACCTTCCCGCCGCGCTTCCGTCCCCGACGACGGTCGCCAAGTACGTGGGGGAGTCAAATCCCTCCCTCTGTTTTGAGGATTATCGCCTCGCCCGTCGGGCGGGCTGCGCGAATGATGACCTCGCCATCATTCGAAACCTACCATTGTACCTCGCCAACTCGGCGCGGACATGGCTCGAGTATCTCCCCGCGAACAAGATACATTCATGGGCCGACCTACGAGAGGTGTTCGTGGGTAACTTCTAGGAGACGTGTGCCCGCCCCGGAAAACCCCGGGAGTTGAAGAACCGTCGGCAAAATGCGAAAGCCGCTCCGGGACTACATTCGGTGTTTTTCCGGGCGCTGCAACGAGCTTCCGCACGTCATCAACGCAGACGTGATGGGCACGTTCCTTTCTCGAACGAACCGCGAGGCTCTCGTTCACGAGCTAGGGCGTAGCTGCCCGCGAACAGCTCGGGTGCTCTTGGATATCGCCACGAGCCACGCCTCGGGCGAGGAAGCGGTTGGAGCCCTCCGGCTCCAAGCCCAAGAGAAGGGGAAGGGCAAGCGAGCCGACCGCAATGTCGGCGGGGGCCCCTCCGGCTCCAAGCCCAAGAAGAAGAACAAGTCGCGGTCGAACGACGGGCCTATGGTGGCGGCGACCGAGAAAAGGTGGAACAAACCGTGCCCCAACCACGACCCGATGAAGGACTCGTTCGTTGATGAAGAAATTCGTCACACGAGCGAGGAGAGGAAGGGCGCCCCGGCCGGAGCACGAGGAGAACGCCGGAGTCAAGGGCGACGCCGGTGAAGAGGAAGGTGAGGGCTATCCCCAGCGAGAGGGTGCTCGATGATCTTCGCAAGCTCCGACACTCGTCCCGGCCCGACGCTCCGTCAAGCTAGAGCGCCACGACGTCTTCACCATGGAACCCGCAACCCCGACCTACCTTAAATGGTCGGAGTTGCCCATTACTTTCGACCGCGCCGATCATCCGGCGCGAGTCCCACGACCGGGCCGGTACCCGCTCGTGGTCGACCCCATCGTCGCCAAGACGCGCCTCACTAAGTTGCTCATGGATGGAGGCGGTGGCCTCAACATCATGTACGCCGACGTCCTCGACACCATGGGGATCGAGCGTTCGCGCATTCGCCCCAACGGTTCCCCGTTCCACGACGTCGTTCCGGGGACACAAGCCGTTCCCATCGAGCAAATCGACCTGCCGACCTTTGGGACTCCTTCGAACTTTTGAACGGAGACCGTCACGTTCGAGGTGGTCGGATTCCCAGGAATTTACCGAGGCCATCCTCGGGCGGCCATGTTACGTGAAGTTCATGGCCGTCCCGAATTACGTCTACTTGAAGCTCAAGATGCCTACGCCGAAGGGAGTCATCATTGTGGGCGCATTCTTCCAGACATGCCTACCGGTGCGACATCGACAAGCTGCGACCTTGTGTCAGCCCACCCGGCCTCTACCACGGAGCCGGCGGTGATCGGGAGCAGGTCGTCGAGGATCCTCCGCGGACGACCCGCAAGGCGGCCTCGTTCGAGTCGGCGGAAGGCACCAAGAAGGTCGTCCTCGACCTTGAGGGTGACGAGATGAAGACGGTGCGTATCGGCACCTCCCTCTCCCACAAATAGGAAAGCGCGCTCGTCGACTTCCTCCACGCGAACGCCGACGTCTTCGCGTGGAAACCCTCGGACATGCCGGGAATACCGAGGGAAGTCGCCGAGCACTCCTTGCACATCAGGCCGGGCTCCAAGATGGTGAAGCAACGCTTGCGCTGCTTCAACGAGGAGAAGCGCAAGGCAATCGGAGAGGAGTTCGCGAAGTTGCTCGGTGGCCAGGTTCATCAAGGGGGTGTATCATCCGAAGTGGTTAGCTAATCCTATTCTTGTACGAAAAAGAATGGGAAATGGAGAATGTGTGTTGATTATACTAGCCTGAATAAGGCATGTCCCAAGGATCCTTTTCCTTTACCACGCATCGACCGGATAGTTGACTCGACTTCGGGTGCGAAAACCTCTGCTTTCTAGATGCGTACTCCGGGTACCACATAATAGCTCTCGATGAGTCCGACCAACTCGCGACCTCCTTCATTACGCCGTTCGGTTCGTATCTGCTACACTACGATGCCGTTTGGCCTTAAGAACGCCGGTGCGACCTACCGGAGGTTCATATAGAAATGTTTCGACTATCTCATCGGCGATATAGTCGAAGCCTACGTGTACGACATCGTAGTCAAGTCCAAAAAGGGCGACCAGCTCATGGTCGACCTTGAGCGCGTGTTTGCCAATTTGCGTGAGAACGGTGTCAAGCTCAACCTCGAAAAGTGCGTCTTTGGGGTTCCGAGAGGAATGTTCCTCGGCTTCATCGTCTCGGAGCGTGGCATCGAGGCAAATCCGGAGAAGATCTCTCGCCATCGAGCGCATGGGTCCGATCCGGAACCACAAGGGGTACAGCGACTCACGGGGTGCCTAGCTGCACCGAGCCGCTTCATCTCGCGCCTTGGGGTGAGAGCCCTTCCGCTCTACAAGGTCCTTACGAAATCCGAGCGCTTCGAATGGACGCCGGAGACCCAAGCTGCGCTCGACGACGCAAAGTGCATTCCGACCAACCCTCAAGACTTTACTCCGCCATCGCCGGGCGAACAACTCCTCCTCTACGTCGCGGCAACTACCCGGGTCGTTAGTGCCGCCGTCGTAGTCGAGCGCGAGAAGGCGGGACACCCGCTCAAGGTACAACACCACGTCTACTACATCGGCGAGGTGCTCTCCGACTCGAAGACAAGATACCTGCAGGTCCTCAAGATCCTCTACGCCGTGATGGTCGCCGGACGCAAGCTACGCCATTACTTCGATGCGCACTCGATCACGGTGGTAAGCTCGTTCCCCTTACGCGATATCATAGAGAACAGGGAATCCGCGAGCAAGGTCGCCAAGTGGGCTCTCGAGCTGATGGGGCATGACATCACATACGCGCCTTAGACGGCGATCAAGTCGAGGGTGCTCGTCAACTTCGTCGCAGAGTGGACCGATACCCAGCTGCCACTGCGCCGGTGGACCAAGAGTATTGGATCACGTACTTCGACGGGTCGCCGATGCGCAAGGGAGCCGGCGTCGGGCTCGTGTTCGTCTCTCCCCACGGAGTACGCATGAGGTACTCCATCCGGTTACATTTCACCGCCTCAAATAATGTAGCCGAGTACCGGGCTCTCGTGAACGGCCTCAAGATCGCCATCGAGCTTCGAATTTGGCGGCTTGAGGTCGGAGGGGATTCGCAACTCGTCGTCTACCAAGTGATGAAAGAGTCGAGCTTTCGGAATGACACGCTAGTGCTCTACCATCGATAATTGCGAAGCTCGAGGAAAAGTTTGATGGCCTCGAGCTTAAGCACATTCCTCGACGACTCAACGAAGCGACGGACTCGTTGGCTAAAATGGCATCGGGTTGGGAATCGATCCCGCCGGGTGTCTTCACCAATGACCAGTTTCAACCGTCCGTCCGACCTCCCGACCCTCCCAAGGACGATGGAGGACCGGTCGAAGCGGGCTCGGGGGCTGTCCCGAGTCCCAACCTTAACCCGATGGAACACTCGAGCCCGGGCGAGGGTTCGGGGCTGATCCACCGTCAACGGACGTGGAGATTATGGAAATCGATGCCCCTACGACCAACGAGGCACCACCGGCCGACCGGAGGACTCGATACGTCGGGTATCTTCTCCACGGCAAGCTTCCGACAAACGAGACCGAAGCAAGACGCTCGCACGAGCGCTCCAAGTCTTTCATCCTGGTCTACGGCGAGCTCTACAAGCGCAGCACCTCTACGATCCTGCAGCGCTGCATCACCATTGAGGAGGGCGTAAAAACTCCTCGATGACATGCATGGAGGGGTTTGTGGACATCACGCGGCACCACGAACCCTCGTAGGCAATGCCTTCCCACAAGGCTTCTATTGGCCGACGGCATCGGCGGACGCGACTCGTGTCGTACACCCGGCGGGGAGGTGGAACGGGATCCTCCGGATGATCATCCACATGACCGGTCCCCCGTCGCTCATCTTCTTCTTGTCTCCGCCGTTCTTCCACCCTTTCAGCAAGACGATCAATAACCCCGTTACGAGCGTCACGATTTCCATTGATCGGTATGCGTAAATCCTGATCGGCAGCGCACTCGGTGTGTCGAGGTCCGATTCTCCCTCCGGAAGAAGCTCCTTTTGACCGAGTCCTCGCATACCGGTCTAAATGCGAATGAGAGGGACTCGGAAGATTCAGCTCGTCCTGCACAAGCTGATTGGTGTGTAGAGCAGCCGCATCTACCGGACTCAAAGCGCGTTGTAATCCTGGTGTTGAATTGAACACTTCCTCTATTGAATTGAATATAGTCTCTAGAATCTGTTTCACCCCTACGATGTTATGGACCGGCGACGTGAAGACTCAAGCACCATATAATTCAACCTCCATGGAGCCCATATTCAACGCCCTACTGGAAGAGCGATGACTTCGCCGCTTCGACATCCACGTCGGTTATGATAACCTGGTGAATTGTCTACCTCATCCCCGGGTTGCTCTTGGAAAGGTCCGGTAGCGAGGCGGAGTCGTAGAAGGAACACCCTCTCCATCTTGGCTGGTGCCAACGATGTTTGCGCGAGGATTTGCTGTTGAAGCTCATGGAGGTGGATCTTCTCCATCTGTCCCATCTGCTTCATGCTTGTCGGCGGTCTACTTCTTCTCTCGCCAACCTAGCCTTTTCAGCGGCATCTTCCTCGGGGGTGAGTTCTTGAAGAACCGGGCCGATCATAAATACTTGGAAGAAGGTTGGAGACCCTCGAAGTCGTTATCAAGCTCTCGAGAGCTTCTTATTGCCATAGACCGGGTACCGGTCTAAAGCGAAAGAGGTCTGTTGATTCGCGCTAAAGCTGCGTCGATCCCGCTGGCTTCCATGCATAGAGTTTCGATCATGTCCGGTGATCGCGCTTCGGAAGATACGGCAAGATCGCGACTCGGAGTCATCAAGCGTAGCTTTACTGCGGAATCGGCTTCAAAGTCGAGGGACCCAAAGCCGATCGTAAAGCCGTTTGCGAAGTTGACGTCGAACGAAGAAGCCATCGAACTCGCTGGTAACTTGCCGGGACCCCTAGTCGGCGCGCCAAATCTCGACTCTTAAACTCGACACTAGGACTACCCGGTCCCTCACGAGCGTGGAATTCGATGGTGCAACACACGAAACACACAAGAAAACGCGATTTTAGATAGGTTCGGGCCTCTCGATGGAAAGTAATACCCTACGTCCTGTGTGTTATGTATTGCCTTTAGCAGATTGCTAATTGCGACTTGTCGGAGAATTTTCGAGGGGTCCCTGCTCCGCCTTATATATCCGGGGAGCTAGGGTTACATGCGGAGTCCTAGTCGATTACATGGATCACATATTCGGAAGCTCTATCTCTAAGCTTTCCTTATTGAATTGTACTCAACCTTGTTGTACCACATTCTTCCAGATTGCTTCAAACCATAGAATGACTTCGTAGTTTGACACAATATAGTTTACGTTCATTTTCATTTGGGACTTTAATACCTTCTAGAACTTTCATATAGATATCAGTATCCAATGACCCATATAGGTATGCGAGTGACGACATCCATAAGTCGCATTTGCAAATTCATACTCACTGCAAGTGAGATCAAATATTGGAATGTAATTCCATCCGTTACGGGAGAGTAAGATTCTTCGTAGTCAATTCCTGGTCTCTGCGTGAATTTAACTACTGGGTGGATACCCATTGGTGTAAATTTTACATTAGTAAACACTTCTCTTTTCTTCAATGAATTTAACTCTACACAGATTGCCTGTTTCCACTTTCGCCAATCAGGACGCTTCTTGACCACATTCTTTCATTGACTTTGGTTCAGATTCCAGGTCAATTTGTGTTGCAATCGTGTCGGTAAAGTATGAGTTGACTTTAATAGTCTTTCTGTTGTATACTACTCCCGTCTCAACATAATTTGTTGATATTTCATTTCCTTGTTCCTCATCTTCAACAGGAACGTTGAGGTCAGGAATTTCTGGTAGCCCTTCGTTAGTTTCAAGTGTGTGCACATTCTCACTTGTATTTTGCTCTTCAAGTCTTATCACTTCGTATGATTTGCTTTCACCTTCTATGTGATAGAAACCCGCGAGGGTTTTGGTGCCGATCTTTCGATGAGAGATGAAGATAACTCGATTTGGTGGATGGAAACGACGTTCACGGCCCGACTACAACCATCCGAAAATGCTGCGCCTTAGCAACCGATACACCGCCTCCGATGGTTGCCGCAATCTTGTGGAAGTACGACCACCGGCCACGAGGGCACTCGTCTTGCAAGCAATCGAAGAAGTAGCAAGAACAAGTAAACAAGAACTGAAATTTCAAGATGGAATTGAAGCTCACAAACTGAGTTCAACTATGGTGGGGTCCTGAATACAAGTATACGGGCGGTTTAGCCAACGCGCGCGTGTACGATGAAGTAGCTAAGCTAACTTGCAAATAAACAAAACCCGAGTGTTCTTGGCGGCGGCCAAGGGGTATAAAAACGTGGAAGGACGACCACAGGGGTGCTGGAGTCGTCCTCCAACCCTAGGACGCGTCCTTAGTGGACTCAAGTTGATACACGACCCGTTGGGCCAAAACTAGACAGTTCTGATATCTCTGTACTTAAATGACGATTGCGGTCGACTCGGAACAGATATAGACGTAATCTCGGATCCGTTGGAAAGTAGACTCCACGTTCTTTCCATGCTGTACTTGAACACCCAAAACGAAGTTCGGACGAAGTCGTGGCAGCCATCAAAACTCCGTCTTTTTCTGGAGTCCGAATCCAGCCAGTGCGAGTCCGTTTCCCTTTAGCTCCTGGCCATCGTTCCTAAGAAGAACAGGAGTGCAAACGTTTTCATGGTCCAAACAGGATTGAAAAGAGCCTAAGAACGAACTCACTTGATTGTTCAATTGTCGAGCACGAGCACGGGTAATTGGTCCAGTAATAGGGTCTTCTGTAGGTATGGACGTATCGATGGTGCCGATGTCCTCATCATCCTCCCCTTCTTGAATTTGAGTCGTCCTCGACTCAAGCTCATCTTCTTCTTCCAAATAGGGCTTCAAATCTGCAATGTTAAATGTGGGACTAACCCCAAAATCTACAGGTAAATCAAGCTTATATGCATTATCATTTATTTTCTCCAAAACTTTAAAAGGACCGTCTGCTCGAGGCATTAACTTAGACTATCTCAATTCAGGAAACCTTTCTTTTCTCAAATGCAACCAAACCATGTCTCCTGGTTCAAAACTCAATTGTTTCCTACCTTTATCACTAGAAAGCTTATACTTTGCATTCATGAGCTCTATGTTTTCTTTAGTAGTTTCATGCAGTTTCGATATCAATTCAGCACGTTGTTTAGCATCAAAATTCAATTTTTCAGAAGATGGTATAGGCATTAAATCAATAGGAGCACGAGGTAAAAAGCCATAGACAATCTCAAATGGGTACATCTTTGTAGTAGAATGCAGCGAACGATTATAAGCAAATTCAATATAAGGCAAGCATTCTTCCCACATCTTAATATTCTTCTTTAAAATAGCCCGCAACATAGTAGATAAAGTCCTATTTACAACTTCTGTTTGTCCATCAGTTTGAGGATAACAAGTTGTGGAAAATAAAAGCTTAGTCCCCAATTTAGCCCACAAAGTTCTGCAAAAATGGCTAAGAAATTTAGTGTCCCGATCAGAAACTATGGTATTGGGCACACCATGCAAGCGAACAATTTCACGAAAGAACAAATCAGCAATATGAGAAGGATCATCAGTTTTATGACATGGTATGAAATGTGCCATCTTAGAAAATCTATCCACCACAACAAATATGCTATCACGTCCCTTCCTAGTCCTAGGCAATCCCAACACAAAATCCATTGATATATCTTCCCAAGGCACACTAGGAACAGGTAGAGGCATATAAAAACCATGTGGATTTAATCGGGACTTAGCCTTTTGACATGTAGTGCAGCGAGCAACAAATCTCCCAACATCTTTTCTCATATGTGGCCAAAAGAAATGACCAGCAAGTATGTCATGGGTCTTCTTTGCTCCAAAATGTCCCATCAAACCACCTCCATGCACTTCCTGTAACAGCAACAAACGAACAGAGCTAAGCTGGAATGCATAGCTTGTTAGCTCGAAAAACAAACCCATCATGGAGGATGAATTTGTTCCATGTTTTCCCACCCTCACAATGCAGCAACACATCTTTGAAATCAGCATCATGCACATATTGGTCTTTAATTGTTTCTAATCCAGAAATTTTATAGTCAAGTTGTGTCAACAAAATATATCGTCGAGACAGAGCATCAGCAATGATATTCTCCTTCCCTTTCTTGTGTTTAATGACATAAGGAAAAGATTCAATAAATTCTACCCACTTTGCATGTCTACGGTTCAGTTTTCCTTGACTACGAATATGCTTTAAAGATTCATGATCAGAATGTATAACAAATTCTTTGGGCCACAAATAATGCTGCCAAGTTTCTAAAGTACGCACAAGAGCATATAATTCCTTATCATAAGTAGAATAATTCAAAACAGGCCCACTCAATTTCTCACTAAAATATGCAACAGGTTTGCCCTCTTGTAACAAAACACCACCTAATCCAATCCCACTTACATCACATTCAAGCTCAAAAGTCTTATTGAAATCAGGAAGTTGCAGAAGAGGTGCATGTGTCAACTTATCTTTTAGCATGTTAAATGCATTCTCTTGTGCTGGACCCCAAGAGAAAGACACTCCCTTCTTTGTAAGCTCATTCAAAGGTGCAGCAATGGTGCTGAAATCACGCACAAAACGGCGATAAAATCCAGCTAGACCCAAAAACTACGCACCTGTGTGAGAGTCCTTGGAACAGGCCACCCTTGTGTTGGTTCCACCTTGGCTTGATCAACTTCAATTCCCTGTGGAGTAACAACATAGCCAAGAAAAGAAACTCGATCCGTGCAAAAGGTGCACTTGTCAAGGTTACCAAATAAACGTGCATTACGTAAAGCATCAAAAACAGCACGTAAATGATCAAGATGGTCATCCAAAGACTTGCTGTAAATCAATATGTCATCAAAATATACTACCACAAATTTTCCAATAAAAGCACGCAAAACTTCGTTCATCAACCTCATGAAAGTACTAGGTGCATTAGTTAATCCAAAAGGCATAACTAACCACTCATATAAACCAAACTTAGTTTTGAAAGCTGTTTTCCATTCATCTCCCAATTTCATGCGAATCTGGTGGTACCCACTATGCAAATCAACCTTAGAAAACACAACAGCACCACTTAATTCATCAAGCATATCATCTAGGCGTGGAATAGGGTGACGATATCGAATGGTGATATTGTTAATAGCTCTACAATCCACACACATACACCATGTCCCATCTTTTTTAGGTACTAAAATTACCGGAACAGCACAAGGACTAAGAGACTCACGTACATACTCCTTATCAAGTAATTCTTGCACTTGGCGCTGAATATCCTTCGTTTCTTCCGGGTTGGTTCTATATGGTGCACGATTGGGCAATGAAGCACCAGGAATGAGGTCAATTTGGTGCTCAATTCCTCGCAAAGGTGGTAGCCCCGGTGGTATTTCACTAGGAAACACATCAGAATACTCCTGCAAAATGTTAGAAACAACAGGAGGCAAAGAATGCTGCATATCATGAAGTGAAAACAACGCATCTTTGCATACCAAAGCATAGGAAACAGAAGTGGAGGCAATCAATTTGTGAATAGAACATTTAGTAGCAAGCATACAACCTCCCTTCAAAGTGATTTCATTTTTGTTTTTGAAATCAGATTTAATAGCAGTATGGTTTTCACTTTTAGTTTGTTCTTGTGACTGCAATTTTCTAGCTCTAGCAACATCATCATGCACAATAGCTTCATGAGACATAGGATGTAACACTATTTTCTTATCATGGTACAGAAATGAATATTGATTTGATCTACCATGATGCATGGATCTCTATCGTATTGCCAAGGTCTACCTAGCAGAATATTACATGCTTGCATTGGTACTACATCACATTCAACAACGTCACGATATGATCCAATAGTGAAATTAATTTGCACCAATTTTGTTACCTTTGCCCTACCACTATTGTTCAGCCATTGGATGTAATATGGATGTGGATGGGGCCTGGTGGTGAGGGAAAGCTTCTCCACCATCTCACCGCTCGCCAAGTTGTTGCAGCTACCACCATCAATGATCATGCGACAGGAATGCTCTTTAATTACACACTTTGTTTGAAACAATGTGTGCCACTGATTTTGCTCCGCTTTCTCCATTTGTGCACTCAACACACGTTGCACAATAAGGCTATCATAGTGTGCTGCATCCTCGGCGCCAATATGTGTAACAACCACGACAAAATAAACATGCATTTCATGTCAGTCATAAGCATGTCATCATGTGCCTTTGAGAAAATGTTGAATATTGTGTTAAGAAATACACATGAAATGACAAATTAACTTAGGTTAAATTAAGAACTTAAAAAGATAAATTAATTACAAGTAAACTATGGAGTTTAACATTTTCTCTTGGCTAAACATGAAAATAAAAGATTTTTGAAGTTCCTCCGAAATTATTTTATTTTGTAAAAATCTCTACAAGAAATAATGAAAGCTTATCTTTTTATTTTAGACGTGAAATTTTAATCCGAAATTTATTTGGAATTTGAACTTCGACCAATAAGGAAAAAGGTTTAAAATGTTTTCTTTTCCATCCCTGAATTTTTGCATAATTTTTCGAGCCTTGGAAGTATGCTTTTCAATTAAGTAAAAACAGGAGGATGTTTTTGTAAAATTTCCAAAACAGGCCGGTGGCCAATCTTCTTTCTTCTTCTTCTCCCCCGAACCGACCGTCCGCACCGCCTCGCCGCACGCCGCGGCTGGCAGCAGCTTCGGCCGCGCGCCTCCCTCTGCCGGTGCCACGTAGCGGCCTCGCTACCGCCTTTGCCGTTGGGATAAACCAGGAGCCCCGCTCCTTTTCCTTTCCTCCCGGGACACCCGAAGCACCGCCGCCCACCCGCCCTCCTGCGCCTCGCCGACCGGCCGCCTCCGGCCCCTCCCCACCCGACTACCACCACACACAGCTCCGCAAGAGTGTGCTGGGACCACACATGGTTTCAATTTCCGACGAGCTGCCCTAGAACCAGAGATCGAAGCCATTTTTCCACAACCGGTAATCACCGATGTCTATGGCCGCATCTCCAAAATTCCATCGCTCCGGTGCACTCGCGTCCTCCGATTCTTTTCCCTAAAGGTGCGCAAAACACTACTCTACCATCTAGTTAACTCGCACCGTCATCTATTCCCGGGCTCGACGGCAAATGGGTCAATTTCCCGGAGTTTCGTCCGCTGCCGCATGCACCTCATCGATGCGCGCCCTCTCCGGCCGTTTTCAAGGTCAACCATCCCCGTGCCGGTCGTTTCCATGTTCTTGTGAAGCTTCCGACGCAAACCGTTCGAAATTTGGTCAAGCGGGGTGAGCTCCGGCCGCCGCCGAAGGTCCCGCCTGCTCATCCTTCGCCGCCGGCGTCCTTCCCGGCCGCCTCGCCACCGGGGTCTTCACTCCGCAGTTCCCGCGTCGCGTGGAGTCTTCCGGAACAAGCCACCCGCTTTTCCACCCCGTCCGCACTTCTCCGGCGAACCGCCGTCGGGCTCCGGCCGCCATAGCCATGGCCGGCCAAGCCCGAGCTCGGCTTGGGCCACGCGCAGGTCCGGGCCGCACGCACACTTGGGCCGCCCGCCCATGGGCCAGCCAGATTCGGCCCAAGTGAGATCCCTGTTCTCTTTAAATTTTATTCAATTTCCAGATTCATTCAAACTTCAAATATTCGTAGAATATTCATCCAAATTCAGAAAAATGTCAAACCAAGTTCATTAGATTCATAAAATTATTTCCTATTTGATTATGTATTCAAATACCTATTTTGAGAAATTATAATTTCATAGTTAAATTAATTACCTTTTCTTTAAGTAAGAAAACCTATTATTTTATGCTAATTATTAATTGTTTTAAAAAAATAAATTTCTTTAAAAATTAGAGATACTGCAGACGAAAGTGTTTGTGAAAACTATTTTCCAAAATTCAACATAACCACCGTCATTTCATGTGATCCCAAATTAATAGCTTAAGCGTTATCACATATCGTTAAGCATTTATAATTGTCGTTTAAAATCATGATTAATTATTAATGGATGAACCTGGTTAATCATTAATTAATAAACATGATTAACGTTTAATTATTAATTAATGACCTTGATTTAGCAATAATTAATGAGCTTGATCAATTCTTTCTTATTGCTTAACGAACATGATTAATTGTTAATTACTAATTGCAAAGTAATGAACTAAAGAAATGACTAATTGTTAAGTAATGAACATGAGTATTTGTTAATTAATAAACAAGATTAATTGTTGTTTGCTAAACATAATAAATCAGCAATTGGTAATTGTTAATTGCTGAACCTAATTAATCAATAATTATTAGTTGATGAACAAAATTAACAAAACCTTTGCATGATCATATCATCTTCATTCATGCATACATGGTTGTGATTCGCGGCGTATTGTTGGTCGACCTAGGTCCTGGAGTGATCGAGGTTCCGTCCGAGGTCGAGAAAGGAGACGGAAGCTTCGAAGTCGACCAACAAACGAGAAAGCCGACTCCGATTCGAATCCAGGCAAGCCCGGTGCATCCCACCTATGTTTTTAAAGTCTTTTCTTTTATCACGAGTAATGAGTCGTGATTGTGCATTAAGTTATAGGAGTTGCTTGATACCCTAGATGCATGAGATAGGTTTCCATTTGTTTATGCTATACTTGGTACAGGTAGCTCAATAGTGCTCGATAACTGCTAAGCTTATGTCCTAGGGAATCGGTAGAAGTCGAGTGGTGGCAACACTACTCGCGAGATATAGGTTAATGGCTGGTTTACTATTGATAAGAGGTTTGGATAAGAGAAAGATGAGAATGGAAGTGAAGATGTTAATAAGCTGAGACCGGACGGGCCCCGTAGGAGAAAGGGCAAGACGGAGATGAGGTCTTGCAAGGTGGTAGCCCCGTCCGTGTCGGTCAAGGACCGTACCGTTGTCGGCTTAGTTGAACAAGTTTGAACGTACCGTACTACATGCTGGTATCATGGGCCCGAGCAAGCTGATGTACCCTATCGCCCCGAGAGATGTAGCGTAGCCGGCTCTCTTTTGCCGGCTGTCGGTGAGAGGATAGTCTCACGGGAGGGAGATGGGTCGACCACGAGGATAGTCGTGGCATCGCCATACTTCCGGGGAGTTGGAAATGGCTAGTCTGTCTGTCAGGTGCTAGCGGGAAAAGTTGTCGTATACGATCGGTGTGATGCGTATACGTCGTGTAGTCGGGTTTTGCCGGCTGGTATAAATCGATTCGAATCGCTGTCCCTCGCAGATAATGAGTACCGCTTGTTTAGCTCGTCACATCGTAGTAATCAAGTGAAAGATGAGGTTGAGAGATGAAGGAATTGTTGGTCACAAATGATCTTTTCTTGCAAACTTGATTGCGGTAGTTGTAGACTGCAAAACCTTGTTCGCTATTGAACTTAACTCGAGCTAAAACTTGAAAGTAAGGATCAACCATTAGTGCTGTTTTCGCAAGAGAGTCAACTCCACAGCCGGAAAGCCCTTGCATACTAGGCGTCGGCCTTAGCGTGCCTGTTGACGGGTCGAGTCTTGCTGAGTATTAGAATACTCAAGGTTTGTTCGTTATGTTTTTCGGGACCGAGTCTTTCTTCCACGACTGTCACGGTAGTTGTCCGGAAGAGGAGCCGTGTTCCGAGGGTGGTTCCCTCAAGTGGGAACAGATCCCGACGTCCTGGGCAAGGAGTATCGTGATGTACGACGGGCTCGGTACATCACGCTAGTGATCTTTGTTGTAAAGTTCAAGTTTCCGCTGCAAGACTCGTAGATTGTTAAACTTCATTAATGTATTATGCTTCCGCTGTATAATGTTTGTATTTCGAAAACCTGGTTGTATTATACCATGATGTATATACTACGGCTTGTATGAGATGATGTTTCGTTGTAACTCGCTTCGTCGAGTGTCCCTCTCGTACCGATTCCTGGGTGTCCCGGAGGGATGTCACAGCTGGTATCGGAGCGGTTCGGAGGCAACGAGTACATCGTTACAAGCTTGTTTTCAAAACCTAACACGTTTATCACGTTTAGAATACGCGAGAGTACGGAGCCCATTTAAGGACTTAGAACGGATAGTTTTCTAACCGTTCGAAGTTCGTGGTTTTCTGGGTAGTCACTAACTATTCGTGATAGTTCGTGCTAACTTTCGGTCGTTTGACTAATACGAGTAGAGCATGCATCATGTCATATTGAGTGCTATAATAAAAAGCTGGGGTTACACCTAGTTAGTATCGTAGTATAGAGTTAGTTCCTAAGGATGGCACCGGAAGAGGTTTATGCTAGTGAAATAGAAAGCAAGAAGAACTCTCACACAGAGGCAATGGAATGGGAAACTTAAGATTTTCATATACGAGATGATCAAAGGCAATCAAATACAGGGACGATCATGTGTATTTATCAAGGGGCCCCATATGAGAGCTACGGATTTAAAAGGATAGATTAAAGATAACGAGTATGAATGGGTGCTCTAGGTGAATCTTGGGATGAACAACTTACAGCTGCCAAAGCAATAGCTAAACGACGAGATGCTGATCCGAGAAAGACACATGATGGGCTACTGGATCTTGAACAAGCCCAATAATTTTCCAAGGAAGAGCAGAAGGATGGAATGTATGAGCTGAAGAATCCAGGAGCTAGCCACCGATGTCACTTCGACTGTTCTAGGCATTATCCAGCCGGATGACCGGTCAACTACCACTTGTATCCACCAAAAGTTCTCGTTCCCTCTCCAGAAATAGCCCTTTTGATTTCTGTTCGGACTCTCTCTCTCGACAGAACTTTTTGGATGATAAAATTTCAGTATTATGAGCAGACTATTCCTAGTTTGAAAGTCATTCTCCTTCTTCCACTCAATCACGTCATGAACTTATCTTTCCTTGAAGATTCTTGAGTGACTTCCATTTGAGAAAGAATAATTCCCTTTTCGACTAGACTAAGTTGTACCAAGAGCTAGTTTGGAAATGGGTGTTTTGCACTTCTAAATTGCCATTTTGCCTTCGAATTGTGCCGGTTCGCCTGTGCGCTTCTCAAAGTCAAACATGAGCGATATGGAAATGCATACTCTATTTTGAAACTAGCGAGAGAATCCAAATATAATGTTCTTCCGAACGGATGGTGTATAACCTAGGGTACGCAACCGAAAAGAAGAATATTGTATTGGAAACTCATCGGTGCAATTATCCTTGTAAATGTCTTAAGCCTATATTTCCTTCAACACCAAGACAGACGAAAGCACTGTCACATCTCTTGGTAATCCATGTTGTTTCATAAGCTCAACCATTCCAGTTAAATCTTTTCCTTCATCATTGACTTTCACCAACCCCTTATAAAACCTCGCGACTCCTGCGTCCGACATGAAAGTGGTAGATATTGACAACAAACATCCCGACCGTCTAAATTTGGACCAAGGAGTTAGATTCAAGAAGTTGTAAGTGATGTTGTACTCATGGAAGATGCTATTCGTGCTCATCAAGAAGAGAAGACTAAGAAGATAGCAGCCGGTGAACAAGGAAGTGAGGTACCTTCCAAAGTATCGTCTAGTCTATACTTCGCCGCAGATCGGAGGTTCGAGTCTATGCTATAACGGTCACCTCAAGTATCGGCAATGGATGTTCTTCTGTTCGGTGGTTCAACAATCGGACTCATCGAGTATACGTCCTTATCCTCGACACCCAAGATCGAGTGGCTCAACATCAAACCATCGGGATCTACAAGATTAAATGGAGTGATCACTCGGAAGCTGGAAGCTGCATGGGAACAAGAAGAGTTTCTCCGATCCAGTTACTGAGAGATCTTTAGTACCATCGCCTAGTCGCTTCGATCGTGAATCTCGGGACGAGATTCCTGTAAGGGGAGGGCTGTAACAACCCCGACAAAATAAACATGCATTTCATGTCAGTCATAAGCATGTCATCATGTGCATTTGAGAAAATGTTGAATATTGTGTTAAGAAATACACATGAAATGACAAATTAACTTAGGTTAAATTAAGAACTTAAAAAGATAAATTAATTACAAGTAAACTATGGAGTTTAACATTTTCTCTTGGCTAAACATGAAAATAAAAGATTTTTGAAGTTGCTCTGAAATTATTTTATTTTGTAAAAATCTCTACAAGAAATAATGAAAGCTTATCTTTTTATTTTAGACGTGAAATTTTAATCCGAAATTTATTTGGAATTTGAACTTCGACCAATAAGGAAAAAGGTTTAAAATGTTTTCTTTTCCATCCCTGAATTTTTGCATAATTTTTCGAGCCTTGGAAGTATGCTTTTCAATTAAGTAAAAACAGGAGGATGTTTTTGTAAAATTTCCAAAACAGGCCAGTGGCCAATCTTCTTTCTTCTTCTTCTCCCCGAACCGACCGTCCGCACCGCCTCGCCGCACGCCGCGGCTGGCAGCAGCTTCGGCCGCGCGCCTCCCTCTGCCGGTGCCACGTAGCGGCCTCGCTACCGCCTTTGCCGTTGGGATAAACCAGGAGCCCCGCTCCTTTTCCTTTCCTCCCAGGACACCCGAAGCACCGCCGCCCACCCGCCCTCCTGCGCCTCGCCGACCGGCCGCCTCCGGCCCCTCCCCACCCAGCTACCACCACACACAGCTCCGCAAGAGTGTGCTGGGACCACACATGGTTTCAATTTCCGACGAGCTGCCCTAGAACCGGAGATCGAAGCCATTTTTCCACAACCGGTAATCACCGATGTCTATGGCCGCATCTCCAAAATTCCATCGCTCCGGTGCACTGCGTCCTCCGATTCTTTTCCCCTAAAGGTGCGCAAAACACTACTCTACCATCTAGTTAACTCGCACCGTCATCTATTCCCGGGCTCGACGGCAAATGGGTCAATTTCCCGGAGTTTCGTCCGCTGCCGCATGCACCTCATCGATGCGCGCCCCTCTCCGGCCGTTTTCAAGGTCAACCATCCCCGTGCCGGTCGTTTCCATGTTCTTGTGAAGCTTCGACGCAAACCGTTCGAAATTTGGTCAAGCGGGGTGAGCTCCGGCCGCCGCCGAAGGTCCCGCTCGCTCATCCTTCGCCGCCGGCGTCCTTCCCGGCCGCCTCGCCACCGGGGTCTTCACTCCGCAGTTCCCGCGTCGCGTGGAGTCTTCCGGAACAAGCCACCCGCTTTTCCACCCCCGTCCGCACTTCTCCGGCGAACCGCCGTCGGGCTCCGGCCGCCATAGCCATGGCCGGCCAAGCTCGAGCTCGGCTTGGGCCACGCGCAGGTCCGGGCCGCACGCACACTTGGGCCGCCCGCCCATGGGCCAGCCAGATTCGGCCCAAGTGAGATCCCTGTTCTCTTTAAATTTTATTCAATTTCCAGATTCATTCAAACTTCAAATATTCGTAGAATATTCATCCAAATTCAGAAAAATGTCAAACCAAGTTCATTAGATTCATAAAATTATTTCCTATTTGATTATGTATTCAAATACCTATTTTGAGAAATTATAATTTCATAGTTAAATTAATTACCTTTTCTTTAAGTAAGAAAACCTATTATTTTATGCTAATTATTAATTGTTTTAAAAAAATAATTTTCTTTAAAAATTAGAGATACTGCAGACGAAAGTGTTTGTGAAAACTATTTTCCAAAATTCAACATAACCACCGTCATTTCATGTGATCCCAAATTAATAGCTTAAGCGTTATCACATATCGTTAAGCATTTATAATTGTCGTTTAAAATCATGATTAATTATTAATGGATGAACCTGGTTAATCATTAATTAATAAACATGATTAACGTTTAATTATTAATTAATGACCTTGATTTAGCAATAATTAATGAGCTTGATCAATTCTTTCTTATTGCTTAACGAACATGATTAATTGTTAATTACTAATTGCAAAGTAATGAACTAAAGAAATGACTAATTGTTAAGTAATGAACATGAGTATTTGTTAATTAATAAACAAGATTAATTGTTGTTTGCTAAACATAATAAATCAGCAATTGGTAATTGTTAATTGCTGAACCTAATTAATCAATAATTATTAGTTGATGAACAAAATTAACAAAACCTTTGCATGATCATATCATCTTCATTCATGCATACATGGTTGTGATTCGCGGCGTATTGTTGGTCGACCTAGGTCCTGGAGTGATCGAGGTTCCGTCCGAGGTCGAGAAAGGAGACGGAAGCTTCGAAGTCGACCAACAAACGAGAAAGCCGACTCCGATTCGAATCCGAGCAAGCCCGGTGCATCCCACCTATGTTTTTAAAGTCTTTTCTTTTATCACAGTAATGAGTCGTGATTGTGCATTAAGTTATAGGAGTTGCTTGATACCCTAGATGCATGAGATAGGTTTCCATTTGTTTATGCTATACTTGGTACGGGTAGCTCAATAGTGCTCGATAACTGCTAAGCTTATGTCCTAGGGAATCGGTAGAAGTCGAGTGGTGGCAACACTACTCGCGAGATATAGGTTAATGGCTGGTTTACTATTGATAAGAGGTTTGGATAAGAGAAAGATGAGAATGGAAGTGAAGATGTTAATAAGCTGAGACCGGACGGGCCCCGTAGGAGAAAGGGCAAGACGGAGATGAGGTCTTGCAAGGTGGTAGCCCCGTCCGTGTCGGTCAAGGACCGTACCGTTGTCGGCTTAGTTGAACAAGTTTGAACGTACCGTACTACATGCTCGGTATCATGGGCCCGAGCAAGCCGATGTACCCTATCGCCCCGGAGATGTAGCGTAGCCGGCTCTCTTTTGCCGGCTGTCGGTGAGAGGATAGTCTCACGGGAGGGAGATGGGTCGACCACGAGGATAGTCGTGGCATCGCCATACTTCCGGGGAGTTGGAAATGGCTAGTCTGCTGTCGGTGCTAGCGGGAAAGGTTGTCGTATACGATCGGTGTGATGCGTATACGTCGTGTAGTCGGGTTTTGCCAGCTGGTATAAATCGATTCGAATCGCTGTCCCTCGCAGTAATGAGTACCGCTTGTTTAGCTCGTCACATCGTAGTAATCAAGTGAAAGATGAGGTTGAGAGATGAAGGAATTGTTGGTCACAAATGATCTTTTCTTGCAAACTTGATTGCAGTAGTTGTAGACTGCAAAACCTTGTTCGCTATTGAACTTAACCCGAGCTAAAACTTGAAAGTAAGGATCAACCATTAGTGCTGTTTTCGCAAGAGAGTCAACTCCACAGCCGGAAAGCCCTTGCATACTAGGCGTCGGCCTTAGCGTGCCTGTTGACGGGTCGGTCTTGCTGAGTATTAGAATACTCAAGGTTTGTTCGTTATGTTTTTCAGGACCGAGTCTTTCTTCCACGACTGTCACGGTAGTTGTCCGGAAGAGGAGCCGTGTTCCGAGGGTGGTTCCCTCAAGTGGGAACAGATCCCGACGTCCTGGGCAAGGAGTATCGTGATGTACGACGGGCTCGGTACATCACGCTAGTGATCTTTGTTGTAAAGTTCAAGTTTCCGCTGCAAGACTCGTAGATTGTTAAACTTCATTAATGTATTATGCTTCCGCTGTACAATGTTTGTATTTCGAAAACCTGGTTGTATTATACCATGATGTATATACTCCGGCTTGTATGAGATGATGTTTCGTTGTAACTCGCTTCGTCGAGTGTCCCTCTGTACCGATTCCTCGGGTGTCCCGGAGGGGATGTCACAATATGCTCCTCTATGTGCCCCTCATGACCTGCAATGTCAGCCGCAAGCAAAGCAAGTGCATCTTCATCAAAATCACTAGTACAACTATACTCACCATCATCCTTAACAACCAAAACTCGTTTGCTTGGACAGTCTCGAATCACATGTCCAAAGCCCTTGCACCTATGACATTGAACTTCCCTCGTTCTTCCTGTAGATGCAACCGAAGAAGTGCTTGTCGGCAGGCTTGGAGGAAGCCTCCATTGCTGCAATGGAGGGAGCAGCATGGTTTGTTGGCTGCAGAAGGTGCGACCGTAGCTGAAGAGGGTGACGGTGGTGACGCACGTGCACTCGAAGTAGTAGTGCGGGACTGCCATGAAGTATTCTTCCCTGCAGAAAAGTTATGTGAAGAGCCTAAACGCCGTCCTCGCACTTCCCTTTCAGCTTTACAGGCAAGGTGAAACAATGCATTCATGTTATTGTAATCTCTATAATTAACAATGTCATAAATCTCACGATTTAAACCACCCATAAATCTAGCCATAGAAGCTTTAGCAGTATCCTCTAACTTACAGCGAAGCATGCTCATTTGTAACTCCCGATAATATTCCTCTACACTTTTACTACCCAGTCTTAATTGTTGTAATTTATTTAACAAATCACGTTCATAGTATGAAGGTACGAATCTAACCCGCTTGACCCGTTTCAAAGCATCCCAAGTGTCGGGCATGTTATCAGGATTTTTCTTGCCATATTCAATCCACCAAACTGAAGCAAAATCAGTGAATTCACTAGTAGCAGCTCTAACTCTATTATTTTCAGGGAATTCATGACATGCAAATTTTTTATCAACAGCAATTTCCCAAGTAATATAAGCATCAGGATCATATTTACCATCAAAAGGAGGTATCTTAAACTTAATCTTTGCAAAAGCATCATCATTGTTGCGTACCTCACGTCGATGGTGACCACCCATGCCATGGCGATTAGTACGTAGCCGACGCTGATTCACACTACCTTCAAGTTCCATATCAGCAGAGTAGGCATTAGAATTGTGCTCGGCATCCTCTACCTTCTCTTCATTGGTTGCTGGACGCCGCCCGGATTCCCGAGCCATCAAGTCATCAAAACGCCGCAACAAAGCGGCCGGGCTCGTGTCAACACGTTTAATAGATGCATCCATTGTCCCAAGCTTGTTGTTTGCAGCAACTTGGGAAACTTCCATCGCCCCAAGCCGTTCATTCGTGACCCTTAAATCAGCCACAAGTCCGTCCATCTCTAGCTTTAGCCCTCGCACCGCAGCTTTGAACGTCTTCGAGCGCGGGGAATCGTGCTCACTAGCGTCATCGTCCGAACCTGCCATGACAAAAAAATGCACGAACAAAAGAAAACACAAGTGAAGAGAGAAAAAAATTCCCTAGTGCTACAGCAATGCCCTCACTCACAACTTGTTACACGAGCTCTTACCAGTTCTTACCGTGCTAAACAGGAAGGTCGACAACCAACAAGTCGAGCGCCCGGAAAGAAGTGTATCGGTGCTGTAGCAACAACAAACGTCAAGCCGTAGCCGGATATGTGGAGCTATAGGTGGGTTGAATGCAATGCAGAAGGAAATACTAGCACCACGTTAGTCACAAGCAAGTTGAATAATGGTTCAACGGTGGTACCGTGCTGGTCCTAGCCTAAACCGTGCTAGAGACGCGAGCCTAGACACAAAGGGAAGACACCAAGTACCAGCCGCAAACAAGAAACAAACACAAGGATGAAACTCTTTCTTTCTATTATTTTTTTCCTTTTTTTTTGCTCTTTTTATTTCTCTTTTTTTTCGAGGCAACCTCACAAATTGATTATATGACAAGGGAAAAGATAATGACCAAGTCTGCACACACACTTTTTATGGAGAGAGCAGGGGTAAAACCGTAATTAAAAGATATTCGGAAGCTCTATCTCTAAGCTTTCCTTATTGAATTGTACTCAATCTGTTGTACCACATTCTTCCAGATTGCTTCAAACCATAGAGTGACTTACGTAGTTTGACACAATATAGTTTACGTTCATTTTCATTTGGGACTTTAATACCTTCTAGAACTTTCATATAGATATCAGTATCCAATGACCCATATAGGTATGCAGTGACGACATCCATAAGTCGCATTTGCAAATTCATACTCACTGCAAGTGAGATCAAATATCGGAATGTAATCCCATCCGTTACGGGAGAGTAAGATTCTTCGTAGTCAATTCCTGGTCTCTGCGTGAATTTAACTACTGGGTGGATACCCATTGGTGTAAATTTTACATTACTAAACACTTCTCTTTTCTTCAATGAATTTAACTCTACACGATTGCCTGTTTCCACTTTGGCCAATCAGGACGCTTCTTGACCACATTCTTTCATTGACTTTGGTTCGGATTCCAGGTCAATTTGTGTTGCAATCGTGTCGGCAAAGTATGAGTTGACTTTAATAGTCTTTCTGTTGTATACTACTCCCGTCTCAACATAATTTGTTGATATTTCATTTCCTTGTTCCTCATCTTCAACAGGAATGTTGAGGTCAGGAATTTCTGGTAGCCCTTCGTTAGTTTCAAGTGTGTGCACATTCTCACTTGTATTTTGCTCTTCAAGTCTCATCACTTCGTATGATTTGCTTTCACCTTCTATGTGATAGAAACCCGCGAGGGTTTTGGTGCCGATCTTTCGATGAGAGATGAAGATAACTTGATTTGGTGGATGGAAACGACGTTCACGGCCCGACTACAACCGTCCGAAAACGCTGCGCCTTAGCAACCGATACACCGCCTCCGATGGTTGCCGCAATCTTGTGGAACTACGACCACCGGCCACGAGGGCACTCGTCCTGCAAGCAATCGAAGAACTAGCAAGAACAAGTAAACAAGAACTGAAATTTCAAGATGGAATTGAAGCTCACAAACTGAGTTCAACTATGGTGGGGTCCTGAATACAAGTATACGGGCGGTTTAGCCAACGCGCGCGTGTATGACGAAGTAGCTAAGCTAACTTGCAAATAAACAAAACCCGAGTGTTCTTGGCGGCGGCCAAGGGGTATAAAAACGTGGAAGGACGACCACATGGGTGCTGGAGTCGTCCTCCAACGCTAGGACGCGTCCTTAGTGGACTCAACTTGATACACGGCCCGTTGGGCCAAAACTGGACAGTTCTGATATCTCTGTACTTAAATGACGATTGCGGTCGACTCGGAACAGATATAGATGTGATCTCGGATCCGTTGGAAAGTAGACTCCGCGATCTTTCCATGCTGTACTTGAACACCCAAAACGGAGTTCGGACGAAGTCGTGGCAGCCATCAAAACTCCGTCTTTTTCTGGAGTCCGAATCCAGCCAGCGCGAGTCCGTTTCCCTTTAGCTCCTGGCCATCGTTCCTAAGAAGAACAGGAGTGCAAACGTTTTCATGGTCCTAAATTTGCAAATGTAAATAAAACATATCGTAGATCGCAGTGCAGTTTCGTCGAAAGTTCAAGTCGACTTATCTGTAGTTCAGCTTGATGAGGTACTCTCGACGAAGTTAATGTCGATCTTCTGGTCTTCAACTCGATTAGATCGTGCTGATAACGTGTTAGGTTTGCGATGAAGTATGACACATAGTAGATGAGAACGAAAAGTAAAAACTCGAGAATAGAGGGGACGAGATTCTTTATCCATAATTCTAGCGAATTTACATGGTGCGTCACCTCAACTATTTATAAGGGGAAACCATACTGTGTGTTGGGCTTGGATTCGATAAGGAGCCCCCATGGGCCAGGAGTCCTTCTAGAAGGTGGGTCTGACCCAATAAGCGTTTTGCAAGATTTGGTACATAAGCTTTTGTCGCAAGGTTAGTCCGTAAGGGGTGCCTCTCCGGTTTCATTTAAAAAAGAGCTCCCTTTGGGACAACTTATGTCTGAAACGATTTTGTAGGAAGAATTTTGATTCTATACGACATAAGTTGTGACTCCTGCCAAAATAAGATAAGTACAAAATCTAGATTATTTCACTAGAGATTATCTCATCCGAGTGTATAATGTTTGATAAACACCCGAGTGTTATGAGTTGTTTTACATAATATTTGTGATTGATAAAAGGAGTCATCACAATTTCTCTAGCAATATGATATAAAACTTTTGCTATCACAAAGTCCATCAAAATACTAAACTTTGTGTACAACGATCATGCTAACAATGCAGCGGCAATGGAGTCACCATATACTCCGATGTCATATTCATCATTTGCAATGCTTACACCATCATAGAAATCTTTAGCGAAGTCATAGTCATAGTTCTCGAAATATTATCATATAAGGACTTGTCCCTAATAAAAATTATGAAAAAACATACACATGACTATGATTGTGCTTGCTTCTCTATGGGGTAGCTTGGCATTCGTTTTGAAATGTGTCACTTGATTTTTAGATTTCCAAAGCATTGTTCAATCGCATTTCTAAGAGATGAATGCACATGGTTAAAAACCTCTTAATCAAAAACTTTAGGTACATGATATTGTTGACCCTTGTACGATGCAAGGTAACCTTCTTTATATCCTGAGTCAACGAGATAATATTTTCTTGCATAATATAGTTGTTAGTATAATACACAATTATGCTAATAATATATGGAAAGCAAACATTGTATCACCAAGGCTATGAGCTCCACCTTGGCTTTATTGCCATGGTTCGGGAAGAAACCTTCTCCGGGCTACATAGTGAAAACTCGTATCATCGTTGAGGAGAGTTTGAGCAATTGTGGTCATGCCTAACAATTGAGGGTATGGCACAAGACACTCTATGGTGGAAATTGTTTCCCTTTTCCCTGAATGACGGGGCCAAATAAGGTACATTCACAACGTTGGGAGCGTAACCGGTGATCGAGAAAGGTTTCGAGATTCTATCTTGCATTCTTTCCTTTATCTCGAATTAACTCCCTTCATATAGAAATCTCCAACTTTTAGCAGATAAGGAAGGAATCTACAATCAGGTTAGACTTGTCTATACCCGACCATGTGTTGCTACGACACTTTTGTCTAGGCCTTAGTAAGGAGTCTGCCCTATACCTCGTTGCCACCACTGGAGGGTCATTCCTACATAAGATGATGATGGAAGGAAGGCAAATCTAGAACATCAAAGGAAGAAGAAATTCTGACTTTGGAGTTCCCTTTTGAATTCGATGATGATTACTTTGGCGACATTGGAAACCCCACAAATTATGGGTACAAACTCCCTTCCAAAAAGTTGAGACAATGGAGGATGTGATGTTCATTCATTCCTTTTCTCCTAAACCCCTCCTTCAACACGCCAAACCTTTTATTCGGGAGGAGGAAGAACTACAGGGATATCTTTCGGCTATCAAAGGAAGAGTTGCCAAGACAACCTCCATTTACAACACCATTATTTGGGATAGGCCTTTGTACCAAGAGCCCCTATGAGACCTACAACCACCTAAAGACTCTCCTTTGCAAAAATTTTATTAGGATGGTTGTAGCTACTTTTATCTACCACAAGTATTGCAAATCTTGTATGGAGGGTTTTGTTGCTATCCTTGCAATTATTGGTGGATGTTGACGAGTCCTTAAGTACCAAATTTAACTGTCCATTACCTGCATAAAAGTGGTAAAAGGAAGAACCAACGTAGTGGTAGGAGTTTGTTACTAACGAATTCCTCAAGTGCTAGTGAATATTTGGGTGCAAGTAATTTGTTGGGGAGGAGATCATCACCTTACTCTAGTGGGATGACCTAGAGAGAGGAGGCCCAAGAAGGCCATGAAGGGGAAGCCTATAACCCATCTAGGAGGAATATGTTGTCTGTAAATATTACTAGAATGCCCTTAAGAGAGTGTAGTGAGCTCTGTGGGCAATAATGTAAATTGAGCTAATAGGGTTAAGAGAGTATATGTCTATAAATACTCTCTCAACCCTCATGTAACACCACTATAATACAATATATGGCCACCCTTATGGGGACTCGTTCGGAGTTCCCCTTGTGAGTCTATATGTGTTCCTCCCATTACATGCCAAGTCTAAGGCCCATATGGTTCTGAAGCCCATATTGCCCTCTTCGAACACCCTTAGACTCACTCTTCTATTGTTCGTTGTGCGTTAAGCTACCACAACGCTGCCGCGATCGGTGGGGATCGAACAAGAAAGTTCACGTCATGGCGGGGGGCTATACAAGGAGCCGAAGGGCAGGAGATCTACAAGGGTCCTTGGCGGCTCACCTAGCGGATATCGCTGGTCGTGGGGAAGTCATACCACTACCCGAAGAAGGACTCGAAGGGTTGCCTATCAAGGGGCCTGCGGAGAGCTGCCTCCCGAAGGAGTCATCGAAGGAATAAGACCAATGGTGGTCGGCGAGTCCAGGGTGCAGCAAGAAAGTCCGGCCCGTCAAAAGCTAGCGCAAGAGGAGCGACAACGTGCCGAGTAGGTTGACAAGGAAGTTGAGGAAAGTGTCCATTGAGAACATGAGAATGCTCTTCGGATAGAAGAGAGTGTACAACACTTGTCTGCGCAACTTGACGCACGAGAAAAAGAAGTCAAAGGGCGAGCCCCGAGAGCTCGAGCATTAAACGTTTTTGCAAGACAAGAAGCGGGATACAAGCATCGCATGGAGGCTGCTATGAAAATACAAGAGATGCTCGCTGAAGCGGTTGGACGTTCTCAAGAGGGCCATTATGACGGACCGACGAGATCCTCGCTCAAGAGCCCTTTCAAGAGCACCCTATTCAAGAGCCTTTTCAAGAACCCTTAGTTCCGCCTTAGGCTAATAGTACACGAGCATAATGTGGAGGTGGACACTTCGTTGCCCTAATTGTCGTATACTTACCTTACGGGTATACGGATGATAAAAGAATGGATAATTAGAGATACGGAGATAAATTAATGAAGATAAGGTCGGCGGAAAGGGCCAACAGAGTGGTCCCCGACCGGTATGGAATAATAGAAGATTCCATATACCGGTATGGAAATAAGGAGGGCATCAAGACCGACGTATGATGACTCGAGCAACAAGAAAAAGAGCAATTTATAGTCCGTTAGGACTGCGGATTAATAAGGAAAGCTTAGAGATAGAGCCTCCGAATATTCCATGTAATCGACTAGGGCACTTGCATGTAACTCTAGCTCCTCCGAATATATAAGGCGAGAGCGGGGACCCTCCGAAAACCCTCGACAACTCGCAATTAGCAATCTGCTAAAGACAATACATAACATACGGGACGTAGGGTATTACTCTCCATCGAGAGGCCCGAACCTGTCTAAAATCACGTGTTCTTGTGTGTTTCGTTTGTTGCACCATCGAATTCCACGCTCGTGAGGGACCGGGTAGTACTAGTGCCGAGTTTAAGACTCGACATATGGCGCGCCAGGAAGGGGTCCCGGCGAGTTCGATCGCTTCTTCGTTCGACGTCGACTTTGCACCCGGTTTCAAGATCCGCTCGGATCCCTCGACTTCAAAGCTGATCCCGCCGGAAAGCTACACTTGATGAACCCGACTCACGATCCGGCCGCAGCCTCCGAAGCGCGATCACCGGACACGATCGAAACCATATGCATGGAATCCAGCGGGATCGACGCTGCTTTAGCGCGAATCTTCGGACCGCTCACACTTCAAACCGATACTCGGTGCGTGATAATGGGCAGCTCCGTCGAGCTTGATAACGACTTCGAGGAAGGATCCCTAGCCTTCTTCCAAGTGTTTATGGCTGGCCCAATCCTTGAAGAACTCACCAAAGAGGAAGGCTGCTGCGGAAGAAGCTAGGATGGCGAGAGAGGAAGCAAACCGTCGCCAACATGAAATAGACGAAACAGACATAGAGGATCCACCTCCACGAGCTTCGACCGCGAACCCTCGCGCAAACATCGTGGGTACCGGTCAAGATGGAGAGGGTGTTCCTGCCACGGCCCCGCCGCTCTTCGGACCGCTACCACGGCAGTTCGGGGACGCGGCAGAACAATCACCAGGCTATAATAAGCGATGTGGATGCCGCGATGGTAGAAATCATCGCTCTTCCTGTAGGGCGTTGGACATGGGCTCCATGGAGGTTGAATTAAATAGCACTCGGGTCTTCACGTCACCGGTCCACAACATTGTGGGGGTGAAATAGATTCTTGAGACTATTCCGGTGGAGAACTCGATGCCGGGATTACAACGTGCTTTGATCCTGTTGGATGCGGCTGCTTTGCAAACCAACCAGCTTATCCAGGATAGAGCTGAATCTTCCGAGTTGTTCGCATTTGCGGGAGACCGATCCGAAGGAGCCTCTTCCGGAGGAAGAATCGGACATCGGTACACCCCGATCACGAACAAGCCTAGTCGAATCGGTTGCACGCGGGCGAGGTGGAGTTGGATTCTCTAGACGATCATCTATATGACCGAGTCCGTGTTCGCTCGTCTTCCTCTTGTCATATAGATGATCGTCTAGAGAATCCAACTCCACCTCGCCGCGTGCAACCGGTTCGACTAGGCATGGGCCGGCGCGCCGGGGCCGCCCCTAGTTGGCAATCCTCCGTGCAATGATCATTGAGGGCACGATAATCGCTCTACTCACCGTGATGATCGCCCAAGAAGCGATGATCGTCGTGACCACGAGAGACCGACAGGGGACGCGAGAACAGGAACGAGACGGGGAGCCTCGACAAGATAATAATGATCGTCGGGCGGCGCCACCACCCCTCCTCTCGCCTCCTCCGGAGCAAGGCAACAATGATCGTCGGGACGGTTCCGAGGCTAGAAACCGGGACGATTGTTACTATGACTACCGAGATGATGACGGGGATTGCAACTACGGACATTACCCCGGCCGACGATCACCATCACCGGTCCGGACCGGTTAGGAAGACGACGAGTATTTCGTAATCCCGGCGTTTACGCGGGATCTACACATTTGCATGTACCCTAGAGGATTTAAGCCCGGGGCCATAGACAAATATGATGGTAAAGCCCCTCCTGTTGAGTGGCTCCGTATGTATACTACTGCCATCCGATCGGCGCGAGGAGATACTTTTGTATTAGCAAACTATCTCCCCATGTGCTCGGAGCAGGCTGGACGCTTGTGGTTACAATCTCTTCCCGAGAAATCTATTTCCTCTTCGGGCGATCTTACCAAAAAGTTCATTGAGAATTTTTAGGAAACTTGTGAGAAGCCACGAAACTACTTTGATCTCAACGAGGCTAAAGCGTAAGCCCGATGAGACACTTACGAGAATTCATCGGACGTTTTTGCAACAAGAAGGGCTTAATCCCCAATGTTCCCGATCAGCGAGATAATTGCGGCGTTTCAAGCTGGCGTCCGAAGTGAAGCATTGGTGCACAAGATCGGTAGGCGTAACCGAATCTTACCATGACGGCGTCGAGTGCTTCAAGATAGCGAGATGATTATGCTCGTTGGAGAATCAAACATGGTCAATTTGAGCAGGAACAAAGGGAAGGAGTCGAACCACGACCAAGGCAACCGATCTGGATCCAATAACAACAAGCGCAAGGCCGATAACCTTGTTGCAGCTGTAGACCGGTCTCATGGAGGGGACCGCCCTGCGCCTCCTAAGAGGGGGCCCAAGAGAACGACTTTCGTTTGAAGCCTTGTCGGAGGGGCCTTGCATGATTCACAATGGGAATCATAAGAATAAGGAATGTCTCTTGCTTGTGGCCGTTCGCTTCGTTTGCATTCAAGGTAGCACCCCGGTCTGGACAGCATAACCAACGGGATGACATGGGCAAAGACGAGAAGCGAGATGATGATGAAGATGATGAAGGAGGCTTCGAGGAGCCGTCAAGGGAGGTGAACCTCATCCACGGAGGACTCGATGCATATGAGTCAAAGCGCAAGAAAAAATTGGCATTCAGGGAAGTTAACGCCATTGCGCCCGCAACTCCTGAATATCTACGATGGTCGGAGGTGCCAATCACGTTCGAGTAGAGCCGATCACCCGGAGGTCTTGCCTAAGGTCGGCGGATACCCGCTCATCCTAGCGCCTATCGTCCATAAGGTACGCTTGAAGAGAACTTTCATTGATGGGGGAGCTGCTTGGATATCCTTTTTGCTAAAACTATACCCGAGCTTGGTCTTTCCGTGGCAGACTTGGATCGTAGCGTTTCACCACTTCATGGTATAATACCGGTTTGAAACAGTTATCCTTTGGGGCAGATTTCTCTGTCGGTGACTTTTGGGACGAAAGAGAATTAAAGAAGGGAGAACATCATCTTCCAGGTAGCAGATATTGATTCAGCATATCATGCTATACTTGGAAGACCGGCCTTGGCCAAGTTTATGGCCATCCCTAACTATCATTACCTAATGTTGAAGATGCCAAGTCCCAACGGGGTCTTATCGTTCTGGTCTAACATTAAGACCGCATATGCTTGTGAAGTACATAGATCGAGTTGGCCACTCGAGTCAATCCGGAGGAAGAACCCGAGAGATCGGAGAAGGGGCGGGCGCCATTACGGTGCAGGCTCCACTAGAAGATGAAGTTCCATCTAAGAAGGCTGCTAAAGAGAAAGTGAAAACCGATGCAATCGCTTCCGAGAATCATTCAGCTTGATGAAACAAACCCCTCCAAGTTCACCCATATTGGGGCTGACCTGGGGGACAAATAGGAAAGCGCGCTCACTCTTTTCCTCTAGGAAAATATGGATATCTTTGCATGGCAGCCTTCGACATGCCGACTGTCCCTAGGGAGAAGATTGAGCACGCCCTGTTGGTGCGTCCTAATGCGAAGCCGATCAAACGAAGCTCGGAGGTTTGCTCAAGACCGCAAGGAGGCGATTAAGAAGGAGATAACTAGATTGTTAGCAGCTAAGTTCATTAGGGAGGTGTATCATCCAGATTGGCTTGCCAATCCGGTTCTTGTACCAAAAAGAATACTAAAGAGCTAAGAATGTGCGTTGATTATACCGATCTTAACAAGGCTTGCCCCAAAGACCCTTTCGCGCTGCCTCGGATTGACCAAGTTGTTGATTCGACTGCGGCTACGAGCGTCTTTGCTTCCTTGATGCTTATTCCGGATACCATCGATTCCCATGAAGGTTGAGGATCAAATTAAGACCGGGTTTATCACTTCCTTTGGCGCATATTGCTACACAACGATGTTGTCCGGTTTAAAAATGCAGGCGCCACTTATCGGCGTGGCATGCAGCGCTGTTTGGATTCACAACTTGGAAGGAACGCATAAGCTTATGTCGATGATATAGTAGTGAAATCTCGGAAAGTCGAAGATCTTCTCTCGACCTGGGAGAGACCTTCGATAATCTGTGAAATTTTTCTATAAAGCTCAATCCTAGTGAGTGTGTATTTGGAGTTCGTTCGGGAAGTTACTCGGGTTATTTGGTGTCATGGCGAGGCATTGAAGCTAATCCGGAGAAACCTCCAAGCTGTTTTATTTTAAGACTGGGGTCGGAGGCCTTTCGTTCTTTAATATGCTCAAGAAGCAGGATAAGTTTGAGTGGATAGATGAAGCGCAAGCTGCATTTGATCAACTCAAGGGATATCTCGATAATCCGTCGGTCTTAATACCGTCGAACCTGATGAGACCATTCGATTGTACATATCTACAACCACTCACGTCGTGAGTACGGTATTGGCGATCGATCTGGAAGGAGGAAGGGCATCTGCAGCTGGTTCAACATCCGGTATAGTTTGTAAGTGAAGTCTTAACCGAGTCTCGGATGCGATATCTCCGATTACAGAAATTGATATATGCTGTAGTGAAAACTTCTCGGAAGTTGAAACATTATTGTCAAGCACACCGATCGAAGTCAATCTGGGTTTGCTATTGGGGATATAGTGCATAATCGAGAGCCTATTGGACAGGTTGCCAAGTGGGCTATAGAACTTGGTCGATATGTGATCACTTTTTCTTCACGCACGGCTATTAAAGGACATGCATTAGCTGATTTTATTACTTGAGTGGCTTGAAATGCAAGTGCCACCGGTAATTCAGAATTTGGAGTATTGGGAGATGTATTTTGATGGATCCCCGTAGCTTTCGAGCGCGGGGCTGGCGTTGTGCTTATCACTCCACAAAAAGAACCATTGAGTATGTATTACGGATGCATTTCCGTGCTTCAAATAATACTGCTGAGTATGAGGCCTTGTTTCATGGACTTCGGATAGCTATTTCGCTAGGATTTAAACGATTGGATATATATGGTGATTCGATGCTTGTGATTAGTCAAGTTAACAAAGTATGGGACGCTCATGATGACCATATGATAGTTTACCGCCAAGAGGTAAGAAAACTTAAAGACTGGTTGTTTTTTCTATATAGCATGTTTTTGTTAAAGTAAGCTACTGCTATGCATTGTGATATGTGTTGATCGAGCCGGTATTCAGTCATAGTTGGTTTAAGCTGAAATAACCATCATTGCCTAGATATAGAATTCGACTGGTAGGAATAAGATGGTGAATTTCTGTTGACCAAGTATAAATAAAAGAGAAGAGAGGACATTCAAATTTCAGCATGATTAAAAGGATAACAATTAAATTACAGAGTACTCGTGATAAAACTGTACTGTTGATCAAATAAAAGACCAGTCCTATGATAAACAACTATCGGGCAGGTCCGCTGGAATTGCCGGTATCTCCGGTCTTGGGGTCTTCCGCGGTCTATCATCAATTGTGCCTTCGAATCCGAGGAAGAAAGCAATAAATCTGCATCAAGATCTTCATACCCCTCCTCCACTGATTGTCCGAAGGCGGTAACAGCATCTTGAGCAGCTTGACCCATAACGAGGAGTGCAGCAGCTTCATTTAGCGGGACGCCGATAGGATCCGAGAGGGACATCTTCGATTAGTTCGGAGACGGTACCAATAAGTGAATTCTTCAACTAATTGAACCGATCTTCGGTGGTCTCCGGATGGGCACCCGCTCTAATGAAGTTGAAGTCACGATCTTCGACCGGAGTCCAAGGCCGGGTTATGGCAGCGATATGCCCTCCTCCTACCGCGGCAATCATCTTGGACTGCTCTTTAATCCTTCGGGGGACATCCCGGATAGCGATCTCGAGATCCGGTTCATCTTGGTGAATGGGTTGACCCCCATTTAGGCATTCGAGCGTCCGCATACTGCTCGTTGCAAGTTTTGAAGAAGACGAAAAAGAATGAGAAAGGTTATAAGTATAGACCGGTATTAAAAAGTGTTTCTTAAACAAGAATAGGAAGAAGGAACTTACGCTTGTGCCCGATGTCAGCAGCTCCGAACTAGCCCTTGATATTGACATTTGAAGCCTTCAGCTTGGCCTCGCTCTTCGGAAGACGTTGGATTTCATGCTCCTTGCTTTAAGAGCAAGTTGAGCTGACCGATGCGTGGTCCTCGAGCATTTTCCTTTTCTGTTTGCGCAATCTTGGCAACTTCTAATGCTTCAGCCAGCTCGGTCTTCAGAGCGAGCGTTGTCATTTTTGAGCATTTTGTTGGAGCGAAGAGTCTGCGCGCGAATGTTGTCCTTGGCGGTAAGCTCGCCCTCCGGTTCACCAATACGAGCAGCCTGCTGCTCTTTAATCCGGGAGCCCTCTCGAAGAGCTTGTTCTTGAGCAGTTGCTTTCTCGGAGAGGATTTCCTCAGCCTTCTTATGAGCAGCGACAAGATTCTCGAAGGCTGAAGCGGATAAGACCCGTCGGAGGAATTACAATTCAAATTAAAAAATTAAGGATAGGATCAAAAACTTACTCCGGACTTCCTTCCGGAGTTTGATGATTTCTTGCCGCTGGTCTTCCATCAAGCGGTGGGTATTCATCAAATTGGTTTCCCTCCTTAGCAAATCTGCTTCCTTGGATTT
The DNA here is from genome assembly GCA_031894775.1 of Chloris gayana. NCBI lineage: Eukaryota > Viridiplantae > Streptophyta > Magnoliopsida > Poales > Poaceae > Chloris > Chloris gayana. The sequence goes on from JAUNZO010000344.1 coordinate 4,967,471, forward strand.
CAGGCTAGCGGTCTAGGAGCCGAGCTCAACTAGCCGTTCTTAGGTCCGGCACAGTTCTTCTTCAAGGAGAGCGATGATTGTGCTCTTGGCTTCAGAATTTTTAGAAGGACCTGGAGGACGAGGCAAATCAAAGGGTCAGGTTGGAATATGATGAAGTTAGGAGAAGGCCGGGTAAGTGACGAAGATATACCTAGCCAGATTCGGAGAAATTCTTCAAGGCTTCTTCTTGTTGAAGAGAATCCCACCGGGCGGTTGCCGTAAATTTCCTGGCTCCGCTCGAGCTGTCTATTTCCACATCACCTACCACCATTTTGGCGAGCTTTGGTGCACTTGGAGTTTTTCCGGTAGTCCTAGCCCGGCAAGGGATTTCTTCAATCCAGACTGGTCCCAATGGGGGTTCCGGTGCGTCCTGGAACAGAGTGGCTTGGGGTGGGAAATCACTCACGATTGTATCACCGACATCAGCATCGGTGATAATTTGCTCTTCCGCTTCCTTGGAGGTCTTTTCTTCGCTTGAGGCAGCGGGGATTTCCCTTGCGCTTGCTGCACCTTTAATTTCAGAAACTACTGCGGTACTAGGCACCGAAGGAGTAGGAGTTGATGTTGTGCCACTGGTTGTGGCAGGTATAGAGGGTTTATTTTTCAACAAGCTAGCTATGCTGGCTTGAAGATTGGAAGGGATTCCGAGAGAAAATTAAATTAGTTGAAAGACTGGAATGAAGTGAAGATGATTTTAAAATTGTGTGAGTGTTGCAGAAGACATACGAAGTGGCTTTTTGGAAGCCAAAGGAGGTCTTTCTCTTTTTGGGGGACCTTGAGTCTCCCCGCTCAAACCCTCTGCACTCCTTTTCGCCATCGGTTAGGCTTGCGGCGCAGGAATGGATCCTCCTGTAGCACTCTCCGAAGAACCGGTCTGAATGCCATACCGAGACTTCTTGGGAATGTTGGCAAGAGAATCTGTTAATTGGGGGACTCCCGAGATCCCTCAGCAGCGGCAGCTTCGAATGCGGCCAAAGCAGCCTAACGATCTCTTTCAAAGGCCTCTTGCTCTTTGCGCCGGTCTTCAAGTTTTTGCGCTTCCGTACGAGTGCCGCCTAGTACGGAAGCAGGGATTGCTGGCGACTTGCCTATGTTGAGTGTTGCGGTACGTCTTCTTGTGCTGGGGGCTTGAACAACCTTTCCGGACTTGAATAAGTCCCTTGCATAAGAGTGGGGGAGGCAGACCGGCCCGGACAGCAAGAGGAGCAAGTGTTGGCTTTGTAATCTTCTCTCCTGGTGTCATTGAGAGGAAGTGGAGGATGACTTTTGTAGTTGTCCATTTTCTACATTCAGTAAAAAGTGTATGAATAATGATATAGTGATGATTAAAATACCGGTATTCGAGAAGATGGACAAAGATAAATTAGGTGTGGGACAACATGAAACAAGTCTAATGGTGATGATGGATAATTTGATGGTTCTATAGGTGGAAAAAGAATTATGATGGCAGCAACGGTGGATCAAGTGGTGACTAGAACATGAATAGAACTCGAAACTCTAGTGGATTAAACACTAAGACCAGCAACACGACACGACGATGCAACCACAAACTCAACAAGAATTAACTAATTAGTAATAGCAAAAGGCCCAAAGTGTTTCTAGATAAATAAGATTTGATCGAATACTATTTTTTGTGCCTTTTCTGGACTATAGGTAAAAAAAAACGAAAACAAAGAGTCTCTCACCGATCAACCTTCCTCCGATTACCAACCGATAAGTACACGGGTGCTGCCCGATCTTTCGATGAGAGGGGATAACTTCATTTTAGACTGGAGAGACGTTCACGGCCCGACTACAGCCAACAAGGATGCGCCTTAGCAACCGATACACCAACTCCAACGGTTAATCACGATCTTGTGGAGCACGATCAACCAAACCACGAGGGTAATTCCTACAAGCAATCAAAGAACAAGCAAGAACAACATAAACATGTAACTAAACTCACAAAGGTGGGGTTCTGAATGAAGTAGAACGGATGGTCTAGACGAAGCACGCGTCTACAAGGTAGTAGCAATGGCTAAACTAACAAAACAAAACCTAGTCTGTTTGTGGCGTCTATGGGGGTATAAGAGAAGAGGAGAGGATGACTAGAACATGGTTGGGGTCGTCCTCCAACCCTAGGACGCACCCCTATTGGGCCCAACTTGATATAAGGCCCAATGGCGATATAACGGTGATGCAGCACCGAAACAGATTATGTCCGTCAAATTGTTTTGACGATTCCTGTCGACTCCGAAAAAATTTGGACCTCCAACTGGCGCCATTGGAAAGGTTGTCTTCTGATCTTTCCAACCATATGTAGAACGTCCAAAACCGAGCTCGTATGCGACCTGGGCGTCCGTTTTTGTACGGACTGGTCTTGGAGTCCGAATCGGACCCGAAACTGACTTTCATTGGGCCTCCCACGCCTTTGAGCACCTCTCTAGCCATATCCTCATCACCTCCATGGTTCCTAACAATAATTAAATTATTAGGTAGTATTTTATTCTTAAAATTATATAAGGAAGGCATTAGAAACGAGCTCACCAATAAATTCCAAATTCGCGCTTGAGCTCTCATGATTGGATCATGAATATCAAATGAGGGAGTGTTGGTTGTATCGGTAGGAGTGATGTCCTCATTGTTCTCCCCTTCTTGGCTGCAAACCGTCCTCGGTTTGGTGTCATGGTTGAAGTTCATGCAAAGAGTGGGATTATGTTATTTCAAATATAATTCTCAAACTTCCACTAATTCACATTGCAGTAAGAATTGCTCCCCTTCTTGAAGCTTGACTTGCAACTTATAATCAATAGAAGAGAAACTAGATATGGTCTTGTTAGCTTCAATGCAAGTCATCATTTGATTACTTGAGCACTTCGTTAAAAGTGTTGTCAAATCTGAACAGATATATACCCTATGCACCATGAACTTATCATTTTCATCATATTTGCCAATTGCATGAAACGAGCAATAATCAAGATATAGCAAACCAGATTTCAGAAATAATTCTGTCTCCAAACTATTCAGGTCAAAAGGACTATCAAATTCAATATAACCTAAACAATTTAGAGACGATATGATTTTCAACTCATCTTTCTCACTTGTTAATGCAATGAACATATCTTATTTCAGCAAGTGTATCATCAAGAACAGAATTATCATGCCCATGCATTAGTTGTGTTGTAGATATAAGTGAAGTATGATCACACAACTCTTCTTTGTCACAAGCATCTATCTTAGAATCTTGTAACAAAGGAAATTCAGCAGGAGATTCCACTAAGGATTGCTCTAAACTAGCATAAGAAGTGGACAAATTCAACGCTAAAGCATTAGGATCACATGCAACCACAGTTAGCTCATGTGCCCCTACATTCACCTGGTCAATTTCAATACAAATAGAACTACCTTTTTCATCTGTCTTCCTTGGACTTGTCTTCAACCGAATAATTATTATCCTGCCCAAAGTTAGTCATCGCAGAACATGGAGCAGTGGACATCTTGTCGGTTTCACAAGCGGAAGAAGACATTAAAATCTGATTTTCAGCGTCACGAGCAAGCAAATACATGAGAGATAGGTGGGTATAATTTTCGGATTTCAGCATGGATTGAATTTCAAGATTGAGTCCTCACATGAACCTACTCGTTATGTCTTTGTAGCATTCATCTAGACCACCAAATATGACACAAATCTTAAAAAAATGATTGTATTCTTTCACACTCCTACTACCTTGCTTCAAGTGGTCTAATTTTTTAATCAAATGATCAACATAATATTCATGAATGAAAGCATCTCTAAAATAAGTTTGAAGTCATGCCATGATTGTGGAACTTTGTGCCGCCTACAAATATGATTCCATTCCTACAAAGCATCTTCAATCAATATATTAGAAGCAATATAAAAGTTCCTCGAGAAAGATCTTGCTCATCAAACTCACTCTCTAACTTTAGCTCCCAATCAATATATGCTCTAGGATTAAGAAACCCACCATCATATGTGTCGAGTCTTAAACTCGGCACTAGTACTACCCGGTCCCTCACGAGCGTGGAATTCGATGGTGCAATACACAAAACACACAAGAACACGCGATTTTAGACGAGTTCGGGCCTCTCGATGGAGAGTAATACCCTACGTCCTGTATGTTATGTATTGCCTTTAGCAGATTGCTAATTGCAAGATGTAAGAGCCTTGACGAGGGGTCCCTGCTCCGCTCGATATATCCAGGAGGAGCTAGGGTTACATGCGAGTCATAGTCGATTACATGGATTACATATGCAGAGACTCTATCTCTAAGCTTTCCGTATTGATTCGGAGTCCTAACAAATTACAAACTGCTCTTTTACTTGTTGCTCAAGTCATCATACGTCGGTCTTGACGCCCGCCTTATTTCCATACCGGTATATGGAATCTTCGATATTCGATACTGGTTAGGAACCACTACGTGAGCCCTCTCCGTCGATCCAATCTTCATTGATTCATTCCCGTATCTCTAATTATCCATTCCTTTAGCATCTCGTATACCCGTAAGGTAAGTATACGACAACGAGCCCCAGAGTAATTTTTTATTTGACCTTGAATAAGACCGACCAGGTCTTCCGCATGTTGGTCCGATTCCGTGGTAAAATTAAAAAGAACCAATCTTCTGCAATACGTTTTCTTTCTTCAAGTCGCTTCAAAAAGCCGAAAAATTGGGATTTTGTCCTCCATACCACCTAATTAGGTGTGCAAAAAGTATTTTCCTTTTGGTCGGTGCGCCGATTAGGTGCACCCAATTGGGTATAGCCCCCGACTCTTGGATCATTTGAACTCCTTTTAAATAATGCAAGAGTCCATTAGTTGATTCTTCATTATTTCCTTAAATATGCAATTTCTACAGACCGCTCCTCTCAATTTCCATTATTTTCCACTTCCTGAGATCTCTGCAGACCGCTCTTGAACAAGGTGCACCGGTCCGGTGCACCTAATTAGGTATAGCCCGCGACTCTTGTATCATTTGAGGATCGCAAATAATGCAAGAGTCTTTCTTGAGAGACTATGCTTTATTATTTTCCATCAAATCACATTCCTCTCAGCAATTTCTGCCAAAAACATATGTTTTCGGACCGGTCGAACCAGTCATGCCGGATGTAACGAGACCGCTCAAATCAGTCTTAGCTTTAATTTTCTTAATTAATCTTTACTAAGAAGCAAAATTCTGGTTGATCCGACCAGTTTATTCCCTATATTCTCACATCGACTCGAGTCTCCAAGGCCTATAATCAGCCGGATGATTAACACCCATAGCCTAAGGCATTCATTAAAACCGAGTTAAGTAAGATCCAAATCATCTTCGATCTAACTCTTTCATACCGCCAAATAATTAAATTCGGCACTATATTCATTTAGCATCTGAAAATCTCATATTTCAGACCGCTTTTTTATTCACAAAAATTTCTCATGATCGGAATAATCATGCCGCTTTATTCTTATGACCGTTAGGTCATAATTGCACGATCACGACATAAGTCATTTAATGCCAAATTCACTGGGCCATAAAAAACGGCCCAATAACTCTCCAACCCCGAGCCCAGCTCGAGTACTTATAAAAGAAACCGAAAGGTCGACCCAGGTCAAACCCATTCCCGAAACTCCGTACGCGCCCACCATATATCCTTGTTCTTCGGACATCGCGATCATATCTCTTCCTTTCTGCATAAACCAATCTCTGATTTTCCTTTTCCATCCCTTAAGATGGGCAAGAAGAAATCTGCCTCCAATCCTTCTTCATCATCTTCTGTTCCCCGCAGCCGACTTCCTTTTGCCATACAAGATTTGGGCAGTAGCAAGATCACCAAGACATCTCTTAATGAGGCGGTTCTTGATGGATATCTTCCCCCACAACCTATTGTGAATTGGAGTGCCCCTACCCCTAGCCAAATCCCATGGGGAATAGAAGACTCCCAGTAGTTAGTTTTCAAATCATTCTTCCTTCGTGGCTTCGATCTTCCCTGCTGCTCCTTTTTCGAGAGGATTGCTCTTCTTCTACGGGTGGGAGTTGGTAAACCTTAATCCGAACTCTATCCTTCGAGAACGCGTTATTCATTTATGTGAAGCTTTCCTCGGAATCCGCCCCCATTTCAAGCTTTTCCGATATTTTTTCCAAATCCGTCCACTTCCTTCATCGGACCGCCGAGCTGCGGTAGGTGGGGTAGGAATACAATGCTAGAGCACCGATGAATACTTCTCCCTGTCTTTGAATAAAAGCTTGTCTCATTGGAAAAATGGGTGGTTTTTCTGTGACAATCCCCAACCTGCACTCCTTCAATGCCAAAGTAGCAAAAAAATTTCTTTCCCAAGATAGCAGGGACAAACTCAAAGAAGATGAAGAAATCCTCGCTCTCTTGGCAAGTATCAAACACCTGAATTAAGTCAAAAGTGTTATCGCTGAGACGGTTCTTTGGAGTTTCATCGTTCAAGGAGTTCAACCATTGAAAAGGCAGGAGCATCCGGCATGGTCCTTCAATGAAGATGTCGCTAATCCATTGGATGGAAGTAAATCGATTAGAGAAACGCATAAAGAAGATGCTCCAGCCGAAGCCGGACTTAACGAGGATGCCGAGAGTGGGTCCGGCATTCAAGTATGTCAAATCCTCGAGACCACTGTAAGTATTCTTCTTCTTCTCGAATTCCAATATCTTTGGTCATCATTCCATTATTCATATATGGCTGTTCAATGCAGAAAATGGACAACTACGAAGTCATCCCCCACTCCCTCCCAATGATACTAGGGGAGAAGATTATGAAGCCAACACCGCCCCTCTTGCTGTTCAAGCCGGTCAGCCTCCCCCACTCTGACTCAAGGGACTTCGGACCGGTCATTCCCTCTACCGACTAGGGTAGCCCCAAAAATTTCCAGGTTTGGAAAGGTGGTTCAAGCCCCTAGTACGAGAAAACGTACTACTTCCTTGACCATAGGCAGATCAATAGCAATCCCCGCTTCCGTACCGGGTGACACTCGTACGGAAGCACGTAAACTTGAAGACCGGCGTAGAGAACAAGAAGTCATCGAGAGAGATCGTCAAGCCACTCTCGCCGCATTCGAAGCTGCTACTGGGAGGTCTCGGGAAGCCTCTCAATTAGGAGATGCTCTCACAAATATCCCCAAGAAGTCCCGGTATGGAACTCGGACCGGTTCTTTAGGGAGCGCTTCGGAAGGGCCAGCTCCAACGCCACAAGTCCATCCAGCGGCGAAAAGGAGTGCGAGAGGGCTCAAGCGGGGATACTCAAGGACCCCCAAAGAAGAGCAAGACCTCCTTTGGCTTTAAAAAGGCCACTTCGTAAGTCTTCTACAACATTCATACATTTTTAGTTATTTCCATCCAAGTCTTGTAATACATGTTATTCGTCCGCAGAATTCCCTCCAATCTCCAAGCTAGTATAGCTAGCTTGCTGAGAAATAAACCTTCTACTCCGGCCGCAGCGGTGGCGTATCCTCCACTTCTGCTCCTTCGGCTCCGCCACCAGAAAGCTTCGAAGTCAAGAGTGCGGCATCCGCCAAGGAGATCCTGCCGCCTCTCCTGTAGAGCCTTCCTCTCAACCGATCGAAGAGCGGGTCGTTATTGACGTCGATGACATATCTATAAGCGACTTCCCTCCAGAAGCCACTCTATTCCAAGCTGCACCCGAACTTAGAGATGTGGAAGTCAACAGCACAAGCGGAGCCGGAAAATTCACGGCTACGGCTCAATGGGATTCCCTTCAAGAGGAGGAGGCTCTAAAGAATGTCTCCAAATCCGGCCGGGTATGTCCGCTCGCCTCTTCTAGTCCTTTCTGAATGTCTTCACATTATAACCTAACTCTTTGTTTCTCCTATCTTCTAGGTTCTTCTTAAAAATTCCGAGGCCAAGAGTGCAATCATAACTCGTGCTGGAGGAAGAGCTTCACCAGAATCAAGAGCGATTGGTCGAACTTGAATCTCGGACCGCCGAGTCCGAAATTCAAGGAAGACGATCTGTCGAAGAGGGAAGCTAATCTGTTGAATACTCATCGAATGATGGAGGAACACCGGCGAGAGATCATCAAACTCCGTAAAGAAATCCAAGGTAAGTTTTTAATCTTAATGTTAAATTCTTTAATGAACTCTTTATTCTTTTGATCGGTCTTGTTTGCTCCGAGCACTCGAAAATCTTATTGCCGCTCATAAAAAGGCGGAGGAAATTCTTTCGGAGAAGGCAAGCTGCTCAGGAACAAGCTCTTCTAGATGGCTCTCGGGTTGAAGAACAACAAGCAACTCGAATTGGAGAACTGGAGGGCGAACTTACCGCAAAGGATGATATCCTGACGCAAACTCTGCGCTCCAACAAGATACTAGAAGCTGAAAATGCCCGCTCTGAAGTCCGAATTAGTCGAAGCCCTACAAGCGATCAAAACGGTGCAGACGAGAAAAGAAAGCGCTACGAGGACTGCCCATGAATCTGCCCAGCTTGCTCTCAAAGCAAAAGAGCATGAGATCCAACGTACTGCTAAAAGTTGAGACCAAGTCGAGGGAGTCTAATGTCAACATCAAAGGCAGATTTAGAGCTGCGGAAGTCGGGCATAGACGTAAGTTACTTCTTTCCTATTTCTATTTATGAAACTCCTTTATAATACCGGTCCGCATTGATAACCTTTTCTTATATTTTTTCCTTCTTCAGAACTCGCTGCGAGCGATATGCGGCCGCTTGAGTATCTAAACGGTGGTCAGCCCATCAACCAAAACGAGTTGGATCTTGAAACAGTTGTCTGGACCATTCCGAGGAGGATCGGAGAGCACTCCAAGATGGTTGCCGCAGCGAGGGGAGGACATATAGCTGCTATAATCCGGTCTTGGACTCCGGTTGAGGACTGCGATTTCAACTTCATCGGAGACGGTGCTCATCCAAATACAACCGAAGACCGGTTTAATGAGTTGAGAAATTCACTCATTGGTACTGTTTCTGAACTGATCAAGGATGTTCCTTTGGATCCAACGGGTGTCCCTCTAAATGAAGCTGCGGCGAGTCCCGCTCTGGATCAAGATGCTCAAGATGCAACAGCCGCTTCTAGACAAACGAGTAGAAGATGAATTCGAAGATCTAGATGTAGATTTACTGCTTTCTTCTTCCGACTACGAAGGCACGATTGATGAGACTGGTAGAAAATCCTAAGACCGGCGATACTAGTGATTCCAGCGGTCCTACCCAGATAGTGGTCTATCATAAGATCCGTCCGATCAAATAGTTTTATCATAATACTTTGTAATTTAAATTATTATCCCTTTAATCGCAATGAAGTTTTAATGTCTTCTCTATCCTTTTGAATATCGAGTACGAAAAATTCACCATCTTATTCCTTCATTGGTTGAATTCTATATCCGAGCAATGATGGTTGTTTCAGCTTGAACTAGCTATGATTGAATACTGGCTCTGATCAGCACGAGATCACAATACATAGCGGTAGCTTACTTTAACAAGATCATGCGACATAGAAAAATAACCAGTCTTTAAGGTTTAGGATCACGTAATATCACATACTCGCTCTTAAAATAGCAGCCTTCAAACCAGTATTCAAAAAGAAATACTTAAAATTTTCCTTCCTAAACATGCCGATCGAGGCTGAAATTAACAGATTGCTCTCAATGCAGCGAGTCCTCCGACAAAATGACTAGTCCTAATATTCAGGAATATCATAATATCACAGACTGCTCTTAATGCAACAGCCCCTCGACTCGATAAGTTAATTTAAAATTAAAATATCGAGACACAAGAAACACAAACACATTCATATCGGACATCAAAATTACTTTATTATGAAAAAATTTACAAGAAAATCTTTAAGTATAAAAACGACGAAGCTGCTCAATATTCCAAGAATTTGGAATTTCTTCTTCCTCCAAGGTCATAAGCCTATAAGCCCCGGTCCGGAAACCGATTTAACCAAAAAAGGCCCTTCCCGGACCCGCGACAACTTATGCCTGTTTTTGTTGGATCGAATCTTCCGAAGAACCAAGTCTCCTACTTGAAATTCCGCGTGTGCACATTGCGATCATGATATTGACGCAGCCCCTAATGATATTTAGCTGCTTGAATCAAGGCTTGATCTCGTAACTCTTTCGCAGCAATCAGCTCAACTCTGACGCTGGTCTTCATACTTCTCTTCATCATAATATCGCACTCTAGCTGACACCATATTCACTTCTGTAGGTAACATGGCTTCGGATCCATATACCGAGAGAAAAAGGAGATTGTCTTGTGGCCCGACTAACATTGGTACGTAATCCCCAAAGCACCAAGGGCAATTCCTTAACCCACTTTCCCGCATATGGCTTCAAGCGGTAAAAAATTCTAGGTTTTAAGACCGGCTAAAATCATTCCATTGGCTCGCTCCACTTGTCCATTACTCTGTGGATGTGAAATCGAAGCATACTTGTGTCTTAATTCCCAAACTATTAGCATAATCCTTAAAAAACTCGAAGTGAATTGAGGCCCGTTGTCGGTAATGATACTGTGCGGCACTCGCAAAACGAACAAAGATATTCTCTAAAAACTTAATCGCCCGAGCGATGGTCGTACTTGGTGACGGCTTCTCCTTCAATCCATTTGGAGAACTTATCAACTGCCACAAAAATGTGTGTAAATCCTCTTGGCGCCTTTTTGAACGGTCCAACAATATCCAGCCCCCAAGTCGAAAAAGGCCAAGTCATCGGAATTATCCGCAATTCAAGAGCTGGAGTATGTGGGTCATCCGGCAAAAAATTGGCACCCTTGGTAATTTTTAACCACCTTTTGCACAATATCGTAGCTGTGGGCCAATAAAACCCTTGTCTGAATACCTTCCCAACTAATTTCTACGAAGAAGCATGATTGCCACAAATCCCCTTATGAACATCTTTAAGCAATTGGACAATATCGGAGACCGATACACACTTCATCAAAATATTAACCCCACGTTGGTAAAGCTCTCCTTCAAGAATCAAGTAACTTCATGCCCGGACCTCCAGTCTTTTCTTCTCGACCTTATCTTCCGGAGTTTTACCAGATTGTAAATACTCGAGATACGGGGAACGCCAATCAGAATCAATGATCATAACCTCAAGTGACTGAGTTTCTCGTTGCAAGATCACTTCCTCGGCCTTGGTTTCCAAGACCGCTTCCTCGGCCTTGGCTTCCAAGACCGCTTCCTCGGCCTTGGCTTCCAAGACCGCTTCCTTGGCCACTATTTCCGTAATAGTGGCCTTGCGCTCCATCTTAATGGACGGCTTATTCAGTACTTGAAGGAAAACACCGGCGGAACTATTTGTCTCGATGATCCTAGTCCGACTAACTCATCCGTAGCAGAATTATTTCCGCGCGATATATGAGAAAACCGCAGGCCATCAAATTTGTCTTCAAGCTTTCGACTTCTTGACGGTAAGTTATCATATGATCATCATGAGCATCCCATACCTTGTTAACTTGATAGATTACAAGCATCGAATCACCATATATGTCTAATGTCCCGACTCCTAATGAAACAACTACCCAAAGTCCGTGAAGCAAAGCTTCATACTCTACAGATATTATTCGAAGTGCTGAAATGCATTTGCAACACATATCTTAGTGGTTCCTTTTGCGGGGTAAGAAGTACAACCCCGGCCCCGCGCTTGAAAGCTGCGGGGACCCATCAAAAACATTTTTCCAATACTCTAGAGTTTGAATCGCTTGTGGGACTTGCGTCTCTAGCCATTCGAGTAATAAAATCAGCTAAGGCCTATCCTTTAATAGTTGATCGCGAAGAAAAGGTAATCTCATATTGTCCAAGTTCTATAGCCCATTTGGCAACTTGGCCTCATCGCCTCTCGATTAAGTACAATATCCCCAATAGCAAACCCAGTCTTGACTTCAATGGGATGCGCTTGAAATAATGTTTCAACTTTCGAGAGGTTATCACTACAACATATATTAATTTCTGCAATCGGAGATATCACATCCTAGACTCGGTAAGGACCTCACTTACAAAGTATACCGGATCTTGTACCAATTGCGGATGTCCCTCTTCCTTCCGATCGACCGCCACTACCGTGCTCACCACATGAGTAGTTGCGGAGATATATAACTGAATGGTCTCATCGAGGTTCGGAGGTACTAGTACCGTAGGGTTACTAAGGTACTCCTAGAGCTGGTCAAATGCGGCATGTGCCTCATCCGTCCATTCGAACTTATCCTGTTTCTTGAGCAACTCGAAGAATGGAAGGCCCCCGACCCCCGGTCTTGAAATGAATCGGCTAAGCGCAGCCATACTGCCGGTCAACTTCGAACATCCTTCAAACAGCTTGGAGGTTTCATGTTAACAATCGTCTGAATCTTTTCTAGGTTAGCTTCAATAGCTCGCCACAATACCGGATATCCTATCAATTTTCCGGATCGAACCCCAAACACGCATTTTCTAGGATTAAGTTTCATGGAAAAACTCCACATATTATCGAAGGTCTCTCGCCGGGTCGGAGAGAAGATCCTCGCTTTTACGAGATTTCACCACTATGTCATCGACATAATCCTCTGCGTTACTTCCAAGTTGCGAATCTAGACAATGCTCGCATGCCACGTTGATATGTAGCACCCGCATTCTTTAATTCCAACGACATTGTTGTATAGCAGTAGGCTCCAAAGGTGGTGATAAACGCAGTCTTTATTTGATCCTCAACCTTCGAGGGAATTTCATGGTACCCCGAATAAGCATCAAGGAAACTCCTTCAAGGGAACCAGCGATCGAATCAACACCTTGGTCAATCCGAGGCAGCGCAAAAGAGTCTTTGGGGGCAAGCTTGTAACAAACCACAGCAATAAAATGCATTCCATGGCATTCATGAGCATGTCATCACATTTTGTTGTGAAATCATTAAGCATTTGGTGTTAATTACAAGCACATAAAATAACAAACTAAATGCAAAAGAAAGGAGGTGTTAAAAAGAAAGAAAATGAGAAGAAAATTCATGTTTAACAATTTCTATAATTTAATTGTCGCAATTGTAGATTTTTGAAAATGTCCTGAAAGGATTTTGATTTATGAAAATAATTACAAGAAATAAACAAAATCTCCTTATTAATTTTAGTTTTGATTTTTTTTGATTCAAAAATGATTTGGAAAATCTACCTGGACTTAACAGGAAAAGTGTCTAAAATATTCTCAAGAACACCCCTGAATTTTTACGGAATTTTTGGAGCCCCGGAAGCCTGCTTTTAATTAGCCGTGAAACCCAGGGGGTTTTATGTAAAAATGCCAGGGACCCCTGTGTCATCCTCTCTTCTCTCTTCTCTCTCTCGCGCCGACTCGCAGAGCCGCGCTGGCCGGCTCCGGCCGCGCGCCCTCCGGCCGCAGGTGCCACGCAGGAGCTCGTCTCCACGCAGCTGCTCGGCGGCTCGCTCCGACCGACCTGCGAGGTGGATAAAAACCCGGCCCGAGCTCATCCATTTCCCTCGGCTTCCTTCCGCTCGGGCCGCGCCCTGTCCTCCACCCCGCCCGGCCGCCTCCGGCCACCTTCCGGAGAGCCCCCACCACCAGCCACTCCGCACGCTCGTGCTGGAACCGCACGTAGCCTCCGTTCCCGACGAGCTGCCCTACACCGAAGATCGAAGCCGTCCTCCCCGCAGCGAGCGACCTCCGACGTGTCCGGCCGCCGCTCCAAAATTCTTCCGCTCCGGTGCGTTATCATCCTCCTTTCTTCTTCCATGATGTGCGCAATACTACTCTCTAGTCTCTCGGCCATCTTTTGGTTTCATTTTTCAACCACGGTGGCCGGAATCCGGTTTTTCCCCGAGTCCGACCGCCGGTTCCCCGCGGGCCTCCGATGCGAGCCCCGTTCCGGCCATCCATCGCGTCAACCGTGTTGGCGCCGGTGTAGTCCTTGTTTCCGTGATGCTATAGGAAGAAGCGGCGGGGGATTCCGTGCACCGTGGGCCGCGTGCGACATCGCCGAACATTCGGTGGAGCCGCACCTCGCCGCCGGCGCCTCTCCGATGGAGCTCATGTGCTCGCGTTGGCTCCAGTAGGTTCGCCGTGTAGCGTAGAGTCCGTTGGCGTCGTCGCGGCGAGCTTTGCTCCACGCCCGGCCAACTCCGACCGTCGCGCCGCCGCCGGTCGCGCCGCCGCGGCGAGGCCACACCCCGGGCCACACGCCGTGGGATCGCGTGTGGCTACGCGTGATCGGGTGTGGCCAACCCCGTGGCCCTCCGTGTGTCACGGAAATGGTTTTAAATTTCAAATATTTGTAGAAAATTCAATAAAATTCAGAAAAATGTCAAACCAACTTTGTTTAACTCGGAAAAATGAGATCTACCCATTGGTGAAATAAAATAGTTATTTTGAATAAAATTTATTTATAATTTGTATTTCATCCCTTTCTTGATTAAGGAAAAGCTATTATTTTATGTAAATAAAATGTTAAATTATGGAAAATAATTTTATTCAAGGAAGGAGAGACTGCAGACGAAATTAATAATGAAATTTATTTTTCCAACATTAAACTTAAACTATGTTAATTTATATGATCGCAATGTTTTAACCTTAATCACTTAAAGTAAAATAATTATTTATTGGTTAATAAATCAGATTAATGGGTAATCATTAAACTCAAGTAACCTTAATTAAGTAATTAAGGAAACAACATTAATTAATGTTGATCTTAATTAAACACTGTTAATCAGCTTAAGTAACGTTAATTACTCGTTTAATAAGTAGACTTATCTTTAACTCGTTAATCAACCAAGGTAATTAAACGTTAATCACTATGTTAATGCAAGGCTTAATTCATGAATCTTTGCATCCTCTCATCATATGCATTCATGCACACATGATCGTGATTCGCGATACGTTGTCTGGTCGACTAGGTTCGAAGTGATCGAGGTTCCACCCGAGGGCGAGTCGAGAGCCGGAATCTCGAAATCGACCCAGCCGCCGAGGAGAGTAACTTCAAACAAACTCAAGGCAAGCCCCGGTGCATCCTACCTATGTTTTTAAATATTTTATTTTATCACATAGTACAGCTTATGCTTGTGCATTAGGTGTTAGGGTTTGGTTGACACCCTAGATGCATTATGGTAGGTTTCCGTCTGTTTGTTCTATACTCGGTACAGGTAGCTCGATAGAGGCTAAGCTTAATTCATAGTGGCAACGGTAGCTAGTTAGGGCACTTAAAGCATGGAGGCTTTAAGCGTTTATGTGTTGACACTAAAGAGGATGAGATGAGAGTGGAAGTGAAGATGTTAATAAGTCGAGACCGGACGGGCCCCGTAGGAGAAAGGGCAAGACGGAGATGAGGTCTTGCAAGGTGGTAGCCCCGTCTCGTGTCGGTCAAGGACCGTACCGTTGTCGGCTTAGTTGAACAAGTTTGAACGTACCGCACTACATGCTGGTATCATGGGCCCGAGCAAGCTGATGTACCCTATCGCCCCGGAGATGTAGCATAGCCGGCTCTCTTTTGCCTGTCGTCGGTGAGAGGATAGTCTCACGGGAGGAAGATGGGTCGACCACGAGGATAGTCGTGGCGTCGCCATACTTCCGGGGAGTTGGAAATGGCTAGTCTGCTGTCAGTGCTAGCGGGAAAGGTTGTCGTATACGATCGGTGGTGATGCGTATACGTCATGTAGTCGGGTTTTGCCAGCTGGTATAAATCGATTCGAATCGCTGTCCCTCGCAGTAATGAGTACCGCTTGTTTAGCTCGTCACATCGTAGTAAATACTGGAAGATGAAGATGAGGGTTGAAAGGATAAATGATCTATATTGTCTTGTCTTGCAAACTTGGTTGCAATAGTGATAGATTGCAAACCCCAAGGTTAACGAACTTAATACCGAGCTAAAATACCGAAAGTAAGGACCCACCCTTTAATGCTGTTTTTCGCAAAGGGATAAACCCCACAGCCGGAAAGCCTTTGCATACTAGGCGTCGGCCTTAGCGTGCCATGTTGACGGGTCGGTCTTGCTGAGTATTAGAATACTCAAGGTTTGTTCGTTACCTTACAGGGAATGAGTCGTGTTATCACGACTTGTACGGCAGCTTTCCCGAGGAGGAGCAATGTCCGGAGGGAGGTTCCCTTCAGTGGGAACGTATTCCCACACCTTGATGAGAGAGGACCGTGATGTACGAAGGGCTCAGTACATCACGACGTTTGGTGAAATCTTTTGAGTTGTATTATAAATAAGCTTCCGCTAAAGACTCGTAGGATGTTAAATTCCAATAATGTTATCTTTCCGTTGCACGAATGTTTGTATTTTGAAAACCTGGTTGTATTATACCATGATGTATATATTCCGACTTGTATGAGATGATGTTTCTGTTGTAACTCACTTCGACGAGTGTTCCTCTCGTTCCGATTCCCGGGTATCCCGGAGGGGATGTCACAACTGGTATCGTAGCAGCTCGGAGGCAACAAGTACATCATTACAAGTCCGTTTTCAAAACTTAACGCGGTTATACGATAGACAACGAGAGAGTACGGAGCCTATAAGGATGTAGAATAGTTAGATTTTTATTAACTGGATCGACGTTTGGGGTTTGGAAAGTGCTAACTATTCGTCGTAGTTTCTTTACTACCGTACGTATAGCTAGTTTCCGAGCATGCATCATGTTAAATTCTGCACTAAATAATTATTGGGTATGTACTTAGCTAGATCGTAGTACTTTATAGGCTGTTCCGTTCGTTCTTTTTCTTCTGTGGGAAGAAGTGTTTAACTTGTTAAACATGTTCCCTGCAGATGCCGGTCACTCGCGGTAGGAAGCGCGCCCAGGAGGAGGAGGAGGCACGAGCTGCCCGTGTCGTTGAGTTGGAGCAGCAGCTCCACGGCTTAGAGCCGAGGACACGGAGTCAGGAGCGGCCGTTGGGTGCTTGGAAGCACCGCCGTCAAGTGGACTGTCGGGAGATCCGGAGGTCACACGCTAGGATCGCCGAGCCGGAGGAGCAGATAGTGGAGGTGACCCGCGCACGAGACGAGTACCGTGAGGCGGTTATCGCCTTTGACGCACAGCCGACTACGAGGACCGAGGAGCGAGACGCCGCCGCGCCGCAGAGGACCACCAGGAGCTACGGGCGGACATGGTAACAGCGCAGCGGAACCACTTGGTGGAGGCCCTAGTCGCGAGGGAGATCGAGCTGGGTCGGCTACAGCAGCAGTACAACGGACCGGCCGAGGCACACCACGAGATGCTCCACGACCACGACGACCTGTTCGACGAGTTCGAGCAGTTGCAGCAGCAGATGTTGCAGCAGCAGCAGCAGCAGCAGCAGCAGGAGCAGCAGCAGGGTCCACCCGACGAGGAGGTCTCTCGGGATGGACTACGAGCCACCACCCGCGTCGCCGGCTTGGGACGTTGTGTCGGACGGCGACAGCCACGCGCCGTCGGCTTAGTGTTGTAGTGTTTTCACTAATGTAGGAGGGTAGCCACATTTTGCCGACATAGGTCGGATGTACATAGGGTACTAGCGGAGGTTGGACAAGTTGGGAGTGTACGCGAAGTGGGGTTGAGTTATACCAATAATAACAGTGGGAAGGAAGTAGTGCTACTATCTATATATATAAATATATGCAGTTGCTAGAATAAACAAATGTGTTGAAATATTGGGAGTAGTTTCTACTTGTGTCCGATGCTCTTACTTCTTCACGGAGATGGACAAGCACACGTACGGGTGTGAGTGAAGTAAGAGGATCAAGGGAAGATGTTCGCGTAGTCGGCCGGAGCGACAACTGCAGGAAAAGGAGGAGTTATTAGCAATTAGGGAGGCGCAATTGCTAAACAGGGAGCAGCAGATTCAATTTAAGGATCAGCAGTTGGCAAATGCTCATGCATTGATCACTCGGTTAGAGCAAGACCTATTGCAAGCACACAACGCCATCATGAATGAAGCAATAGGACAAACAACCTCCGGGAGGTGAGCCAGTAGCGCAGAGATTCCGATGGAGGCTGAGTCCGAAGAAGAAGAGGAGGATCCCGAAGAGATAATGGATGTGGATTCCGTCATAGACTTCACGGAGATTCCACGACCGGAGGATGCAGCATCCGAGACGGGTAGTTCGGCGAGCCGAGAAGTGATCTCCAAGCTTCGGGAAGAGTACTAGAGTGCGCGTTAATGGCGAATGAGGAAAATTAGTATGTACCTTAGTCGCCGCTAAATAACGGGCGTGATGTAATCACGCATGAGTGTATCATAGAAATCGTTGTAACGTGAATGTATAAATATGTGTTTTTGGATTGGTGGAGCGTTAATAAAGAGGGATTGATGCATCGATCGGAGTTCTCATCTACGTATTCCTGTTTCCCCATTATTATGTTGGAATGAAGATGTCTAACGTAAAATTGCCTTGGACAGAATGGTTGGGAGAAGGAGACGCGATGAGCCCGAGAGCTCTCAACGCGGGGCGGGAACACCACCACCACCCCCGACACTAGCTCAAGCCATTGCAGCCGTGCTCGGATTCTCGCGCGGAGCAGCGGGAATTATTGGAGCAATTGGTTCGCAACACGGCTCCACAGAACGTCATCAAGGCCGTAATGCACCGGAAGACAGGGTGACCTTTTCGGATTTCTTATCGGTTCGCCCTCCGACTTTCTCGGATGCAGGGGAACCTTTGGAAGCTGATCATTGGCTTCGCACCATCGAGTCAAAACTGGAATTGTTCCCGTGCACGGATCATCGAAGACCCTCTTCGCTTCCCAGCGAGTTGCAAGGGTTTGTCTGGAGCTTGGTGGGCCAACTACAAAGCCATGTTTCCTGCAGGACATCAAGTTACATGGGCAGAGTTCACTAAAGCCTTCCGAGAGCATCATATTCCCGAAGGCTTGATGAATCGAAGCGGAAGGAATTCTTATCCCCGAAGCAAGGCGACATGAATGTGCATACCTACTCCAAGGTATTTAATCGCCTTGCCCAAGTATGCTCCCGAACATGTAGACACCGATGCCAAGAAGAAGAACCTGTTCAAGGAGGGAATGAGTACTAAGTTACGCTCTCGCTTGGTGTTAAACAAGACCGACAGCCTTCACCGACTTTGTGAGTGACGCTATTGCACTAGAAGACTCTATCCGTCTTCATCGGACGGAGAAGAACAAGAAGAGGCCGGCTACGGGACAAGGAAGTGGGGGACCATCCAAGTACAGGCTGGTTTACACCGCACCCTCGGGTCAGCGTTATCAGCACACCCCCTCTCGTCCCAATTTCTATCGGCAGAATCAATCACCCCAAGCAACCACAGCAACAGCGGCCGAATCGCACCGACCGCCCTATCAGCAACGGAACATCCAGAATCCCCGCCCAATGGGTCAAGCACCACAGCAGAATGGACCGCCATGTTTTAATTGTGGCCGTTCAGGACATTACTACCGCAGTTGCCCATATCCCCAGTAAGGCACCATATGCACCCGGACCTCAAGGGCAGCCGCAGAACCAGCAGAGGGCACCAGCCAAGAATACACAAGTGAAGACCGGCCGTGCCAACTTTACTACGGCAGAGGAGCTACCCGAAGGAGGACAAATCTTAGCGGGTATGTTTTCTATCGCTGATCATCCTGCTATGGTTTTATTTGATTCGGGAGCTACGCATAATTTCATCAGCCAGTCATATGTTACTAAGCATCATATCATACCATCCAAGTTGCTCGTGCGCATATCATTTCAACACCTGGGGGTAAAATTCTTACCGAGGAGGAGGCTGCCAATATGCCATTAAGGTTGGGTAACAAGGTTTATCCTACCTCATTAATCATTCCGGATGGGCAAGGGTTAGATGCAATTATTGGCATGCAATGGATGGATTTCCATAAGGCAGTATTGGATATAGCATCCCGAGCCGTATATCCGAACTCTCCTGTTCATGGTCGAGATTGCTTGCTCTTAACTTTCCCTCAAACTATGCTGCCAATGGTCAATAAAGTTGTGGGTAAAAGTCTGAAGGATATACCTATAGTCCGTGAGTATCCGGATGTTTTTCCGCACGACTTGCCAGGACTACCGCCGGACCGAGCGGTAGAGTTTAAGATAGAGTTACAGCCTGGAACCGCACCAATATCAAGAAGGCCGTATCGAATGCCACCCAATGAGCTGGCAGAATTGAAAGTACAACTAAAGGAATTGTTGGACAAAGGATACATACGTCCAAGTTCATCACCATGGGGATGCCCCGCCTTGTTTGTAAAGAAGAAAGATGAGACATTAAGGCTATGTGTGGATTATAGGCCTTTGAATGCCGTTACTATCAAGAACAAGTACCCTCTTCCACGGATTGATATCTTATTTGATCAACTAATGGGAGCTAAAGTCTTCTCCAAGATAGATCTTCGCTCAGGATATCATCGATTAAGATGAGAACCGAAGATATACCGAAGACTCGCATTTTCCACCAGGTATGGACTTTATGAGTATCTGGTGATGTCTTTTGGATTGACTAATGCCCCCGCACACTTCATGTACCTCATGAATTCTCGTATTCATGCCGGAGCTGGACAAGTTTGTCGTAGTGTTCATTGACGACATCCTGGTCTACTCTAAGTCGAAGAGGAACATGCTAATCACTTACGAGTGGTGTTACAACGACTAAGGGATCATCAGCTTTATGCTAAGTTCAGCAAGTGTGAGTTTTGGTCGAAGGAAGTACCGTTCTTAGGTCATGTGATATCAGCTGAAGGAGTGGCAGTTGATCCCGGCAAAGTTAAGGAAGTAATGGATTGGAAGCCGCCGAAGTCGGTTTCGCAAATTCGAAGCTTCTTAGGATTGGTCGGTTATTACGTAAGGTTTATTCCTAACTTCTCGAAGATCGCCAAGCCAATGACCAAACTATTGGAAAAGGATAAGAAGTATGTATGGAGTCAAGAGTGTGAAGAAGCTTTCCGGACCTTGAGGAAATTGCTAACCACAGCTCCAAGCACTTGCTCAGCCAGATCCGACGAAACCTTTTGATGTGTACTCGTGATGCATCAGGAACGGGACTTGGGTGTGTTCTAATGCAAGAAGGACGAGTGATTGCTTATGCATCTCGACAATTAAGGCGTCATGAAGAACACTATCCTACCCATGATCCGGAGCTAGCAGCAGTGGTACTTGCATTGAAGAGCTGGAGACATTACCTTTTGGGCAACTTAGTACACCTATATACGGACCATAAGAGTCTCAAGTACATCTTCACTCAAGCTGATCCGAACATGCGCCAACGAAGATGGCTGGAGTTAATCAAAGATTATGAGCTGGAGATTCACTATCATCCCGGCAAAGCAAACGTGGTAGCCGATGCTTTAAGTCGCAAGGTTCATTGCAATAACCTTATGGCTCGATTCGTGATTCAAGCACCCTCACCCAAGAATGATGAGCCAAATTTCCGGATTATTCCGTATGGAGCATTAACAAATTTGGCTCTTATCCCTACCTTGCGTGAGGAAGTGATAGCAGCTCGACAGAAGAGTGTTGGTATGGGACATATAAGAAGACGACTCAAGGAAGGCGAAATCAAGTGTTTCCGAGAAGATAGCGAGGGAGTTATTTGGTTCCGGAATCGATTGGTTGTACCCAAGGACCAGTCCCTTCGCAAGAAAATCATGGATGAGGCTCACATGTCCAAGTATTCTATTCATCCCGGAACCAACAAGATGTATCAAGACCTAAAGCAAAGATTTTGGTGGACACGTATGAAGCGAGAAATAGCCAAGTATGTCAATGAATGTGATGTCCGTCGACGGGTTAAAGCGGAGCACTTAAAGCAAGCAGGACCCTTACAACCTTTAAGTATTCCCGAATGGAAGTGGGAAGACATCAGCATGGATTTCATCGTTGGATTACCACTAAGTCCACGAAAGCATGACTCAATCTGGGTCATTGTGGACAGAGTTGACGAAGTCTCGCTCATTTCATACCGGTACACACTCGATACACTACCGAGAAGTATGCAGAACTCTACATTGCTCGAATTCTCTCGTTTGCATGGAGTGCCGAAGACCATTATATCAGACCGAGGAACACAATTTGTCTCCAGATTCTGGGAACAATTGCAAGAATCTTTGGGGACCAAATTGATACGAAGCTTCAAGCATATCATCCTCAAACGGATGGACGGACGTAAAGGATCAATCAATATCTTGAGGATATGCTTCGAGCATGTGTCTTGACCTATGGTAAAGACCGGGAGAAGTGTTTACCTTTGGCAGAATTCTCCTACAATAACAGCTATCAAGAGAGTGCCGGAATGTCCCCGTTCCAAGCGCTATATGGACGTAGTTGTCGTACGCCCTTGAATTGGTCCGAAAGCGGAGAAAGAGTGATCTTCGGGCCAGACCTAGTCAAGGATGCAGAGGAACAAGTCCGTCTAATCCAACGAGAATCTCAAGAGGGCTAAGTCTCGACGGATCGCTTATACCGACAAGAGACGTCGAAAGTTGGTATTTCAGGTTGGAGATCGAGTCTATCTTCGAGTATCCCCTACCAAAGGTGTTCAAAGGTTTGGAATCAAGGGAAAGTTAGCACCACGATACATCGGACCTTTTCCAATACTCGAAAGATGTGGAGCCGTGGCCTATCGTTTGGAGTTGCCAACACACTTGTCGGGTATACACAACATATTCCACGTATCTCAACCGAAGAAATGTTTGAAACCACCAGTGGATATTGTGACATCCCCTCCGGGATACCCAGGACTCGGTACAGGGGGACACTCGACGCAGCGAGTTACAACAGTTCATCATCTCATACAAGCTAGAATATATACATCATGGTATAATACAACCAGGTTTTCGAAATACAAATATTGTACAGCGGAAGCATAATACATTAATGAAGTTTAACAATCTACGAGTCTTGCAGCGGAAACTTGAACTTTACAACAAAGACCACTAGCGTGATGTACTGAGCCCGTCGTACATCACGATACTCCTCGCTCAGGACGTCGGGATCTGTTCCCACTTGAGGGAACCACCCTCGGAACACGGCTCCTCTTCCGGACCACTACCGTGACGGTCGTGGAAGCACGACTCGGTCCTGAAAAACATAACGAACAAACCTTGAGTATTCTAATACTCGGCAAGACCGACCCATCAACGAGGCACGCTAAGGCCGACGCCTAGTATGCAAAGGCTTTCCGGCTGTGGAGTTGACTCACTTGCGAAAACAGCTCTAATGGTTGATCCTTACTTTCGGTGTTTTAGCTCAACATTAAGATTCATTAACATCTATGTTTGCAGTCTACAGCTATTGCAATCATGTTTGCAAGACAAGATCACTTTTCGACCAACAATTCTTTCATCTCTCAACCTCATCTTTCAGTTGATTACTACGATGTGACGAGCTAAACAAGCGGTACTCATTACTGCGAGGGACAGCGATTCGAATCGATTTATACCAGCTGGCAAAACCCGACTACACGACGTATACGCATCCCACCGATCGTATACGACAACCTTTCCCGCTAGCACCTGACAGCAGACTAGCCATTTCCAACTCCCCGGAAGTATGGCGACTCCACGACTATCCTCGTGGTCGACCCATCTCCCTCCCGTGAGACTATCCTCTCACCGACAGCCGATAAAAGAGAGCCGGCTACGCTACATCTCTCGGGGCGATAGGGTACATCAGCTTGCTCGGGCCCATGATACCAGCATGTAGTGCGGTACGTTCAAACTTGTTCAACTAAGCCGACAACGGTACGGTCCTTGACCGACACGGACGGGGCTACCACCTTGCAAGACCTCACCTCCGTCTTGCCCTTTCTCCTACGGGGCCCGTCCGGTCTCAACTTCGTTAACACTCTCATCTCATCATCTTCGAGTCAACACAAAAACGCTTAAAGCCTCCATGCTTTAAGTGCCCTAAGTAGCTACCGTTGCCACTATGAATTAAGCTTAGCCTCTATCGAGCTACCTGTACCGAGTATAGCATAAACAAATGGAAACCTATCTCATGCATCTAGGGTATCAAGCAACTCCTATAACCTAATGCACAATCACGACTCATTACTCGTGATAAAAGAAAAGACTTTAAAAACATAGGTGGGATGCACCGGGGCTTGCCTGGATTCGAGTTGGAGTTAGCTTCCTTGGTGTGTTTGGTCGATCGCGGCGTTCCCGTCTCCCGTCTCGACCTCGGACGGAACCTCGATCACGCCATGACCTAGGTCGACCAACAATACGTTGCGACTTACAACCATGCATGCATGAATGTACATGAGATGATCATGCAAGAGTTTCCTTAAATGCGTTCATTAACCAACAATTACCGATTCATTATGTTCGAGTAATTAACAGCTAACAATTAACAATAACCATGCTCGTTAATTAATACTTAATCCTGGTTATTAATTAACAATTAATCTTGTTTATTAAGTAACAAGTACTCATGTTCATTACTTAACAATTAATCATGTCCATTAATTAACAATTCATGATTAATCCTTAATTAACGATACATAGGGTACTAAATTGGGATCATGAAATGACGGTGTTTAAGTTGAATTGTGGAAAATAGTTTTCACAAACACTTTCGTCTGCAGTATCTCTAATTTTTAAAGAAATTTATTTTTCAAAAACAAATTATACTTAGCATAAAATAATAGCTCCTATTAAATAAAGAAAGGTAATTAATTAAACTATGAAATTATAATTCCTCAAAATATGCATTTGAATACATCATTAAATAGAGAATAATTTTATGAGTCTAATGAACTTTGTTTGACATTTTTCTGATTTTTGTGGAATTTTCTACGAATTTTCGGAATTTGAAAAGAATCTGGAAATTGAATAAAATTTAAAGAGACAGGGGAGCTCACTTGGGCCGAAACTGATTGGGCCCATGGGAGGACGTGGCCCAAACGCGCGTGCGGCCCGGACATGCGCGGCCCAGCCCGAGGCCGAGCACTGCGGCCATGGCCGCGGTGGTCGGAGCCGGGCGGCGCGCGCGGAGGCCTGCCGGAGATGGGCGGGGCTTGGAGGGAAAGCACCGGCGTGCGGCTCGCAAGCCGGCGGACCCGTGGAGGTGATTCACGGAAACAACAGCTCACCGGAGCGTGCCCATCGGCGGTAATGGCGGAAGAGAGGATTTCGGCGGCGTCTAGCGCCCACCGTACCCCACCAAATGACGGACGGTTTGCTCCCGGAGCTTCACGGGGGCACGACGAAGACCGGCATCACGCTAGGGAAGGCCATGGGTGGTCGGAAGTGGGTCCGCACCGCGGATGCGGAGGCGGCGGCACATAGAAGCTCCATAATTTGGTGAAATCCTGTCGAGCTTGCGAGGAACATGCAAGGGCGAGTCATCCAGGGGGTGGAGGAAGACCTTGTGCACGACGGAGACCGAGAATTGGGCGAAACGGAGCACCGTGTGGGGAGAATTTAGAGACGCGGCCATGGCTTCCCGGGTTGGTGCTTCGGGGAAAATCAGCTTCGATCTCATGGGCGGGTAGTCCATGGCGCGGGTGGTGGCCGTGGGGAGGTGCAGCGGGTTCTTGCGGAACCGCCGGTGGCGGTAGCTCGGCGAGGGGCGGCCGGAGGTGGCCTGCCGGTGTGGTGCGAGAGGGGCGGACGGGCGGTTGCGTTGCGTGCGATTTTTGGAGAGAAACGGAAATGAACGCGGCCTCGCCTTTTATCCCGATGGGGCAGCGAGTGGAGGTGGCACCGGAGTAGCTGCGTGTCACCGACGAGAGGAGGCGCGCGGCCAGGAGCCTGCCGCGGTGGCGCCGAGAGGCGGTGGTGGCGCCGGGAGTCGGTTCGGGGAGGAGAAAGAAAGATTGCCTGGGACTGGTTTGGCATTTTCACAAAAACGTCCTTCTGTTTTTAAGTAATTAAAAAGCATACTTCCAAGGCTTGAAAAATTATGCGAAAATTCAGGGATACATTTGAGAATATTCTGGATCTTTTTCCTTTTAGGACAAAGTTCAAATTCTAAATAAATTTCGAATCAAAAAATTCAAGTTGAAATTAAAAAGAGACGCTTTCATTATTTCTTGTGGACATTTTTACAAAATAAAATAATTTCGTAGCAACTTCAAAAATCTTTTGTTATTATGTTTTACCAACAGAAAATGTTAAACTCCATAATTTACTTGTATTAATTTATCTTTTTACGTTCTTAATTTAACTTAAGTTAATTTGTCATTTCATGTGTATTTCTTAACACACTATGCAACATTTTCTCAAATGCACATGATGACATGCTTATGAATGACATGAAATGCGCTTTGATTTGTTAGGGTTGTTACAGCCCTCCCCTTATAGGAATCTCGTCCCGAGATTCACGATCGAAGCGACTAGGCGTTGGTACTAAAGATCTCTCGGTAATTGGATCGGAGAAACTCCGCTTGCTTCCCGGTAGCTTCAGCTTCTAAGTGATTGCTCCGCTGAATCTTGCAGAACTTGATGGTTCAAGGTCGAGTCACTCGATCCTTGGTGTCGGGCACTACGATCGGTTGTTCATCATAGGTCGGTTCTGGCTATACTGTTCCCTACCTGCTGTCGGTATACTTATCGATGTTTTTAGACACTTCTTCGGTTGAGACCGGTGGAGCACATTGTGAATTCTTGATAAGTGTGCTGGTAACTCCCAACGATATGCAACTAATCCCCCTCTTTCGGAATTAGAAAGGGTCCGATATATCATGGAGCTAACTTGCCTTTGATTCCGGATCGCTGGACATCTTGGGTATGAGATACTTTGAAGATAGACTTGATCTCAAATGCTGAATATCAACTCTCGATGACTCTTATCCGTAGAACTGGTTTGTCAAAATTTAACTCTCTTTAGGTTCTGCTGAGCGAGGCTTATCGGCTCTTCGGCATCTCGTTACTTGATCCGGTCCAGGTATCATTCTCACTTTCCGTTATAACCAAGCTAATATCGTGCGACAACGAACGACCATACAAAGCTTGTAACGGTGACATTCCGACATTCTCTTGGTAGTCTGTTGTTATATGAAAATTCTGCTAACGGTAGGCATCTTTCCCCATCTTGATTGTATGACAAGACACCAACTTGACGCACATCTTCTAGATATTGGTGGATTCTCTTCGTCGGTCCATCTGTTTGAGGAGAATAAGCTAAGCTTCGAATCAACCTCGTTCGCAATGACTCATATACTGCTCCCAGCATCCGGATACAAACCGAGCTCCTTGATCCGAGATGATGGTCTTTGGTACTCCATGTAGATAGAGAATGCGGCGATGTATAGCTCTGCATATTTCTCGGCGGTGTACCGAGTATGTACCCGTATGAGGTGAGCTGACCTTGGTCAACCTGTCCACTATGATCCACATAGAGTCGTGCTTCCGTGAAGTTAAGGCTGAGCCGATAATGAAATCCATACTAATATCTTCCCGTTTCTATTCTGGAATACTCATAGATGGAAGTGG
This sequence comes from Chloris gayana, assembly GCA_031894775.1. Taxonomy (NCBI): domain Eukaryota; kingdom Viridiplantae; phylum Streptophyta; class Magnoliopsida; order Poales; family Poaceae; genus Chloris; species Chloris gayana. The sequence continues at coordinate 4,994,828 of JAUNZO010000344.1, forward strand.
ACCTGTTTGCTTCCGATGATCCGCTTTCACTCGTCGACCGGTGTTTCACTCACGGGCATACCTTGCTATCTTCCGCTTCATTCTTGTCCACCAAAATCTCTTTTTCAAGTCTTGATACATCTTGTTGGTTCCGGGATGAATTGAGTACTTAGATGTATGTGCCTCCTCCATTATCTTCTTACGAAGTTCCAAGTTCTTAGGCACTACTAGCCTATTCTGGAACCGGATAACACTTTCGTCCTCTTCTCGTAAACTCTTGTCTTTACCCTTCTTGAGTTGTCTTCCGATGGGTTCCATACCAGCGTCCTTCTTGGAGCTGCTATCTCTCCTTCACGAATGGTAGGAATAAGAGCCAATTACTCAATATTCCATATGGAAGAACTCGAAGATTAGGCTCACGCATTTCTTCTTTAGATGCTTCGATCAATAGCCGAGCGGTGAGATGGTGGCAATGAGCTTTCCGACTCAAGGCATCGGCTACGACATTGGCTTTCTCGGAGTGATAGTGAATCTCGATCTCATAATCCTTAATTCAAACCATCTTCGTTGGCACCTGTTCGGATCCGCTTGAGTGAAGATTTGTCCGGGAAAACACTTTTGCTCTCATCTACCGATCACACAAGATGTCAATTCGAGGAAAGGAATACCTGTGCTTAATGGTCACCTGCACTCACGGTTCGATAATCCACACACAACCTCAAAGTTTGATCCTTCTTCTTGACGAACAATGCTAGACATTCCCGGGTGATGAACTTGGGCGGATATACCTCTTATCCAGTAACTCCTTTAGTTGCACCTTTACTTCGCCAGCTCATTGGGTGGCATCCGATACGGTCTTCCGATATGGGTGCGGTTTCCGGTTGAAGTTCTCTCTTGAACCTTACTCGCTCGATTAGGTGGTAAACCTGGTAAGTCTCCTGGAGAACATCGGGGTTTCCGTAACGTACGGGAATGTCTTCCAAACTTTTACCAGTACTCTTATCAATCACCGGAAAAGTAGCTTGGGAAGAAGTCAACGGAAAACAATCTCGTCTCGTGAAGAAGAAGAGTTCATGTGATCGCGAAATCATCTATATCCGATATCGCCTTACGATACTTCATCCATCTCATGCCAAGAATCGCATCCAATCCTTGTCCATTTAAGATTATAAAGGAGGTGGGATAATCCTTACGAATCAACCTCGAGGGTATCTCGGTAGTACTTTGATCTGCAAGTGTATTACCCTAAGGTGATGATATGAGATGTGGATATATCATCTTGTGTGACGGAGGGTTATATTCTTGGACATATCCTCTTGCTCGATGAAGTTGCGGTTTGCTCCCAAGTCAAATAACATACTGGCAGCATGATGGTTGATAGAGATCAAACCAGTCATGACTTGTGATCCTTTCGGAATCTCCTCAAATGTGGTGACATTGACACGACCAGTCTTTATCTTATTTTTACTTGCATGATTCTGCTTTGTTGGTGCGACACCTCCTTGAGCCAAGTGTTCAAGACAACCACCGTTGTAGCAGGGATGATCAGCGGGTTAGGGTGTCGAGGATAAGGACGTATACTCAATGAGTCCGATTGTCGTACCGCTGAACAGAGAACATCCGTTGCTGATACCGAGGTGACCGTTATAGCATAGGCTCGAACCTCCGATCTGCTGTAGAAATGTAGACTGGACGATATGTGGAAGGTACTTCACTTCCTGTTCACCGGCTGCTCTCTTCTTAGTCTTCTCTTCTTAATGAACACGAAGAGCATCCTCCATAAAACTAACTCCTTGATCCAAATTTAGACTCGTCAGGATGCTTGTTGTCAATATCTATCACTTTCATGCCGAGATCGGGGTTCACGAGATCTATAAGGGGTTGGTGACAATCAATGATGAAGGAAAAGATTTAACGGGAATGGTTAAGATTTAGAAACAACATGGATTATCAAAAAGATGCGACAGCGCTTTCGTCTGTTTTGGTGTTGAAGGAAATATAGGCTTAAGACATTTACAAGGATAATTGCACCGATGAGTTTCCAATACAATATTCTTCTTTTCGGTTGCGTACCCTAGGTTATACACCATCCGTTCGGAAGAACATTATATTTGGATTCTCTCGCTAGTTTCAAAATAGAGTATGCATTTCCATATCGCTCATGTTTGACTTTGAGAAGCGCCCGGGCGAACCGGCACAATTCGAAGGCAAAATGGCAATTTAGAAGTGCAAAACACCCATTTCCAAACTAGCTCTTGGTACAACTTAGTCTAGTCGAAAAGGGAATTATTCTTTCTCAAATGGAAGTCACTCAAGAATCTTCAAGGAAAGATAAGTTCATGATGTAATTGAGTGAAAGAAGGAGAATGACTTTCGGACTAGGAATAGTCATCTCATAATACTGGTATCTTATCATCCAGAAAGTTCTATCTAGATGAAGAGTCCGAAAAGAAATCAAAATGGCTATTACTGGAGGGAGAAAGAGAACTTTTGGTGGCTACAAGTGGTAGTTGACCGGTCATCCGGCTGGATAAGGCCTAGAGCAATCGAAGTGGCATCGGTGACTAGTTTCCGGATTCTTTACTCATTCATTTCGTCCTTCTGCTCTTCCCTGGAAGGTTATTGGACTTGTTCAAGCTCCAAGTATATCATCATGTGTCTCGTCGGATCTGCATCTAGGTATTTAACCCTTTCTTTGGCAGCTTGTGAGTTGTTCATCCTAAGATTTTATCTTTAATCTATCCTCTTTAAATCCCTAGTTCTCATATGGGGCTCCTTGATAATACACATGATCGTCCCTGTATTTGATTGCCTTTGATCATATGTATATGAAGATCTTAAATTTCCCCTTTCTATTGTCTCTGTGTGAGAGTTCTTCTTGCCTTCTATTTCACTAGCATAAACCTCTTCTGGTGCCATCCGTAGGAAACTATGGTGCCATCCGTAGGAAACTAACTCTATACTACGATACTAACTAAGTATAACCCCATCTTTTTAATATAGCACTCAACATGACATGATGCATGCTCGGCAGTCTACTATACGTACTATAGTATATAAGACTACAACGAATAGTTAGCACTTCCCAAAACCCGAACATCGAACAGCTTAGTAAAAATCTAACTATTCTACATCCTTATAGGGCTCCGTACTCTCTCGTGTTCTAAATGCACTAAACGTGTTAAGATTTGAAAACAAGCTTGTAATGATGAACTGTTGCCTCCGAACCGCTCCGATACCAGCTGTGACATCCCCTCCGGGATACCCAGGACTCGGTACAGGGGGACACTCGACGCAGCGAGTTACAACAGTTCATCATCTCATACAAGCTAGAATATATACATCATGGTATAATACAACCAGGTTTTCGAAATACAAACATTGTACAGTGGAAGCATAATACATTAATGAAGTTTAACAATCTACGAGTCTTGCAGCGGAAACTTGAACTTTACAACAAAGACCACTAGCGTGATGTACTGAGCCCGTCGTACATCACGATACTCCTCGCTCAGGACGTCGGGATCTGTTCCCACTTGAGGGAACCACCCTCGGAACACGGCTCCTCTTCCGGACCACTACCGTGACGATCGTGGAAGCACGACTCGGTCCTGAAAAACATAACGAACAAACCTTGAGTATTCTAATACTCAGCAAGACCGACCCGTCAACGAGCACGCTAAGGCCGACGCCTAGTATGCAAAGGCTTTACGGCTGTGGAGTTGACTCACTTGCGAAAACAGCTCTAATGGTTGATCCTTACTTTCGGTGTTTTAGCTCAACATTAAGATTCATTAACATCTATGTTTGCAGTCTACAGCTATTGCAATCATGTTTGCAAGACAAGATCACTTTTCGACCAACAATTCTTTCATCTCTCAACCTCATCTTTCAGCTTGATTACTACGATGTGACGAGCTAAACAAGCGGTACTCATTACGGCGAGGGACAGCGATTCGAATCGATTTATACCAGCTGGCAAAACCCGACTACACGACGTATACGCATCCCACCGATCGTATACGACAACCTTTCCCGCTAGCACCTGACGACAGACTAGCCATTTCCAACTCCCCGGAAGTATGGCGACTCCACGACTATCCTCGTGGTCGACCCATCTCCCTCCCGTGAGACTATCCTCTCACCGACAGCCGAGTAAAGAGAGCCGGCTACGCTACATCTCTCGGGGCGATAGGGTACATCAGCTTGCCGGGCCCATGATACCAGCATGTAGTGCGGTACGTTCAAACTTGTTCAACTAAGCCGACAACGGTACGGTCCTTGACCGACACGAGACGGGGCTACCACCTTGCAAGACCTCACCTCCGTCTTGCCCTTTCTCCTACGGGGCCCGTCCGGTCTCAACTTCGTTAACACTCTCATCTCATCATCTTCGAGTCAACACAAAAACGCTTAAAGCCTCCATGCTTTAAGTGCCCTAAGTAGCTACCGTTGCCACTATGAATTAAGCTTAGCCTCTATCGAGCTACCTGTACCAAGTATAGCATAAACAAATGGAAACCTATCTCATGCATCTAGGGTATCAAGCAACTCCTATAACCTAATGCACAATCACGACTCATTACCGTGATAAAAGAAAAGACTTTAAAAACATAGGTGGGATGCACCGGGCTTGCCTGGATTCGAGTTGGAGTTAGCTTCCTTGGTGTGTCTGGTCGACTGCGGCGTTCCCGTCTCCCGTCTCGACCTCGGACGGAACCTCGATCACGCCATGACCTAGGTCGACCAACAATACGTTGCGACTTACAACCATGCATGCATGAATGTACATGAGATGATCATGCAAGAGTTTCCTTAAATGCGTTCATTAACCAACAATTATCGATTCATTATGTTCAGTAATTAACAGCTAACAATTAACAATAACCATGCTCGTTAATTAATACTTAATCCTGGTTATTAATTAACAATTAATCTTGTTTATTAAGTAACAAGTACTCATGTTCATTACTTAACAATTAATCATGTCCATTAATTAACAATTCATGATTAATCCTTAATTAACGATACATAGGGTACTAAATTGGGATCATGAAATGACGGTGTTTAAGTTGAATTGTGGAAAATAGTTTTCACAAACACTTTCGTCTGCAGTATCTCTAATTTTTAAAGAAATTTATTTTTCAAAAACAAATTATACTTAGCATAAAATAATAGCTCCTATTAAATAAAGAAAGGTAATTAATTAAACTATGAAATTATAATTCCTCAAAATATGCATTTGAATACATCATTAAATAGAGAATAATTTTATGAGTCTAATGAACTTTGTTTGACATTTTTCTGATTTTTGTGGAATTTTCTACGAATTTTCGGAATTTGAAAAGAATCTGGAAATTGAATAAAATTTAAAGAGACAGGGGAGCTCACTTGGGCCGAAACTGATTGGGCCCATGGGAGGACGTGGCCCAAACGCGCGTGCGGCCCGGACATGCGCGGCCCAGCCCGAGGCCAGTGCACTGCGGCCATGGCCGCGGTGGCCGGAGCCGGGCGGCGCGCGGCGAGGCTCGCCGGAGATGGGCGGGGCTTGGAGGGAAAGCACCGGCGTGCGGCTCGCAAGCCGGCGGACCCGTGGAGGTGATTCACGGAAACAACAGCTCACCGGAGCGTGCCCATCGGCGGTAATGGCGGAAGAGAGGATTTCGGCGGCGTCTAGCGCCCACCGTACCCCACCAAATGACGGACGGTTTGCTCCCGGAGCTTCACGGGGCACGACGAAGACCGGCATCACGCTAGGGAAGGCCATGGGTGGTCGGAAGTGGGTCCGCACCGCGGATGCGGAGGCGGCGGCACATAGAAGCTCCATAATTTGGTGAAATCTCGTCGAGCTTGCGAGGAACATGCAAGGGCGAGTCATCCAGGGGGTGGAGGAAGACCTTGTGCACGACGGAGACCGAGAATTGGGCGAAACGGAGCACCGTGTGGGGAGAATTTAGAGACGCGGCCATGGCTTCCCGGGTTGGTGCTTCGGGGAAAATCAGCTTCGATCTCATGGGCGGGTAGTCCATGGCGCGGGTGGTGGCCGTGGGGAGGTGCAGCGGGTTCTTGCGGAACCGCCGGTGGCGGTAGCTCGGCGAGGGCGGCCGGAGGTGGCCTCGCCGGTGTGGTGCGAGAGGGGCGGACGGGCGGTTGCGTTGCGTGCGATTTTTGGAGAGAAACGGAAATGAACGCGGCCTGCCTTTTATCCCGATGGGGCAGCGAGTGGAGGTGGCACCGGAGTAGCTGCGTGTCACCGACAGAGGGAGGCGCGCGGCCGAGAGCCTCGCCGCGGTGGCGCCGAGAGGCGGTGGTGGCGCTGGGAGTCGGTTCGGGGAGGAGAAAGAAAGATTGCCTGGGACTCGGTTTGGCATTTTCACAAAAACGTCCTTCTGTTTTTAAGTAATTAAAAAGCATACTTCCAAGGCTTGAAAAATTATGCGAAAATTCAGGGATACATTTGAGAATATTCTGGATCTTTTTCCTTTTAGGACAAAGTTCAAATTCTAAATAAATTTCGAATCAAAAAATTCAAGTTGAAATTAAAAAGAGACGCTTTCATTATTTCTTGTGGACATTTTTACAAAATAAAATAATTTCGTAGCAACTTCAAAAATCTTTTGTTATTATGTTTTACCAACAGAAAATGTTAAACTCCATAATTTACTTGTATTAATTTATCTTTTTACGTTCTTAATTTAACTTAAGTTAATTTGTCATTTCATGTGTATTTCTTAACACACTATGCAACATTTTCTCAAATGCACATGATGACATGCTTATGAATGACATGAAATGCGCTTTGATTTGTTAGGGTTGTTACAGCCCTCCCCCTTATAGGAATCTCGTCCCGAGATTCACGATCGAAGCGACTAGGCGTTGGTACTAAAGATCTCTCGGTAATTGGATCGGAGAAACTCGCTTGCTTCCCGGTAGCTTCAGCTTCTAAGTGATTGCTCCGCTGAATCTTGCGGAACTTGATGGTTCAAGGTCGAGTCACTCGATCCTTGGTGTCGAGCACTCGATCGGTTGTTCATCATAGGTCGGTTCTGGCTATACTCGTTCCCTACCTGTCGTCGGTATACTTATCGATGTTTTTAGACACTTCTTCGCTTGAGACCGGTGGAGCACATTGTGAATTCTTGATAAGTGTGCTGGTAACTCCCAACGATATGCAACTAATCCCCCTCTTTCGGAATTAGAAAGGGTCGATATATCATGGAGCTAACTTGCCTTTGATTCCGGATCGCTGGACATCTTGGGTATGAGATACTTTGAAGATAGACTTGATCTCAAATGCTGAATATCAACTCTCGATGACTCTTATCCGTAGAACTGGTTTGTCAAAATTTAACTCTCTTTAGGTTCTGCTGAGCGAGGCTTATCGGCTCTTCGGCATCTCGTTACTTGATCCGGTCCAGGTATCATTCTCACTTTCCGTTATAACCAAGCTAATACCGTGCGACAGAGCAACGACCATACAAAGCTTGTAACGGTGACATTCCGACATTCTCTTGGTAGCTGTTGTTATATGAAAATTCTGCTAACGGTAGGCATCTTTCCCCATCTTGATTGTATGACAAGACACCAACTTGACGCACATCTTCTAGATATTGGTGGATTCTCTTCGTCGGTCCATCCGTTTGAGGAGAATAAGCTAAGCTTCGAATCAACCTCGTTCGCAATGACTCATATACTCGCTCCCAGACATCCGGATACAAACCGAGCTCCTTGATCCGAGATGATGGTCTTTGGTACTCCATGTAGATAGAGAATGCGGCGATGTATAGCTCTGCATATTTCTCGGCGGTGTACCGAGTATGTACCCGTATGAGGTGAGCTGACCTTGGTCAACCTGTCCACTATGATCCACATAGAGTCGTGCTTCCGTGAAGTTAAGGCTGAGCCGATAATGAAATCCATACTAATATCTTCCCGTTTCTATTCTGGAATACTCATAGATGGAAGTGGACCTGTTTGCTTCCGATGATCCGCTTTCACTCGTCGACCGGTGTTTCACTCACGGGCATACCTTGCTATCTTCCGCTTCATTCTTGTCCACCAAAATCTCTTTTTCAAGTCTTGATACATCTTGTTGGTTCCGGGATGAATTGAGTACTTAGATGTATGTGCCTCCTCCATTATCTTCTTACGAAGTTCCAAGTTCTTAGGCACTACTAGCCTATTCTGGAACCGGATAACACTTTCGTCCTCTTCTCGTAAACTCTTGTCTTTACCCTTCTTGAGTTGTCTTCGATGGGTTCCATACCAGCGTCCTTCTTGGAGCTGCTATCTCTCCTTCACGAATGGTAGGAATAAGAGCCAATTACTCAATATTCCATATGGAAGAACTCGAAGATTAGGCTCACGCATTTCTTCTTTAGATGCTTCGATCAATAGCCGAGCGGTGAGATGGTGGCAATGAGCTTTCCGACTCAAGGCATCGGCTACGACATTGGCTTTCTCGGAGTGATAGTGAATCTCGATCTCATAATCCTTAATTCAAACCATCTTCGTTGGCACCTGTTCGGATCCGCTTGAGTGAAGATTTGTGCGGGAAAACACTTTTGCTCTCATCTACCGATCACACAAGATGTCAATTCGAGGAAAGGAATACCTGTGCTTAATGGTCACCGCACTCACGGTTCGATAATCCACACACAACCTCAAAGTTTGATCCTTCTTCTTGACGAACAATGCTAGACATTCCCGGGTGATGAACTTGGGCGGATATACCTCTTATCCGAGTAACTCCTTTAGTTGCACCTTTACTTCGCCAGCTCATTGGGTGGCATCCGATACTGGTCTTCGATATGGGTGCGGTTTCCGGTTGAAGTTCTCTCTTGAACCTTACTTGCTCGATTAGGTGGTAAACCTGGTAAGTCTCCTGGAGAACATCGGGGTTTCCGTAACGTACGAGAATGTCTTCCAAACTTTTACCAGTACTCTTATCAATCACCGGAAAAGTAGCTTGGGAAGAAGTCAACGGAAAACAATCTCGTCTCGTGAAGAAGAAGAGTTCATGTGACTGCGAAATCATCTATATCCGATGATCGCCTTACGATACTTCATCCATCTCATGCCAAGAATCGCATCCAATCCTTGTCCATTTAAGATTATAAAGGAGGTGGGATAATCCTTACGAATCAACCTCGAGGGTATCTCGGTAGTACTTTGATCTGCAAGTGTATTACCCTAAGGTGATGATATGAGATGTGGATATATCATCTTGTGTGACGGAGGGTTATATTCTTGGACATATCCTCTTGCTGATGAAGTTGCGGTTTGCTCCCAAGTCAAATAACATACTGGCAGCATGATGGTTGATAGAGATCAAACCAGTCATGACTTGTGATCCTTTCGGAATCTCCTCAAATGTGGTGACATTGACACGACCAGTCTTTATCTTATTTTTACTTGCATGATTCTCGCTTTGTTGGTGCGACACCTCCTTGAGCCAAGTGTTCAAGACAACCACCGTTGTAGCAGGGATGATCAGCGGGTTAGGGTGTCGAGGATAAGGACGTATACTCAATGAGTCCGATTGTCGTACCGCTGAACAGGAGAACATCCGTTGCTGATACCGAGGTGACCGTTATAGCATAGGCTCGAACCTCCGATCTGCTGTAGAAATGTAGATCGGACGATATGTGGAAGGTACTTCACTTCCTGTTCACTGGCTGCTCTCTTCTTAGTCTTCTCTTCTTAATGAACACGAAGAGCATCCTCCATAAAACTAACTCCTTGATCCAAATTTAGACTCGTCGGGATGCTTGTTGTCAATATCTATCACTTTCATGCCGAGATCGGGGTTCACGAGATCTATAAGGGGTTGGTGACAATCAATGATGAAGGAAAAGATTTAACGGGAATGGTTAAGATTTAGAAACAACATGGATTATCAAAAAGATGCGACAGTCGCTTTCGTCTGTTTTGGTGTTGAAGGAAATATAGGCTTAAGACATTTACAAGGATAATTGCACCGATGAGTTTCCAATACAATATTCTTCTTTTCGGTTGCGTACCCTAGGTTATACACCATCCGTTCGGAAGAACATTATATTTGGATTCTCTGCTAGTTTCAAAATAGAGTATGCATTTCCATATCGCTCATGTTTGACTTTGAGAAGCGCCCAGGCGAACCAGGCACAATTCGAAGGCAAAATGGCAATTTAGAAGTGCAAAACACCCATTTCCAAACTAGCTCTTGGTACAACTTAGTCTAGTCGAAAAGGGAATTATTCTTTCTCAAATGGAAGTCACTCAAGAATCTTCAAGGAAAGATAAGTTCATGATGTAATTGAGTGAAAGAAGGAGAATGACTTTCGGACTAGGAATAGTCATCTCATAATACTTGGTATCTTATCATCCGGAAAGTTCTATCTAGATGAAGAGTCCGAAAAGAAATCAAAATGGCTATTACTCGGAGGGAGAAAGAGAACTTTTGGTGGCTACAAGTGGTAGTTGACCGGTCATCCGGCTGGATAAGGCCTAGAGCAATCGAAGTGGCATCGGTGACTAGTTTCCGGATTCTTTACTCATTCATTTCGTCCTTCTGCTCTTCCCTGGAAGGTTATTGGACTTGTTCAAGCTCCAAGTATATCATCATGTGTCTGTCGGATCTGCATCTAGGTATTTAACCCTTTCTTTGGCAGTTGTGAGTTGTTCATCCTAAGATTTTATCTTTAATCTATCCTCTTTAAATCCCTAGTTCTCATATGGGGCTCCTTGATAATACACATGATCGTCCCTGTATTTGATTGCCTTTGATCATATGTATATGAAGATCTTAAATTTCCCCTTTCTATTGTCTCTGTGTGAGAGTTCTTCTTGCCTTCTATTTCACTAGCATAAACCTCTTCTCGGTGCCATCCGTAGGAAACTATGGTGCCATCCGTAGGAAACTAACTCTATACTACGATACTAACTAAGTATAACCCCATCTTTTTAATATAGCACTCAACATGACATGATGCATGCTCGGCAGTCTACTATACGTACTATAGTATATAAGACTACAACGAATAGTTAGCACTTCCCAAAACCCGAACATCGAACGGTTAGTAAAAATCTAACTATTCTACATCCTTATAGGGCTCCGTACTCTCTCGTGTTCTAAATGCACTAAACGTGTTAAGATTTGAAAACAAGCTTGTAATGATGAACTGTTGCCTCCGAACCGCTCCGATACCAGCTGTGACATCCCCTCCGGGATACCCAGGACTCGAGTACGGGGGACACTCGACGCAGCGAGTTACAACAGTTCATCATCTCATACAAGCTAGAATATATACATCATGGTATAATACAACCAGGTTTTCGAAATACAAACATTGTACAGCGGAAGCATAATACATTAATGAAGTTTAACAATCTACGAGTCTTGCAGCGGAAACTTGAACTTTACAACAAAGACCACTAGCGTGATGTACTGAGCCCGTCGTACATCACGATACTCCTCGCTCAGGACGTCGGGATCTGTTCCCACTTGAGGGAACCACCCTCGGAACACGGCTCCTCTTCCGGACCACTACCGTGACGGTCGTGGAAGCACGACTCGGTCCCGAAAAACATAACGAACAAACCTTGAGTATTCTAATACTCAGCAAGACCGACCCGTCAACGAGCACGCTAAGGCCGACGCCTAGTATGCAAAGGCTTTCCGGTCGTGGAGTTGACTCACTTGCGAAAACAGCTCTAATGGTTGATCCTTACTTTCGGTGTTTTAGCTCAACATTAAGATTCATTAACATCTATGTTTGCAGTCTACAGACTATTGCAATCATGTTTGCAAGACAAGATCACTTTTCGACCAACAATTCTTTCATCTCTCAACCTCATCTTTCGAGTTGATTACTACGATGTGACGAGCTAAACAAGCGGTACTCATTACGGCGAGGGACAGCGATTCGAATCGATTTATACCAGTCGGCAAAACCCGACTACACGACGTATACGCATCCCACCGATCGTATACGACAACCTTCCCGCTAGCACCTGACGACAGACTAGCCATTTCCAACTCCCCGGAAGTATGGCGACTCCACGACTATCCTCGTGGTCAACCCATCTCCCTCCCGTGAGACTATCCTCTCATTGACAGACCGAGTAAAGAGAGCCGGCTACGCTACATCTCCGGGGCGATAGGGTACATCAGCTTGCTCGGGCCCATGATACCAGCATGTAGTGCGGTACGTTCAAACTTGTTCAACTAAGCCGACAACGGTACGGTCCTTGACCGACACGGACGGGGCTACCACCTTGCAAGACCTCACCTCCGTCTTGCCCTTTCTCCTACGGGGCCCGTCCGGTCTCAACTTCGTTAACACTCTCATCTCATCATCTTCGAGTCAACACAAAAACGCTTAAAGCCTCCATGCTTTAAGTGCCCTAAGTAGCTACCGTTGCCACTATGAATTAAGCTTAGCCTCTATCGAGCTACCTGTACCGAGTATAGCATAAACAAATGGAAACCTATCTCATGCATCTAGGGTATCAAGCAACTCCTATAACCTAATGCACAATCACGACTCATTACTGTGATAAAAGAAAAGACTTTAAAAACATAGGTGGGATGCACCGGGGCTTGCCTGGATTCGAGTTGGAGTTAGCTTCCTTGGTGTCGTTGGTCGACTGCGGCGTTCCGTCTCCCGTCTCGACCTCGGACGGAACCTCGATCACGCCATGACCTAGGTCGACCAACAATACGTTGCGACTTACAACCATGCATGCATGAATGTACATGAGATGATCATGCAAGAGTTTCCTTAAATGCGTTCATTAACCAACAATTACCGATTCATTATGTTCAGTAATTAACAGCTAACAATTAACAATAACCATGCTCGTTAATTAATACTTAATCCTGGTTATTAATTAACAATTAATCTTGTTTATTAAGTAACAAGTACTCATGTTCATTACTTAACAATTAATCATGTCCATTAATTAACAATTCATGATTAATCCTTAATTAACGATACATAGGGTACTAAATTGGGATCATGAAATGACGGTGTTTAAGTTGAATTGTGGAAAATAGTTTTCACAAACACTTTCGTCTGCAGTATCTCTAATTTTTAAAGAAATTTATTTTTCAAAAACAAATTATACTTAGCATAAAATAATAGCTCCTATTAAATAAAGAAAGGTAATTAATTAAACTATGAAATTATAATTCCTCAAAATATGCATTTGAATACATCATTAAATAGAGAATAATTTTATGAGTCTAATGAACTTTGTTTGACATTTTTCTGATTTTTGTGGAATTTTCTACGAATTTTCGGAATTTGAAAAGAATCGGAAATTGAATAAAATTTAAAGAGACAGGGGAGCTCACTTGGGCCGAAACTGATTGGGCCCATGGGAGGACGTGGCCCAAACGCGCGTGCGGCCCGGACATGCGCGGCCCGGCCCGAGGCCGAGCACTGCGGCCATGGCCGCGGTGGCCGGAGCCGGCGGCGCGCGGCGGAGGCTCGCGGAGATGGGCGGGGCTTGGAGGGAAAGCACCGGCGTGCAGCTCGCAAGCCGGCGGACCCGTGGAGGTGATTCACGGAAACAACAGCTCACCGGAGCGTGCCCATCGGCGGTAATGGCGGAAGAGAGGATTTCGGCGGCGTCTAGCGCCCACCGTACCCCACCAAATGACGGACGGTTTGCTCCCGGAGCTTCACGGGGCACGACGAAGACCGGCATCACGCTAGGGAAGGCCATGGGTGGTCGGAAGTGGGTCCGCACCGCGGATGCGGAGGCGGCGGCACATAGAAGCTCCATAATTTGGTGAGATCTCGTCGAGCTTGCGAGGAACATGCAAGGGCGAGTCATCCAGGGGGTGGAGGAAGACCTTGTGCACGACGGAGACCGAGAATTGGGCGAAACGGAGCACCGTGTGGGGAGAATTTAGAGACGCGGCCATGGCTTCCCGGGTTGGTGCTTCGGGGAAAATCAGCTTCGATCTCACGGGCGGGTAGTCCATGGCGCGGGTGGTGGCCGTGGGGAGGTGCAGCGGGTTCTTGCGGAACCGCCGGTGGCGGTAGCTCGGCGAGGGCGGCCGGAGGTGGCCTGCCGGTGTGGTGCGAAGAGGGGCGGACGGGCGGTTGCGTTGCGTGCGATTTTTGGAGAGAAACGGAAATGAACGCGGCTCGCCTTTTTATCCCGATGGGGCGGCGAGTGGAGGTGGCACCGGAGCAGCTGCGTGTCACCGACGAGAGGGAGGCGCGCGGCCGAGAGCTCGCCGCGGTGGCGCCGAGAGGCGGTGGTGGCGCCGGGAGTCGGTTCGGGGAGGAGAAAGAAAGATTGCCTGGGACTCGGTTTGGCATTTTCACAAAAACGTCCTTCTGTTTTTAAGTAATTAAAAAGCATACTTCCAAGGCTTGAAAAATTATGCGAAAATTCAGGGATACATTTGAGAATATTCTGGATCTTTTTCCTTTTAGGACAAAGTTCAAATTCTAAATAAATTTCGAATCAAAAAATTCAAGTTGAAATTAAAAAGAGACGCTTTCATTATTTCTTGTGGACATTTTTACAAAATAAAATAATTTCGTAGCAACTTCAAAAATCTTTTGTTATTATGTTTTACCAACAGAAAATGTTAAACTCCATAATTTACTTGTATTAATTTATCTTTTTACGTTCTTAATTTAACTTAAGTTAATTTGTCATTTCATGTGTATTTCTTAACACACTATGCAACATTTTCTCAAATGCACATGATGACATGCTTATGAATGACATGAAATGCGCTTTGATTTGTTAGGGTTGTTACGGATATACCGACAGTGAGGTGGAACAATTACAGATCGGATTTGACGTACGACGAACGACCGATCAAAATTCTCGATATCAAGGATAGAGTGACTTGTCATCGGACCATTAAGTTCTACATGGTCCAATGGAGTAATCACTCGAAGCTGAAGCTACTTGGGAACAAGAAGAGTTTCTTCGATCAAACTACCCCGAGTTCTTTAGTACCATCGCTTAGTCGTTTCGATCGTGAATCTCGGGACGAGATTCCTGTAAGGGGAGGGCTGTAACAAACCACAGCAATAAAATGCATTCCATGGCATTCATGAGCATGTCATCACATTTTGTTGTGAAATCATTAAGCATTTGGTGTTAATTACAAGCACATAAAATAACAAACTAAATGCAAAAGAAAGGAGGTGTTAAAAAGAAAGAAAATGAGAAGAAAATTCATGTTTAACAATTTCTATAATTTAATTGTCGCAATTGTAGATTTTTGAAAATGTCCTGAAAGGATTTTGATTTATGAAAATAATTACAAGAAATAAACAAAATCTCCTTATTAATTTTAGTTTTGATTTTTTTTGATTCAAAAATGATTTGGAAATTCTACCTGGACTTAACAGGAAAAGTGTCTAAAATATTCTCAAGAACACCCCTGAATTTTTACGGAATTTTTGGAGCCCGGAAGCCTGCTTTTTAATTAGCCGAGAAACCCGGGGGTTTTATGTAAAAATGCCGGGGACCCCTGTGTCACCCTCTCTTCTCTCTTCTCTCTCTCGCGCCGACTCGCAGAGCCGCGCTGGCCGCTCGGCCGCGCCTCCGGCCGCAGTGCCACGCAGAGCTCGTCTCCACGCAGCTGCCTGGCGGCTGCTCCGACCGACCTGCGAGGTGGATAAAAACCCGGCCGAGCTCATCCATTTCCCTCGGCTTCCTTCCGCTCGGGCCGCGCCCTGTCCTCCACCCCGCCCGGCCGCCTCCGGCCACCTTCCGGCGAGCCCCCACCACCAGCCACTCCGCACGCTCGTGCTTGGAACCGCACGTAGCCTCCGTTCCCGACGAGCTGCCCTACACCGAAGATCGAAGCCGTCCTCCCCGCAGCGAGCGACCTCCGACGTGTCCGGCCGCCGCTCCAAAATTCTTCCGCTCCGGTGCGTTATCATCCTCCTTTCTTCTTCCATGATGTGCACAATACTACTCTCTAGTCTCTCGGCCATCTTTTGGTTTCATTTTTCAACCACGGTGGCCGGAATCCGGTTTTTCCCCGAGTCCGACCGCCGGTTCCCCGCGGGCCTCCGATGCGAGCCACTGTTCCGGCCATCCATCGCGTCAACCGTGTTGGCGCCGGTGTAGTCCTTGTTTCCGTGATGCTATAGGAAGAAGCGGCGGGGGATTCCGTGCACCGTGGGCCGCGTGCGACATCGCCGAACGTTCGGTGGAGCCGCACCTCGCCGCCGGCGCCTCTCCGATGGAGCTCATGTGCTCGCGTTGGCTCCGGTAGGTTCGCCGTGTAGCGTAGAGTCCGTTGGCGTCGTCGCGGCGAGCTTTGCTCCACGCCCGGCCAACTCCGGCCGTCGCGCCGCCGCCGGTCGCGCCGCCGCGGCGAGGCCACACCCCGGGCCACACGCTCGTGGGATCGCGTGTGGCTACGCGTGATCGGGTGTGGCCAACCCCGTGGCCCTCCGTGTGTCACGAGAATGGTTTTAAATTTCAAATATTTGTAGAAAATTCAATAAAATTCAGAAAAATGTCAAACCAACTTTGTTTAACTCGGAAAAATGAGATCTACCCATTGGTGAAATAAAATAGTTATTTTGAATAAAATTTATTTATAATTTGTATTTAATCCCTTTCTTGATTAAGGAAAAGCTATTATTTTATGGAAATAAAATGTTAAATTATGGAAAATAATTTTATTCAAGGAAGGAGAGACTGCAGACGAAATTAATAATGAAATTTATTTTTCCAACATTAAACTTAAACTATGTTAATTTATATGATCGCAATGTTTTAACCTTAATCACTTAAAGTAAAATAATTATTTATTGGTTAATAAATCAGATTAATGGGTAATCATTAAACTCAAGTGACCTTAATTAAGTAATTAAGGAAACAACATTAATTAATGTTGATCTTAATTAAACACTGTTAATCAGCTTAAGTAACGTTAATTACTTGTTTAATAAGTAGACTTATCTTTAACTCGTTAATCAACCAAGGTAATTAAACGTTAATCACTATGTTAATGCAAGGCTTAATTCATGAATCTTTGCATCCTCTCATCATATGCATTCATGCACACATGATCGTGATTCGCGATACGTTGCTAGTCGACTAGGTTCGAAGTGATCGAGGTTCCACCCGAGGCGAGTCGAGAGCGGGAATCTCGAAATCGACCCAGCCGCCGAGGAGAGTAACTTCGAACAAACTCAAGGCAAGCCCGGTGCATCCTACCTATGTTTTTAAATATTTTATTTTATCACATAGTACGAGTTATGCTTGTGCATTAGGTGTTAGGGTTTGGTTGACACCCTAGATGCATTATGGTAGGTTTCCGTCTGTCTTGTTCTATACTTGGTACAGGTAGCTCGATAGAGGCTAAGCTTAATTCATAGTGGTAACGGTAGCTAGTTAGGGCACTTAAAGCATGGAGGCTTTAAGCGTTTATGTGTTGACACTAAAGAGGATGAGATGAGAGTGGAAGTGAAGATGTTAATAAGTCGAGACCGGACGGGTCCCGTAGGAGAAAGGGCAAGACGGAGATGAGGTCTTGCAAGGTGGTAGCCCCGTCCGTGTCGGTCAAGGACCGTACCGTTGTCGGCTTAGTTGAACAAGTTTGAACGTACCGCACTACATGCTGGTATCATGGGCCCGAGCAAGGCTGATGTACCCTATCGCCCCGAGAGATGTAGCATAGCCGGCTCTCTTTTGCGAGCTGTCGGTGAGAGGATAGTCTCACGGGAGGAAGATGGGTCGACCACGAGGATAGTCGTGGCGTCGCCATACTTCCGGGGAGTTGGAAATGGCTAGTCTGCTGTCGGTGCTAGCGGGAAAGGTTGTCGTATACGATCGGTGGTGATGCGTATACGTCATGTAGTCGGGTTTTGCCAGCTGGTATAAATCGATTCGAATCGCTGTCCCTCGCGATAATGAGTACCGCTTGTTTAGCTCGTCACATCGTAGTAAATACTGGAAGATGAAGATGAGGGTTGAAAGGAAAAATGATCTATATTGTCTTGTCTTGCAAACTTGGTTGCAATAGTGATAGATTGCAAACCCCAAGGTTAACGAACTTAATGCTGAGCTAAAATACTGAAAGTAAGGACCCACCCTTTAATGCTGTTTTTCGCAAAGGGATAAACCCCACGACCGGAAAGCCTTTGCATACTAGGCGTCGGCCTTAGCGTGCCATGTTGACGGGTCGAGTCTTGTCGAGTATTAGAATACTCAAGGTTTGTTCGTTACCTTACAGGGAATGAGTCGTGTTATCACGACTTGTACGGCAGCTTTCCGAGGAGGAGCAATGTCCGGAGGGAGATTCCCTTCGGTGGGAACGTATTCCCACACCTTGATGAGAGAGGACCGTGATGCACGAAGGGCTCGAGTACATCACGACGTTTGGTGAAATCTTTTGAGTTGTATTATAAATAAGCTTCCGCTAAAGACTCGTAGGATGTTAAATTCCAATAATGTTATCTTTCCGTTGCACGAATGTTTGTATTTTGAAAACCTGGTTGTATTATACCATGATGTATATATCCCGACTTGTATGAGATGATGTTTCTGTTGTAACTCGCTTCGACGAGTGTTCCTCTGTTCCGATTCCCGGGTATCCCGGAGGGGATGTCACAAAGCTTTGTTGAGATCCGTATAATCGACACACATTCTTAATTCTTAAGTATTCTTCTTTGGTACAAGGACGGGATTCCCAAGCCAATCTGGATGGTACACCTCCCTCATGAACTTAGCTTCTAACAATCTAGTTAACTCCTTCTTAATGGCCTTCTTGCGGTCTTGAGCAAACCTCCGGAGCTTCGCTTGATCGGCTTCGTATCGAACGCACTAACGAGTGTATGCTCAATCTTCTCCCTAGGAACACCCGGCATGTCGGAAGGTTGTCATGCAAAGATATCCTTATTTTCCTAGAGGAAAAGAATGAGCGTGTTTTCCTATTTGTCCCCCAAGTCAGCCCCTATATGGGTGACCTTGGATGGGTCCGACTTATCAAGCTGAATAGTTTTGGAAGCAATCGCATCGGTCTTCGCCTTCTTCTTGGCAATCTTCTTGGCCGGAACATCGTCTTCCAACCTTGCCTGCGCTTCTAGAGTTTCAGCCGCTTCTCGATTTCTCGCCGTTCTTCCTCCGAATCGACCCGAGAAGCCAATTCAGTGCTATGTACCTCACAAGCTAAATCGGTCTTGATATCGGACCGAAACGATAAGACCCCATTTGGTCCTAGCACCTTCGACATCAAATACCGATAATTGGGGATAGCCATAAACTTCGCCGAGCTAGTCTTCCAAGTATTGCGTGATATGTCTGAATCGATGTCACCTACCCGGAAGATAATATTCTCCCTTCTGTAATTCTCCTTTGTCCCAAAGGTCACCGGCAGAGAAATCTGCCACAATGGATAACTGTTTCGACCGGGTATTATACCATGAAACAACGAAACACTGCGATCCAAGTCCGCCACAGAGAGGCCAAGCTCTAGGAGGGTTTTTGCAAAAAGGATGTCCAAGCAACTTCCCCCATCAATGAAAGTTCTCTTCAATCGTACCTTCGAACAATAGGAGCCAGAATAAGCGGATATCTACCAGCTTTAGGCAGCACCTCCGGATGATCGGCCCTGCTGAATGTGATCGGCACCTGCGACCATCGTAGATATTCGGGGGTAGCGGGAGCAATGGTGTTAACTTCTCTCGAGCGCCAACTTCTGCTTTCTCTTCGACTTGTATGCATCCGGGCCTCCGTGGATGAAGTTCACCTCCCTTGCCGGCTCCTGGAAGCCTCCATCATCTTCGTTATCATCATGTTCCTTGTCTTTGCCCTTATCCTCCCGCTGGTTCCGATGTCCAGACCGGGGTGCTACCTTTAAAGCGAATTGAGCGAACGGTCTTAAAAGGAAGCACTCCTTGGCTTTATGATTCCCATTATGAATCATGCAAGGGCCTTCCAATGAGTGTCTCAAACGAAAGTCGTTCTCTCGGACCTCTCTTAGGAGGTGCCGGCCGATCCCCTCCATGAGATTGGTCGACAACTGCAACAAGGTGATCTGCCTTGCGCTTGTTCTTCTTGGATCCAGACCGGTTGCCTTGGTCATGCTTCGGCTCCTTCCCTTTGTTCCCGTGAAAATTGACCACATTTGATTCTCCAGCGAGCATAGTCATCTGCTATCTTGAAGCACTCGACGCCGTCATGGTAAGGTTTCGATTACGCCTTCTAATCTTGTGAACTAATGCTTCACTCCGGACGCCTGACTTGAAATGCCACAATTATTTGTTGATCGGGAACATTGGGGATTAAGGCTTTCTTGTTACGTAAACGCTCGATGAACTCCGTAAGGGTCTCATCGGGCTTCGCTTCAACTCGTTGAGGTCGAAGTTGTTTCCTGGCTTATCACAAGTCGCCTCGAAAATTCTCCACGAACTTTTTGGTAAGGTCGCCCCAAGAAGAGATAGATCTCTCGGGTAGAGATTGTAACCACAAGCGTCCAGCCTGCTCCATGCACATGGGAAGATAATTAGCTAGCACAAAAGTATCCCCTCCTGCTGATTGGATGGCAGTAGTATACATACGAAGCCACTTGGCAAGAGGCGCTTTGCCATCATATTTGTCAATGGTCCCGGGCTTAAATCCCCGGGGTATTTGCAAATGCGTGGATCCCACGTAAAAGCTGGGATTATAGAGTACTCATCGTCTTCTAGACCGGTCCGGACCAGTGACGGTGAGTGCGGACGAGGGTAATGTCGGTAGTTGTGATCCTTGTCGTCATCGGAGTAATCATAGTAGCGATCGTCCCGATATCCGTTCCCCGAACCATCCCGGCGATCATTGTTGTTTTGCTCCGTAGGTTGTGTAGGAGGAGGTGGAGGAGGAGGCCGATGAGGACATCCTCCATTATTACCCGCCGGCAAAGACGCAACAAGGATGGGCTAGTCCCGGTTGTAGCTCGGGCGGCGACCGTGTGAGCCTCTCGAATAATCCCACCTTGCTTAGCTTGGGAAGAGGAAACCACCTTAAAAGGGAGAGCCACCCTTCCCCTACCGGACTAGTCTTTTAGTGAGATTGGGCCTTTCCCCGAGTGGGTGCGCCGGAGTTGCGGTGCTAAGATTGCGGGGGCCAAGTCGTGTGTAACCGAAGCCGGATCGGTGTGTCGTGCTACCGAGTTGTGGTGCTAAGACCGCAGGTTCAGGTCGCGGATCTAGAATCGGGTCGGTGTGTCGCACTTTTCCAACCCCACCGGGCCAGGATGTATCATTTGGTATCGAGCTGGACCCATGTTAAGAAGGGGGAATGATGAGGACATCCTCCATTATTACCCACCGGCAAAGACGCAACAAAGATGGGCTAGTCCCGGTTGTAGTCGGGCGGCGACCGTTTGAGCCTCCGAATAATCCCACCTTGCTTAGCTTGGGAAGAGGAAACCACCTTAAAAGGGAGAGCCACCCTTCCCCTACCGGACTAGTCTTTTAGGGAGATTGGGCCTTTCCCCGAGTGGGTGCGCCGGAGTTGCGGTGCTAAGATTGCGGGGGCCAGGTCGTGTGTACCCGAAGCCGGCTCGGTGTGTCGTGCTACCGGAGTTGTGGTGCTAAGACTGCAGGTTTAGGTCGTGAATCTAGAATCGGGTCGGTGTGTCGCACTTTTCCAACCCCACCGGGCCAGGATGTATCGCAGGCGGTGGCGCCGCCCGACGGTCATTATCGTTTCGTCGGGGCTCCTCGTCTCTATCTCTCGTTATCTCGTCCCCGTCAATCTCTCGCTATCACGCCGATCATCTCTTCTTGACCGGTCATCGCAGTGGGCATGTCGACTTCCATGCTCTCGGTGATCATTGCATGGAGGATTTCTACCCGGGGCGGCGCCGAAGCGACCGGCCCATGCCTAGGCGAACTAGTTATCCGAGGGTGGGGTGGGGCGGGATCCCGTGGACGATCGTCAATATGACCGGTCCGTCGTCGCTCATCTTATTCTCGTCTCCTGCGTTCCTCCGCCCTCTCTCGCATGACGGTCGATAAGCACATTACGAGCATCACGATTGCCATTGAGCGGTATACGTAAATCTTGGTCTACGACCGGTTCGTGCTCATCCGCAATTGGAGTATGTCGAGGCCCAAGTCTTCCTCCGGAAGAAGCTCCTTCAGACCGGGCTCTTGCGGGCTGTTCCGAGTGAGAACGCAAACGACTTGAAGATTCGAGTCTTGTCATGGACGAGCTGATTTGTTTGTAAAGCAGCCGCGTCCACCAAGCTCAAAGCGCGTTGTAGCCCCGACGTTGAGTTGAAGACTTCCTCCGGTATTGTCTCGAGACTTTGTTTTATCCCCACAATGTTGTGGATCGGCGACGTGAAAACTCGGGCGCCATTTAATTCAACCTCCATGGAGCTCGGATCCAATGCCCCGCCTACGTGAACGGTGGCGTCTCCCACTGCGGCATCCACGTCGGCTCGTTATAACCCGGCGATGTTTCCGCCGGGTCTCCGGACCGCTCCGGCAGATGGCCCATTAGCGGGCGCGGCCGTAGCAGGAATACTTCCTCCATCTTGACTAGTGCCAACGATGTTTGCGCGAGGGTTTGCAGCTGAAGGTCACGCGGGTGGATCTTCCACGTTCGCTCCGTTTGCTTCGCGCCGGCAGCGATTTGCATCGTCTCTCACCGTCCTAGCCTCTTCGGCGGCAGCTTCCTCGGGAGTGAGTTCTTGAAGAATTGGACCCGTCATGAATACTTGGAAGAAGGCTGGAGATCCTTCCTCAAAGTCATTATCGAGCTTGAAAGAGCTGCACGTCGTCGCAGACCGGGTACCGGTCCGAGGCGTAAGCGGTCTAATGATTCGCGCTAAAGCCACGTCGGTCCCGGTGGGTTTCATGTATGAGATTTCAACAGCGTCGGGGATCGCGCTTCAAAAGTCGTGGCCTGATCCCGAATCGGGTTCATCAAGCATATCTTTCCGGTGGAATCAGCTTCAAAGTCGAGGGACCCGAAGCGGATCTAAAAGCCGGGCGCGAAGTCGACGTGGAACGAAGAAGCCATCGAACTCGCTGGAAACTCGCCGTGACCCCTACCCGGCGCGCCAAATGTCGAGTCTTAAACTCGCACTAGTACTACCCGGTCCCTCACGAGCGTAGAATTCGATGGTGCAATACACAAAACACACAAGAACACACGATTTTAGACAGGTTCAGGCCTCTCGAAGGAGAGTAATACCCTACGTCCTGGATGTTATGCATTGCCTTTAGCAGATTGCTAATTGCAAGATGTCGGAGCCTTTTCGGGGGTCCCTGCTCCGCCTTATATATCCGGAGGAGCTAGGGTTACATGCAGAGTCCTAGTCGATTACATGGATTACATATGCGGCAACTTTATCTCTAAGCTTTCCTTATTGATTCGGAGTCCTAACAGATTACAAACTATTCTTTTACTTGTTGCTCAAGTCGTCGTACGTCGGTCTTGACGCCCGCCTTATTTCCATACCGATATGTGGAATCTTCCGATATTCCATACTGGTTAGGAACCACTCTG
The DNA here is from genome assembly GCA_031894775.1 of Chloris gayana. NCBI lineage: Eukaryota > Viridiplantae > Streptophyta > Magnoliopsida > Poales > Poaceae > Chloris > Chloris gayana. The sequence goes on from JAUNZO010000344.1 coordinate 5,018,291, forward strand.
TGGACCCTCTCCGCGATCCAATCTTCATTGATTCATCCCCGTATCTCTAATTATCCATTCCTTTATCATCTCGTATACCCGTAAGGTAACTATACGACAATATGAAGGCAAGTGTTGAATGATGTCCTGAATGTTATGATGCAACCATGATGGTTCAAATATCTTCGTGTCACCTACCATGATTAGTAGAAAGCAAGAACAAACACAATAATTTGTATGCTCCTATCAACTACTAGGATGTGTCATTGTTTTTCTCTCAAACTAATTTGTTCAAACAAGCCCTTGCAAGTTCTTACCTTGCTCAAGAGGTGGTGATGGTAACCAACAAGTCGAAACCATTCAAGAAAGTGTATCGGTGCCGTGGCAACAACACCTGTCAAACTCTAATCGAATATGTGGAGTTGTAGGTGGGCTGAAAGTAATGCACAAGGAAAGCTAGTACCACGTTAGTTAAAAGCAAGTTGAATAAGTGTTCAGTGACGGTACCGTGCTGGTCCTAGGCTAAACCATTATAGAGACGCGAGCCTAGACACAAATGATGTCACACAAAGCAAATGAAATAGGTCGAACCAGCAGCCATTACGACTCACTTTTCTTCTCTCTTTTTCTTTTCTTTGATGTACCGCTTTGTCTTTTTTTCTAGCAGATTCACACGCACTGTTTTGAAACAGTAGATATCTCTTTGATGATTGTGACACGCTCGGATGGAATTTTGGTGCAAGGTCAGATCCGTCTGGAGGATAAAAACATAAACTTTGTAGATTGTGCTTATGTATACAAATCGGACCTGTGATGATAAAAATATGGCCTTTTTATTACCGACCAGAATTTGCTCCGTGAATTGTCTAGATATTGAATTGATTTCTTTCTTCTAGATGCAAATCGAGAGATGGACAAAGATAAATTAGGTGTGGGACAACATGAAACAAGTCTGATGGTGGTGATGGATAATTTGATGGTTCTATAGGTGGAAAAAAATTATGATGGCAGCAACGGTCGATCAAGTGGTGACTAGAACATGAATAGAACTCGAAACTCTAGTGGTGAGTAGAACACTAAGACCAGCAACACGACACGACGATGCAACCACAAACTCAACAAGAATTAACTAATTAGTAATAGCAAAAGGCCCAAAGTGTTTCTAGGTAAATAAGATTTGATCGAATGAACTAAACTCACAAAGGTGGGGTTCTGAATGAAGTAGAACAGATGGTCTAGTCGACGCACGCGTCGACAAGGTAGTAGCAATGGCTAAACTAACAAAACATGGCCGGCCCTCCACGCCTTTGAGCACCTCTCTAGCCATATCCTCATCATATCCATGGTTCCTAACAATAATTAAATCATTAGGTATTCTCAAAACTATATAAGGAAGGCATTAGAAATGAGCTCACCAATAAATTCCAAATTCTCGCTTGAGCTCTCATGATTGAATCATGAATATCAAATGAGGGAGTGTTGGTTGTATCTCGTACGGGTGATGTCCTCATCGGGGAATACTTATAGAGTCCCGGGGATTTGAATCATGAATATCAAATGAGGGAGTGTTGGTTGTATCCGGCACCTCGCTTCATCATACCCGGCTGGAGCATCTTCTTCCGGCGTTTACCCAACCGCTCCGGATCGGGAAGAGATGTTTCGTTGGTTGGATTGGTGCTATTTTCATTGAAGGACTATCCTCGGTGTTCTTGTCTCTTGAGTGGTTGAACTATCCTTCGATGAAACTCCAAAGCACCGTTTCGACCGTGACGCCTTTGACTTCCTTCATATGTTTGATACTAGCCAAGAGGACGAGCAGTTCTTCATCTTCTTTGAGGCTCTCTTTGATGTCTTTGGTTTTCCAAGAGGAGAGTTCCCGAGCAAGGGGAAGAGTGGGCTGAGGGTTATCACGGATAAACCACTCATTCTTCCGATTGGCCAAGATTTTTTTAAGGGATAAGGGGAAATATTCCTTAGCACTCCAAGCATCGTATCCCTACTCCTCCTACTACGGAGCGGTTGGTTGAAGTGGGAGCGGGCGGACTTGGAATAAGTACCGAAAAAGTTTGAAGTGGGGGATTCCAAGAAAAGCTTCGCAAAGATGGATGAAAAAAAGCTATTTGGAGGATGGAATTAGGATTCAGATCACTAATTCCCACCAAGTAAAAGAAAAGTAACCCTCCAAAAAAAATAGCAGGGGAGATCGAGGCCACGAAGGAGGAAAGATTTAAATACCAACTGTTAGGAGTCGTCTATCCCCCAAGGAATTTGACCAGGAGTAGGAGCACTCTAGTAGAGATTGGGTTGTGGGGGAAGGTACCCGTTCGGAACCATTTCATTGAGAGACGCTTCGGTGATTTTGCTATCACCTAGTTCTTGGACACCGTAAGGGAGCCGATCATAGGGAACCCGGATGAAGACGAAGGATTGGCGGCTGATTTCTTCTTGCCCATCTTGAAGATCGAAAAAAAACTTGAAGATTGGTTTATTTGCGAAAGAAGGAGCGCAATCACGATGTCCGAAGAACAAGGAGATGTGGTGGGTGCGTGTGGAATTTCGGGAATGGGTTTGACCTAGGTCGACCCTTCATTTCTTTTATTGGTACCCGAGCTCGGGCTCGAGGCTGGAAAGTCATTGGGTCGTTTTTTACAGCCCAATAAATTTAGCATTAATGATTTATGTTCGTTAAAGGCTTGATTGTGCAATTATGACCTAACGGTCATAAAGATTAAGTCGACGTGATTATTATGATCATGGGGGTTTTTGCGAATAAAAAAGCGGTCTCGAAATATGCAATTTTCAGATATTGAGTTAATATAGTGCCAAACTTAATCATTTGGCGCTATAGAAGAGTTAGATTGGAGATAATTTGGACCCTGCCTAACTCTGTTTTGATAATGGATGCCTTAGGCTATGGGTGTTAATCATCCGGCTGATTATAGGCCTTGGAGACTCGAGTCGATGTGAGAAAAAGGGAAAAAACTGGTCCGATCAACCAGAATTTTGGTTCTTAGTTAAGTTTAACTAAGTTAATTATGAATTCAGACCGATTTGGGCGGCATGTTATTTAAATTTGGTATGAATCTCCAGGAGATATGAAGCTATGACTGGTATGATCGGTCTAAATATATGTTTTTGCTAAAAATTGATCTGGTATAAAATATAGTGAATATAGCCTCTCAAGAAAAACTCTTGCATTATTTAAAAGGAGTTCAAATGATCCAAGAGTCGGGGCTATACTCAATTGGGTGCACCTGAACGGTGCAACGTGATTCAAAAAGGGTCCGAAGAGGTCGCGGGAAACAATAAATTGAAGAGGTTGAATTTTGAAGAAAATAATGAAGAATCATCCAATAGACTCTTGCATTATTCGAAATGAGTTCAAATGATTCAAGAGTCGGGGCTATACCCAATTGGTGCACCTCATTCTTAAAGAGCGGTCCGTGAAAATCACAGGAAATATACATAAATTTTTGCATACCGAATTGGATGATATGGAAGAAAAAAAATGCTATTTTTTGGCTTTTTTGAAGTCATCCGGAACAGAAAATAAGTATTACGGAAGATTAGAGTTCTATTGAATTTTACCATGGAATCGGACCAACACGTGTAAGACTGGTCGGTCTTATTCAAGGTCAATCAAAAATTACTCTGGGGCTGCTATCGTATACTTACCTTACAGGTATACGAGATGATAAAGGAATGGATAATTAGAGATACTTGTGATAAATTAATGAAGATAAGACTAGCAGCAAGGGCCCACGAGTGGCCCCGACCAGTATGGAATAGTAGAAGATTCCATATACCGGTATGGAAATAAGGTGGGCATCAAGACCGACGTATTATGACTTGAGCAACAAGAAAAAGAGTAGTTTGTAGTCTGTTAGGACTCTAGATTAATAAGGAAAGCTTAGAGATAGAGCCTCCAAATATGTAATCCATGTAATCGACTAGGACTCGCATGTAACCCTAGCTCCCCGGATATATAAGGCGAGAGCGGGGACCCCCAAAAACTCTCTAACAACTCGCAATAAGCAATCTGCTAAAGGCAATACATAACATACAGGAGTAGGGTATTACTCTCCATCAAGAGGCGTGAACCTGTCTAAAATCGCGTGTTCTTGTGTGTTTCGTGTGTTGCACCATCGAATTCCACGCTCGTGAGGGACCGAGTAGTACTAGTGCCGAGTTTAAGACTCAAAACTTATCATGGGAGTTGCAAATTGCTGTTTGGCCTACTCGTCTTGCTCGGAGTTAAGCTCCATGAGTACGGAGGAAGTTCGGATCCTAAGGAATTCTCTATCCGTTATAAGATCGCAGTTGAATCTACTAGAGGAGGCGAAGCAATGAAAGCTAGAGCACTTCCGCTTGCTTTGGAAGGGGTTGCCAATACATGGTAGTCTAGACTCCTAGTTGGCTCCATCGATTCTTAGGGTCAACTCAAGAAAGCCTTGTCGATGCATTTCCGAGGAGCTCACCAAAAGGAGGTCAATGGTGTTGACTTGGCTGCATGCTTGTCAAAGGGAGGGCGAGTTGTTAGCCTAGTTCGCTAAGAGGTTCATGCATCTAACATGTCAAGTAGCTGATGTGCCCGAGCCGATCATCATAGTCTATGGAAAGGGGGCTTCATCCCAATGCTACATGCAGAAGGATCATGGAGAAACAGCCTAAGACTCTTGATCATTTGCTTCGCATTCTAGAAGGGCAAGTCGAGTTGAAGAGGATGTGCAGAATGAGAAGGTTGGCGGAAGACCTCAGCTCGATCGAAGGGGAGAAAAACGCCCCGAAGACTTTTTCCACGATGGAAACCCTTACAAAATGTCAAGAAGGTACGTATATAATGTGAAGCAGGAGTACTCTCAACAGCATGAAGGGTAGGCTTCGGTATATTCACTAGAGCCTGCATCTTTAGACCATTTCGAGGTGAAGGTCGTGGCGAGGGTCCATCGGGGAGTAGACCTCAAGTCTTCTTTTGTTACTTCCATGGTCCAAGGGTGAATCACACGACAAATCGCCGTGAAGAAATCAAGGATATGCCTGCAGCTAGGCAAAGGGGGCATTCCGAAGGACCTCGCTCGGTGATGCGGAACAATCGTTATATGCCTCCGTCTACACCACCCGGGCATTACCACCACCGCCACCTTTGCCGTTACCACGGCCGTATGTGCCTCCTTATGAGTTGTCTCAACCTACCCACGTGGTACCTTCAATGCAACAAGACCAGGCTTCCTCAATCTCAGGAGCTGCTAGACCCTCAAAGGTGCAGCAACCACCGCAAAGGGCGGTGCACTAGTTGGCAATAACTCATCCGAGACAATATGACCGTGGTCAAGGTACAAGGGGTCAATTATGATGATAATAGGAAGAAATGGTAGAGACTTCCTGTCTAAGAGGCAACACAGAGAATATGTTTGGCAAGTTTCTCATGTTGTAGCATGCCCTCTTATTGGGTTGCATCGTTGGATGGATGTCCCAATCGCCTTCTCGGCGGCTGATTTTAGGCCAATGATCTTTCCGCTTGATGATGCGTTTGTTATGAGAGTCGATGTGCACAACGTTCTTATTGATGGCGGCAATTCAGCCAATGTCTTGCTATGGAGTACTCTAGAGAAGATGGGGTTTTCTCGATCTGACTTGCAGCCATCTTATACTCCTCTTCAAGGCTTCGGGGAGAGCCTATTTGATGCGGGGGCTTGCGTGATATTCTCGTCGTAGGATCTAGGGAACTTCACTCGTGCAACCTGAAGAACCGATGGCACCAATAGCTGCTCGAACAGCCACCTGTGACAAATGATTTCGCCCAACCACACGCTTTGGTCGATACCTAACCTGAACCACACAAGGTAGAGGCAATGCTCTTGCAAATCACAAGGAAACACAAGAACAAATGGTAGAGAAAGACTCCCAATCCTCAAGGGGGTAGCAATGGCACAACCCTAAGGATAAGAGCATTTGGCTTTTCTCTATTTTCTCGAGTTCAATTCGTGGTTAGGGTTTCCACTAGGTGTACAAGAATTATTTATACTAGGAACACCCCTCCTAGTTGGGCTAAACCGAAGTTACATGGACCTGGAGATTTCGGTAAGCAAAAGTCGCACAGGAAAGAAAAAAGAAACACAACGTTCGGATCGGACAGTCCCATCCGATCGAAAGGAACGTGCTCCGAAATGAAACGGGTCCGGAACAGTCTTCACCAAAATGAGCATAACTCCATCCACAAAGCTCTAATGAAGGTGCCGTTTGTTGCATCTAAAAGTAGACTTCATAAACTTTCAATCCATATATAAAACATATGATGATCTCCTCCAAAATAATATAGAATTGGTCCGACATTTGCATAATGCTTCAGCCCTTTGACTTTAACTTGCTCTCTTGGGGTGTCAAGTGGCCTCCACGCCCTACACTTGTGCTTCAAACCTGAGAACAAGTAATTTACATCCATTAGGTAGTACATAATTCTTAAGAGAACCATGTTCACAATCATTAATGAAAGATTCACCTCATGTTGTAGTTGTTTCATTTTGGCCCGAGTCATTGGTCTCATAAGGCGTAGTCATGAGGCTGAGTGTCTTGATCAACATTTGTCAATGGCGTGTCATGGGAGATGTCATCATCATCGTCCCCTTCTTCAAAAAGAGACGACCTCGACTCTGATTTTTCATGACCATAGAATGGAGACAAATCAGCAACATTGAAGGTTTCGCTGCATATTCATCTCCCGGAAGATCAATCTTGTAGGCATTATGATTTATTCTTGTAAGAAACTTGAATGGACCATCACCTCGAGGCAATAACTTGGATTTTTGTTTCGCCGGAAATCTGTCCTTCCGAAGATGAACCCAAACAAGATCACCGGGCTCAAATATCATCTTCTTGCGATTCTTGTTTGCCTTGGCAGCATAGTACCTTGATTTCTTCTCAATCTCTTGCTTTGTCTTCAAGTGTATTTTCTTCACATAATCTGCCCTCTTGGAGGCCTCCATATTTGCACGCTCTTGAAGTCGAAGTGGCAGCAAATCGAGTGGTGTAATGGGTTTGAAACCATAGACAACTTCAAATGGGTACATTTGCGTTGTTGAACGGACTGCCCTATTGTATGCAAACTCAACATGTGGCAAGATATCCTCCCACTCCTTTACGTTCTTCTTGATCATTGTTCGCAGCAGCATGGAGCGAGTACGGTTCACCACCTCTGTTTGTCCATCAGTTTGTGGGTGACAAGTTGTTGAAAACAACAACTTTGTCCCAAACTTAGCCCACAAAGTCTTCGAAAATTAGCTCATGAACTTCACATCACGGTCCGAAACAATGGTCCTCGGCATGCCATGCAATCTCACAATTTCCCTAAAAAAGAAGTTAGCTACATGTGATGCATCATCGCTCCGATAACAAGGAATAAAATGTGCCATTATAGAGAACCTATCCACAACAATAAATATTGAATTCCTCCCCTTCTTAGTTCTTGGTAAGCCTAAAACAAAATCCATGCTTATGTGTTCCCAAGGTGCATTTCGTGTGGGGAGTGGGATATACAAACCGTGGGGGTTCAGTTTTGATTTAGCCTTGTGGCAAGTTGTGCATCGCTGCACATACCGCTCCACATCACACCTCATCTTTGGCCAATAGAAGTGATCACTCGACAACAAGTAGGTCTTTTCTCTTCCAAAGTGACCCATCAATCCACCCATGTGTGATTCCTGCAATAAAAGCAAGTGAATGGACGAATCAGGAATACACAAGGCTCGGAACAAGAATCCATCGTGCAAATGGTACTTGTCCCACCCCTTTTGTCCTTGACATTTCAAGTATGGTTCTGCAAAAAAAGGTCAGCAACGTATAATTCCTTTATGCTCTCTAATCCTGGAACCGTGACTTCCAATTGATAAAGCAAAACACATTTTCGTGATAAGGCATCAGCAACAACATTTTCTTTCCCTTTCTTGTACTTGACAATGTAGGGAAAAGACTCGATGAACTCAACCCACTTTGCATGCCTACGATTCAATTTTGATTGGCCTTTCCAAGTATTTTAAAGCCCCATGATCAAAATGAATGATAAATTCTTTAGGCCAAGGATAATGTTGCCATGTTTCAAGCACACGAACTAGAGTTTACAATTCTTTATCATAGACAGGATAGTTCAGCTGAGCGTCACTAAGTTTCTCACTAAAGTATGCTAGGGGTTTTCCTTCTTGCATCAAGACACCTCCTATGCCTATCCCACTAGCATCATATTCTATCTCACAAGATTTCTGAAAATCAGGTAAAGCAAGCAATGGCGCTAAAGTTACACAATTGTTAAGCTTGAAAAGCAACTTCTTGTGACATATCCCACACGAATTCAACACCCTTCTTTGTTAGCTCGTTCAATGGGGCTACAATGGTGCTGAAATTTTTCATAAAGCGCCGGTAGAAGCCAGCAAGACCATGAATACTTCTCACTTGGCTCACATTTGTTGGAGTAGGCCAATTTTTGATAGCTTCGACCTTGGATTCATCCACCTCTACTCCCTGTCCTGAAACAACAAAGCCCAAGAACACGACCTTGTCGCACCTTGTCGGTGCAAAAGGTGCACTTTTCTAGGTTAGCATACAACTTTTCAGATCTAAGCACCTCCAACACTATTTCGATGTGTTTAACATGCTCTTCCACGGTGTGGCTGTATATTAGAATGTCATCAAAATAAACAACCACAAATTTTCCAATGAAAGCCCTCAAAACATGATTCATCAAGCGCATGAAAGTGCTAGGTGCATTAGCTTACCCAAAAGGCATAACTAACCAGTCATACAAACCAAACTTAGTTTTAAAGGTTGTTTTCCATTCATCTCATTCTTTCATTCTAATCTAATGGTCTCCACAACGTAGGTCAATTTAGAGAAAATAACAACACCACTAAGTTCATCAAGCCTAGAAATAGGATGACGATAACGGATAGTGATATTGTTAATAGCTCTATAATCAACACACATTCTCCATGTTACCATCTTTCTTTGGAACTTAGCCAAGGCCGGTCTTCCCAAGTATCGCATGATATGCTGAATCAATATCAGCCACCTGAAGATGATGCTCTCCCTCCTGTAATTTTCTTTCGTCCCAAAAGTCACCGGTAGAGTAATCTGCCCCAAAGGATAACTGTTTCGACCGGGTATTATACCATGAAACGGCGAAACGCTACGATCTAAGTCTGCCACGGAGAGGCCAAGCTCGCGCAGAGTTTTAGCAAAAAGTATATCTAGGCAGCTCCCCCATCAATGAAAGTTCTCTTCAGGGCGTACCTTATGGACGATAGGCTCCAGGATGAGTGGTTATCGACCAACTTTAGGCAAGACCTCCGGATGATCGGCTCGCTGAACGTGATTGGCACCTCCGACCATCGCAGATACTCTAGGGTTGCAGGAGCAACAATGATAGAACTGAAGTGCCCGATCTTTCGATGAGTGGAGATAATTTCGATTTGGTGGGAGTAGACCCTCACGATCCGACTACGACGAGAGAACCCGAAGCGCCAACGCAATCGCTGAACCAACTCCCGATGGTTACCAACCTTGCTGGTGCAAGATTAGCCCGACCACGAAGATCAATTCCTGTTATGCAATCGAAGAACAAACAAGAATATGAAGCGAGCAATCTGAATATCACTCGAAGGTGGAGTTCTGAATCACACGAAGACAGCGCGTATTTGCGCGTGTTCGAGAATAGCTAAAGCTAGATGTAAAACAAAACTCAAGTCTGAAAATAAAAGAGGAGTCTATCTAAATAGGGGACGCAGCCCCTAGCGGCCGGGAGGGGCGACGCGCTACGCGTACCCGCGGGTACTGTTCACGCCTAGGGTTGTGAGGGTTGGGCCTCCTGTTGGGCCAACTGCTATTCTTCCGGCCCTTCGTTCTTCGGTAGCATGATGTAGTTCAATTCTCTTGCACGGGCCCGAGTAATTGGCCCAGGTGGAAGGAGTGGCGCCCGGACCGGGGCTGGTCCGGAAGATGGCGCAGGCGACGTCTCTCCGTAAGGTGGCGCCCGGCGTGGAGGATCATCCGGAAGCGCCGGAGAAGGTTCTGCTGGTGTAGATGTACTCGTGTTGTAGTTGGTGTCCTCATCATCCTCCCCTTCTTGAACTGAAGTCGTCCTCGACGGCAACTCCTCATCTTCTCCCGCATACGGTTTCAAATCTGCAACATTAAAACTAGTGGAAACACCAAACTCCGCAGGCAGGTCAAGGATATAAGCATTATCATTAATCTTGGTTAGCACTTTAAAAGGACCAGCAGCACGAGGCATCAATTTAGAACGGCGCAAAGTAGGAAAACGATCCTTTCTCAAATGCAACCAAACCATATCACCAGGTTGAAAAGTAACAAGCTTTCTACCTTTACTACCAGCAACCTGATATTTAGTATTAGCAGCAGCAATGTTGTGTTGTGTCTGTTCATGTAAATTAATCATGTGTTCAACATGTGCAACAGCATCAATGTGTGGGGCGTCCGCAGCATCAAGTGAAAACAAATCAATAGGTGCCCGAGGAATGTAACCATACACAATCTGAAAAGGGCACATCTTTGTAGAAGAATGCGTTGCATGATTATAAGCAAATTCAACATGAGGCAAGCAATCTTCCCAACGTTTCAAATTTGTATCTAAAACAGCCCTAAGCATGGTTGACAAAGTACGATTAACCACCTCAGTTTGGCCATCGGTCTGAGGGTGGCAAGTTGTGCTAAACAGCAATTTAGTACCCAATTTATTCCAAAGTGATCTCCAAAAATGACTCAGAAACTTAGCATCACGATCGGAGACTATTGTATTTGGAATACCATGCAAACGAACAATCTCTCTAAAGAACAATTCAGCAACATTGCTAGCATCATCGGTCTTATGACAGGGTATGAAATGAGCCATTTTGGAGAAGCGATCAACAACCACAAAAATGCTATCCCTCCCCTTCTTAGTTCGAGGCAATCCCAAAACAAAGTCCATAGAAATATCAAGCCAAGGGGAAGTAGGAACAGGCAAAGGCATGTACAAACCGTGGTTGTTCAATCGTGACTTAGCTTTCGACAAGTAGTGCAGCGTGCCACAAGACGCTCAACATCACGGCGCATCCGAGGCCAAAAGAAGTGTGCGGCCAGTATTTCTTGCGTTTTGTAAACGCCAAAGTGTCCCATGAGACCGCCTCCATGTGCTTCCTGTAATAACAAAAGACGAACCGAGCTAGCTGGAACACACAGCTTGTTAGCGCGAAACAGGAACCCGTCCTGCATATGAAATTTGCCCCATGGTTTACCAGTCATACAATGCATAAGGGCATCCTTAAAATCAGCATCATCGACATATTGATCCTTCACAGTTTGCAAGCCAAAGATTTTAAAATCTAACTGAGATAGCATAGTATAGCGACGAGACAAAGCATCAGCAATAACATTCTCCTTCCCATTCTTATGTTTAATGATGTAAGGGAAAGACTCAATGAATTCTACCCAATTTGCATGACGACGGTTCAGATTTGTTTGGGTACGAATATGTTTTAAAGCTTCATGATCAGAGTGAATAATAAACTCACGATGCCAAAGATAGTGCTGCCAAGTTTGCAAAGTGCGCACTAAAGCATAAAGTTCCTTATCATAAGTAGAATATCGCAAGCTAGCACCGCTTAATTTTTCACTAAAATAAGCAACAGGTTTTCCTTCTTGTAACAAAACAGCACCTAACCCAATACCGCTAGCATCACATTCAAGCTCAAAGATTTTACCAAAATCAGGCAATTGCAAGAGAGGAGCATGAGTTAACTTATCTTTCAAAGTATTGAATGCAGCCTCCTGTGAATCACTCCATGTAAACGGCACACCTTTCTTTGTAAGCTCATGTAGAGGTGCTGCAATAGAGCTAAAATCACGCACGAAACGGCGGTAGAAACCTGCAAGTCCTAGAAAACTCCGAATCTGCGTGACCGTCGTTGGTGTAGGCCACTCCCGAATGGCATCGATCTTGCTGCTATCCACCTCAATGCCCTGTGGAGTAACAACATAGCCAAGAAACGAAACACGTTGTGTGCAAAAGATGCATTTTGCGATGTTACCAAACAAGTGAGCAGCACGCAACGCATCAAAAACAGCACGCAAATGTTCTGAATGTTCTTTCATAGACTTGCTGTAAATCAGGATATCATCAAAATAAACAACAACGAACAATCCAATGAAAGGTCTGAGAACTTCATTCATCAAACGCATAAAGGTGCTGGGAGCATTAGTCAAACCAAACGGCATAACCAACCATTCATATAAGCCAAATTTCGTTTTAAAAGCCGTTTTCCATTCATCACCCAATTTCATGCGAATCTGATGGTAACCACTACGCAAATCAATCTTAGTGAAAATAATGGCACCACTAAGCTCATCTAGCATATCATCAAGGCGTGGTATAGGATATCGGTAACGAATGGTGATATTATTAATAGCACGACAGTCTACGCACATACGCCATGACCCATCTTTCTTTGGAACAAGTAACACAGGAACCGAGCAAGGGCTAAGAGACTCACGAATGTAACCCTTCTCAAGTAACGCCTGTACCTGGCGCTGGATCTCCTTCGTCTCATCCGGATTTGTACGGTAAGGGGCGCGGTTCGGGAGCTGGGCGCCGGGGATGAGATCGATCTGGTGTTCAATGCCACGAAGCGGAGGAAGTCCTGGTGGCAAGTCTTTGGGAAAGACATCAGCGTACTCCTGCAAAAGGTTAGCAACCACAGGGGGAATATCCAAAGATGGTGCATCATCAAGTGAAACGAGCATACTAGAGCATACAAGTGCATAGTAGGGCAAATGAGTATCGCGTATATCATCAAAATCAGCACGTGTAGCAAGTAAAACAGGAGCATTCAACTTGATTTCAGAACTAACAGAGGTTGATGGTGAAGGCTCGGGTTGTTTAGCGGTTTTAGCAGCTCGAACAAGATCATCTTTAACAATTTGTTCAGGTGTCATGGGATGTATAATGATTTTCTGACCCTTAAACATGAGAGAATAATGATTCAAACGACCATGATGCAAGCTATCAGTATCATATTGCCAAGGTCTACCAAGTAACAACGAGCATGCTTCCATGGGGACAACATCACAATCAGCAAAATCAGAATAAGCACCTATGGAGAAAGGAACACGTACGGACCGTGTTACTCTAATTTTTCCACCATCATTAAGCCACCGAATGTGATATGGATTCGGATGCTTACGAGTGGGTAACGACAACTTCTCGACCAGCACTGTACTTGCCAAGTTGTTGCAGCTGCCACTGTCGATGATGATGCGAATCGACCGCTCATGCACAACGCCCTTGGTATGGAAGAGTGTGTGTCGCTGATTGTGCTCAGGCTGGACCACCTGTGTACTAAGGACACGCTGCACAACAAGATTTTCATACCTATCGGCGTCGCCGGGATTAACATGTACCGCCTCATCAGCTGCATGGTTAGTGGCAAGGATAGTATGTTGAGGTTCATCGGAATCACTAGCGGAAGAGTAGTCACCATTGTCGCGTATGATCAATGCACGCTTGTTTGGACAGTCCCGAATCACGTGTCCAAATCCTTTGCAACGAAAACACCGAACATCCCGCGTACGTCTCGTAGCTGAGGCGGTGCCTGTGGGGGGGTCGCGCCTGCAGGTTTGGGCGTCCTCTCGCGTGTTGTAGGTGGGGCCTTAGCTGGTGCAGGGGAAGCAACGGTTGAACCGGGTGTCGAACTGCGACCTACAAAAGAGTTAGCATATGTCTTCGAGCGGCGCCCCTGCACTTCACGTTCAACTTTGCAAGCATATTCAAATAATGTGGTCATATCATCATATTCCTTATAATCAAGTATATCCTGAATGTCGCGGTTCAAGCCACCACGAAAACGTGCCATCGCAGCGTCGTCCTGCTCAATCAAACCACAACGAATCATACCTTTTTGTAGCTCCTGGTAATAATCCTCAACAGATTGTTGACCTTGCTGAAATCGCTGCATTTGATTAAGCAAATCTCGGGCATAATATGAAGGTACAAAACGATGTCGCATAGCAGCTTTTAATTGTGCCCAAGTGGTGGGAAGTGTAGTTGGATGTTTTTGTTTATATTCACGCCACCAGATTAAAGCAAAATCAGTAAATTCACTAATAGCAGCTCTAACTTGAGAATTCGCAGGGATATCATGGCATGAAAATTTCTGTTCTACCTCTAATTCCCAATCAAGGTATGCGGCAGGATCATATTTGCCATTAAAGGATGGGATCTTAAATTTAATCTTAGCAAATGAATCATGAGGAGGAGGACGTACCACGCGGCGAGCACGACCAACTCGGTTGCCAGCATCTCTGTCCGCCTCGCAGTCACCTCCGTAGTCCTTCTGCAGCTCCGAGATTGTGGTGTTCAACGCCTCAAGCCGTGAGACGATAGCGTCGAGCGTGGTCTTGGTGGCGGTCCGAGCGAGATCAATCTGGTCGAACCGCTCATTCGTCGTCGTGACCGTGGAATCGAGCCGTTCATGCATCGTCTTCATGTCCGTGACAAGTCCATCAACTTGTGCCTGCACGTCCTGCAGCGTCACCTCCTTCTTCTTCTTCTTCGCCTCGTCTCCCGACATGGTTAGCGCAAACAGAAAAACAAAAACCTACAACGACACGGGTGGAACAGCTCGCAAGGCGCTCACAAAGGTGCTGTTATCAAATTCTTATCTGTTCTTACCACGCACACAGAGCCAACTGCAACCAACCGGTGGAACTCGCGAAAGATTGGAGCAGCGATTGCCTGGAGAAACAAAAATCTGCTCGTCGTAGAAATATGTGGAGTTCTGGATAGGCTGCACTCAAATCAAGGGTTAGCACAATCAAACAATAATGCAAGGTTGAATAATAGTGCTAAAACCCGTACAAAGTTGCTGGAAACAAGAGAATATGATCACGGGAGAACCCAAAAACTCAAACTGCACACGCACTTTTCCGGAAATCCAGGGGTATTCCGGTAAAGAAAAGATACTCTCTCTCTCTCTCTCTCTAGAGTAGGAAACTCGCCCTCAAACGGAAGATGTCCACCTCGTGTTCGTTTCCTTCCGGTATTAGGAGTACTTTCCTCTTTTGTTTTTTAACTTTCCAAAAGGAGTACAACACCGGCAGGGAAAGTCGCGATCCAGGGAGGAGGCGCGATCGGCGCGTGGCGGTGTTGCGTCCTTTCCTTTTTTCTTTTTTTTTCTTTTTTTTTTTTCTTGTTGCTTTCCTAAACAGAGGCGAACACGGAGAGGCGATCAGGGCTGGAGACGTGGTCGATTGGGACTCGACGACGAGGGCGATCGGAACGCGGCGAAAGTAAGGAGGAAAAAACAGCGAACAAAAGATGATGGCGCGGTGTAGGGGGAAGACCGGCGTGTGGTGGATGGCGAGCGACGGAAAGATGGTGGCGGCGCTAAGGTTGAAAGAAAAACAAGGGTAGAACACAAAGTAACCAGCAACAATTGAACGCGTAAAGCACACAAACTCAACAATGCAAATTATTGAAAGAAAGTGCAAGGCTCAAAGGGGTGCTGGGACAATGTTCTAACCTGATAATTTTTTTTTTTTTGGGTTTTGTGTACTGTAGGTAAAAGAAAAAAAAACACTCGATAAACTCACCGATCAACCTGGAAATCTGATACCACTTGATAGAACTGAAGTGCCCGATCTTTCGATGAGTGGAGATAATTTCGATTTGGTGGGAGTAGACCCTCACGATCCGACTATGACGAGAGAACCCGAAGCGCCAACGCAATCGCTGAACCAACTCCCGATGGTTACCAACCTTGCTGGTGCAAGATTAGCTCGACCACGAAGATCAATTCCTGTTATGCAATCGAAGAACAAACAAGAATATGAAGCGAGCAATCTGAATATCACTCGAAGGTGGAGTTCGAATCACACGAAGACAGCGCGTATTTGCGCGTGTTCGAGAATAGCTAAAGCTAGATGTAAAACAAAACTCAAGTCTGAAAATAAAAGAGGAGTCTATCTAAATAGGGGACGCAGCCCCTAGCGGCCGGGAGGGGCGGCGCGCTACGGTACCCGCGGGTACCGTTCACGCCTAGGGTTGTGAGGGTTGGGCCTCCTGTTGGGCCAACTGCTATTCTTCCGGCCCTTCGTTCTTCGGTAGCATGATGTAGTTCAATTCTCTTGCACGGGCCCGAGTAATTGGCCCGGTGGAAGGAGTGGCGCCTGGATCGGGACTGGTCCGGAAGATGGCGCAGCGACGTCTCTCCGGAAGGTGGCGCCCGGCGTGGAGGATCATCCGGAAGCGCCGGAGAAGGTTCTGCTGGTGTAGATGTACTCGTGTTGTAGTTGGTGTCCTCATCAAACAACACTAACCTCCCAAGCATGCTAATTTTCGCTTGCGCTTTGACTCATACGCATCGTGCCCTCCGTGAATGAAATTCACCTCTCTAGATGGCTCCTCAAAGCCTCGCTTCATCATCTTCATCATCGCCGCGCTTCTTGTCTTTGCCTTTGTCATCCCGTTGATTGCGCTGCCCGGATCGAGGTGCTACCTTCAATGCAAACGAAGCAAATGGTCTCAGCAAGAAACATTCTTTATTCTTATGATTCCCATTGTGAATCATGCAAGGCCCTTCCAGTAGGACTTCAAACGAGACTCGTTCTCTTCACCCTCTCTTTGGTGGTGCAGGCTGGTCCCCTCCATGAGATTGGTGAACAGCTGCAACGAGGTTATCGGCCTTGCGCTTGTTATTCTTGGATCCAGATCGGTTGCCATGGTCATGCTTCGGCTCCTTCCCTTTGTTCCCGCGCAAATTGACCACGTTCGATTCTCCAGCAGCGTAATCCTCTGCTATCTTGAAGCACTCGACGTCGTCATGGTAAGATTTCGGTTACGCCTACCGATCTTGTGCACCAATGCTTCACTTCGGACGCCAGACTTGGAACGCTGCAATTATCTGCTGATCGGGAATATTGGGGATTAAGGCCTTCTTGCTGCAAAAATGCCCGATGAAGTCCGTAAGCGTTTCATCGGGCTTTTGCTTCAGCTTCGTTGAGATTGAAGTAGTTTCCTGGCTTTTCACAAGTCGCTCTGAACATTCTCAACGAACCTTTTAGTAAGATCGCCCCAAGAGGAAATAGATTTCTTGGGTAGAGATTGTAACCACAAGCGTGCAGCCTACTCCATGCACATGGGAAGATAGTTTGCCAGCACAAAAGTGTCTCCTCCTGCTGACCGGATGGCGATTATGTACATACGGAGCCATTCAGCAGGGGGAGCTTTGCCATCATACTTGTCTATAGCCCCGGGCTTAAATCCCCGGGGTACTTGCAAATGCGTAGATCCCGCTGAACGTTGGGATTACGGAATATTCGTCATCTTCCGGACCGATCCACACCGGTGATGGCGTACGACGTCCGTAGTGTTGGTAATTACGATCCCTGCCATCATCGTAGTAATCATAGTAACAATCTTCCCGGTTTCTAACTCCGGAACCGTCTTGGCGATCATTGTTGCCTTGTTCCGAAGGACGCGACGGAGGAGGCGGAGGAGGGGCGGAGGCGCCACTTGACGATTATTGTTATCTTGTCGAGGCTCCCTGTCTCTATTCCTATTATCACGTCCCCATCGATATCTATGGTCACGATGATCATCTCTTCTAGGCTGATCATCACGATGAGTGGAGCGATTGCCACGCCCTCGATGATCATTGCGCCGACGATTATCGACCGGAGGCGGTGCTAAAGCAGCCGGCCTATGCCTAGTCGATCCAGTTGCTAGCGGGGAGGTCGAGAGGGATCCTCCGAACAATCATCTACATGACCGGTCCGCCGTCGCTCATCTTCTTCTTGTCTTCGCCGTTCTTTCACTCTTTCGCATGACGATCAATAAGCGTGTTACGAGCGTCACGATTTCCATTGATCGGTATGTACAAATCCTGACCGGGAGCGCGATCGGGGTGTGTCGATGTCCGATTCTCCCTCCGAAAGAAGCTCCTTCGGACCGGGTCCTCGCGTACCGGTCTGAATGCGAATGAGAGCGATCGGAAGATTCAGCTCTGTCTTGCACAAGCTGATTGGTTTGCGGAGCAGCCGCATCTACCAAACTCAAAGCACGTTGTAATCCGGCTTAATTCAACCTCCATGGAGCCCATATCCAACGCCCTACTAGAAGAGCGATGATGATCGCCTTCGCGAGATCCACGTCGGTTATTATAACCTCGGTGAATTTTCTACCGCATCTCCGGGTTGCTCGTCAAAGGTCCGGTAGCGGGCGGAGCCGTAGCAGGAACACCCTCTCCATCTTGGCTGGTGCCGAGGATATTTGCTCGAGAGTTTGAACCTCGTGGAGGTGGATCTTCCCCATCTGTTCCGTCCGTTTCACGATGCCGGCGGTCCGCTTCCTCTCTCACCATCCTAGCCTTTTCAGCGAAAGCTTCCTCGGGGTGAGTTCTTGAAGAACCGGGCCGATCATAAACACTTGGAAGAAGGTCGGAGACCCTTCCTCAAAGTCGTTATCAAGCTGGAGAGAGCTGCTTATTGCGACAGATCGGGTACCGGTCCGAAGCGCAAGCGGTCCGATGATTCGTGATAAAGCTGCGTCGGTCCCGCGAGATTCCATGCATAGAGTTTCAATCGTGTCCGGTGATCGCGCTTCAACAGCTGCGGCCGGATCGCGACTCGTATTCATCAAGCATAGCTTTCCGGCGGAATCAGCTTTGAAGTCGAGGGACCCGAAGCGGATCGTGAAGCCGGGTGTGAAGTTGACGTCGAACGAAGAAGTCATCGAACTCGCTGGAAACTCGCCGGGACCCCTACCCGGCGTGCCAAATGTCGAGTCTTAAACTCGGCACTAGAACTACCCAGTCCCTCACGTGTGTGGAATTCGATGGGGCAACACACGAAACACACAAGAACACGCGATTCTAGACGGTTCGGGCCTCTCGAAGAAGAGTAATATCCTACGTCCCGTGTGTTATGTATTGCCTTTACCAGATTGCTAATTGCGAGTTGTCGGAGAGTTTTCGGGGTCCCTGCTCCTCCTTATATATCCAGGGAGCTAGGGTTACATGTAGAGTCCTAGTCGATTACATGGATCACATAATCGGAAGCTCTATATCTAAGCTTTCGTTATTGATTCGAGTCCCGACGGACTACGGATTGCTCCTTTACTTGTTAATCAAGTCATCATACGTCGGTCTTTACGCCCGTCTTATTTCCATACCGGTATATGGAATCTTCTGTTATTCCATACCGGTCGTGGACTACTCTGTGGGCCCTCTCCGCCGATCTTATCTTCATTAATTTGCTACCATATCTCTAATTATCCATTCCTTTAACATCTCGTATACCCATAAGGTAAATATACGACGTAAATACCGGTATTAAATGAGAAAAGGAATAATTACAGGATCACGAGGATTAGATGAGCTGAATGCCAAGCCTACCCTCCGGCACCCTGCCTCATCAAACCCGGATTGAAGCATTTTCTTCAATCGGTTATTCAAGCGCTCCAGATCGGGAACAACTGTTCCGTCGGTTGGATTGATGCTCGCTCACGTTGAAGGACCATCTAGGTGAGGCCTACCTCTTAAGCGGTTGAACCCCTCGGACGATGAAGCTCCAAAGAATGGTCTCGGCCGTCACGCCATTGACTTCCTTCGAGATACTTGATCATGGCCAGCAGGGCGATTACTTCTTCATCATCCTTGAGGTCTTCCCTAATGTTTTTTGAGTTCCAGGAGGGAAGTTCCCTAGCTACACCGGCTCTAAAAGGGGGAAGAGCGGGTTGGGGATTATCGCAGACGAACCACTCGTTCTTCCAATTGGCTAAGCTCTTATTAAGGGACGAGAGGAAAGTACTCCTCGGCACTCCAACTTTGTATCCCCACTCCCTCACCGCATAACGGTTGCTGGAAGATAGGAGTGAGCGGATTTGGAATATGTATTGGAACAGTTTGAAATGGGGTTGAATGCCTAGGAAAGCTTCGCAAAGATGAATAAAAAGGCTATTTGGAGAACGGAATTAGGGTTTAGGTTTACTAATTCCCATTCATAATAGAAGAGCAAGCCTCCGAAGAAGGAACAACAAGGAAGGTCGAGGCCATGAAGGAAGAAGGATTTCAGTATCAGCTATTGAGTGTGACATCCCCTCAGGACACCCAGGAATCGGTACAGAGGGACACTCGACGAAGCGAGTTACAACGAGTGCATCATTTCATACAAGCCAGAATATATACATCATGGTATAATACAACCAGGATTTCGAAATACAAACATTTGCACAGCGGAAATATAAACATTATTGAAGTTAACATCCTACGAGTATTGCAGCGGAAATTTGTACTTTATACAACAAAACACTATTGGACGATCAACGTGATGTACTGAGCCCGTCGCACATCACGGTCCTTCCTCTTCACGGCGTGGGGATACGTTCCCATTGGAGGGAACCTCGCTCGGGACATTGCTCTTCTTCCGGGAAGCTACCATATAAGTCGTGAAAATATGCCTCATTCCCTAAAAGAGAACGAACAAACCCCGAGTATTCTAATACTCAGCAAGACTGACCCGTCAAAATGGCACGCTAAGGCCGACGCCTAGTATGCAAAGGCTTTCCGGCTGTGGGGTTTACTCCTTTGCGAAAAACAGCACTAAAAGTGGATCCTTACTTTCAATGTTTTAGCTCACATTAAGTTACAACTATTGCAATCCAGTTTGCCGGACAAGATCAGTATAGATCATTATTCCTTTCATCTCTCATCCTCATCTTCCAGTTGATTTAACTACGATGTGACGAGCTAAACAAGCGGTACTCATTACGGCGAGGGACAGCGATTCGAATCGATTTGTACCAGCTGGCAAAACCCGACTACACGACGTATACGCACCACACCGGTCGTATACGACAACTTTTCCCGCTAGCACCCGACGGAAGATTAGCCATTTCCAAACTCCCCGGGAGTATGGCGACTCCACGACTTCCTTCGTGGCCGACCCATCTCCCTCCCGTGAGACTAACCTCTCACTAACGACCGATAAAAGAGAGTTGGCTACGCTACATCTCTAGGGCGATAGGGTACATTAGCTTGCTGGGCCCATGGTACCAGCATGTAGTATGGCACGTTCAAACTTGTTCAACTAAGACGACAACGGTACGGTCCTTGACCGACACGGACGGGGCTACCACCATGCAAAACCTCATCTCCGTCTTGCCCTTTCTCCTACGGGGCCCGTCCGGTCTCAACTTAATTTACACTCTCTCCATCTTAGTGTCAACACATCAATCCTTAAAGCCTCCGTGCTTTAAGATCCCTAAAACGTGTACCGTTGCGACTATGAAATTAATCCTAGCTTCTATTGAGCTACCTGTACCAAGTATAGTATAAATAAACGGAAACCTATCTCAATGCATCTAGGGCATCAACCATTCCCTAACACTTAATGCACAAACATAACTTAACTATGTGATAAAAGAAAATATTTAAAAACATAGGTAGGATGCACTGGGGCTTGCCTTGATGCCGATCGGGTTAGCTTCCTTGGTAGGTCTGGTCGACTTCGAGATTCCCATCTCCTGTCTCGACCTCGAGCGGAACCTCGATCACCTCGGAATCTAGGTCGACCAACAATGCGTCGCGAATCACAACCATGCATGCATGAATGAACATGATATGATCATGCAAAAGTTTTATCAATTATGTTCATCAACTAATAATTAATGATTAATTATGTTCAGTAATTAACAATCAACAATTCATCATATTTATTAATTAACAATTTATAATTAAGCATGTTCATTATTCAATAATTAACAATTAATCATGCTCATTAATTAATGCTTAATCATGGTCATTAATTAATAATTAATCATGTTTATTAATTAATAATTAATCATGCTTATAAAATCAACAATTAATAATTACTTAATGACATGTGATAACACATAAGATATTAGTTTGGGATCACATAAAATGATACTGTTTTAGTTTAATCTTGGAAAAACAATTTTCATAATTTCTTTCGTTTGCAGTATCTCCTTCTTTAAATTAATTTCCTTTCTCAAATTAATTATTTAATTAACATGAAATAATAGCTTCTATTAGTCAAAGAATGTAATTATTTAATATCTATGAAATACAAATACTCAAAATAGACATTTTATTTCATAACCAGATAGATCTTATTTTTCTCGAGTCTAACAAAATTGGTTTCACATTTTTCTGATTTTTATTGAAGTTTCTACAAATTTTCAAAATTTGAAATCTATTCTGTGCCACACACTAGGCCACGGGGTTGGGCCACACGGAATCCCGCGTAGCCACACGTGATCCCGCGCGTGTGGCCCGCGGTGTGGCACCACCGCGGCGGCGATGGCACGGCGGCGCGGCCTCCGAAGACGGCCGGCGATGTCCCGAGCTCGCCGCGGGGAACCTAGGGGTGGTGACGCGCTCACATGAGCTTGACCCGAGAGGCGCCGGCGGCGATGTCCAAGCACGGCGGCGGTCCGGCATGAGTGCGGGGCTCGCCGCAGAGCTCGAAAATTAGGGAAAAATGCACGGAAGCTTCCACGGCTCATGCACAACGACGACGGAGGTTTGGGGAAGTTTGAGCATGGCCGGGAGGTGGTGGTCACCGTGGAGATGCGGACGGCGGCGGTCGGAGCTCCGGGAAACGGCGAAATCCCGACGAACCTGCACGGCGCATGCTACGGTGAGTGTACCGAGTGTAGAGGGGACACTTGCGCACCTCCAGGAAGAAAAAGAATCAAGAATAGCTCACCGGAGTGGAAGAATCACAAGTTGCGGTGAAGGGTGACGGTGGCAACCCGCCGGAGTTGAAGCTTCCAATCCGGGAGACGAGGGAGCTCAACCTAATTGGAGGCTTGGGTGAGCTCTAGGGGTTTGTGGCGGAGCCTTCGGCAGCGTTGGTTTGAACAGAGGGTCGCCGGAGCGGCCCGGCGGCGTTGCTCCAAAGAGGCGGTGGTGGCGGTGAGGTGTGGAGTGAAATGAGGGAGAGGAAAGGAGAGGATAGGGCCGAGGGGTCTTTATCCGGCCGTCGAGGCGATAATGGAGGCAGCCGAGCAGCTGCGCAAGCAGCTGCGTGGCTGGAGTCATGGCGGCCGGCCGGGAGGTGGTGCAGCCGCGAGCGGCGCTGAGCGCGGGAGAGAGAAAGAGAAAGAAGAGAGGCTGGCGCCGGGCCAGTCCGACACATTTTGCGAAACACCCCTTCGCTTTCGCGAAATTAAAAACTAACCTTCTCGAGCTCGGAAAATTCCCCAAAAATTCAGGGTCGCTAAAGAAATTATTCCAAGCATTTTTCCTATTAAGTCCAGGTTAAAATTCCAAATAGTTTTCGGATTAAAAATTCATAGTTAAATTAACAAAAGAGGTTTTGTTCATTTCTTGTAATTATTTTTACAAAGCAAAATAATTTCAGGGGACTTTCATAATTCTTTATTTATGATGTTTAAGCGGTAGAAAATGTTAAACACATTATTTACTCTTATTTGAATTCTTTTTAAGAATTTACTTTAATCTTTAGTTAATTTGATATTTTATGTGCATTTTCTTAACACAATATTTAATAATTTCATAAATGCAATATTGACATGCTCATGAATGACATGAAATGCACTTTTATTTCTCGAGAGTTGTTACATTGGGAGTCGTCTATTACCCAGGGGACTTGACCAGGAGCGTGGGCGATCCGAGTTGAGGATGGGTTGGGGCGGAAGAATCCCATCGTGAACCATCTGTCTGAAGGGATGCTTCAGTGATCTTGCTATCGCCCGATTCTTGAGCGTCAAAAGGAAGTTGATCGTGGGGAATGCCGGATGAAGAAGACAGATTGGCGGAAGATTTCTTCTTGCCCATCTCGGAGATCGAAACAGGACAATTGGAGATTGGTTTATTTGGGAAGGGAAGAACGCAAGAATTACGATCACGATGTCCGAAGAACAAGGAGACATTGTGGGCGCGTATGGAGTTTCGAGAATGGGTTTGACCTAGGTCGACCCTTCGTACCTTTTATAGGTACCCGAGTTGGGCTCGAGGGCTGGAAAGTTATTGGGCCATTTTTTACAGCTCAATAAACTTGGCATTAGTGATTTATATTCATTAAAGGCTCGGTCATGTAATTATGACCTAACGATCATAAGGAATAAGTCCACGTGATTAATATAATCATGGGGGCATTTTTGCAAATAAAAAGCGATCTGAAATATGAAATTTTCGGACCCTGGGATAATATTAGCACCAAATTTAATCATTTGGAGGTATGGAAGAGTTAGATCGAAGACGATTAGGTCTTGCCTAACTTAATTTTGAAACTGGATGCCTTAGGCTTTGGATGTTAATCATCCGGCTGATTATAGGCCTTGGAGATTCGAGTCGATGTGAGAAAATGGCAACAAACTGGTCTAATCAACCAGGATTTTGGTTCTTAATTAAATTTAACCGAGCGGATTATGAATTCCGACCGATTTAAGCGGTCTGTTATGTTAACTTGGTGTGAATCTCTAGGAGATATGAAGTTATGACCGGTATGATTAGTCCGAAAATATGTTATTGGCTAAGAGAAATGTGATTTGATGGAAAATGGTAAAGCATAGTCTCTCTATAAAGACACTTACATTATTTGTGATATTTAAATGATACAAGAGTCGGGGCTATACCTAATTAGGTGCACCCGAACGGTGCACCGTGTTCAAGAGCAGATCGTAGAGATCGCGGGAAGCGGAAAATAAGGGAAATGGAAAGAAGCGGTCCGAAGAGATTGCATATTGAAGGAAATAATGAAGAATCAGCTAGTGGACTCTTGCATTATTTGAAAGGAGTTCAAATGATCGAAGAGTCATGGGCTATACCCAATTGGGTGCACCTAACTGGTGCACCTCATTATTAAGAGCGGTTTGTGAAAATCGCAGAGATATATAGAAATTTTTCATACCTAATTAGGTGGTATGGAAGGAAAAATACTAAATTTTTTGGCTTTTTTGAAGTCATCTTGAACAGAAAAGAAGTATTACGAGAAGATTGGCGTTCTTTTTAATTTCACCATGGAATCGGAGCAACATGCGGAAGACTGGTCGGTTTTATTCAAGGTCAAATAAAAAATTACTCGGGGGCTGCTGTCGTATACTTACCTTATGGGTATACAGATCGTTACAGGAATGGATAATTCGAGATATGGTGCCAAATCAATGAAGATAAGACGGCAAAGAGGGTCCACAGAGTGGTGCCCGGCCCGTATGGAATAACGGAAGATTCCGTATACCGGTGGAAATGTGACGGGCGTAAAGACCGACATACGATGACTTGATTAACAAGTAAAGGAGCAATTTGTAGTCCGTTAGGACTCTGTAGCAATAAGGAAAGCTAAGAGATAGAGCCTCCGAGTATGTAATCCATGTAATCGACTAGGACTCGCATGTAACCCTAGCTCCCCGGATATGTAAGGCGGAGCAGGGACCCCCCCCCTCAAAAAAAAACTCTCTAAACAACTCGCAATTAGCAATCTACTAAGAGCAATACAAAACACACATGACGCAGGGTATGACTCTCCATCGGGAGGCCTAAACCTATATAAAATCGCGTGTTCTTATGTGTTTCGTGTGTCCATCGGATTCCACGCTCGTGAGGGACCGAGTAGTTCTAGTGCCGAGTTTAAGACTCGACAGACCATCACCCAATCCGAATCTCCGAGTGCATCTTCAATTCTAAATGGCTCCAAAGAAGAGACAAAAGAGTAGTGTTCACAAATATTACAAACTCGGGATCTAGTGATTAGCCCCTTGTCACGAGTCACCAAGAATTTGCTCCACGGGGTGATCACGTTGTACACATTGGTGTACTCTTGGATGTGGTGGACATGAGCTTGCTTGACCGCAATCTTTATCAACCTTTTGATGATGCCTTGTAGGATCATCATTTTATGTTGGAGCATGATCTTCATTACCAACTTCTTGATCTTGATCATCTTGATCATGGTTTGTGCACGGTTGGTCTTGACTTGAGGGGGAGGTTTGAAGTTCATCATGATTTTGCTCTTGTGGTCTCACATCACCAATGGCTATCCTTTTGATTGCGTGTCTAGGAGCTTCAACATCTGCATTGTCAATAACAACTTGCTCCCCTTGAGAGCCGTACAATTTCAACACAACCGGTGACTTATTGAACACACGATAGGCGTGACTATTTGATCCATAGCCAAGCAAGAAACCTTCATCGACTTTAGGTGAGAATTTTGAGGCATTGGGTTTCTTGTTAAGCATAAAATACTTGCTCCAAAAAACATAGAAATACGAGATATTAGGGTTTTTTACCGGTTAGAAGCTCATATGGAGTTTTCCTCAAAAGTCTATGGAGGTACAATCGATTGGTGGCGTGGCGTGCGGTGTTGATGGCTTCGGCCCAAAAATGATCGGATGTCTTGTATTCATCAAACATTGTTCTTACCATTTCTATGAGAGTGTGATTCTTCCTTTCGGTCACCCCATTTTGTTGAGGGGAGTAGGATGTCGAACATTCATGCTTTATGCCTTCCTCATCAAGGTACTCTTCAACTTGAGTGTTCTTGAATTCGGTGCCGTTGTCACTTCTTATTGTCTTGATCTTCACTTCATATTCATTTTGCGCCCTTTTCAAGAATGACTTGAGCACATCCTTGACTTCACCTTTATCATGCAAAAAGAATACCCACGTGACGCGAGAATAATTATCAATAATAACAAGGCCATACTTATTACCGCCAATGCTTATGTAGGCGACAGATCGAAAAGATCCATGTGTAGCATCTCCAAAGATCTTGTGGCGGTCACAATGTTCTTGGAGGCATGTGGTCCTCCAACTTGCTTTTCGGCTTGACATGCACTCGCAAAATTTTATCATTCTCAAAGAAAACATCCGTTAGTCCAAGGATGTGACCGCCCTTTTGGAGTTTGTGAAGATTTCTCATACCGACATGGGCTAGTCGTCTATGCCACAACAATTCCAGGTTGGACTTTGCAACCAAACATGTGTCAAGTTTAGCTTTATCCCTGGTAATATCCACAACATAAAGCTTGCCTTTAAGAACACCCTTAAAAGCAATCAAGCCACCACTTCTCTTTGAGACAATCACACCCTTATCGTTGAACAAGCAATTATAGCCCATTCCACAAAGTTGTGAAATAGACAATAAATTCAAATCAACGTTGTCAACAAGCATAACCTTTGAAAGATAATGCGAAAATTAAAGGAATGTTACCATAACCCAACACATATATTTTTCTATTGTATCCAAAGGTGATTTACTCATTTCTTTCCTTGCTTGGTTTGATGAGTCAAACATTTTCTTGTCTCGATCATATGATTGGTGTATCCACTATCGATCACCCAACTTGAACCAGCGGAGGAGTAATACTACAAAACAAGTTTAAGCCTTGCTTTTAGGTACCCAAATATGGTTGGGTCCACTCACATTAGTAACAAGTGCCTTGGGCTCCCACACACAAGACATGTGACTCTTGTTGCGTGGCCCAACATAATTTGCATAGACACGACCAGTGCATGTTCCTCATTAGCACATATGTTGCATCGATATCATTAAAGAGAGCACAAGAGGGGTTAGGCACATTAGTACGCAAATCATAAATAAGAGAAAATTTGTTAGTGTTCTTGATTTGCTTCTTTTGATATTCACCCTCATTGGTGAATTTTATGAATTCTGCGTCGTTCTTGTTCTCCCTAGCATTGTGCTTGGCCCTTCCATCATAGCCAATGCCATCCTTCACATGTGGTCGTCTTACATTCATGTAGGCACCTCTTGCCTACTTGGCCTTCTTATCTTCATTGGGTGACATCCCATGTCACAAAGTGCATGTGAATAGTGGGAAACCATATTTGCATCTTCAAATCTCAAATTGTCAAGCAAGCAAATTTAATTGGAGCTAGGATTTAAATTTATTTTTGCATACCAATATTTTTGCATATTCTAGTAGAGGATGTCAAAACATAATTTTGGGACATTTTTCCATAATTTTTGCTATGGCACAAATACCCAGAATAAATTCTTTAAAGCAACAAAACAAATTATATTCTTGGAATTTTAAGAATTTTTTAAGGCAGAATTTCAACTTTGGCCTAAAACAAATGTTGTTCACTATATTCTGTTGAGAGTGTACAAAAATTGGCATATAAAAATTCAGACCAGAACGGTTGCTTTGGAAATGAAACAGAGAAGGATCATGATGGCAATATTGTAATATTTTGAACCTTTTGCCAATGGGCCACCGACCGCCGCTGGCCGGCGCCCATGCTGGTTAGGTCACGGCTGTCCGACACGCTCGTGCTCATGCCCCACGCATCGGTCATCGCCGCGGTGTGACCGTCTGTTCTAGGTCGTCGAGCTCACCTGTCCTCATTAAACCCGACGCCACCGAGCCAAGCTCTCCCGGTCGCCCAATGCAGCAAAGCAACTTCCCAACTCACCCAAGCTCTTGCACGCGCCTTCAGCCCCTGCACAACCTCACCGCACCGCCAACCCCTCCCCTTCCAAGACGAGCCGGCTGAATCAAAGTTTTCCTCTATTTATGCACTTCGCCGACCACAACAACCGATTCAACGGAATGAGGTGAGCTCATGTTCACTCCTCTCCTCCGGAGTGTGCACGGGGACCCTAAGAGCCTTCTTTCTTCTTCCCGAGTCGAGCTGAGCAGCGACATCCTCGGAATTAAAGTTTTCCCCACCGCCGACCACCACCGCACAACACCCCCTCCGATGAGTCGCTACTTCCGGACCACCTCAACCTCAACCGACCCCGCGCCACTCATCCCCACCGTCGAGTCTTAAACTCGGCACTAGAACTACCTGGTCTCTCACGAGCGTGTAATTCGATGGTGCAACACACGAAACACACGGGAACATGAGATTTTAGACGAGGTTCGGGCCCTCGAATCGACAGTAATACCCTATGTCCTGTATGTTATGTATTGCCTTTAGCGGATTGCGAATTGCGAGTTGTCGAGAGAGTTTTCGAGGGGTCCCTGCTCTGCCTTATAGATCCGAGGGGGCTAGGGTTACATGCGAGTCTTAGTCGATTACATGGATCACATATTCGAAGCTCTATCTCTAAGCTTTCCTTATTGATTCGAGTCCTAATCTATACCAATTCTATATTTCTCGTGGCGTCGTCACCAGCCGAAGATGTCGTCACCATCCCGGACGGCTTAACCCGTCGCTTAACCTGTTGCCGTCCTGCTCCCCCACCCTATAGTATCGCAGCACCGACTGGTGGGGCCCGACCCGTCGATGGCCTCATGGATGCACGTGCGACCGCGAGCGAGATGATGCGGTTAGGGTTCCGCATCCGTCGCCGCCTCCGCATCCTTCGCCCACCTCCTCCACCTCGCCTCTGCGTCCGCAGCCCGCCTCCTCCACGAAGCGCGTCGTCACGCTCTCCTCCTCCTCCCTAAACCCTAGCGGAGTCGCGGCGGCTGAATCCGTGAGATCCAAAGGCGATGGGGCGGCGCCGCATAAGCCCCGTCGAGTTCTAGTAGGGGCGCTCGCCTCCACTCTCTAGTTGGGACTCGGAGCCGATGGGCAAACTCAGGCGTGGCTACCGGTCACGATGGGCGAACTTGGCCTCAAGCATGATGGGCAAACTCCGACGGATCTTTCTCCGTTTTCTTGTTCTTGATGCACCCTCATAACCCTCGAATGTGAGTTCATTCATTTACATTTCTAGAGCTAGATCTTTGCTGATTCCCTACCTCCCTGTCGCATGCTTCTCATGATTAGTTAGATCAAGGGCCAACCGGGAGATGAACTCTACTGTTGCCTCGGATGTACGTGTGCATAGATGTATAATCTCCTAGCGGTTGACAAAGAAGACGGCTCCGATGCGTCCAGCTCTTCATCCCTAGAGAGGTCGGTTGGGTTCTGATTAATTGCAGTATGTCATCCTAATTTTTTTACATCTCGAACAATGGTTTCCAATTGGGAATTGGGAATGAAGGTAATTTCAGCTACTTGCAATTTCAAGTATGGGTTCGACACACAAAGATGATTTCAATTGTGTTTTTCATTGGACAACGATTCGATCGCCTTTGATTGTATCTAGATGAACCTAATTGTAAAGCAATGTTTTGCTTGATCATTGGCTTCCGTTCGTGTGACCGAAGAACAACTTTGATCTGTTGCTATACTGATATTCATTTTGAATGTTGGATTTAATAAACTAATAGTTGTTCTTCACTTCTATTTCCTTGTGTGGTTGAGTCATTGTGCTTTGATTCAACATGATGTAAATTCGATATTTGTTTACTGCCATGTAAACTTTATCCTTTGACCATTTAGATTCCAAGTGCTTACATTGTAGTTTGGACGGATGACTGCAGAACTTTTATGAAGTGACAACACACTGGGTTATCTATAGGAAATGATATTCGAAACGATTTGGTGAGCCATGTGTAGTGGACAGTGAACTAAGATACCAACTCTGTTATTTTTTATTCTTGTGAATTTTTTCTTGAACCAAAACAATTTATGATTATCTATTTATTCTGCACACGAGACATTAGGCAGCTATAAATTTGACATACACTTGGTTTTCTAAAATTCTCTTAGAATCATCTTCAGTTCCTTATATCATCCGGAAATATAGTTGACATCCCTAAACCTCTAGACAGCCTAACACAATTTAAAATGCCCTGCTCCTTTTTTTCTTAAAATGTAAAATTGCTATTTTTCTCTTGTTGACACTTGCTCAGATTCTCTGCTTATTATATAAAAAAAGGTTCTATATCTTTCAATAAAAGCTCCATCTTTCTTATTCTTGTTAGTTACCCAATTTAATCAGTCAAATAGTTAAAGAATCTGGTAAGAATTTAACTTGGTTTTCTTTTGCTATGAAGGATTTGTTGTTGCTGGGAATTCATATGTTACATTATCTTTTGCCGAAGTGTTGCTTGCCTGGGAATCATAGCCTCTGATTTCTAATTAGTGAAGCATACCTCTTATTTTAGCCTCAATGCATGGCGAGGCAGGGGAGGAGCAAACAGTTCAGGCAAGAAGAGAGACTATTTTCAGACCAAAGACGCTCATCTTGAATCATGAACATATAGCTCGAAGTGCTAGGTGTACCAGGTAAGCAATACCATTTATGTTGTGGATCACACAAGGTCACCTGCAGTTTTTAACGCTAGAATGTGGTAAGTTAACAACTCGTCTGCTGAAATGCAATGCAGTCAGTTGCATGGAAGCTTTACTGTGACTACAAAATGACTCGTGCTACTTGAATCTCTCTTAGCATTTTAACAACTACTATTGTTCAGCCACTAACTGATGTTGTGAATGAATTTGTCACTAACAAATATAAGGTTTTGACTAAGTGAGTAGTCTCTTCTGATCCTCGGGTAGCATCGGAGGATACTCTACCCCCTTCTTTTTTCACATCATTTTTTAAGGACATGTTTTGGGATACCTGACTGCTTTTGTTTCATTGCCATGCAGGTTCTTAGCAACACTATAAAGCAAGAAAATAAAGGAAAAGGCTGGAAAATGGGATATTCGTTTACCAAATGTTAGTTTAACTTTTCATGCATATCATATATTGTGATGGTAGTAGAATCAGTAAAAATTAATGATTGTTACAATAGTGATGTTCCTGTTATCTAATTAATGCTATTATAACTTGTTGCTTCAGAGTTAGACCTGTGCAATGTTCAAAGTCCTGAGGACTGGTAGACGGAAAAGTAAGTATTGGCAGAATGTTTCTTGTTACTTTACGCTATGAGTTGGTGGCAAAAAATGGTGTATTTGGAATTTTTCCTCGCATACCATTCTTTTTTTAGTAAAATATAGTAGCAGTAGGCTTGAATTCTTTGATGGCTTTCTGGAGATCCTGGTGAGCGTTCTGATTCCGGAAATGGATATCACTCAATTGTCTCGAAGCCATTAGAGGTAAGGTTCCTTTCTCTGTCTAGAGCTAATAATTGTGCCAAATTGTTATGTTGATTCGCTCCCTTTTGTTTGGTATGTTGTTTATGTTATGCCAGGGTGATGATCCTGGATTTGTGCCTATTATGCATGCATAATTACGAGCTAAAGTTTAGTTCACCACGTATATTATGCATGCATGCCTGTATCGCTTATACATTTGGCCAATTATTTTCTTCAATTGGCTATAGTTTTGTTCACCACGTATATTTTCTCATTACATATTGCTTTTTCTTATGTTTTCAACCATTATTTCTGGATCAGCCATTATTTCTGATCAGTCATATCAGGGAAAAATATTTGTGAAAGGCGTTGATCCGATTATTTTTAAGTCACCGTGGTGTGGAGCAAAGTTGCCAAACCCCATACTAACTAAATTCAGGTTATGTTGCTTAACTATATGATTGTGTCTCCTTAGGTAAAGGCTTTTATTTAGACTGTTTGTGGATAGTAGCATTATCTCATCTTGATGGATGAATAAATGTACATTGCCTTGGCTTAACTCTCTTCTTTTCTTTAATTACAGTGGTATTCTACATTGCCTGGTGTAATTCTCTTCTCTTCTTTAGTAAGTCAATCCTTTTCGTTGCGGTGAGGCATTTGCTAGCGAAGTCATGATCAAGAGTTATAGAATCACAGGCAACAAAGTGTTGTCTTTGATAATAATGCAATCTCATTCGTATATATATATATATATATATATATATATATATATATATATATATATATATATATATATATATATATATATATATATATATATATATATATATATATATATATATATATATATATATATATATACGGCAGAACTATTCTACACCGGGTGTAGAATAAGTTATTCGTAGAATAAGTTATTCTACACCCGAGCCACTTCGATCGAGCCCGCGGCACTTCCGATCGAGTCGATAAACCAGCCCGCGCGCTCCCGCGCCATCCCACGAGCTGTCGTAACGGGCGCAAACTCCTCTCTCCGCAGACCCGGACCCGGTTATCCCCCGCTGTGATTCCTCCGTCCCGGTGCCGCACGTACCTCCCCAGCGGCCCCTGCCGCGCCTCCCCGAGTAGCGGCGCTCCACTGAGATCCGCCGCCGCCGCCGCATCGGGAGCCAGCTACCGCGTTTTCTCGCTCCTTGCCTCTCCCGCGGCGAGCTCGTCCGAAATCTCCACCGCGCTTCCTCACCGCCACGGTAGAGGCGAGCCCAACCCTTGAGGCGCCGTCACGTGTCTCCCCGGCGCTTCATCCTCCTCCCCGCAGGAGCGGCGAGTTCAGCACCCGCACTTCGTCCTCCTCGCACGGAGCGGCGAGCCGCATCGACTTCAGCTCCCGTAATTCGTCACAATCTGCTGTGGGTGCGAGATCCAATTGGCGAGATTCAGTCCAGCAACGCAGGCCTGCAGCTCCCGCTCATCTGCGCAACCTCATCCACTGGTCGGATTTGATCTTGCTTGTGAAATTTTTGTTCTGTTTGTTTCTGGAATTACTGAACATAGATTGAGAAAATTACTGACAATATACTGATGAATGTTTATGTGAGAAAATTAGTGGATGTAGATGGCTGTGAGAAAATTACTAATAAAGGTTGCTGGCTTAATGTAATTGTATGTATGAAATTACTGAAAAATGATTGCAGTTAGCTCTCGGTAAATTACTGAATTTGTTGATTTGGATATGTTTATTGTAGAAACATGGGTATGTTTAGGTTGCCTTCTACTTAATGTCTGAATTTGTTGATTAGGATTTGTATTTTTTTTTTGTATTCTGTTGAATTTGTTATTGTGAATTTGAAAATATATAGGGTTATGTGCCTTTGAAGAAGATGATATTAAAAAAATATTTTGTGTGGTATTACCTATGGATAAATTATGTCATGTTTGTATGTAGATGGTGACTATTTGTAAATTGTTGTGTATTGTATAGCTATAGGAAAAATGTTGTTAGTCCTATCCTTTATTGAATTGTACTTGTGTTTTTGTAAATCTGTAGGGTTATGTGCCTCCGAAGAAAATGGCATTAAAATGATTGCAGTTAGCTCTCCGAGTAAATTACTGAATGCGCTTATTTGGATATGTTTATTGCAGAAACATGGATGTTGAATCTACTGCATCTGCGGTCACACAAGTACAGAATGGTGGCGATAACATTGATTCCCCTATTTCTATTGACCTTTCAATTGAGGCTCCACAGCCAACACCAGCTACTGCTCCACCACTTGTAATTTCATCAACACCTGATGCTCCCATACCAGCAGTACCGGTATCATTCAGCCCAGCGTGGCTTGATGATTCAATGAGGTACCAGGTGATGATTACGCCTCCAGCTCCTATCCCCACTGAGCAGCTAATCACACCAGATGTTGTCCCCACATATTCTCATGTAAGTAATGTGAAATTTGGTTGTTTGTGTATAAATTTTGTTGCAATGTTTTTATATGTGAAATATGTTTATTTGTGTATAACGCTTCTGAAAGTTACTTGGGAGTAGGTAGAAAATATTACTCATTGTTTATAATCTGCAGGACCCGAGGATTGCTTGAGAGGTATGTCCCGCATGGTGACATGACATTTGAGAGCACGACTCATGCGTATGATTTCTATGTGACCTATGCAATGCTTGCTGGTTTCCCGGTTCGAAAGGGCAACATGAGGAACGGCAATCGTGGGCAAGAATATCATTGTTCATTTCAAGGGAAGCATAGGGGAAGCCCGGGGTTAAACAGAAAAAGGGACAAAACAACAATGCGCAAAGGTTGCAAAGCTATGGTGTGCGCGAGTGGGGTCAAAGGATGGTGGGGTTGTGCGTTTCAAGAGAATTATGCTTGAGCACAACCATATCCTTACCTGGTCACCAAATATGGTGAAGCGCATGAGGGCCCACAAGAACAAGAATCCTGCGCTTGAGAAGATGATTGATTTATTGCTCAACAACAAAGTCAAGCATGTGCAAGTTATGAGCATCTTGAGGAACAACTGTTGGAGGTTGCGAGAGCCTTAACGTAACTGAAAAGGATGTCCAAAACAGGTATTATTTTGTTGAAATTTACTGAATGTCCTGGATGCAAAAAAATTACTGAGGCATATATGGAGAATATTCTGTTGATTTACTTGTGTGTTGCAAGTTGCTGATTTATTAAATTACTGAATGTGTTGAAAATTACTGTCCATAGTTACTTGATTCAGGACTGGCTGCTATGCATGCGGGAGGGCTGCCATTGTGCGTGCTGATGTAAACAATGACATACCTAAGCTGGTTGAATATTTTGAGGAGTGCAAGAGGAACAACCCTCAATTCTTTTACAAGCTTCATTTGGATGAAACTAATGTGGTCCGTAATATATTCTGGAGTTATGCTAGCCAGCAAGGTGATTTCAAAGGTAGTTCATAATACTTGAATGTTGTTGAAATACTGAATGGTGTACAATAATTGAATGTTCTATAATTGCAAAGAATAACAATTTACTGGATTAAAAATTTACTGTAAAAAAATTATTGAATGAAAATTTTTCCACTGCAGACTTTGGAGATGTTGTTACATTTGATACGACATACAGAACCAATAGATACAGCATGCCTCTTGCCATGTTCGTGGGTTTCAATAACCAACTACGAGAATGTTGTGTTTGCGCAAGCGCTGATAAGAGATGAGCGCGAAGGAACATTCAGATGGGTCTTTGAGCAGTTTAGGGAATGCATGGGTGATAAAGATCCGATAACAATATTCACAGGTATTTTTTGCGCTGCAGAATATCACATTTCGTCTTTGATGCAACATGAACATGATTTTGCATATCTTAAGTCTCCTTCCCTTTTTCCTTCAGACCAAGATAATGCCATGGAGATTGCGATACCAATCATATTCCCCAGGACCTACCACAGATTCTGCAGGTGGCATATGGTGAGGAAATACAAGGACCCGCTGAACCAGCTGTACAATGAACATCCAACTTTGTGTGATAGGCTAATTTCAGTGATAAACCATCCTCTGAATCCAGCTGAATTCGAGAGGGCCTGGGCAGATATGATAAATGAATTCAATATTCAAGATAGTGCAGTAATGGGGAGCTTGTTTCATGCAAGGAAAATGTGGATAGCTGCGTTCTACAAAAATATTTTCTGTGGAACCGTATCTTCAACGCAGAGAAGTGAGAGCGTCAATTCTTTGATTAAAGGAGGGTATGTCGATAACTCGACACCTATACATGGATTCGTAAAGCAATTCCTTGAGATGCTGCAGCACATGTATGAGAATCAGGCACGAGAAAAGTACAATTCTCGGGTAACCATCTATAACAATTTGCCCCTGCTATGTGTATTTATGTGATGTAAAAGATTACTGAATGTTTCAGCTCTGGAGAAATTACAGACAGCACTCACATCAATACATGTTATGTGGGTAGTTACTTGAATGTACTTGATTTTTTCCCCCTGCGAGTCCGAGCACTGTTACAGTCACATACCATCCATTTGAACAGCAATTGTCCAAGATCTATTCAAGAAATGTGTTCAAAGAGTTCAAAGATACTC
Source organism: Chloris gayana (assembly GCA_031894775.1). NCBI lineage: Eukaryota > Viridiplantae > Streptophyta > Magnoliopsida > Poales > Poaceae > Chloris > Chloris gayana. Next base: position 5,054,758 of record JAUNZO010000344.1, read on the forward strand.
AAAAAGCAAGCACCAAATTTACAATACAACCTGATCCGGATAAGACTGGGTACTACTTTGTCAAGCACCGGCCTGTGGATACTACTTTCCCATGGATACAACATAAGTTCCATGTGAAAGCGAGTAGTGGATGTTGAAGAACCGAGAGAACTCGGTGTTCAGTTGTGAGTGCATGACTTGGGAGCACAAAGGTATGTTTTCCATGTTATACTTACTGCAGTGACTCAAAAAGAGATTATTTCTTTTGTAACATAAAATAAATACAGGTTTATTTTGCTGCCACCTGGTGTTGGCATTCATACACCTTTTTGTGGATCACATACCGTCAAGGTACATTCTCAAGCGCTACACCAGGACCCCATCGGTGGAGACAAACTTTGACGAGGCACGACAACATGTTTCTTGGGCACTGATGGAGACACTAAGGCTCACCGGGCAGCAAGTATAATGCCAAGACTATTCGAGGCTACAAAGGTCTGCAGTGATGTCAGCTCGGGTAGGTCAATTGAAAAATAAATAATCCAAGTTCTTGGAACTCAAGAGATTACTTTAACAAAATTACTAATCACATAGTTATGAGAAAATACTGATGATGTCTTGTTAGATTACTGATAACCTGTTCCTGGTTGCTAAAACAATGATGGCACAAAATTACTGGCAAATGTTTATGAGAATGACAGATTATCTGCTGTGAAATTAGTGATGATGGATGTTATTGGATTCATTCTGCTGCTGCTCACCTCGAGGCAATGGAGATGGCGAATCGATTGATCACGGAAGCTATTACGGTGCTAGATGCAATACCCTCGGATCTGGTTGTACCACCAGCAACGAGAAAATCTTGGAACACCGGAACCTGTTGGTAATGCAACAAGTATAAGGACAGAGCAAGGGAGCGGTAACATCTCGGCTGCTGCACCACCGGTGTCAACAACCAAAGGAAGCCGCAAGAAGAACACGAGGGGTGAAGAGGCACCTCAACCGCACTTTCGGAGACCCAAGGAAAAGAAGAAAAGGAGATGCTCCAAATGTGGGAAGCTTGCTCCTGGTCATAATGCTTCAACATGTGATAGGGTCCACAGAATGGAATCCGAAGGAGTGAAAAAAAGACCAAGGGGGAGGCCAAGGGGACTGGTCGTGGAAAGGGTACATCGAATGGGGGTGGGAGGGGGAATGATGGAAATGAAATTGGGGACAAGTAAGTTACTGGTGATTTGTTAAATTTAAATTTTGCTTGACAAAATAGGTTAATGTAGTTAATTTTTTACAGGTTAACACCAATGAGGACAAGGAGCAGCCTGATGCGGACCGGGCGTGGAGGTGGTCTAGCTGGATCAAGCAATTGTTCTGTTGCAAATGAAGAATACTTTTCAGAATGGAGTGCAGGGGATAATGGTGATGACTATGAATCAATGTCTGATGATTGAACGAAAATAAAGCACATGGATTTTTGGTCGGACCACACATGTATAAATCTGATACATGTAAGATAGATATAGGAAAAAAATTGAAGCACATGGATTTTGAGTAGTGATATATTTATAGTTCATTTGGGAAAACCATGTGAAAACACGTGGTAACTCAATTTTGCAAAATCAACAAAGGAGCATTGAAACATGGTTGTTCCTGGTAGCTTGTAGATTATTATTATGTTATGAAATTACTTGGATGAGTTGATAAATTACTGACGATCACAAGGACTATTATGTTATGAAATTACTTGGATGAGTTGATAAATTACTGACGATCATAGAGTTCTTGGTAGGACTATTATGTTATGAAATTCTTGGATGAGTTGACAAATTACGGCGATCATGGAGTTACTTGGTAGGACTATTATGTTATGAAATTCTTGGATGAGTTGATAAATTACTGACGATCACGAGTTCTTGGTAGGACTATTATGTTATGAAATTCTTGGATGAGTTGATAAATTACTGACGATCACGAGTTCTTGGTAGCTTGTAGATTATTATTATGTTATGAAATTCTTGGATGAGTTGATAAATTACTTGACGATCACGGAGTTCTTGGTAGGACTATAATGTTATGAAATTACTTGGATGAGTTGATAAATTACTGAAAATCATTACTAAAAGCTTCAATCACTTCCATTGTAGGCAGTAATATAACTACAGAAGAAAAATAAAGCATAGCCAACATGTTATGCTCAACCTCAGCATACACAAAATCACAGCCATACTTAGCTTGCCTACACAATTCAATCTTGTGGCTACCAAACATCTTAGTGATTATTTTCACCTAAAGGACAGCTAACAGTTTTTCAAAAATCTACCAACATTACAATTGTAAGCCCTAGTTACATAACTACATTTCCAGCACTTGCATGAGATTCCAACATGGAGTGTGTGCTTTGCATTGTGTCACTTGCGTACCAGTTCTTGGAAGTACTTCTAGTGCACCTGAAATTGAAAATAATACCAAGCTTGTATCATTGAAGCAAGATGAGTTTTTAGATAATAACAGAATTATAGTTGCGTACACGAGAATCATATGATTTCAAAAGCTCAACACCTTGTTTTGCAGCATTCTTCTCATGAAAGATCATTTCATTTGCATACTTAATTCGAAGATTTGGAATGTCGGATGCATTGAACTTGGAATATAGATCAACTGTTGGCTCCCATTCCTCTAGATATTTCATGATGTAAATTCCATCATCGTCTCTGCATTCGAGTAAACATACACAGCGAGTTATACAAAGATAAAAAGAGACATTTGGACCAATAAATTTTTTTACAAGTTCAAGTACCGGTTTGTTGATTGTGGGACATCTGCAAAAACAAATTCGTTTCTTTTCAACCCAATATCAAGCTTGCCAGTCCCTTTCCATACTTTATTGAAATTCCCAAGCTGTATGAGACAGTTATTGCAAAGAGATAAATAAAATTTAGAGGACATTAAGAAGTAGCATACATTAAAACTACATCAGTAGTGTCCTTACAAAAACAGCCTCCAAGTGGTGATGAAATTCAGAGTTTGGACCAAATTGTTCAAGGTTGGGATGAAGAACAACCCACTTATGTTCTTTAAGGACACGCACAATGACGCACCATTGGTTCTTATACAAAGCTGGGAAAAATAGGCTGGCAAGAAAAAAAAACCACAAACATAATCAAATTTACTATAATACAAGTCCCGACAAAGTAAGTAAAAGATAGAAGTTAGCAATGCAATATACCAGCGAGGGAATTGTATAAGAAGTATGCACCATGAGCAGCCTTGAATGAGTTGAAAGCTTTTGTATAAACATTGTCGCACTTTGATGAATCTTCTAAATCATAATTATTCAGCAAGAAATCCTAAAAGTGATAAACTATGAGTAAGGAAGCAAGAAATTACTAAAAGTGTATAAAGAACAGATTACAGAACTTACACCAAGCTGTGGTAAAGAAGAAGTGCTTTTTACTTATGCGAGCATGCTTCCAGTCAAATATTTTCTTGCATAGTGCATTGACAAGAAACGTTTGGACCCTCCCTCCAATTCGCAACGAGCTCGCTAGTACTCCAATCTGGACTCGACGCCATGGTAATCAATTATATCTTTCCTGAAAACAAAGTACTCCAATTCTTGGATGCAAATGGAACCAGAACAAAATGGCTACATGGAAGCATGTTCGGTAAATTTCTGAAGATATAATTACTTGAATGCAAATGGAATCACAACAAAGTGGGTACATGGAACGTCTTGGGCATAGCTGGTTTTAGCAATTGCACTGAAGGATCCTATAAACATCTTTTTCTTTTGGGGTCACGAAACTGGTACATGCTGATTAACAAATTTGCTTGCAGCAGCAAATCTCCTAGTTACGCAAAGGGCATGCTTGCCAAAAGAACTTCCGGAAGCATGTGGAGCATATGGAAAAGTGTTAGACTTGTTCTTCGACAGACTCGAGAACACTTATCAGCGAGAGGTTTTGCTGGCAATGACGAGTGACACGCTCCTGAGATTCTCGACTCTAAAACATAACAAATAGAAGGGACAAACGAGTAAGGACAAAGTATATGAAGGTTGGACAAATAGTAAGGAGAAAATATATGAAGCTTTTAAGACAAATTCACACAAACACACTCACAAGGTCAACGTCTTGGCACGGAGGTGTGTCTAAAGCTATGGGTACAGGTTGTTCAACTACGTGTCGGGTTCAACGTTCATTTCAGATTGCTCTATTTTACGTCGTTTTGCAAATTCTTCGGAAGTTTCACCGAGTGTACGGAAGGGACACCATAATCAAATAATCCTACAATGATTTACATATTCAGGAAAAGCTCATAAATTAAAGCTTTAAAATCTAGACTACGGATTTCCAAGAAACATACTTTAGATTCTTCATTCACGAGGCTACGAAGACTACGAAGATACTTCCTTGGCTTTCGGAGAATAGATCCACCGGAGTTCATCCTCGGGATCTGAAGTTTTCATTGCAACATCATGCTTGGTTCCTTTGACCTGAAGCTGCTTCCTTGTAATTACGAGAATAGAACATATAAATCTGAAATGAAAACAAGCATATACATGTACATCGAGGCAATTTTTATTCGAAATGAACACTGCACCTGTCTAGGTATATCCAATGATGGTGCCCCGGATGAACCAACGAGGCCTTCGTTTAGTTGGATCCGGAATATAATTCCCAAGATCATCCTCATCATCGAAAATGCGGAATGGTGGAACAGGATGGAGAATTGAAATAGGGAGAGTTTCTCTTTGAACACGGTTTATCTAACAACAACACATAATATTCGTCAAAACAAGTCTAATTGTTTTAATATGCAACAAATATCGTAAAAGATACAATGATACACTAAGAATCATACCACGGTTTGAGACTACGGCTTTTTTGTTCACATAGTCAGCACTTTTATCCAATTGAGTACACGGCATGTTTGCAGCAGCAGCACTAGTAGCAGGGATCTACAACAACAAATAGACACATAGGAATGTAAAATATGAAATCCATATCTGATATACAAAAATAAATAAATAAACTACAAATAAATACAATATCTGACCATGTCTTGTTGCTCTTCTTGTTTTGGTACATGCTGAAGGTCATCATCATTTACTTTGGCAAACAAAGGTTTTTCCTTACATTGACAAATAAACCTCAATTGATTGCATGGAGCTGGTAAGGTGTCATCATCTTCAACAAATAAAGGTTTTTCCTTACTTTGTCCTTCTCCCACATGCTGCACAATAGAAACATTATAAAAATGAGATGATTTCAAAATAATACAAAACTTAATTAGAAAGTAGTTAGGAATAATTAAACTGATACTAACTTACGAGGCGGTGGCAGTTTCACACAATGGCGACTTTCCAAAACGTCTTGAAGCAAGTGCATTCCTGGTCCTAGAGGCAACGAGAATCCGAAGATGCTTGTGGGCTGCTAATAGATGCACTACCTTTCGTCTTCTTTTTTCTTGGATTATGGACAACAGTACATGAAGTAGCTTTCCTCTTATTTGATGCACTTGATTTCTTCCTTTGAGCAATAGAGACCTTATCTACAAATAACCGAGATGCGAGAGAAAACTACAGCAATCAGAATAAAAAATAAAATTGAAATCACCTTGTCATTTGCTTTTATTTATACCTTTTGAAGCACCATTATCATCTTCAGCACCTAAATTTTCAGCACATGCAAAAGAATAAATAAAAGCAAATGACAAATTTGCAAAACACAAATACATTTTCAGAAGTTACCTTTTGAACCAGAATCTTGTGTCGAAATAATAACAGTAGGAGTTGTTTGAGAAGCACCCTTATCGTGATCAGTTTCAGCAACTTTGTGACCACCATCTGCCAGTAGCATGATCCCGTGAATCTGCAGCATCTACATTGGCACCAACATGATCTGCAGCATCGATGGATGTACATTGGCAGCACCCAAATTATCATCGAGCATTATCAACAGGAGAACCATCCAAATTTGTTGCTTGCAAATAGTCAAACATAGACAAGATAAGCTTATGCGGAGTATAATCTGGAGCACGAAACTGTTCCCTGGAGAACTCCTCATACAAAGCACACAAGACGTCTCTCACCTAAACAAAACAAATTGCAGATGCATTCCATAAGCTATTACTCAATTGGAAACAAACAGATTGCAAACAAAAAGTGCACATGAAACTTACATTTTCAGGAAAGGTAGTGAAACGCTGATCCAAAGCCTGCCTAAAATTCCTAACTTCACCATCATTGGCTCTCTTAGATGATCTAGCATCACCTTTGTTGCCACATGTTTTCTTACCCCTTGTATGAGCAAGTCCACTGTCCCGTATGATGCTTTTTGACATCTGGTAGCAGAAAATATTTACAATCTGGTGGTTAATTGTATTTACACATTCCAAAGACATAGATGCTAAATAAATATGAACAAAGATGATTATTATGTTCAGAAATTAATGGATGAGTTGGCTAAATTACTGACAATCAATTACTGATAGCTTATTACTGAGATAAAAATTACTCATGGACAAAAATACAAAATGGAAAACAATGAAAAATTGAATAAAAAGAAAATAACAACAACCAGCAAAGGAAATGGAAATATCCAGTCTAAGAATTTTTAAACTCTTCAACAACGTTTCATCATCAACTTCATCTTCAGAAGAACATACTTCACTAGATCCTTGCCCAACAATAATGTTGTGCTCAATACCTTGTGCTTCATTTGAACTTAATTCGGCCATTTCTACATGATGAAACAAACAAAAGAAATATTCTTGTGTTATTGTTATATATCTTGACATCCTTGCCATTTCCTGTCATAAGTGTATTATTCCATTCAAATAAAATTGAATATTACTCAGTATGCTCACGAACTTAAAACCTAATAAATCAAAAAAGGCACACAATTGCAACAAAAGGAAACAATAAATGCAACACTCATATACACAATAAGTACATGCCAAACATAAAGCAACATAGACACATGACAAAAAAATTTCCCATAATAGTCACCTCCTACATAGACACATGACAAAAAAATTTCCCATAGATACCACATCAAAGAAACATAGACCAACAAATTTTCAAAAACACAAAAACATCCACTAACGGGAATATACGGTAAATCCAAAGTCAAACATAAATCCGCGACGGATCCGACGAGGAGGGGTGCAGCGGCGGAAAGATGAAACGAGAGGACAGATCCGCCTCCAACAGATCCGGGAGATGAAGCAGCGGTGGGGCCGAGAGGAAGTCGACCTCGGCTTGGCCACCGGCGGGAAGATGAAGCGAGAGGACAGATCCGCCTCGACCGGATCCGGGAGATGAAGCGGCGTCGGGCAGCAATGGGGACGGAGGGAGGGCGACCTCGGCTTGGGCACCGGCGGGGTCACCGAGGACAGATCCCCCTAAACCTCATCCAGGAGATCAACCCGCGTCGCGTGAGTGGAAACACCGAAAGCGACGGGAGATTCTTAGCTTATCTCCGTCTAGTGGGGACAGCGAAAGCGAAGGAAGATTCGACCTTATCTCCGCCGGCGGGAACAGTGAAAGCGACGGGACATTTAAGCGGGTCCCCTTGTCTCCACCGAGGGAACAACATAACAATTGCGGGCCAAGTAACAACAATTACTTGAAGGACTTCGTAAAATTACTTAGATTATGAAGAAAAATTACGGACGAGTGATAACAAAATTGGTAAAACTACTTATAATCTCGGGACAATTACTGACACGTGACATTAAATTTACTTGAACCAATTAGTAAAATTACTTGACAGTCTCAATGCTATTCATCGACACATGACCACAAAATAAGCTGAATGATTTGGTAAAACTACTTATCGGACAAATTACGGACACATGACCACAAAATAACTGAATGATTTGGTAAAACTACTTATCGGACAAATTATCGACACATGACCATAAAATTACTGAATGTTACTGGTTAAACTACTTACAATATCGGGACAAATTACGACACCGACCATAAAATTACTGAACCTTTTGTCAAATTACTGACATTCTTTGATTAAATAAAAATTACTGACACTGACGGGAAAATTATTGACTGATAAGGTAAAATTACTGACAAATTCAGGACTAATTACTGACATTCTGCGCCGAGTACGGTTTACAAAAAAAATGAATAAACGGACGACTATAATTCCATGCGTCACGATTCCAAACATAGAAAAAAAATCAATGGGATAACAAACCATGGCAGCAACGAATAAAGGTATGTATTTACAACTAGGAACCAACCATCCAACAAAGTGTCTACCAACGTCACTATGTACACGGATCACTCCATCCAAAATACGGTAGGAGCTGATCCATGCAAAACAGATGAGACTATTCAAAATACGCTAAGTGTTAATCCATCCGAGTGTCACTAAATACACGAGTTCTTTACATCCAAAGCAGAAAAACATATCATGGGTCGACATGGGGAGTAGAGTATCGCTGGATCCTTGGTGGGAGAGTCTTGCGATATTGGTTTCTATCATGAAAAGTCATGTAGTGCGAAGCTCCGCCGGTACTCGCTCCCCTTTTCCTGTTCATGTATTAAAAACAAACAATGAAGTTAGGGAAGGTAATTATTAATCATGTAGACCTTTACTCAACTTCATAAGAATGAGTTACTAACCGGCACAATTTCAGGAATCATTTTGCGAGTCAAACCAACGTAGCGTTGAACAAACATTATGCAGAAATAGACGCAATCATTTGGAAGCACCTGGTGTGGCACATCTACATAAGTCATCTCCCGAGTTGCTCATGTCAACGAGATCTTCCCTTCGTGATTCTTCTAAAGATGTTGTTCAACCTATCTCCGACATGTTCGCATACATCATTATGCCACCTGTCCTTATCATACTGTTGACCATAGTTGAGCGAATCGAGAATATCAATCTGCCCATGAAACATGTTGAAACAGTGAGGTCGCCCAATGATATCCGTTGTGGACAGGAATAAAGATCTACAAATATTTTTTAAAAACGCAAAAGTTCTTGTGAAGGTATAGATGTCTTGAATTTACTGACATTGTATAAATATGTATATGTTTGAATTTGTATAACAGATAAATATAGGGACCAATTGTACTTACAAGTCTTGCATTGAGTATCTTTTCCATGAGAAAATCGATACTTGATAAAATTGTATGCAACTTCACCGTCATATGCAGAACCAGGGAAATAATTTTCATACAAAACCATTTGCTGCACAAAAAAGGAGCAAAAAAAAAGCCATTTAACGAATGAGTGAATACTAATTATCATGAATACATCAAGCTGTCAAAAACACATCAAGCTGTCAAAAAGACATCAAGCTGTCAAAAAAACAATTACTGAAAAAAACATATAACTTACAGCTGCACTAGTTGGAAGAATAATCCTGTAGCTTGATTGTTCATCACTTAGTTTTGCATCATCATCCATCGGGCATTGGACAAAGTAGTCCAGGTGTACGACTTCAGCCATCAAACCATCACCAAAGCTATCGAGCAATAAGTTGCCCAGCTATAGAAAAATGATGTGGTGTATCTTTGGTACCGATAACTTTCTCCGTGCATCCAATAAGATAAACTCTGCATAAATCATTTAGTTACTTGAATGGACAAAACAAGGAAACTACTTGAATTACTGAATGCATTTCATTGATATATCCAAGATCATTTGCTGCACGATAAAAGCTACTAAAGTAAAATTACTGAATACTGAATAAAATTACTTGCAAATTGAATAGAATACAAATTATATGTCCCATCTAATTGAATAGAATACAAATTACAGTAAAAGCTACTAAAGTAAAATAACTGAATACAAAAATTGGTTACCTTTTGAATTCATCTAATTGTCCCATCTCAATCATTTCTGCCCTCAAATCAAGTGCATTCTTGATAGCTGCCTCATTAGGAGTCAAATCCAGATTATCAAATGGAGATGCCAAGCACGGGTCGTCAGATTCGAAAACAGGCCCGGCTGCCCATATCTCGGGGACACCTAAGAACAGGGGCTTGGGAAACTCAAAAACTGTAATCTCATCATCATCATAAACTTGCTTCTTTTTCCCCTTGGCAGCAGGCTTCATTGGCTGCTTCCGTTTCTTCCCGGTAAGCTTTACCAATTTACTTTTTGATACCTGCATTGAACGCGTAACACGGCGGCCTGCAGGGGTATACTTGCGTTCACCAACAATAGGAACATCATGCACCTCCTGTCAAACACATCATACAGATTACATTAGAATAAACAAAAGAAATAAATTATTAACGACTAAATTACTTGCAGTGACATTTACATGAGACTACGAACTAGATTGCCACAAACCTCATTAATATTACTATCATCTTTTGTAGATGGCTGTGAAGCATCAGCTTCAACGGTACTATCATCAATTGATAATTTTTGTGAAGCATCATCTTGAATTTCACGAAGAACAGACGCAATGTCTTTCCAATGATCATTGTCAAAAGATCCAGCAGCCACACCAGTAGATTGGGCCTAAGAAACATTAATAATACAGATTATTTACAATACAAAATTGGTTATAGGATGCATTTAAAAAAGTACAAACTTCGAGACACAAAAAAAACACTGAGATTCTTGTACTTCATCGACATGAGGCTGCTCTCCAACACAACCATCTTTCTCTAGCAAAGTTTCATCAGGTTGGCTCTGTAAAAAATAATTATAAAATGGAAAGAATAAACACCTTCAGTCCTAGTGCAAACAGAAATCGACATTTAAATCTACGTGTCCAAAAGAAACATCACATTCAAAAGCGGAAGCTGAGGCTGCTCCCCATGAGCTTCATGTCCTTGAAGATTTGAGTCAATAGTCTTCGATGAATCATTACGTCTATCTACAGCATCATTGATGTTAGGAGCATTTGGTTGTTCCTCATTACCACCTTGCTCTCCTTGCACATTGACCTCATGAGGCTGGCTCTGCACAAATAAGGAAACAAATGGAAAAAAAAGTCCTTGATTAAGAGTGCAATAAAAAATACAGAAGCTAAAAAAGGAATAAAGATTACAAAACAAATATAAACCCTGAGTTTAGCTTCAACGGCTGCAATAATGTCGAGAAAAGAAACGAGCTGCGCAGACGGCTTCATCATGCGTATGTGCAGCCATTGTACTGTTGTGTCCTATTCAAGCACTGCAAGCCTTTACGGATGCTTGAGCATAGAAATCAATTAACATTTCACGCACCGTCTTGTTTCCTTCGGGAGGCTGTGGTGACGCTGCAAGAAAAGATTGAGTCGACGTAGATTGTATTTACGTAGCCTTGATTTGATTAGTATTCTGCAAAAAAACATAATACATTATTGACGGTGAATCAAAAAATTACAGACAACCACAAACAAAAAAGGACAAACAAAGGATAGACAATAAACACAAAGGCGAGGCATGCAAATAATTACTTATTGCATTTGCATACCTCATTATCATCTTCATCCATAGAAATTGAAACAGGTGTGGATGCTATTTTCCGCCGCTTGGAACCGAGACAAATTGGAAACCTGCAAATAAAAAGATAGATATAAGTTTAAGATAGTAAACTACTAGGGAATATAAATATATATTGTTACTAGATGAAACAAATTACTGAGGAAGATAAAAGAAATATTGCTGGGGCTTACGAGATATGGTTCTTGAATGATAAATAATTACTTGAAGCAAATTGATATAAACTACTGGTAAATTCTTGGATGATAAATAATTACTGGGGCAGATTGATATAAAATACTGGATAAAAAGGAAATTACTGGGGCAAAATAAAAAGTTACTGGTTTCAAAAGAATTACTTGACAAAGATGGACACAAATTACTGAATCTGATAAAAAAAATTGCTGTATGAGAAGAATTACTTGGGACAGACAGGGAGAATTACTAAACAGAATTCTTGGAACAAACGGGGAGAATTACTGAATGAAAAGAGTTACTCACAGCAGCACCCTGTTTAGCACGTAGATCCGGAATGTGGTGATAGGATCTTCATGAGGCTTAGATTGATCAAAGATAGCTTTCATATCAGATACAATCTTCTTCGAGCATCAACAACTTCTTTCTTTCCATCACTAAACATTTTAGTGGCTGCTGCCATCATTTCCGATCCTTTAGCTACTCGCTTGTCATATGCAGCAAGAGCTGATATCGCACGTTCCTTCTGCCCTTCATCAGTTAAAGAATCAAAACAGCCAGCAAGCAGTGGTTCAAGCATAAACACTTTAGGGGAAATGGTGCTGTCGGGAACGGGATTACGAGATACGGGAGCAGCATCGGGGGCCTCCCGATCACCGTGTGCGAGGGCTAGGAGGGGCTGGGCGTTTGGTGGCAAGTTTCTTTGTACGTCTATCTGCAGTCTTTGTGACCAAACCCCGATGCACCAAACCACCCCTAGCATGTACAGCACTACGAGAAGATGATCTTGTGCCTTGATAAACAGCCCCTTGATGAACCTGATGCACACCATCAGCGGGCGCTCTGCGTAGCATGTTCCAGCTACAACCCTCAACTAAAAAAATCAAATAAAAAAACAGAATAAGAAAATATAAAAATGTAAGAAAAACAAAACATTAATATTAGAAGAAAATATAAATGCTTACAGGCAAATTTCCATAAGAAAGCTGAGCCATTCCTGTGTGTCTTCTTGTCAGCCTTGGCAATCTTCTCAATAAGTTCAGAATTGAACAAGCTAGCACGTGGAGTGGTTAATCCATCGACAATCATGTCGGTGCATTGCAGGTTGTCAAGATAATAAATCTGAATATAAAAACGAAGACAAATGATACTTCAATTATTGAACAATAAAGTAGCAGAACAATTACTGAATACTTAAACTACTGATCAATGAAAAAATTATTGAATAAAATTAAGGGACTGAAGATCTCAAAATCAGAAAAACAATAAAATTACTGAAAAAGTTAACTCTGAAGTAGACAAAATTACCGAACACATATTACTGAAAGAAAATACTGAATCAAATTACAGAATTGACATTAAAGAAGAGAACATATGTTTCTTACGATAAGAAAAGCGATGCATCCTTGCATTGTAGGGGCAACAACTCGCTTATCCCTGGCCTGCCACTTGTTAACCTTCTCTTTCAAATCAAGGACCAATGCCTTGCACCAATTGTAATTCTTCATATCATTTAGATTTTTGCAATATAGATAATCCAATCCAGAGATATTGTTTGATGTAGAAGGGAACAACGAGTGCATTGAACAATAGCATGAAAAAGCACTTGCACGATCCAGTCATCGTCCTTATCCATCGATGCAAAACGTTCAATGATCCATCTAGGAACATGCGTCTTGGCAATTTGGTCATATCGCTTGTAATTCAAATTACCTTTCTTCTTGCCACCTTTCTTCTTGCCACCTTTCACATTTAGCTCATTTTCCTTAGAACAGCATCACGAGATATTCTTCATGCCCTTACTTTCCACAGATACTTCTCACTTCGAGCAAGAGCAGCCTTCTTCGACCAAGCGAGAAATCGAGGCAAATCATCACCACCAATTGGCAGCCCAATGACAGCATGCACAGCTTGTTACGTAATAGGCAAAACTTTATGACCAATGACAATGCGAAAAGGATCAAACTTGATATGATCCATAATATACATGGCAAGTGCTCTGTACGCCAATGCCATCACAAGCTGAACTTCAAGATTTCAGTAAAGCCCAAGCCACCAACTATTGTCTTCGCACTACCATTCATCACCTCGAGAAGATTTGTGATAACTCCAGGGGAGCAACGGGCGGTGGAATAGTATACTTCCTTCACAATCTGCATAAAACAAAGAACATAAACAAAAATAAATGGAAATGTTTAGGTATAGGAATTACTGACATGTTTACTACAAATAAAAATTACTAATACTATCAAAATACTATATGTGCAGATCAAAAATTCCATAGCAAAACAAAATACTATATGTATACCTTAACTTCCTCATCGAAACTTCCTCATCAACAGCAACATCCTCAACAAAATCAGCAGCAGCAGAATCACCGGCAGCAGTAGGATGATTCGACCATCATCAACACCGGAGGCGGGAACAGGATGATTGTCACCGAGAGGCGGGAGCAGGATGATCATCATCAGCGAGCATGACGGGCACCAATAAGACACGCAGCGCGAGCCTTCACATCAGCAGGTGAAGAAACCCAAAACTTGCTTGTACACCGTCGGAATGGTGTTCGCCTTGCGGGTGGATTAAGACGGGCAGGGGACTTCTGAAAATCATCATCATCACTTGTAGAACCATCACTCGTGCGCGCATCCATCCTTTCACAACAGCCTGAAAAGAAGAAAATTTACTGAGCAATGCAATACAATTACAGAGATTGCCAAATAATGCAACAAAACAAAAAGAAGAAGCTTATGTAGAAACAAAAGGTTTGTTATACATAGCTATACAGATTTCAAACAAATTCACAAATAACAAACAATAGAGAACAAATTTTTTCTATAGGTAATACAACACAGAAATAATTTTAATGCCATCTTCTTCAAAGGCACATAACCCTACAGATTTTCAAATTCACAATACCAAATGCTCACAAGTACAAAATGCAGAGCGATGCATCGAATACGAAACAATTTATGATGGTCACCTCCTACATCGACACACGACAAAATTTTTCTATAGGTAATACAACACAAAATTAATTTTAATGCCATCTTCTTCAAAGGCACATAACCCTACAGATTTTCAAATTCACAATAACAAATTCAACGAGAGGATGGGACAAACAACATTTTTTCTATAGCAATACAATACACAATAATTTACGATAGTCACCGTCTACATAGACACATGACAAATACACAATAACAATTATTCAACCACAAGAAAGCACAATTACTGAACATAGCAAGATAAAATTACTGAAAACTTCAGTTCTGAAGATTTCAGAGAAGAATCATTGAATCAAGTTAATTACTTGAATATAGTTTCGATAACTGAACTATTCGGTAAATCCAAAGTCTATACATGACTGAACAATTAATGGTAGTCACCTCCTACATCGAAACACGACAAATTTTTTCTATAGGTAATACAACACAGAAATAATTTTAATGCCATCTTCTTCAAAGGCACATAACCCTACAGATTTTCAAATTCACAATTACAAAATCAACAGAATCGAGTGAACATTGAAAGATAAAATTACTGAAAACTTCACTTACTGAAGATTTCGAGAGAAGAATCACTGAATCAAGTTAATTAATGAATACAGTTTAAGTAACCGAGCTAATCGGTAAATCCAAAGTAAACACATGACTGAACAATTAATGGTAGTCACCTCCTACATCGAAACACAACAAATTTTTTCTATAGGTAATACAACACAGAAATAATTTTAATGCCATCTTCTTCAAAGGAACATAACCCTACAGATTTTCAAATTCACAATACCAAATGCTCACAAGTACAAAATGCGAGAGCGATGCATCGAATACAGAAACAATTAATGGTAGTCACCTCCTACATCGACACACGACAAAATTTTTCTATAGGTAATACAACACAGAATTAATTTTAATGCCATCTTCTTCAAAGGCACATAACCCTACAGATTTTCAAATTCAAAAGTACAAATTCAACAGAATCACTGAACATTGATAGATAAAATTACTGAAAACTTCACTTACGATGATTTCGGAGAAGAATCACTGAATCAAGTACATTCAAACACAACAAAACTAAATTACTGAACACTACAATATAATAATTACTGAATTCATAAGTTCGAGTTACTACAAAGAGGAAAAGTAAATTACTGAATCATAAAATTACTGAATCATAAAATTACTGAATCATAAAATTATTGAATCATCAAAAATCACAGGATTCTACTCTATTCTTATTTGAAATTCACAGGATTCACGGGATGTTCACAGAGCCACCGGACTAAATTCTTTGGAGCACTCAATTAACCAAAAATTACTGGAAAAACCAGAAGCAATCCAGACAGAAAATAAACCAAACCAAATGCAGATCTATAGCAAACACATACCGGAAAGGTCGCAGCGAGTTGGGGAAGAGACCGTGGAGATCGCGGGAGTTGGGGACGACGGCGTCGAGGTCGAGGTCGCGGAAGTTGCACGGCTGCGTCGAAGTCGAGGTCGCGGGGGTTGCACACGACGCCGACGAGGTCGCCGCGGTTGCGGATGAAGGCGTGGAAGTCGCGGCGGTTGGAGAAGACGACGCCGACGAGGTCGCGACGGTTGGGGGTGAAGCCGACGAGGTGGACGACGGCTAGGGTTAGGGTCCTCGCGCCGCCTCCGCACACAATCGCCGCCGCCGCCGCTGTCAGCCGCACTGAATCGCGGCGATTCTCGCGCCGCCTCGACGGAACCGCCTCCGCTCGTCGCGAGAACCGCCTCCGCTCTCGCGAGCGCGCGTTGCGTGGGAAGTGGAGCAAATGATTGTGATGGGTGGGCCGGGTGTGGGTTTGGAGATATTTATATCCGGGCGCGCGAGTTGCGGGTGGGTTGCGGGTCGCACCCGAATGGGGCTGCGGGCCCGGTAACGCGAGGGTTGAGTTGGGTCGCGCGTGTGGTTGGTTGGGCCGCACCACTTTGGGCTGGTTTGCCTGGTTGGTTGGCTGGGTTGGGTCCAGGGTGTAGAATAAGTTATTCTACACCGGGTGTAATATAGTATATGTATATATATATATATATATATATATATATATATATATATATATATATATATATATATATATATATATATATATATATATGAACTGATCTCTTCTCTACACAATTTGATTAATTATATTTAGGGCAATGGATATTGAACCTATTATTATATCTACTAGAGAGATCAATCTTAATGGGCAGGTTAAGTACCACTTAAAGAGGTGGTGCTTGTCAATGCAAGTGATGATGTTGTTGATGCAGCTCATCAGCTGATTGCATAATGACCCAATCACCGACGATAGCGGTAACACAGGTGATGAGCTTTCTAAAATACTCCTATTTAGTTAGCTAGCTAGGGATACTGTGAATGTTGTCTGTTGGCATGTGTCCAGTCAAGCATAAAGGAAGCTGAATCTCTATTAATAAATAGATTGCATCATATTTTAGTTTTGTATCCTGTTGTTTACTTGTCTATGAGATTAACATTGTCCCTCATTCATTATTGAATTTGTGATTATGATACTATAATGTCTGATTCCAACGAATATTTTACAGCAATGAATTCCCTGCTCGAACAATGAACATGTGTGCTATGAATCTGTGATCGCTCATGAAAATGTTCACAACACGATTGCTTTCTCCTTGACACTCAAAGACAATACTTTTCTATAGAATTTCAGAAGAATATGAATGTCACTTGCTTTTCTTTTGTCCTACTAACCTTGTGAGAAGAAATTGAATGTGACTTCTTCAGTTAAATGTTTTTGTTGATAATCTCACTAATAGCACAAATAAATGTTTGGTTAAACAGAACTCATTTCTTCATTGCACATTCATTTGCTTGTCTGTTTACAATCTGTCACAGGTCTTTGTTGTGAACTAAGACAACTTGGTCAAGAGCTATCCTAATTCTTTATTGTAGTTGTTGTGAACTTATCTTGTTTTCTGAACTTTTTAGGTCTATCTGTCTGCAGTCAATCCCATGCTACTTGCTAATTAATTCTATTTTGGGAGTGCTCGTGTAAGTAGATATATTGTGTTCTTGGATTATAGTTCCCTGTACAATTCTAGAAGGGTCATTTAAATTATAGTGTGAAGCCCCTTTCATATCTGTTTCACATTATTTGCTTGAATAAATATTCAATCCCTGCCTTATCGAGTTATTTACATTTTGCTTTGGTACTCATGTAAAAATTGACAGTCATGATATGCCGTTCATATAGAAGTCAGGCCCAAACCATCCTTTCCTACTACACAGTCATATATGGTTTCATTATTTTTCATATAATTCATTAAGCCTTTGGCCTGTCATGCTTAGGGCGATTGATCTATCAAAGCTAGCTCTGTTGTGTTGTTGGGCTGCACAGTGAGTAAATCAGTAAGTAAACTCGTAACAATTTGAGTATTGTCTTTTGTCAATGGTAACACTATGCTGCTTTCAGAAAATGAAGCTGAGTTTTAGATTATATATTGAATGATCAGAGCGTGCATAAATGTTATTAAGCTCTGGTCCTTACTAATATGAATCAACTGGAACATCTTGATTTGAAATAATTCTAACTATGCCTTATCAAAAAGTTTTTACTGCCTCGAATCTGCATGCATCATTGTAACAATCTCTCTTTTAAATGTCTATTTTCTTTCAATTCTGAATAATTTCAGTTTAAACAGTTATATTCTCATAGTATAATCTCTCTCTATGACTTGCAGATATTCATATTCATGTTTCAATGCGACTTGGAGAAAGGTTGGTGGCCAGGTGAACCACAATTTTAGTGTTTATTCGGGAGTAGCATGGTAGATGCATTCGTAGTATAATGCGGCCTTTTGCATGAAAGAAACACCCTTTGCCTTGGAAGGAATGACGAGCAACTTTTATACAAATTTCTTTCAATTTCAAAAATTACGCTTGTGCATTGTCCGATTGAATATATAAGGAATGATTATGTGAAGGTACTCGTATGGACTTCTAAAGTATCATTTTTTTGGATGATGACTCTTCACTTTCGCATTGTTACGTGAAAATTTTATTGCCCGTAGCAACGCACGGCACACTTGCTAGTAGACTACAAATTGCTCCTTTACTTGTTAATCAAGTCATCGTACGTTGGTCTTTACGTCCCCTTATTTCCACACCGATATATGGAATCATCTGTTATTCCATACTCGGTCGAGTACCACTCGTGGGCCCTCTCTGCCGATCTTATCTTCATTGATTTACCACCATATATCTAATCATCCATTCCTTTAACATCTGTATACCCATAAGGTAAGTATACGATAGCAGCCCTTGAGTAATTTTTGTTTTGACCTTGAATAAGACCAACCGAGTCTTCGCATGTTGGTCCGATTCCATGGTAAAATTAAAAAGAACTCCAATCTTCTGTAATACTTCTTTTCTCTTCAAGATGACTTCAAAAAAGCCAAAAAAAATTGTATTTTTCCTTCCACACCACCTAATTATGTATGCAAAATTTCTGTATATTTCCCGTGATTTCATAAACCGCTCTTAAAAATGAGGTGCACCGGTTAGGTGCACCCAATTAGATATAGCCCACGACTCTCGTATCATTTGAACTCCTTTCAAATAATGCAAGAGTCTACTTGGATGATTCTTCATTATTTCCTTCGAGTATTCAATCTCTTCGAGACCGCTTCTTTCAATTTCTATTATTTCCTACTTCCCGCAATCTCTACGAGATCACTCTTAAACAAGGTGCACCGTTCGGGTGCACCTAATTAGATATAGCCCCGACTCCTGTATCATTTGAATATCACAAATAATGCAAGAGTCTTTCTTGAGAGACTATGTGTCGGTGTTCGAACCACCAGCTAGTAGAATTTAGTCTCGGGGATGCGCGTTTTAGGCCGGATGGTACACAAGGGAAGACACGAGAGATTTAAGCTGGTTCGAGAAAGCTCCCTACGTCCAGTGTGGGGGGGTTGTCGTGGCGCTCGTGTTCCTCGCGTCAAACAATTGCTCCAAGTCCCATGCTGCGAATGTGGACGTTTGTGTTTATTAACCGTGCGTATGTTAGAAGTTGTTGACGTGCCGAGAGAGAGAGAGAGAGGCTCTTCCTCTTTATAGCCACGAGAGGTCGAGTTCGAATTACATGAGAGAGCGAAAGAGGGAGTAGCTGTGTGCTTATCCGTGAGCTCGTGCCATCCCGTCGGGTCATCCTTGACGTGTGCTTGAGAGTCTTGAGCGGCCCGTCGCATCGCTCCCGTAGCCCATCGCGTCGGGGAAGTAGGGACGAAGTGTCCCGCGTTTGGAGGACTTGGAGATGGCGTCGCAGCGGAGCGGTTGGAGGAAAAACAGTCCATGCCGGTCCTTCCCTGTCGGGTGCATTGATGGTGGGGCTGGAGGTCGAGGTCGAGGCGATGGCTCGTCGAGCTTCAAGGTCACGGGATAAGGTCGTGCGAGGCGGAGAGCTGCTCGAGCCGGAGCTCGAGCTCCACCTGTCGCCGGATAAGGCGGGGAGCCGTACCGCCGTACGTCGGTCGATGATGACCGAGCCCTTAGTCTTCGGCCTATGCTTCCTTCGTCGAGGCTACGGGGCGACGCGTCCCGTCGGCGTGCCATGACGGGAGCAGGTGGCCGCTGCAGGAGGGATGGGGCGAAAGTCAAAGGCAATGGTTGCCGGGGAACGCCCACGTGTGCGCGGAGCGGGTGGAGTTAATGCGGCCGGTGCGCGAGCTTGGAGGTCGTGCGAGGCGGACCCTTCTCGAGCTCCACGGGGAGGTCGAGCTTGTCCTTGCTCGATTTGCTCTTTGACGGGGGCCGTACGGGAGTGGGTCCAACTTTGACCGTTGACGTGATTTCGTGTCCTAGGGACTAATCCTCCGTTGGGTGGGTCCGGATGGTGCCACGCGGCATCACTAATCTTTCCCCCAACAGTAGCCCCGAGCCCCGGGTGAGTCGTAGAGTCACCGGGGGATCCATCGAGGTCGTGGGTGGTCGATTTGGTTTATTTGGTAATTGTTTTCTACCGGGTGCGTGCGAGCGCGTCCGGTGGACGTGCCCGAGCCGGAGGATAAGTCGAAGATTTATGCTTTGGCTGATTTCACGCCGATGGGTTGCGACCCCGTGGTTGGGTCTCGTGTTTGCGATGCCAATGTCGAGCCCCCGCTCGATGCGGGTGGCTAGACCACGAATGGTTCGTCTTAATCGATTTCCCCATCCGCGTCGCGTTCGTGTGACGGAGGGTAGAGCAGATCCACGATTTGCCCGGAAAGGCCGACACGTGGGGCTCGGCGAGCTCCGTAACGGGAATAGTTCGAGCGAAGTCGCGGTTTTCCCGTTGAAGGGATTCCGTCGAGCCCGCTGGGGACGACTTTATTAATCCACATTGCCATTCTCGATTGGGACTCAAGACAGTTTGATAGGTCTCGAGGGCTCGTTGCCTCTCTGTGGTGAGATCCCTCTTTCGAGATTGATGTGGACTGGAACATGCTTGGTCGATGCCCGTTGCGCGAGCGCGCGAGGGTTTCGGTCGCTAGGCGGACCCACCGTTAGCACTCCCTAGCTCGGTTTATGTGCTCGAGGCGTCCGTCAAACCCTTTCGATCGGGCCAGCCTTCAAACTTTGGCTAGGTGGGGCCGTCGAGGAAGTTTTCAGCCCCTTATTGATGAGGACATCGGCACCATCCATACGTCCATACCTACAAAAGACCCTATTACTGGACCCATTACCCGTGCTCGTGCTCGACAATTGAACAATCAAGTGAGTTTGTCCTTAGGCTCTTTTCAATCCTTTTTGGACCATGAAAACGTTTGCACTCTTGTTTTTCTTAGGAACGATGGACAGGAGCAAAAGGGAAACAGACTCGCGCTGGCTGGATTCGGACTCCAGAAAAAGACGGATTTTTGATGGCTGCCACGACTTCGTACGAACTTCGTTTTGGGTGTTCAAGTACAGCATGGAAAGATCGCGGAGTCTACTTTCTAACTGATCCGAGATCACGTCTATATCTTTTCTGAGTCGACCGCAATCGTCATTTAAGTACAGAGATATCAGAACTGTCCAGTTTTGGCCCAACGGGCCGTGTATCAAGTTGAGTCCACTAAGGACGCGTCCCAGGGTTGGAGGACGACTCCAGCACCCCTGTGGTCATCCTTCCACGTTTTTATACCCCACCATAGCGGAACTCAGTTTGAGAGTTTCAATTCCATCTTGAAATTTCAGTTCTTGTTTACTTGTTCTTGCTAGTTCTTCGATTGCTTGCAGGACGAGTGCCCTCGTGGCCGGTGGTCGCACTTCCACAAGATTGCGGCAAACTATTGGAGGCGGTGTATCGGTTGCTAAGGCGCAGCGTTTTCATACGGTTGTAGTCGGGTCGTGAACGTCATTTCCATCCACCAAATCGAGTTATCTTCGTCTCTCATCGAAAGATTGGCACCAAAACCCTCGCGGGTTTCTATCACTTATCCCCGCTTACCTTCGAGGTCGAGCCTCGGGTCGGTCGAGCGGACGACCTTGCTCGGGGTAGGTGGGAGATCGACGGACCTGCCCAAGACCTTGCTCGGGGTAGGTGGGAGATCGACGGACCTGCCCAAGATGCAAATCCTTCTTTGCATGTGTCGAGTGAGAAAAGATTCGAATTTGAACGGAGAGGTGAAGTGGTGCAGAAGTTTTACCGTCCTTTCATCCATGTCTCGGAAATCAAGGCGCGATCTTATCCTCCGCGGGCGCGTGGCTGTGGGGCCGGTGCGAGTAAAGGAGCCGTTTCCCTTGTCATCTTTTAATTACGGTTTTACCCCTGCTCTCTCCAAAAAAAGTGTGTGTGCAGATTTGGTCGTTATCTTTTCCCTTGTCATCTAATCAGTTTGTGAGGTTGCCCCAAAAAAAAAAAGAAATAAAAGAAATAAAAAAAGAAATAAAAAGAGCAAAAAAAAAAAAAGAAAAAAATTAGAAAGAAAGAGTTTCACCCTTGTGTTTGTTTCTTGTTTGCGGCTGGTACTTGGTGTCTTTCCTTTGAGTCTAGGCTCGTGTCTCTAGCACGGTCTAGGCTAGGACCAGCACGGTACCACCGTTGAACCATTATTCAACTTGCTTGTGACTAACGTGGTGCTAGTATTTCCTTCTGCATTGCATTCAGCCCACCTACAGCTCCACATATCCGGCTACGGCTTGACGGTTGTTGTTGCTACAGCACCGATACACTTCTTTCCAGGAGCTCGACTTGTTGGTTGTCGACCTTCCTGTTTAGCACGGTAAGAACTAGTAAGAGCTCGTGTAACAAGTTGTGAGTGAGGGCATTGCTGTAGCACTAGGGAATTTTTTTTCTCTCTTCACTTGTGTTTTCTTTTGTTCGTGCATTTTTTTTGTCATGGCAGGTTCGGACGATAAGGCTAGTGAGCACGATTCCCGCGCTCGAAGACGTTCAAAGCTGCGGTGCGAGGGCTGAAGCTAGAGACGGACGGACTTGTGGCTGATTTACGAGTCACGAATGAACGGCTTGGGGCGATGGAAGTTTCACAAGTTGCTGCAAACAACAAGCTTGGGACAATGGATGCATCTATTAAACGTGTTGACACGAGCCTGGCTGCTTTGTTGCGGCGTTTTGATGACTTGATGGCACGGGATTCTGGGCGGCGTCCAACAACCAATGAAGAGAAGGTAGAGGATGCCGAGCACAATTCTGATGCCTACTCTGCTGATACGGAACTTGAAGGTAGTGTGAATCAGCGTCGGCTACGTACTAATCGCCATGGCATGGGTGGTCACCGTCGACGTGAGGTACGCAACAATGATGATGCTTTTGCAAAGATTAAGTTTAAGATACCTCCTTTTGATGGTAAATATGATCCTGATGCTTATATTACTTGGGAAATTGCTGTTGATCAAAAATTTGCATGTCATGAATTCCCTGAAAATAATAGAGTTAGAGCTGCTACTAGTGAATTCACCGATTTTGCTTCAGTTTGGTGGATTGAATATGGCAAGAAAAATCCTGATAACATGCCCGACACTTGGGATGCTTTGAAACGGGTCATGCGGGTTAGATTCGTACCTTCATACTATGAACGTGATTTGTTAAATAAATTACAACAATTAAGACAGGGTAGTAAAAGTGTAGAGGAATATTATCAGGAGTTACAAATGGGCATGCTTCACTGTAAGTTAGAGGAGACTGCTAAAGCTTCTATGGCTAGATTTATGGGTGGTTTAAATCGTGAGATTTATGACATTGTTAATTATAGAGATTACAATAACATGAATGCATTGTTTCACCTTGCCTGTAAAGCTGAAAGGGAAGTGCAGGGACGGTGTTTGGGCTCTTCACATAACTTTTCTGCAGGCAAGAATACTTCATGGCAGTCACGTACTACTACTTCGAGTGCACGTGCGTCACCACCGTCACCCTCTTCAGCTCCGGTCGCACCTTCTGCAGCCAACAAACCACGTGCTGCTCCCTCCATTGCAGCAACGAAGGCTTCCTCCAAGCCTGCCGACAGCACTTCTTCGGTTGCATCTACAGGAAGAACGAGGGAAGTTCAATGTCATAGGTGCAAGGGCTTTGGACATGTGATTCGAGACTGTCCAAGCAAACGAGTTTTGGTTGTTAAGGATGATGGTGAGTATAGTTCTGCTAGTGATTTTGATGAAGATACACTTGCTTTGCTTGCAGCTGACAATGCAGGTCATGAGGGGCACGTAGAGGAGCATATTGGCGCCGAGGATGCAGCACACTATGATAGCCTTATTGTGCAACGTGTGTTGAGTGCACAAATGGAGAAAGCGGAGCAAAATCAGCGGCACACATTGTTTCAAACAAAGTGTGTAATTAAAGAGCGTTCCTGTCGCATGATCATTGATGGTGGTAGCTGCAACAACTTGGCGAGCAGTGAGATGGTGGAGAAGCTTTCCCTCACCACCAGGCCCCATCCACATCCATATTACATCCAATGGGTGAACAATAGTGGTAAGGCAAAGGTAACAAAATTGGTGTGAATTAATTTCAGTATTGGATCATATCGTGACGTTGTTGAATGTGATGTAGTACCAATGCAAGCATGTAATATTCTGCTAGGTAGACCTTGGCAATACGATAGAGATTCCATGCATCATGGTAGATCAAATCAATATTCATTTCTGTACCATGATAAGAAAATAGTGTTACATCCTATGTCTCATGAAGCTATTGTGCATGATGATGTTGCTAGAGCTAGAAAATTGCAGTCACAAGAACAAACTAAAAGTGAAAACCATACTGCTATTAAATCTGATTTCAAAAACAAAAATGAAATCACTTTGAAGGGAGGTTGTATGCTTGCTACTAAATGTTCTATTCACAAATTGATTGCCTCCACTTCTGTTTCCTATGCTTTGGTATGCAAAGATGCGTTGTTTTAACTTCATGATATGCAACATTCTTTGCCTCCTGTTGTGTCTAACATTTTGCAGGAGTATTCTGATGTGTTTCCTAGTGAAATACCACCGGGGCTACCCCCTTTGCGAGGAATTGAGCACCAAATTGACCTCATTCCCGGTGCTTCATTGCCCAATCGTGCACCATATAGAACCAACCCGGAAGAAACAAAGGAGATTCAGCGCCAAGTGCAAGAATTACTTGATAAGGGGTATGTACGTGAGTCTCTTAGTCCTTGTGTTGTTCCGGTAATTTTAGTACCTAAAATAGATGGGACATGGCGTATGTGTGTGGATTGTAGAGCTATTAACAATATCACCATTCGATATCGTCACCCTATTCCACGCCTAGATGATATGCTTGATGAATTAAGTAGTGTTGTAGTGTTTTCTAAGGTTGATTTGCGTAGTGGGTACCACCAGATTCGCATGAAATTGGGAGATGAATGGAAAACAGCTTTCAAAACTAAGTTCGGTTTATATGAGTGGTTAGTTATGCCTTTTGGATTAACTAATGCACCTAGTACTTTCATGAGGTTGATGAACGAAGTTTTGCGTGCTTTTATTGGAAAATTTGTGGTGGTCTATTTTGATGACATATTGATTTACAGCATCAGTATGTGGATGACCATCTTGATCATTTACGTGCTGTTTTTGATGCTTTACGTAATGCATGTTTATTTGGTAACCTTGACAAGTGCACCTTTTGCACGGATCGAGTTTCTTTTCTTGGCTATGTTGTTACTCCATAGGGAATTGAAGTTGATCAAGCCAAGGTGGAGGCGATACAAGGCTGGCCTGTTCCAAAGACTCTCACACAGGTGCGGAGTTTTTGGGTCTAGCTGGATTCTATCGCCGTTTTGTGCGTGATTTCAGCACCATTGCTGCACCTTTGAATGAGCTTACAAAGAAGGGAGTATCTTTCTCTTGGGGCCCAGCACAAGAGAATGCCTTTAACATGTTAAAAGATAAGTTGACACATGCACCTCTTCTCCAACTTCCTGATTTCAATAAGACTTTTGAGCTTGAATGTGATGCAAGTGGGATTGGATTAGGTGGTGTTTTGTTACAAGAGGGCAAACCTGTTGCATATTTTAGTGAGAAATTGAGTGGCCCTATTCTGAATTATTCCACTTATGATAAGGAATTATATGCTCTTGTGCGTACTTTAGAAACTTGGCAGCATTATTTGTGGCCCAAAGAATTTGTTATACATTCTGATCATGAATCTTTAAAGCATATTCGTAGTCAAGGAAAACTAAACCGTAGACATGCAAAGTGGGTAGAATTTATTGAATCTTTTCCATATATTATTAAACACAAGAAAGGGAAGGAGAATATCATTGCTGATGCTTTGTCTAGACGATATACTTTGTTGACACAACTTGACTATAAAATTTTTGGATTAGAAACAATTAAAGACCAATATGTGCATGATGCTGATTTTAAAGATGTGTTGCTGCATTGTGAGGGTAAAAAAACATGGAATAAATTCATCCTCCACAATGGTTTTGTTTTTAGAGCTAACAAGCTATGCATTCTAGCTAGCTCTGTTCGTTTGTTGTTATTACGAGAAGCGCATGGAGGTGGTTTGATGGGACATTTTGGGGCAAAAAAGACACATGACATACTTTCTGGTCATTTCTTTTGGCCACATATGAGAAAAGATGTTGGGAGATTTGTTGCTCGCTGCGCTACATGTCAAAAGGCTAAGTCACGATTAAATCCACATGGTTTGTATATGCCTCTTCCTGTTCCTGGTGTGCCTTGGGAAGATATATCAATGGATTTTGTGTAGGGATTGCCTAGGACTAGGAAGGGACGTGATAGCATCTTTGTTGTGGTGGATAGATTTTCTAAGATGGCACATTTCATACCATGTCATAAAACTGATGATGCTTCACATATTGCTGATTTGTTCTTTCGAGAAATTGTTCGATTGCATGGTGTGCCCAATACCATAGTTTCTGATAGGGACACTAAATTTCTTACCATTTTTGGAGAACTTTGTGGGCTAAATTGGGGAGTAAGCTTTTATTTTCCACAACTTGTCATCCCCAAACTGATGGCCAAACAGAAGTTGTAAATAGGACTTTATCTACTATGTTGCGGGCTATTTTAAAGAAGAATATTAAGATGTGGGAAGAATTCTTGCCTCATATTGAATTTGCTTATAATCGTTCGCTGCATTCTACTACAAAGATGTGCCCATTTGAGATTGTCTATGGATTTTTACCTCGTGCTCCTATTGATTTAATGCCTATCCCATCTTCTGAAAAATGGAATTTTGATGCTAAGCAACATGCTGAATTGATATTCAAACTGCATGAAACTACTAAAGAAAACATAGAGCTCATGAATGCAAAGTATAAGCTTGCTAGTGATAAAGGTAGGAAACAATTGAGTTTTGAACTAGGGGACATGGTTTGGTTGCATTTGAGAAAAGAAAGGTTTCCTGAATTGAGAAAGTCTAAATTAATGCCTAGAGCTGACGGTCCTTTTAAAGTTTTAGAGAAAATAAATGAGAATGCATATAAGCTTGATTTACCTTCAAATTTTGGGGTTAGTTCCACATTTAACATTGTATATTTGAAGCCCTATTTGGGAGAAGAAGATGAGCTTGAGTCGAGGACGACTCAAATGCAAGAAGGGGAGGATGATGAGGACATCAACACCATCGCTACGTCCGTACCTACACAGGACCCTGTTACTGGACCAATTACGTCCATACCTACACAGGACCCTATTACTGGACCAATTACGTCCATACCTACACAGGACCCTATTACTGGACCAATTACGCGTGCTCGTGCTCGACAATTGAACAATCAAGTGAGTTCGTTCTTAGGCTCTTTTCAATCCTGTTTAGACCATGGAAACGTTTGCACTCTTGTTTTGCTTAGGAACGATGGACAAGAGCTAAAGGGAAATGGACACGCGCTGGCTAGATTCGGACTCCAGAAAAAGGCTGACTTTTGATGGCTGCCACGACTTTGTCCGGACTCCGTTTTGGGTGTTCAAGCACAGTATCGAAAGATCACGGAGTCTACTTTCCAACAGATCCAAGATCAAGTCTATATCTGCTCCGAGTCGACCGCAATCTTCATTTAAGTGCAAGGATATCAGAACTGCCCAGTTTTGGCCCAACGGGCTGTGTATCAAGTTGAGTCCACTAAGGACGCGTCCTAGGGTTGGAGGACGACTCCGGCACCCCTGTGGTCGTCCCTTCACATTTTTATACCCCTTGGCCGCAGCCAAGAACACTTGGGTTTTGTTGATTAGAGTTAGCTATTGCTACTTGCTGCAGCGCGCGTTTTTCACCTGCCATTCATCTTCGGAACCCCACCATATTGTGTTTTCAGTTGTGAACCTTTAATTTAATCTAGCAATTCAGTGCTTGTTTCCACTTGTTCTTGCTTGTTCTCGATTGCTTGCAAGACGAGTGCCCTCGTGGTCGGGTCGTTGTGCACCACAAGATCACGACGACCATTGGAGGCGGTGTATTGGTTGCTAAGGCGCAGCGTCCTTGGGCTGTTGTAGTCGGGCCGTGAACGTCGACTTCATCATCAATCGAACTATCTTCTACTCTCATCGAACGATCGGGAATAAACCCCACGGGTTTCATATCAACAAGAGAATGCATTTAACATGCTAAAACATAAGTTGACACATGCACCTCTTCTGCAACTTCCTGATTTCAATAAGACTTTTGAGCTTGAATGTGATGCAAGTGGGATTGGATTAGGTGGTGTCTTGTTACAAGAGGACAAACCCGTTGCATATTTTAGTGAGAAATTGAGTGGGCCTGTTTTGAATTATTCCACTTATGATAAGGAATTATATGCTCTTGTGCGTACTTTAGAAACTTGGCAACATTATTTGTGACCCAAAGAATTTGTTATACATTCTGATCATGAATCTTTAAAGCATATTCGTAGTCAAGGAAAACTAAACCGTAGACATGCAAAGTGGGTAGAATTTATTGAATCTTTTCCTTATGTCATTAAACACAAGAAAGGGAAGGAGAATATCATTGCTGATGCTCTGTCTCGACGATATATTTTGTTGACACAACTTGACTATAAAATTTTTGGATAGAAACAATTAAAGACCAATATGTGTATGATGCTGATTTTAAAGATGTGTTGCTGCATTGTGAGGGTGGGAAAACATGGAACAAATTCATCCTCCATGATGGGTTTGTTTTTCGAGCTAACAAGCTATGCATTCCAGCTAGCTCTGTTCGTTTGTTGCTGTTACAGGAAGCGCATGAAGGTGGTTTGATGGGACATTTTGGAGCAAAGAAGACACACGACATACTTGCTGGTCATTTCTTTTGGCCACATATGAGAAAAGATGTTGGGAGATTTGTTGCTCGCTGCACTACATGTCAAAAGGCAAAGTCCCGATTAAATCCACATGGTTTGTATATGCCTCTACCTGTTTCTAGTGTGCCTTGGGAAGATATATCAATGGATTTTGTGTTGGGATTGCCTAGGACTAGGAAGGGACGTGATAGCATATTTGTTGTGGTGGATAGATTTTCTAAGATGGCACATTTCATACCATGTCATAAAACTGATGATGCTTCTCATATTGCCGATTTGTTCTTTCATGAAATTGTTCGCTTGTATGGTGTGCCCAATACCATAGTGTCTGATCGGGACACTAAATTTCTTAGCCATTTTTGGAGAACTTTGTGGGCTAAATTGGGGACTAAGCTTTTATTTTCCACAACTTGTCATCCCCAAACTGATGGACAAACAGAAGTTGTAAATAAGACTTTATCTACTATGTTGCGGGCTATTTTAAAGAAGAATATTAAGATGTGGGAAGAATGCTTGCCTCATATTGAATTTGCTTATAATCATTCGCTGCATTCTACTACAAAGATGTGTCCATTTGAGATTGTCTATGGCTTTTTACCTCGTGCTCCTATTGATTTAATGCCTATACCATCTTCTGAAAAATTGAATTTTGATGCTAAACAACGTGCTGAATTGATATTGAAACTGCATGAAACTACTAAAGAAAACATAGAGCTCATGAAGGCATAGTATAAGCTTACTAGTGATAAAGGTAGGAAACAATTGAGTTTTGAACTAGGAGACATGGTTTGGTTGCATTTGAGAAAACAAAGGTTTCCTGAATTGAGAAAGTCCAAGTTAATGCCTCGAGCTGACGGTTCTTTTAAAGTTTTGGAGAAAATAAATGATAATGCATATAAGCTTGATTTACCTGCAGATTTTGGGGTTAGTCCCACATTTAACATTGCAGATTTGAAGCCCCATTTAGGAGAAGAAGACGAGCTTGAGTCGAGGACGACTCAAATGCAAGACGGGGCGGATGATGAGGACATCGGCACCATCGATACCTCCATACCTACAAAAGACCCTATTACTAGACCCATTACCCGTGCTCGTGCTCGACAATTGAACAATCAAGTGAGTTCGTTCTTAGGCTCTTTTCAATCCTGTTTGGACCATGAAAACGTTTGCACTCTTGTTTTTCTTAGGAACGATGGACAGGAGCAAAAGGGAAACGGACTCGTGCTGGCTGGATTCGGACTACAGAAAAAGACGGATTTTTGCTGGCTGCCACGACTTCGTACGAACTCCGTTTTGGGTGTTCAAGTACAGCATGGAAAGATCGCGGAGTCTAATTTCCACCGGAGCTGAGATCACGGCTATATCTGTTCCGAGTCGACCGCAATCGTCATTTAAGTACAGAGATATCAGAACTGTCCAGTTTTGGCCCAACGGGCCGTGTATCAAGTTGAGTCCACTAAGGACGCGTCCTAGGGTTGGAGGACGACTCCAGCACCCCTGTGGTCGTCCTTCCACATTTTTATACCCCTTGGCTGCCGCCAAGAACACTCGGGTTTTGTATTTGCAAGTTAGCTTAGCTACTTCATCGTACACGCGCGCGTTGGCTAAACCACCCGTATACTTGTATTCAGGACCCCACCATAGTTGAACTCAGTTTGAGAGTTTCAATTCCATCTTGAAATTTCAGTTCTTGTTTACTTTATCTTGCTAGTTTTTCGATTG
The DNA here is from genome assembly GCA_031894775.1 of Chloris gayana. Classification (NCBI taxonomy): domain Eukaryota; kingdom Viridiplantae; phylum Streptophyta; class Magnoliopsida; order Poales; family Poaceae; genus Chloris; species Chloris gayana. The sequence continues at coordinate 5,085,826 of JAUNZO010000344.1, forward strand.
CTTGCAGGACGAGTGCCCTCGTGGCCGGTGGTCGCACTTCCACAAGATTGCGGCAAATCATTGGAGGCGGTGTATCGGTTGCTAAGGCGCAGCGTTTTCGGACGGTTGTAGTCGGGCCGTGAACGTCGTTTCCATCCACCAAATCGAGTTATCTTCATCTCTCATCGAAAGATCGGCACCAAAACCCTCGCGGGTTTCTATAACTTATCCCCGCTTACCTTCGAGGTCGAGCCTCGGGTCGGTCGAGCGGACGACCTTGCTCGGGGAAGGTGGGAGATCGACGGACCTGCCCAAGACGCAAATCCTTCTTTGCTCGTGTCGAGTGTGAAAAGATTCGAATTTGAACGGAGAGGTGAAGCGGTGCAGAAGTTTTACCGTCCTGTCATCCATGTCTCGGAAATCAAGGCGCGATCTTAACCTCCGCGGGCGCGTGGGCGTGGGGCGGTGCGATAAAGGAGTCGTTTCACCTCGGTCATCGTGGGGCCCGCACAGCATGCACGGGTATTGGAGCGGCGCACTTGGAGATAATGGCGTGAAAATCGGAGGAGAGAGGAGTTAGGAGTTTCACCGGGGAAGGTCACCGTGGGCCCCACGAAGGAACCGAGCGGGTCCGGCCGTGTGACGGGGCCTGCCTATTTAAGTGGATTCCTCCGGGCCTTCTCTCCCTACACGCTCCTGCTCTCCTAAGCCTTCTCGCCCCTTTGCCTTCTCATCTCCTTGCGTCGTCTTCTTTCGGAATCCATCTCTTCCTTCCGCAGCGCCGCTGCTAAACCGCATCGCCGCTTCCAACCGCACTCCCACATGTCGACCTGGTCTCCTTCCACAACGACGAGGACGAAGCTTGAGGAGTTGGTGGCCGACGGTCTGCTCCGAGAGTGTGGCCCGGAGAGGTGGTGGCTGGTCCCCGGCAACGAGGTGAGTCCGCAACCGCCACCGGGCTACGTGGTGTCATTCCTCCACTTTCATGAGCGAGGCGTGGGATCGCCGGCGAGCGACTTCTTCCGCGCTGCGCAATTTCAAATCCAGCTGGAGCTCCACCACCTCAACCCTAACGGCGTGTAGCAGTTGAGCACCTTCGTGGCTCGTGCGAAGGCTTCCTCGGCATCGAGCCCAACCTCGGGCCGTGGAGGTACTATTTCAACATCAATCTGCACCGGCGGCGAACCCGCACGGACGACGAGGTCCCCACGCATATCGGCTGCGCGGGGACGGACTACATTCCGATGACCACCCCCTCATCGAACCAGGGGTGGCATCCGAAGTGGTTCTACCTGCGCCGGGACCCGGAGCACCCGTTCCCGGCCTTCGAAGGCCGAGTCTTCGAGGAGGCCCCGACGAGTGGAAGTGGGGTTGCGCGAAAACCTATCGGAAGCAGGTGGACCGGATGGTCGAGTCGATCGGGCACCTTCACGAGTACGACCTCGACGCGACGGTCGTCGTCGGGTCATACCACAAGCGGCGATTCGCACCGCTGTTGTGGAGTCGATGCTGATGCATCGGGTCTCTAGTGGGCAACGCATCGTCCCCGACACGGTAATGGCGCTCGCGGAGCTCTCCGACGAGGCCGTCGCCAACAGGGTCGGGGAGCGTTGGGCTCGTCTGCGTGAGCATGGCCCGTCCCGAACGCACCGAAGATGAAGTCGCACCCGCGAGCGATTGATGTGGTAAGCGGCTCGACCTTCCTCATTTTGATTTTCTCCGAGTTGTGTGATTTTTGCTCATTTCTCTTCCTCCTACGAGTCCGCTCGGATATCATTCCCCAACCGGATCAGCTGAAGCTCCCGGAGGGAGCGGATGAACGAGAGGCGAATCGCCCGTGGGCCGAGCAGAGAAGATCGAGAAGAGGGAGCGCGAGTGGGCGAAGAACGCTGCTATTCACGCCAAGCGGGACAAGGAGGTGAGGGCCCGCGCACACCAAAAGAAGAAGGACGAGTACGAGGCGGCGGGGCTGAACCCCTTCACGCCCTCGACGGCCCTCGACCGAGTCTTCCGCGGCCTCCGACGACGACGGCGGCACCGGCGGGAATGAGATAAGCGGGGAGAACTCGTACGTTTACTCTCGACGCACCGCCACCTCGAGGGAAAGCGGCGGCGGAGCCTCCGGCAGTGCCTTGGCTGGGTCTTTGAGGGGCCTCGTGACGCGTGCCGGCCGTCGCCCAAAGGGGATCGCCGGAGCTCGCCTGCCGCCCGGTGGGCTCCAACTCCTCTGCCTCGGGCTCCGACTCCGCGGCATGATCCAACTCCTTTCGCTCGGACTTCGGTTCCGTGGCACTCTCCGACTCCCTCGCTTCGAGTCGCTTTTACTCCGTCCTTCACGACCTCGGTGCCGCTTCCATCAACCTTCGTGGTCGGGACTTCGAACTCGCCCCCACCCTCGAGGGTCGAGACGAGCTCGAGGGTCGAAGGACCGCCTCTCATCGAGGGGACGGGAACCAGCGAGGAGCCGCCGCAGGGACCGGAAGTGGTGGACTTAACCGTGACCACTCCGGCTGAACCTACCGCCGACAAGAGGGAGACGGCGGAGATGATCACCGAGCTCGTCGTCGGCGACGCAAGCCTCGGGCGCCCGCCACGGCCACGGGTTCCCGGCGATGGCCCGGCGGATGGCGTAGATCTGCGACGTCCTTCCCCGCCGGGGACCCGACCTCGCATGTCGATGTCCTTGAACCTGCTCGCCGAATGCGTCGTGGAGACTCCCTCGGACCCCGGCACTACGTCGGCCGAGTCGATCGTGGAGGAGCAGCGGGAGACGGTCGACCCTGCTACCGCGGCGGGGAAGCGCGCCGTGAAGGCGAGTCCAGCGACGGCCGATCGGCGTCAAAGCGCTTGGTGCGGATAAGGAGGAGGCCTCCGCCGACGACCCTTAGGAAGTCACCGACCTCTGCGGCGGTGCGGGCTGCGAAGGCGGGAGCTCCCGCAGCCGGGTTGGTGGTGGTGGAGACGACGGCGCCCGAGCATAGAGGCGGTACCGACTAGTCCGGCTGACGAGTCCAGGTCGACGACTCCGAGCTGCTGCTAGAGCAAGAGCTGGAGCCGCTCATTATGGAGTTTATTACGAGAGCGCATGAGTTTCTCGCCGGGCTCGAGACGGGGGAAGGCGGGCTCGTACGCTCGGCTGGCGGGGCTCGTGTCGGCTGCGAGGAGGCACTCGTGCGAGAAGCGTCCGGGCAGCGAAGGGGCAGCGGAGCGCGAGGCGGCAGAGACGCGCCTTGCGAAGGAGGCGGCCTTATCCAAGGTCGAAGAAGTTTCCTCCGTCGCGGAGAAGGTCAAGGAGGCCCTCCGGACGGAGCGTGTCATAAGGCGAAAGCCGAAGCCGCAGCCAAGGCGTCCCCCGGACCGCGTCGGGCTACCTCAAGGAGCTCAAAGAGCGGTGGGGTGAGAAGGAAGGTAAGAATTTCATTCCTCTTTATATCGACCTTCTGTTTGCTTTGTTTTTCCTTTGGCTCTTCGGGCTTCGTCTCCCGATGCCAATTGCTCGCAATGGCGCAGGCCTGGAGCAAAGGCTGGCCGCAGCCGAGGCGTCTCGAAGGGAGCTCGATGCCGCCATAGGACGGGCTTTCGCGGAAGTTAACATCAAGCGGCGTGCCGACGCCGACCTGCCGGAACGAGTCGGCGCGGTGATCCAAGGAGCGAGGCACTCCGGCATGCGCTCGATATTCGTGGTGATGGCGTCGCACTACCAAGAGCTCGACTTTGCGGCCCTTAGTGCTGGCCTTGTGCCCGGCTTCTTCGACGCCGAGCTGGAGGCGCTGCGATCCGAGACTCACGTCCACGCCGATGCCTTCGCTGCAAAGCTTGAGGAGGAGCCCCTCCCCAAGATGAAGATAGATTAGGGTGTTAGTTACTTTGTATTGTCATGCTGGCATGAACAATGGGCGTCATTCCCCGAAGTTATAAATAACTTCGCGTTTTTAAATTCGTTCTGCGCTCGACCCGTCGAGGTTTTGTTGGTTTTTAAGTTCGACTTAAATTTGTTTGACCCTTTCGTCTATCTCGCCGACTCGCAATGTTCGAGCCCTCGAGCCTCGTTGGATTTAGTCGTTTTGGTGAGCGTTAGCTAGGACCGCCGGGATGCTCGATCTTAAGCTTTCCGACCGGTAATGCTCGTCAATCCGTTTGCCCGTGGCTTACGTTGTTTGTCATTGTGATCCGAATCCAGGGTCAAAAAAGACATAGCTAATTTCGTTGGTAAAAAAGAGCAAAGTAATGCGCGCGTTAGAGATTTTTGTTTTGAAAAACAAGTGCTAGTATGGCCCGCCTTCCAGCCCCCGAGTGAGGGTCGGCCCCCTTGTGAGGGTCGAGGATCACCGCCCTCGAGCGGGCGATTTCTAAAAGTAAAGGAACGATCGCAAGTTTAAGGATAGAAGTTACGTAGTTGTGCGATGTTCCAAGCGTTGGTGAGCTCTCGATCTTCCACCGTCTTGAGCTTGTAGGGGCCGAGCCAAATGACACGCGAGACGATGTACGGTCCTTCCCAAGGTGGAGAAAGCTTGTGGCGGTCCTTGCTGCTCTGCAGTCCGCACAACACCATGTCCTCGACGTTGAAGCCTCGAGTCTTGACGTTGCGGTCGTGGTATCGAGAGCTTGCCGATACTTGGCGGAGTGTAGAAGCGCAGCATCACACGCTTCGTCGAGTTGGTCGGCAACGTCCTCGAGTGCCGCTTGATATCCCTCGTTCGTCGAAGGCGCGGACTGCGGGAGCGCCGTAGTCGAGGTCGGTTGGCAAGATCGCTTCGAGCCGTAGACCATGAAGAACGGCGTGTAGCCCGTCGCCGGCTCGGAGTCGTTCGGAGACTCCAGAGCACGGCTGGTAATTCTACCGTCCATCGACCACCGAAACATTTCGGACGATCGTATATGCGAGGCTTAAGCCCCTGTAGGATCATGCCTTGGCTCGCTCGACTTGACCATTGGTCTCGGGATGAGCTACGGCCGCCCGATCCACTCGGATGTGGTAATCGTCGTACAACTTAAGGAATTTCTTCCCCGTAAACTGCGTGCCATTGTCGGTGATTATCGAATTGGGGATCCCGAACCGATGGACGATATCGAGAAAGAACTCGACCGCCTCTTTGGACCAGATTTTGCTGATCGCTCGAGCTTCGATCCACTTGGTGAACTTATCGACTACCACGAGCAAGTGGGTGAAGCCCCCGGTGCTTTCTTTAGCGGCCCGAGCAAGTCCGGACCCCGGACCGCAAAGGGCCGGGTGATGGGTATGGATTGAAGAGCTTGGGCGGGCTGATGCGTCCGTCGTGCGTAGAACCGGCAGCCTTTGCAAGTGCGTACGACCCGAGTCGCCTCGGCCACTGCGGTTGGCTTGTAAAAGCCTTGTCAAAAGGGTTTGCCCACAAGGGTCCGTGGCGCCCGTGATGCCTTCCTCGACCGTGATACGGCGTTGCAGGATCCTCGGAGGTGCTTGCGCTTGTAGAGCTCGGCGTCCAACAGGACAAATGACTTGGCACACCCGTATAGGCGCCTTGCCTCGGTTCGGTCCGTCGGGAGCTTGCCGTGGAGAAGGTACTCGATGTACTAGGTTCTCCGGTCGGCCGGTGGTGCCTCGTTGGTCTTAGAGGCGTCGATCTCCATGATCTCCACGTCCGATGATGGCGGATCGGACCCCGAGCCCTCGCCCGGGCTTGAGTGTTCCCCTGGGTCGGGGTTTGGACTCGGGGCAGCCCCGAGCCCGCCTCGACCAGCCCACCATCGTCCTTGGGATGGTCGGGAGGTCGGACAGACGGTTGGAACCGGTCATTGGCAAAGATTCCCGGTGGGATCGATTCCTGGCCGGATGCCATTTTGGCCGGCGAGTCTGTCGCATCATTGAGTCATCGCGGAATGTGCTTGAGCTCGAGGCCTTCGAACTTCTCTTCGAGCTTCCGCACCTCCCGATGATAGAGCATCGGCGTGTCGTTTCGACAGCTTGACTCTTTCATGACTTGATCGACGACGAGTTGTGAATCCCCTCGGACCTCGAGCCGCTTGATCCAAAACTCGATGGCGATCTTGAGACCGTTAACGAGAGCTTCATACTCGGCTACATTGTTCGAAGCCGTGAAATGTAACCGAATGGAGTACCTCATGCGTACCCCGTGGGGTGAGATGAACACGAGCCCGACGCCGGCTCCTATGCGCATCGGCGACCCATCGAAGTACATGACCCAGTACTCTTGGTCTACTAGTGCAGGCGGCAGCTGAGTCTCGGTCCACTCCGTGACGAAGTCGCCGAGAACTCTTGAGCGCCCACTTGGCGACCTTGCCTGCAGAGTCCCTGTTCTCAATGATTTCACGCAAAGGGAACGAGCTTACCACTGTGATGGAGTGAGAGTCGAAGTAGTGGCGTAGCTTGCGTCTTGTGACCATCACGGCGTAGAGGATCTTGAGGACCTGCGGGTATCCTGTTTTCGAGTTGGAGAGCACCTCGCCGACGTAGTACACGGGATGCTGTACTTGAGTACGTGTCCCCGCTTCACGTGTTCGACTACGACGGCGGTGTCGACGACCCGAGTTGTAGCCGCGACGTAGAGGAGGAGCTATTCACCCGGTAATGGTGGGGTCAAGACCGGAGGATTGATCGGAATGCGCTTCACGTTGTCGAGCGCAGCTTGAGCTTCCGGCGTCCACTCGAAGCGCTCGGACTTCTTGAGTAGCTTGTAGAGCGGAAGGGCTCTCTCACCGAGGCGTGAGATGAAGCGACTCGGCGATGCCGGGCACCCGGTGAGTCGTTGCACCCCCTTAATGTTCCGGATCGGACCCATGCGCTCGATAGAAGAGATCTTCTCCGGGTTCGCCTCGATGCCATGCTCGAAACGATGAAGCCAAGGAGCATTCCTCGCGGGACCCCGAAGACGCAATTCTCGGGGTTGAGCTTGACGCCGTTCTTGCGCAGCTTGGCGAACACACATTCGAGGTCTACGACGAGTTGGTCGGCCTTTTTGGACTTGACCACGATGTCGTCCATGTATGCTTCGACTATGTCACCGATAAGATAATCGAAACACTTTTGTATGAACCTCTAGTAAGTGGAACCAGCGTTCTTGAGGCCGAACGGCATTGTAGTGTAGCGAGTAGAGCCAAACGGTGTGATAAAGGAGGTCGCGAGTTGGTCGGATTCGTTGAGCACGATCTGATGGTACCCGGAGTTTGCGTCTAGAAAGCAAAGGGTTTCGCACCTAGAGGTCAAGTCAACTATTTGGTCGATGCGTGGTAAAGGAAAAGGATCCTTTGGACATGCCCGTTCGAGCTAGTATAGTCAACATACATTTTCTGTTTCCTGTTCTTTTTTTGTACAAGAATAGGATTAGCTAACCACTCTGGATGGTACACCTCCTTGATGAACCCGGCCGCCGGCAGCTTCGCGATCTCCTCCCCGATTGCCTTGCGCTTCTCCTCGTCGAAGCGGCGCAAGCGTTGCTTCACCGGCTTGGAGCCCGGCACGATGTGCAAGGAGTGCTCGGCGACTTCCCTCGGTATTCCCGGCATGTCCGAGGGTTTAAACGTGAAGACGTCGACGTTCGCGCGGAGGAAGTCTACGAGCGCGCATTCCTATTTGGGGGAGAGCGAGGTGCCGATACGCACCGTCTTCTTCTCGTCACCGTCAAGGTCGAGGACGACCTCCTTGGTGCCCTCCACCGGCTCGAACGAGGCCACCTTTGCGGCTTGTCTGCGGAGGATCCTCGACGACCTGCTCCTTGATCACTGCCGGCACCGTGGTCGAGGCTAGGGTGGCGGACGCGAGGTCACGGTTGTCGACATCACACTCGGTAGGCTTGCTGAATGGACGCGCCCACGGTGATGACCGCATTCGGCCCGGGCGTCTTGAGCTTTAGGTAGACATAGTTCGGAATGGCCATGAACTTCGCGTAGCACGGCCGCCCGAGCATGGCGTGGTAGATTCTCGAGAATCCGACCACCTCGAACGTGAGGGTCTCCGTTCGGAAGTTAGGAGTCCTTAAGGTGACGGGCAACTCGATTTGCCCGATGGGAACAGACTTGTGTCCCCGGTACCACGTCGTGGAACGGCGATCCGTTGGGGCGGATGCGCGAACGCTCGATCCCCATGGCGTCGAGGACATCGGCATAGAGGATGTTGAGGCCGCTGCCTCCGTCCATGAGCACCTTGGTGAGGCGCGTCTTGGCGATGATGGGGTTGACGACGAGCGGGTATCGACCCGGTCGTGGAACGCGCGCGGGGTGGTCGGTGCTTGTCGAAAGTGAATGGCAACTTCGACCATTAGAGGAAGGCCGCGGTTGTAGGTTCCGCGGCGAAGTCGTCGCGGCGCTCAGGCGGGCGGAGCGTTGGAGCTCACGAAGATCATCGGACACCCCTCGGCCTGGGGGTATCCCTCACCTTCTTCTTCATCGGTGTCGCCTCCGACTCCGGCGTTTTCTTCATGCTTCGGTGGTGGGTATCCCTTCCGCCCTGCTGCGTGATGAATTTCTTCATCAACGATCAGTCCTTCATCGGATGCTTGACGAGGAACTCGTGGTTGGCGTACGACCCGTTCCACCTCTTCTCGAAGTGGATTGGAACCTCCTTGTTGGGCTGCTTGGTGCCCTTCTTCTCGATTGCGGCCACCATGGGCCCGTCGCTCGACCGCGACTTGTTATTCTTGTTGGGCTTGGAGCCGGAGGGGCCCCCACCGGCGTTGCCGTCGGTCCGCTTGCCCTTCCCTTTCTCGGGGTGGCACGATGGAGGAGGGCCCCAACCGCCTCCTCACTCGAAGCGTGGCCGGTGGCGATGTCGAGGAGCTCCCGAGCTGTTCACGGGCAACTACGCCCCGGCTCGTGGATGAGCGCCTCGCAGTTTGTTCCGGATAGGAACACACCAACGACGTCCGCGTCGACGACGTGGGGCAGCTCGTTGCCGCGCCGGGAGAAGCGCCAAATGTAATCCCGGAGCGGCTCGTTCGGCTTCGCCGACGGTTCTTCAACTCCCGGGGATTGCCGGGTGGGCGCACGTCGCCTAGAAGTTGCCCACGAAAACCTCTCACAAGTCGGCCCACGAGTGTATCTTGTTCGCGGGGAGATGCTCGAGCCGTGTCCGTGGCGAGTCGGCGAGGTACAACGACAGGTTGTGAATGATGGCCAGATCATCATTCGCGCCGCCCGCCCGACGGGCGAGGTGGTAATCCACTAATCGAGAGGCGGGGTTCGATTTCCCGGCGTACTTGGCGATCGTCGTCGAGGGACGGAAGCACCGAGGGAAGGTCGCGCCCGGATGGAGGAGCTGAACTCCCTAGGACCCCGGGGGTCGGGGCTCCAGCTCTTGTCTTCCTCGACCTCATATCGCCCTCTGCGACGAGGGTGACGAACGCGTTGGTCGCCCACGTCATCAAGGGCGCGCCGTCGTGCGTTGAGGGTCGAGCGCGCATCGCGCGCTACGCCGATGCGAGAGTGCACCGACTGCCCGGCCGCAGGTTGGCCCGGTCGTGCGGGTTGTTGGGCGAAGCATGTGCGAGCCTCCCGCCTAGTCGCGGGAGGCGTGGAGGCTGACGCTCGGCGTGCTGGTTCGATAGCGCCGCACGCCATCGCGAAATGTCCGCCTGCTGCTCCACCGCCTTGGCGAGGAGCGCCGCCATCTCCGTCCGCACTCGCCGTGCCTCGGGAGTCGGCTGCAGGGGGAGGGTTTGAAGTAGCGCCGCCATCGCTGCGATGTTCGGCACAGCTCGAGGGAAATGCTGGGGTGCACCGCCATCGTCGTCGGCGATCTGCTGGTTCACGCGGCGAGGCCTTTGCCGCGCGTGGCACTCTACGCGCCGGCGCTGCTGCTCCGGCTCTCGGTCCACTGCGATCGCTTCCAACGCGATGTTGCGGCATGCTTCCTCCGGCTCCGAGCATCCTAGCCCGGAGATGTGCCCGCACATCATCACCACCGGGTGGAGCGGTGTGCACACGTTGCGCTGCGAGCATTCCCGGAGCATCGGGCTCCGATACGGCCGGTCCGTCATCGCTTCGTGCACTCGCGGGTGGGGCCGTGATTCCCTCGCTGCTCCCTCGGTCCGAGTCTTCCTCCTCCCCTGCGTCATGGGCGTCAAAGAACGACTCGGAAAGATGAATGACCATCCCCACAAACTCACCAACCGTGGGGTCGGCGGGTCCCGGGGGAGCGTCGGCCGGCGCCACGGCTTCTTAGTGGCGCTGCTTGGTGGCGCACCCGCAGCTCCTAGCTGCTGTGGGGCTGTCGCCTCGACGGCGATATTCGTGGCCGAAGGGGCCAACGGCGCCGGTGGCTCGGCGCGCACCGGCGTCCGCTCGGCGGTGGCGATAAAGTCCAGGGTCCTGAAGCGCACCGCGATGCCGGGGGCCCGAAGGAAAATGCAGAACCGGCCATCTATGCCATGGGAGAGGAAAAAGGCGAAAATGCGCAACGGTCCCTACTGGCGCGCCAACCGTCGGTGTTCGAACCACCAGCTAGTAGAATTTAGTCACGGGGATGCACGTTTTAGGCCGGATGGTACACAAGCGAAGACACGAGTTCAGCTGGTTCGGGAAAGCTCCCTACGTCCAGCTGGGTGGGGGTGTCGCGGCGCTCGTGTTCCTTGCGTCAAACAATCGACGGAGTACGGAGGAGGCGGGAGAGGAGCGTGCTCCAAGTCCCTTGCTGCGAATGTGGGTGGTTGTGTTTGTGAACCGTGCGTATGTTAGAAGTTGTTGACGTGCCGAGAGAGAGAGAGAGAGAGAGAGAGGCTCTTCCTCTTTATAGCCACGGAGGTCGAGCTCAAATTACATGAGAGAGAGAAAGAGGGAATAGCCGTGTGCTTATCCGTGAGCCTCGTGTCGTCCCGTCGGGTCTTCCCCGACGTGCGCTTGAGAGCCTTGATCGGCTCGTCGCATCGCTCTTGTAGCCCGTTGCGTCGGAGAAGTAGGGACGGAGTGTCCCGCGTTTGGCGGAGTTGGAGATGGCGTCGTAGCGGAGCGGTTGGAGGAAAAGACAGTCCATGCCGGTCCTTCCTTGTCGGGTGCATTGATGGCGGGGCTACGGGTCGAGGTCGAGGCGATGGCGCGTCGAGCTTCAAGGTCACGGGCGAAGGTCGTGCGAGGCGGAGAGCTGCTCGAGCTCCACCGTCACCGGATAAGGTGGGGAGCCGTACCGCCGCACGTCGATCGATGATGACCGAGCCCTAAGTCTCCTACCTACGCTTCCTTCGTCGAGGCTACGGGGGCGACGCGTCCCATCGGCGTGCTCGACGGGAGCAGGTGGCAGCAGCAGGAGGCATGGGGCGAAAGTCAAAGGCAATGATTGTCGGGGAACGCCCACGTGTCCGTGGAGCAGGTGGAGTTAATGCGGCCGGTGCGCGAGCTTGGACGTCATGTGAGGCGGAGCCTTCCCGAGCTCCGCCGGCTAGGTCGTGCGAGTCACGATTCCATCGTTCCCCTAGCGGGGAGGTCGTCCTTGTCCTTGCTCGATTCGCTCTTTGACGGGGGTTGTACGGGAGTGTGTCCAACTTTGACAGGGGTCGTACGGGAGTGGGTCCAACTTTGAGCATTGATGTGATTTCGTTTCCTAGGGACTAATCCTCTGTTGGCTGGGTCTAGATGGTGCCACGCGAGATCGCTAATCTTTCCCCTCAACACTATGCTTTATTATTTTACATCAAATCACGTTCCTCTCAGCAAATATCTACCAAGAACACATTTTCAGCCGGTCATACCGGTCTTAACTTCATATCTCCTAGAGACTCACACCAAGTTAACATAATAGACCACCTAAATCAGTCTAAATTCATAATCCGCTTAGTTACATTTAACTAAGAACCAAAATCCTAGTTGATCGGACCAGTTTTTTTCCTTTTTCTCACATCGACTCGAGTCTCCAAGGCCAATAAGCGATCGAATGATTAACACCCGAGCCTAAGGCATCCATTCTCGAAATTAAGTTAGGGAAGACCTAATGGTCTTCGATCTAACTCTTCCATACCTCCAAATGACTAAATTTGGTACTAACATTATTCCAAGTATCTAAAAATTGCATATTCCATACCGCTTCTTATTCGAGCCCCGTGATTATACTAATCACGCTAACTTATTCCTTACGACCGTTAGGTCATAATTGCATAACCCAGTCTTTAATGAGTATAAATCATTAATGCAAAGTTTATTGGTTGTAAAAGACGACCCAATAACTTTTCAGCCCCGAGCCCAGCTCGGGTACCTATAAAAGATATGAAGGGTCGACCTAGGTCAAACCCATTCCCGAAACTCCATACGCGCCAACAACATCTCCTTGTTCTTCGGACATCGTGATCGTAATCCTCGCGCTCTTCCCGTACCAAATAAACAAATCTTTAATTGTCCTTTTTCGATCTCCAGAATGGGCAAGAAGAAATCTTCCGCCGCTCCGTCCTCCTCATCCGGCATTCCCTGTGATCAGCTTCCTTTTGGTGCTCAAGTATTGGGCGATAGCAAAATCACTGAATCAACTCTTAATGAGATGGTTCGTGATGGGATTTTTCCGCCTCAACCCATCCTCAACTCGGATCGCCCCCACTCCCAGTCAAGTCCCATGGGGAATAGATGACTCACAGCAGCTGGTACTAAAATCCTTCTTCCTTCGTGATCTCGACCTTCCTTATTGTTCCTTTTTCGGAGGTTTGCTCTTCTATCACGGATGGGAATTAGTAAACTTAAACCCTAATTCTATTCTCCAAATAACCTTTTTATTTATCTTTGTGAAGCTTTCCTAGGAATCCGTCCTCACTTCAAACTCTTCCGATATATATTCCAAATCCGCCCGCTCCTTACTTCTACCAACCGTTATGCGGTGGGAGTAGTGGAGGATACAATGTTGGAGTGTCGAAGAGTACTTTTCCCTGTCTCTTAACAAGAGCTTAGCCAATTGGAAAAACGAGTGGTTTGTCTATGATAATCCCCAACCCGCTCTTCCCCCTTTTAGAGCCGGTGTAGCTAGGGAACTTCCCTCCTGGAACTCGGAAGACATCCGGGAAGACCTCAAACAGGATGAAGAAGTGATCGCCCTGCCGGCCAACATCAAGTATCCGAAGGAAGTCAAGGGCGTCACAACCGAGACCGTTCCTTGGAGTCTCATCATTCGAGGGGTTGTTGACGCCGGTTTTTGACCAAGGGACCCATTGTCGGCGACTATAGGTCAAAGAGGGCCGGTGGGTAGAAGGCCGACGGCCGCTTGGGCGAGTAAAGGGCGCGTCCCTCCCGAGAATCGTGCGCGGACGCCAACGAGAAGAGCATAACATTGATGGGCCTGGCCCACGTTGTAAAATTAGAAATAATAGTTTAATTTTGGAAAAGGATCCTAGTCGGTTAGGAAATCGGCCCGAAGAGGGTCCGAGTAGGATTCTTTGTGCCGGGTATAAATTTGTACTCGGATGTAACTCTGTAAACTCGATTCACATCCAATACAACTTTCGGCGCATCGCCAAACCCTAATTTTCTGTCAAGTCTTTACTTGTTTTGCGCGGGGATCTTCGGGGCTCCGGTCGACAACAAGTCGGCTTGACAAGGTAATTATGTCGTCTAATTCTCGGCGCATTGATCGTAATTAGATGGCTTAATTGCTAGTTATCCGGCGACCAGATCTGTTTTCGACCGTCGTAGTGAGTATCGGCGGGATGAGTCAAGTCGACCTGGTCGGGCTCGTGGTGGAGGTAGTTTGACTTGTCCTGCCTCCCCGTCCCAGCCTTTGCTCACAACGCCGATTGGCTCGGATCTGGTCGTTCGAGTCACGATAGCCGCTATGAGATTTCTTTTACATCTTAGCCGATTCGATTACGCAGATTCGGTTGACGTGTCCTGTGTTTGCCTTTGCGATAGTTGACTTGTCCTAGGCGCATGCAGCCGATTGGATAGGATGTAGATTTACTTTCATAGTTAAGGCGTTTATGATTATGCTTGTCCTGAATCGGCCGGGCGTGCGCGGCCGTTAGACCTGGTCCGATCGTGTGCCATCGGTTGACTTGTCCTGTTGGAGCGACCGGTCGATCGGGATCTGTGTGGTTGTATTTGTCTTACTTGTTCTTTCGGAGTGTTTAGCCGATTGCTTATCACGTTCATTAGCTGTTTTATGTTCAATTAGCTAAATCTGTTAAAAGCTGTCTTTGGACCCGAGTTATTAGTACGATTTCATTGATCATCATTATACATCTAGATATGATCTAATAACTCATTGTTATAATCAATGGCAGAATCGGCCGGATGCCTGATCGGCCGATTTACTTGCTCTAATTGATGATTAAACCATCTTCTTGCTATCAAATTAATTACATCCCATTAATAATTACCTTGTTTACATTTTATTCGATAATGCATCCCTGCAAAGTCTTAATGATTTGATTGCTCACCGACGAAATCGGCTGCTAGCCACCGATCGCATGTTATAACATCGGCCGATTTCGTATCGTTTGTATCACGGTTCGCTTGCACTGGCATTTAATACATAAAATGGATGGGCCGTGCTACTCCTGATCAATGGCCGATTTTGTCTATTTTACGCCAGAATCGGCCACGGCTGCACATCGGCCTATACGGGCCGATGACCGGAATTTTACACTTTTTATTGTCTTTGTTGGTTTGCAGGAAAACCATCCGCACGCACCAGCGCACACGAGAATCGGCGAGCCGAGCCGGTCCGTTGGGAGCACGGGGCCCTGCATTAGCCGGGGTTTCGGTGGACTCTCCGGACAACGGTGTGTTGGCGACTTTTGACGTCAACACACTTTTGGCACGCCGAGTGGGACAGAAGCAACCAAGATCAAGATGTCGTACATGCGAAGCTGTCGGGGAGGACGGAACACCAATGGTCGATGCTGAAAATCGACCGATTTTTGTTCCGGTTCCTCTTAGGACGGATGGCAAAGGGCATGGAGAAGTTTACGATGACAACGAGGTTTCGGCCTGGGGAAGATGACGACAGAACAAAAGCTGCAGTACCAAGAATACCTGGCCGAAGCAATGAAAAAGTACTTTCAAGCCCTGAAAGTGACACGTGGCGAGTGGCCACAAAAGGAGACATCCCTCGGATTCTGCATCCGGAAGAACTAGACCAAATCAAAGCCCGAGAGACTGCCGGATGCCAACCAACTCGATGATATGGTCAACTCGTCCGTTCATCGAGGCCCTAATCAATCAATCGGGCGTGTTGACCAACACCATCGGAAATTTAATCAAGGACACGATTGATGGCGGATCGTTCATCGAAGGATATTACGGACCTGCGTACACTCGGCCTTTACGCACTCTTGTACGACCAATTCGGGGAGTTGGCCTCCAGAATACCACACCGCCGACGAGGTTTCAGCCCTGTACGGCATGCCACCTCACCTATGGCCGGGCAAGGACAATGCAAATGCAAGTACCGGTACGACCCAGCCAGGCAAAGAGGATGACGGTGGCCCCAAGAAGTCGGTAACGGAGGAGGGCGACAAACAAGATGTACAACAGCCGACTTCGAATTAGGGGCAGCGACCAATGTGGCAGCGGTCCCGCGGATGGCACAGACAGCCTAATTTCTTTTACGTACCAAATACCGGCCCGAGTAGAATTGAGAACTCACCCACTATAGTACGGCCGATATCCGGTATTCCACGACTAATCTGCATCGGCTGGGGACAGGGATTCATGATCGGACGGCCGATCCAATCGGCCATGAATTATGGAATCGCTCCGTGATACTTGTTCCGGCTACCGCACTGGGATTTCGGAAACGGCCGGTTGATACACCCGAGCGGGGGCAGCCCAACACAGCTTATATGACGGGGACCGGATCGGCGACTGCTGAACCCAATGATATGAATAGCCTCATGGCTAAGATCGCCGATATGATGAAAGATCGGTTCGATTTGAAGCCTAAGGAGAAAAGTGCATTGTATCGGCGACCTTACCCTGATCGGATGGATTCCGTGGCTTTACCCAATAAGTATAAAATTCCTGAGTTTTCCAAGTTTTACGGGCAAGATAACACATCAACTATGGAGCACATCGGTCGGTATGACGCACAACTTGGTGAGGCATCTACTCGGGAGGCTTTGCGGGTTCGGCTATTCCCACTTGTCATTGTACGGATCGGCCTTTTCATGGTTTGCTTCGCTGTCACCTGGTTCTATTCGGAGTTGGGCCGATCCGGAGAAAAGGTTTCACTCGTACTTCTTCACGGGCATTACCGAGCTTAGTTTGTCCGATTTAATGGCGATGAAACAGAAATCGGGGGAATCGGTGACCGATTATATACGAGAGGTTCGGGACTACGAGGGGACGATGCTACAATCTGAACTCGACAGAGCAACGGTTGGCCGAGATCGCTTATGCGGGGCTATTCTCCAACATCAAAGAAAAGTTTACCCCACATGAGTTTGATGGGCTGGCACAGTGACACGTAGGGCGGTTGGCCGGGAAGAAAATCTCCAGCTCACCGAGGAATCGGCGGTATCGGGTAGCTTATGCTGATTTCGACGGTGAAGATGATGAAGAGGGAATTAATGCGGTTGAGTGGACTAATAATAAACGGCCGATATTTTCTCCGCATGTCAATCCTAAGGAGAGAAAATATGATTTTGATTTATCTAAGGCCGACGAGATATTTGATCAGCTGCTGCGGGAAAAGAAAATCCAGCTTTCACCTCATCACAAAATTCCTACGCCGGAGGAGTTGAAGAAAATGGCTAAGTGGTGCAAGTGGCATGGAAATTCACATCATAACACCGTTGATTGTTATGCTATGAGAGATGAGATCCGGAAGGCGGTTGACGAGTGGGGTATTGCGAGCAGCTGATGTAAAGAAGAAGATGAAAGTTGATGGGCACCCTTTCCGGCTAATACAATGTACATCAATACCATCGGCGGTGGATCAGCTGGTTTCATACGCCGATATGAGAGGAAGAGGGAGAGGGAAGAAAGAGATCGAGCGGCACGTGAACAGGAATCTATCGATCAAAGTCGGCGAGTACGGGCAAAGCGTGGTCCGCCGAGAAGATTTTGACCCACACCTGGGATTGTCCTTTCTTTCGATGCTGCTGGGACCGAAACATGAAGCTTCCATCTATCGAGAACTGTCCGAGTGCACTAGCCGGGAAGAGTATCGTGATGTCGGGTCGTCAAGTTACCGGGGACGGCCGATTGGTCGCAACTATGAATCTCAACAATCGGCCCCCGGAAGAGCGATCGGCTATGATCACGGATATGATGAACGAAGATACGTAGTGCCAAAGAGAACCTCCGTTCACGATCGATCGGGGCCAATCAATGATGAAGAAGAGTTTGATTACCAATACCATGAAGATTCGAGAGGTGATCAAACCGAGAACGAAGGACAGTGGTGCCCCGGTGGTTTGCTCAGCAAAACCCAAAAGAGGAGGCTTCAAAGAATGCGTTGTCGGGAAATCAAGGGTGGACGGCATTACGAGAGATGACCAAGATGATGAGTCCAAGCCCAAGAAGGAATGGAGGCCGAAAGTGCGAGTCTCAAGTGGTTCGGGCTGAAGCCGCGGTGAATATGATATCCATGATGCCCGGGATTGTCGGATCGGCCGATGAAAATTCGGGTGAAGAAGAACCAGTTGGGGAGACTTCGAGAGATTCTGTGGACGCCGGAATCGGCGGTATTTGATAAGCCGATCAACTACGATCATTTGCATCTCAAGGCATTATACATTAGCGGCTACGTCAATGGGTCACCAATGAGGAAAATGTTGGTCGACGGAGGAGCGGCGGTCAATGTCATGCCGATTACTACATACCGCAAGCTCGGGAAGACGCCGAGAAGAAATGATGAGGGCTAATCGACGCTCAAGGATTACAGCGGCAGAAGTCAAGATGTGCGTGGGGCCGCAATAATGGAGATCATCGTGGGCAGCAAAACCATACCCACCACTTTTTTCATCATCGACGGGAAAGGTGCATACACGACTTTGTTGGGGAGAGGCTGGATTCATGCCAAGCTGTTGCATCCCATCAACCATGCACCGGTGTTTGATTCAATGGGTCGGCAACAAGGTCGAAATCGTACGGGCCGATAAATGCTGTAACCATTGCAACCGCCGATTTCGAGTTTGCCGGTCCGGAGAGCCTGCCTTGTTTATCGGGCACGTATTGGGATGCGGAGGCCATAAACATCACCGACGACGGAGTTATTGTGACCAGGGGGTCGGGTACCCCAGGCTGCTCGATGGGCCCCACGGGAGAATTGACGGACAATCGGCCGATCGATACACGCAGCGAGGATATGATGAGTCGGCCGATTAACGAACCGAGAAGACGGGAAATTAGGTCACGGTTTTGTGTCGGCCGACGAGTTAGAAGAAGTGGATATAGGGGATGGAGACAAGCCTCGGCCGACATATATTAGCAAGAAATTGTGTAAAGAGGTAAGAGATGAATTAGTGGCCTTGTTGAAAGAATATAAAGATTGTTTTGCTTGGGATTATAGCGAGATGCCTGGACTCGGCCGATCGATCGTTGAACATCGGTTGCCCACCAAGCCCGGATATCGGCCATATAAGCGGGGGCTCGGAAAATTGACCCTAGGTATTATGAAGCCGTCAAAGAAGAGATTATCGAGATTATATGAGGCCGGCTTCATTAGGCCATGCCGATATGCGGAGTGGGTTTCCGATATTGTGCCGGTGGAAAAGAAAAATGGAAAGATGCGGGTCTGCATTGACTTCAGAAATTTGAATAAGGCAACTCCGAAAGATGAGTACCCAATGCCAAACGCCGATTTGTTAGTTGATGCAGCCGCCGGCAACAAAATTTTGAGCTTTATGGATGGAAATGCTGGGTACAATCAGATTTTTATGGCCGAAGAAGATATATCGAAGACGGCGTTCGGATGCCCGGAGCGTTGGGACTATATGAGTGGGTTGTCATGACCTTCGGACTAAAAAATGCTGGTGCTACATATCGAGAGAGCCATGAATTTTATATATCACGATTTGATCGGACGATTGGTTGAAATTTATATTGATGATGTCATGGTGAAGTCAAAATCGGTTGGAAGTCATGTGGCTGATCTCGGAGAAGTGTTGAAGAGGACAAGACAATACGGCTCGAAGATGAACCCGCTCAAGTGTGCGTTTGGTGTCTCGGTTGGACAATTTACGGGGTTTATTGTGCATGAAAAGGGAATTGAAGTCGGCCCTAAGAGTATTGATTCTATCGAGAAAGTTGGAACCGCCGACGAACAAGACGAAGCTCCGAGTCCACGATCGGCAAGATTAATTTTATTAGGCGATTTATCTCAAACTTGTCGCAGTCGACTTGATGTGTTTACGCCATTGTTGAAACTCAAAGCCAATCAAGAATTTCGGTGGGAGCCGATCCATCAAAAGGCTTTAGAAGATATCAAGAAATATTTGGTGTCCCCACCGATGATGGTTCCGCCAAAGCCGGGCACACCCTTTAAGTTATATTTATCGGCCGATGATAGGTGCATCGGCTCGAGCATTGACTCAAGAACGAGGAGGGAAAAGAGCGGGTCATATTTTATCTCGGCCGCAAATTAATTGACGCAGAAACACGGTATCCGAGAGGTGGAAAGGTTATGTCTCTGTACTGTATTTTTCATGCACAAAATTAAGGCATTATACGTTGGCCGAAGAGTGTACTTGTCGTTTGCCGGGCCGATGTCGTAAAATATATGCTATCGGCTCCGGTCCCCAAAGGCCGGTTGGGCAAATGGATGTTGGCAATTGCGGAGTTTGATTTAGGCTATGAATCGGCCAAAGCGGTAAAAGCACAAGTATTGGCTGATTTAATAGTACAACACGGTGAACACTCGGCCGGATACGTTGAACCGGTGCCATGGACGGTATTCTTTGATGGTTCAATTTGCAAGGAGGGAAGTGGAATCGGCTTGGTTGTTGTGTCGCCTCGGGGGCAATACGTGGATACTCTATTACAGTAGAGGCGCACACCAACAACCAAGTCGAATACAAGGCGATATTAAAAGGATCTGGAATTACTCATCGATGCCGGGGCTGATTTTGTGGAAATTTTCGGCGATTCCTTGTTGGTTGTGAGTCAGTGGCCGATGAGTATGAGTGTAAAGATGAAATATTGTTGCAATATCATAGAAAGTGCCAGAAGTTAATGAAAAGGTTCAAGTGTGTTAAAGTCAGCCATATACCAAGAGAGCGAGAACTTTGAAGCAAATAACTTGGCTCGGTTAGCATCCGGATATCGGCTCGCCGAAAACGGTTTAGAGATAGCTGATATTGAAGAAGCCGATTGGCGTACGGAAATTCGAAATTTTTGAGCAATCCATCCCAACCTACGAGATAAGAAGATAAGATATAAAGCTTTGAAGTATGTTCGTTGGATGATCAATTATTTTCAAGACAATTGATGGGGTGCTTCTCAAGTGTATTGATGACACCGAGGCCAAAGTGGTAATGAGCGAAGTGCATGATGGGATTTGCGGAACGCATCAATCGGCCCATAAAATGAAGTGGCTGCTAAGGCGAGCTGGTTATTGCTGGCCGACAATGTTGGCCGATTGTTTTAAATATTATAAAAGTTGCCAAGATTGCCGAGAAATTCGGACCTATACGAGAGGCGCTGCAAGTCGGCTATGAATCCGATAATCAAACCTTGGCCGTTCGGAGGTGGGCCATGGATATGATCGGCCGAGATAAATCCGAGCATCAAGCAAAGGACATCAATACATATTAGTAGCTACAGATTATTTCACGAAGTGGGTTGAAGCGGCACCCTATCGCAAAGTTTCGACGGGCGACGTGATAACGTTTGTTAAAGAGCATATCATTTATAGATTTGGGATTCCAGAAACAATCACGACAGATCAAGGATCGGTATTCACGTCGGACGAATTTCAATCTTTTGCTTGAAGAGATGGGGATTAAGTTGATTAATTCGTCGCCATATTATGCCCAAGCTAATGGCCAAGCTGAAGCGGCAAATAAGAGTACGATCAAGTTGATCAAGCGGAAAATACAAGAGTATCCTCGTAAGTGGCACATGAAATTGATGGACGCTTTGTGGGCTTATCGTATGTCACGGCATGGGGCCATGCAAGTCGCGCCAGTATCAGCTTGTATATGGGCACGAAGCCGTACTTGCCATGGGAGACAGCTATCGGCTCCGGAAGGATTGAATTGCAACAAAAGCTATCGGCCGATCGGTACCACGGATTGATGATGGATGAATTAGAAGATGTAGTACAAAATCGGCTGGATGCATTGGAAAAGATAGAGCGAGAATAAGGCGAGGGTCGCCGCCATTACGATAAGAAGGTTGTGCGAAAGCAGTTTAAAGAGGGCGATTTGGTGCGGAAGCTTAGGATGCCGATCGGCGTGAAGGACAATCGGTTTGGTAAATGGTCGCCTAATTGGGAAGGACCTTATTTGATTAGCCGATCGGCACCGGGTAATGCATATATTTTGAAAGAGTTAGCAGGGGAAGAATTTGGCCGAGCACTTAATGGGAAGTATTTGAAGCGAGTATTATCCTAGTATTTGGATTAACTCATAGTGTTCGGCCTAAAAGAGACTACGGCAGATGTCGATGCACATCGCCTTGAGACGGCCGATGCGAGAGTATCGCCCTTAGCCCAAAAAATATGAAAGTAAAACAGAGGGAGTCACCGATAAATTAGTCGATGTTTAAACATCGCCTTCGGATGGCCGATATTATGGTATATCGCCCTTAGTGCAAAAAATATTCGCAACAAATTTTGTTCAAAAATCCTATTACACCTAAGCATAATCGATCGCCTCGGCACGGGACAAGAAGTCTTGGACGGCGAGATAGTGCGCGGGCCGGCATGGAGTCGAGTTTAGCCATGACCAACGAGGTCATCCTCGATGGGGCCGACATCGGCGTGCGCCGCGGCGACCATCTTCTCGGCCGTTTGAATTGCTTCGTCCGTCGTCTTCGTTGAGCCGCCACGTCGGCCGATAAGCGTGCAAGGGTGGCTTCCAAGGCCGCCGCCGCCTCCTCCTTGAGAGCCGGCGATGCTCTCAAATCGGCAATCTCCTGGTTGATTACCTGCGGTTCATCCTGCCGATTTGAGAGTTGCTCTTGCATCTCCTGGGTCTTCCGGGCCTCCTCCTCGGAGCGCTTGATGGAGTTCTCGGCGAGTAACGCAGCTTGCTGCTGCTCCGCGTGGCGAGCCGGACGCTGCCGGGCACGAGTGAAGTCCATTTGCCGGTACTCCATGTATGCCACGCGGTGCGAGCATCGCGCACATCCTCCGGGAGCTCGGTCCGGACCTCCAAGTACCGGGCCCTTATGGGGTGAGCGTCGGCCACCAAGCGATCGGCCAGAAGAGGCCTCGAGCTCGCGCGCGATTTCGTTCATGGTGGTAAGACCAGAGGAAGATACCAAAATCGGCGCAGAACGAGGGAAGCTAAGCGCACGAAATACCAAGAAAATTAAAATGAAGCTAATAATCGGAGGCAAATCAAGAAAATAAAAAGGAGATAGTAAAAACAAACCTGCGAAGCGTCGATGCGGAGCGGCCGGACGTCTATCGGGCTGTGCCATTGAACCTACGAGGTTCGTGTGTTCCAATCAGCTCTCGGCCGGCCGATTCCCCTTCACCGGCGGCATCTTCGGAGGCGGCATCGGGTACATGGCCAGCTTGTTCGGCTTCGGCGGGCTCATCGGCGGGCTCATCGGCAAGCTCATCGACGGCGGTGCCTACGGGAGAAGCCGCGGGCGGCTCCTGGCCGACCGATTCTTCGTCGGCAGCGGTGCCTTTGGGAGAGGCCGTGGGCGACACACGGCCGGCTTGTTCGGCTTCGGCGGCGACCTCGGGAGACGCGAGGCCGATCCAAGCGAGTTGAGCTCTCCGTAAGATTTGGATCGGCCCGGCTTGGTACGACTGCCGATTCCGGAGCTACGGGGGTCGGCCTTTCGGGTGTCGGCGTCCTGGCCCGTGGAGGAGTTGATAGGCGGATCGGCCTATCGGGCGTTGGTGTCCGGGCCCGAGGAGGAAGAACCGCCGATTCCTGCAAAGAACTCATAGTTAGACGAGTATGTAAAGTGAAAAGGGAATCGGCGATCATGCAATAATGACTCGACGCAGCGGTGACGGTTCATCGAAGTAGTCCGGGTCGGACGGGCGCACGAGCTGCTTTAGCGGCGCGCGGTGTCGCTTCGGGGCTTGAGTCGGCCCTGCAGCTGGCACATTAGCCTTCCTCTTTACGAGGGCGGCTGTTTTAGTCTTGGCCTTGCGGGCAGCTGGTGCCCTCGACTCATCGCCGCAAAAGCTTGGGCAGGAGTGCGATCGGTGAAGCCGATATTTGGAACAATTGGGCTCGGCATTAAGTATGCAATCGGCCGGCCAGCGATGCTCCGGGTCGGCGGCTCCTCCGTGTCCGATCGAAAAAGAATATACAAGAGTGAGCATTTGGAGTGGCCGATTTCATTTATAAAATCGGCCTTACAGAAATAAATCGGCTACACGTACCTCGGCGAAAGCTTCGCTCGGGACTAAGCCGGAGAAGAAGGAAGCGGTGTTCGAGCTGCGGAGGTGCCGGTTCCACTCGCCCCACCGGCGGTCAAAAGGCGGGTACTCCGGGCGCCGGGAAAATCCGGCTAAGTCGCCGGTGACGACATCGGCGGTGCGGCCGACGAGCCAATTCCACCGAATGGCGTTGTCGACGTTAGCCCGCGCCTTTATTTGCCCCACATAGAAGAGGTCGGGAGCAAGCGGCCGAAGCCGAGTTGGCGGGCCGCCACCGACGGGTGGTAGAACTCATAGGAGCGAAAGCCTTGCTCCCGAGCAATGAGTCCCGTCGGCAGCGGACGAGGGCGGAGGCAGGTGGTGAAGATCTTGACCGCCTCCCCGTCGGCCGTTGGGAAAGTTGGGTCGATCGGAAAAGGAGTGTCATACCCCTTCTCGAAGAAATCGATGTACGGGTACCAATCCGTACTTTCGTTGTTGAGGCCCTTGTAGAGGGCGGCGAACCAATACGCCAGGTTGTCATCCGACATAGCCGCCCCCGGTGCCATGGATAACGCTTCCCCGAAAGAAATGCACCGGCTGAATACGGCGTGGCCGATTCGGCGTAGTTGCCGGGGAAGGTGAGTGCACCGAGGTCCGGATCGATGGCCTTGGTGGAATGGAGGGACAACCACATTTGGATAAACCACCAAGGGCCACCCGGGTTCTTGGTCGATCGGCCGGAGCGCAACTCCACCGAAACCTGGTGAAGAAGGAGGTACGCCGACCCCGGAAGATACTTGCCCACGGGAAGGGCATGGGCTGTCGGCCGATACATCGGCCATCGGCGAGAAAATTGTTTGTGGGGCTCACGCCGACCCCACGGAAGAAGAAGTGGTCAAGCCACATGTTGAGGAAGGCAACGTGCTCGCGGCGATCGACCGTGCCGTGCCCCTTGTTGTAGGTACTGGATGTAGACCTTCCAACCCCTGGTGTCCTTAGGGTTGATCCGATGGGAGGACTTAATGCGGATGGCATCCGGAGTGGCCTCCGCCGTGATATTCAAATCGGCCAACATGACCGTATCCGGGAGGGTCATGGTAGCCGGGCCGTGGCCGAACATGAAGCGATTCGGGGCATCCGACCGAGAGATAAGAAGCTGCTGCCGACAACGGTTCATTCTTGTGGTGATCGGCCGGAGAAAGCTTGATGGCATGGGCGATGCCGATATCGGCCCAACCTTGCGGATGGACGGTCGACACCGGTTATACCAATCACGCCATCCGAGCAACGGGAGTCGGCCATGACCGAAAGCTGTTGGCCCACTCGGCCGATAAAGGAGATTGTTGCCGAAACGGAACCCGGTTCGTTTCGGCACGAGATGAGATCCGTGGGGTCGGGATCGCCCATGGGGCCCAAAAAGAAGTGAGTTGGGATGTTGGATGGGATGACGACTTGGTTCGGATCTCCTAAAAACAAGGAATAGGGCTAAAATAAGAAACGGAACGGAAAGAAGATAGATTGTGAAAATGAACAAGAACAAGAACGCGAAAAAGATTGCAAAGGTAGAAAAGAGGGGTGCTCGAATGTACAATACCTCCGGAACGGCGTTGGTGGTGGCGGCAGCGCAGCCGGCGGCGGCGGCCGCAGCAGCAGCAACGAGCGAGGATTCATGGTCACCGGAAGAGAAAAACGACGGCGGCGCGGTGGGAAGTTGAAAGGGCTCGAAAAGGCAAAAGTCGCTAGAACGGGGGAGGATGAAAGCTAAGGAGAAGAAACAGATGGGAAATGACCGAGGGTGACCCTGGGTTTTATGGAGAGGTGACGGGCGATAAAACCGGCGCGATAAAAGAGGATAAATCAGTCCGACGCATGCGTTGCATACCCCGGACCGGGGGACATGTGTTGACGCCGGTTTTTGACCAAGGGACCCATTGTCGGCGACTATAGGTCAAAGAGGGCCGGTGGGCGGAAGGCCGACGGCCGCTTGGGCGAGTAAAGGCGCGTCCCTCCCGAGAATCGTGCGCGGACGCCAACGGAAGAGCATAACATTGATGGGCCTGGCCCACGTTGTAAAATTAGAAATAATAGTTTAATTTTGGAAAAGGATCCTAGTCGGTTAGGAAATCGGCCCGAAGAGGGTCCGAGTAGGATTCTTTGTGCCGGGTATAAATTTGTACTCGGATGTAACTCTGTAAACTCGATTCACATCCAATACAACTTTCGGCGCATCGCCAAACCCTAATTTTCTGTCAAGTCTTTACTCGTTTTCGCGCGGGGATCTTCGGGGCTCCGGTCGACAACAAGTCGGCTTGACAAGGTAATTATGTCGTCTAATTCTCGGCGCATTGATCGTAATTAGATGGCTTAATTGCTAGTTATCCGGCGACCAGATCTGTTTTCGACCGTCGTAGTGAGTATCGGCGGGATGAGTCAAGTCGACCTGGTCCGGGCTCGTGGTGGAGGTAGTTTGACTTGTCCTGCCTCCCCGTCCCAGCCTTTGCTCACAACGCCGATTGGCTCGGATCTGGTCGTTCGAGTCACGATAGCCGCTATGAGATTTCTTTTACATCTTAGCCGATTCGATTGCGCGATTCGGTTGACGTGTCCTGTGTTTGCCTTTGCGATAGTTGACTTGTCCTAGGCGCATGCAGCCGATTGGATAGGATGTAGATTTACTTTCATAGTTAAGGCGTTTATGATTATGCTTGTCCTGAATCGGCCGAGCGTGCGCGGCCGTTAGACCTGGTCCGATCGTGTGCCATCGGTTGACTTGTCCTGTTGGAGCGGCCGGTCGATTCGAGATCTGTGTGGTTGTATTTGTCTTACTTGTTCTTTCGGAGTGTTTAGCCGATTGCTTATCACGTTCATTAGCTGTTTTATGTTCAATTAGCTAAATCTGTTAAAACTGTCTTTGGACCCGAGTTATTAGTACGATTTCATTGATCATCATTATACATCTAGATATGATCTAATAACTCATTGTTATAATCAATGGCAGAATCGGTCGGATGCCTGATCGGCCGATTTACTGCTCTAATTGATGATTAAACCATCTTCTTGCTATCAAATTAATTACATCCCATTAATAATTACCTTGTTTACATTTTATTCGATAATGCATCCCTGCAAAGTCTTAATGATTTGATTGCTCACCGACGAAATCGGCTGCTAGCCACCGATCGCATGTTATAACATCGGCCGATTTCGTATCGTTTGTATCACGATTCGCTTGCACTGGCATTTAATACATAAAATGGATGGGCCGTGCTACTCCCGATCAATGGCCGATTTTGTCTATTTTACGCGAGAATCGGCCACGGCTGCACATCGGCCTATCCGGGCCGATGACCCGGAATTTTACACTTTTTATTGTCTTTGTTGGTTTGCGGGAAAACCATCCGCACGCACCGGCGCACACGAGAATCGGCGAGCCGAGCCGGTCCGTTGGGAGCACGGGGCCCTGCATTAGCCGGGGTTTCGGTGGACTCTCCGGACAACGGTGTGTTGGCGACTTTTGACGTCAACGAGGGTTCAACCGCTTAAGAGGTAGGCCTCACCCGGATGGTCCTTCAATGAAAGCAGCGTCAATCCAACCGACGGAACAACCCTTCCCGATCCGGAGCGCTTGAATAAACGATTAAATAAAATGCTCCGGACCGACTTTGATGAGGCAGGGTGCCGGAGGGTAGGCTTGGCATTCAGCTAATCTAATCCTCGTGATTCCGTAAGTATTCATTTTCTCGGTTCATACCGGTATTTCAACACCGCTTTTTCCTTACTCATGTATCTTTACCGAATGCAGAAGTTGGACAACTACGAAGTCATCCTCCTCTTCTAGCAAATGATCCTTGGGGAGAAGATTATGAAGCAAACGCCGCTCCCGTTCCTGCACGGACCGGTCTGCCACCCCCACTTCTAGGGACTTCGGACCGGTCTGTTCTTCCTCGGACCGGGCCCGCCCCAAAAATTTCAAGGTCCGGGAAGGTAGTCCAAGCCCCCATCACAAGAAGGCGCACATCGGCGTTAAGCGTTGCTGCAGCAATCCCCGCTTCCGTGTCGGGAGATACCCGTACGGAAGCGCAGAACTTGAAGATCAGCGCAAGAAGCCGTCGAAAGGGACCGCCAAGCTGCTCGGCCATGTTTGAGGCAGCTGCCACTAGGGAATCGCAAGGACTCCCGCATTTAACCGATTCTCTTGCCAATATCCCTAAAAGATCTAGGTATGCTGCCCGGACCGGTACTTCGAGGGATGCTTGCAGGAGGGACCATCTCCGCCCTCGAAGTCCTGCCATCAGCAAAAAGGAACGTGGACGGCTCAGGTGGAGATGCTCGGGGTCTCCTTGCTCGGAAAAGCAAGACCTCCTTCGGCTTTAAGAAAGCAACCCGTAAGTTTCCCTAACCCGGTCTGTTTTGATGTTCACATGATCTAGAATCGTTGCTGCATTATTTCAGTTTGTCAACCATTTTCTTTTTCTGCAGGATCCCTTCTAATCTTCAAGCCAGCATTACAAGTTTATTGAGAAATAAGCCTAATATTCCCTCTCGCTAACCCTACAATGGTTAGCAGCACAACAGCAGCCCCGACTCCAACCGCAGATACCTCCGAAGCCATGAGTGCAGCAATCACAAAGGAACCGCCTGCTGCCTCAACCGAAGAACAAACCGCCAAGGCTGTCGAAGAGCGGGTTGCCACCGAAGCTAATGTCGGTGACACAATCACAAGTGACTTCCCGCCTCGGGCCACCTTATTACGGACCACTCCGGAACTCCCGGTGGGGCCGGTCCGGATCGAAGAAATACCCCACCGAGCAAGTACTACTTGCAAGGCTCCGGATGCACCAAGGCTCGCCAAGATGGTGGTTGGTGACATGGAGATTGATAGCACGAGAGGAGCCGGAAATTCACGGCAACCGCTCGGTGGGACTCCCTTCAAGAAGATGAGGCCTTGAAGAATTTTTATGAGTCCGGTCGGGTATATCTTTGCTCCTTACCCAATCAATTCCTTCATCATATTTCAATGTTTCCCTTAAATTCATCTTCTCTCTAGGTTCTTCCGAAGAATTCTGAAGCTAAGAGTGTCGAGTCTTAAACTCGGCACTAGAACTAGGGTCCCTCACGAGCGTGGAATTCGATGGTGCAACACACGGAACACACAAGAAGACGCGATTTTAGACAGGTTCGGGCCTCTCGATTGAGAGTAATACCCTACGTCCTGTATGTTATGTATTGCCTTTAGCAGATTGCTAATTACGAGATGTCGAGTGTAGGAACTTGCCCTAACTTGTGAGAACTTGTCGAACCTCTCTTTCTATGGGTCCCTGCCCCCGCCTTATATGTCCGGGGAGGCATGGTTACTTGTAGAATCCTAGTTGGATACAATATCTACATACTTAGACACTCTATCTCTAAGCTTCCTTATCAATTCGGAGTCCTACTCGGTCGATCTTGTACTTTCCTTGGGGATTAAGTCGGTCTTGTTGTCCGCCTCTGTTTCCATACCGGTCTTACGAAACCTTCTGGAATCCTATACCATCGGACACCACTACGTGGGCCCGCCCCACCGGTCTTATGTCTTCAATACGCCACCATGTCCTTGATAAATCATTCTTCTAATTAATGTATACCTGTAAGGTAAGTATACGACAAGCAGCCCCCAAGTAATTTTTGTTTTAACATTGAATAAGACCGAGCAGTCTTACTGCATGTTGCTCTAATTCCAATGTGAAATTAAAAAGAACTCCAATCTTCTCGCAATACTTCTTCTATCTTCAAGACGCTTCAAAAAGCCAAAAAATTGGAAATTTATCCTCTCATACCACCTAATTAGGTGTGCAAAAACAAAAGTAATTTCCTTCTAGTGTGCCTGGTTAGGTGCACCCAATTAGGTATAGCCCCGACTCTTGGATCATTTGAACTCCTTTCAAATAATGCAAGAGTCCACTAGTTGATTCTTCATTATTTCCTTCAATATGCAATCTCTACAGACCGCTTCTTTCAATTTTCATTTTTTCCACTTCCCGAGATCTTTGCGGACCGCTCTTGAACATGGAGCACCGATCAGGTGCACATAATTAGGTATAGCCCCGACTTTTGTATCATTTGAGGATCGGAAATAATGCAAGAGTCTTTCTTGAGAGATTATGCTTTATTATTTTCCATCAAATCACATTCCTCTCAGCAATTTCTACCAAGAACATATTTTTCGGACCGGTCATACCGGTCGAACTTCATATCTCCTGGAGATTCATACCAGTTTGACATAACATACCGCCTAAATCAGCATGAACTCATAATCCGCTTAGTGAAATTTCACTAAGAACCAAAATTCTTGTTGATCGGACCAGTTTCCCAATTAACTTACATCGACTCGAGTCTCCAAGGCCTATAATCAGCCGAATGATTAACACCCGGGGCCTAAGGCATCCAATTTCACAATACTTGGTTAGGCAAGACCTAATTGTCTTCAATCTAACCAGTCTCATTATTCAATTTCCTCAAAAAATCCAATTTGATATTCCAATGTCATCGCGATCGGGCACTCCATACCTCGGACCGCTCAAACATTTGCAAAAGAGTTCCCGTGATTATTCAAATCACGTAGACCATTCCTCTCATGAATCGTCAACATCTTCCGCCAAGAATATACTTTTCGACCGGTCCAGGACCGGTGTCAAATCTCATATTCCTGGTGATTCGCATCGGTCATAACCGATATTCCGCTTATCGAACATCGCTCAAATCCAAATTCCTGACTGATCAAATCGGTCGCCAAAATTCACACAATAAACTCGAATTTTTCACACCTATTATCAGCCGAATGATTAACACCCAGGGCCTAAGGTTAACCAATCAGTCGAGACAGCAGTCTTCACCCCGACTAGTTTATTGTATAAATCACTCCGGAAATCATATATTCTAGGCTAATGCTTAACGGATCGAGCGTCGAACACTCGGACCGGTCATCACAATTTGCAAAAGAGCCCCGTGATTATCCAAAACACGTGGACTTCTCCTCTATCGCCGCATCCAAGACCGGTAGCACCGATACATCAAGCGGAGCCGAGACCTAGTTCCTAGTCCATTGTATCCGTAAAAACAACTTAAGAAGTATATAAATTTGCTCATATGTAAATAAATACTCTAATGTTTTATTTACTGCAAAGCTCAAATTATTTCCGGATTCTTGACCGGTATTTATATGTTTTCGTTACTTCAACATATAAGATTTCCTCCTTTCGCGCAAAATGCAGCGGTCCAAATTAATAATTATATGCCTAATGTAATTTCAACTTTAATAACCGGTCACTCCAACTTCAGAAAACTTAAATTTTACCATCTTGTTTCAACCAATCAACGATGGTTAATTCAACACAAACCAACTATGACATAACCACTGGCTCTAATCAGCATTAGGTATAACTCATAGCGGCGGTCTACTTAACAAAATTGTGCCGTATAGAAAAAATGACCGGTCTTAGAACTCGGAAGCACAAATTAGTAACTGATCGCTCTTAAATAGCAGCCTCGTGGCATGTTATATTAATTGAAAATTAAGATTCCAAGATAAATAAAACCATGCAGATAGGCAAAGATTGACATATTTCATATTATCAAAAAGCTATCATGATCATCGCATTATATAAGTTTAAACACAAAAACTTAAGTGTAAAAACGACTTAGCTGGTTTATTGGGCGTAGGCCCCGAGCCGGGCCGAAGATGATGTAGCCGATCGATGAGTAGTTTGGCGGACGCGCTCAGCTCAAGACAACATCTCCGTGCAGCAGCAACGCTTAAAATTGAAATTGATGACCGATGTAGATGGTTGGAGGCGACGTAATCGAGTCAAAAGTGAAGATCAGCAGCCGCGCTAATGCTCAAGAGCGTTTCCGAGCAGCAGCGCCACTCTAAATTGAAATTGAATACCGATGAATATGGTAGAAGGCGACACAATCGGTCAAAACCGAAGATTAACAACCGCGCTAATGCTCAAGACCTCGTTCGAGCGGTAGCGATGCTCCAAGTTGAAGTTGACGACCGATAAAGGATGTAGAAGACGGTGCGATCGGTCAAAATTGAAGATTAGCAGCCGCGCTAATGCTCGAGGACCGCGTCAGAAAGCGGCGGCGCTCCACGTTGAAGCGGACGACCGATGAAAGCTCTTGAAGACATCGCGATCGGTCGAAGCGAAGATTAGAAGCCGCGCTAATGGTCAAGACCGCGTAAAAGCGGCAGCGGCGCCCCAAGTTGAAGGTGACGACCGATGAAAGCTATTGAAATTATTGTTACGGGGTCGGTGCTCGGCGGCATCGATGTTCGTCGTCACATGACTTCAATCATCGCACCGGTCGCCATCGTCGTCGTGGCGGTGGTCGTCGTCCTGCACCGGTCGTCGTTACGTAGCGGCAACGGTCGTCGTCTGTCACACCACTCGTCGTCGTGCTGCGACACCGCACGTCTCGTGCAACAACGCTCGTCATCGTCGTTATCGCGGCGGCTGTCCTGGTCCTGCAACAACACTTGTCGTCATCGTCATCGCGGCGGCGAGAGTGGTCGTCTGCGACACTCGCTCATCGTCGTCGTCGTCGCGGCGGCGATCGTCGTCCTGTGACACCGCTTGTCGTAGTCATCACGGCGACGATTGTCGTCCTGCACCGGTCATCGCTCCACGACACCGGTTGTCGTCGTCGTCGCGGCGGCGATCGTCGTCTGCGACACCGCTCGTCGTCATCGTCGCGGCGATGGTCGTCGTCCTGCACCGGTCATCGCTCCGCGACACCGGTCGCCGTCGTAGAGCGAGGTCGAGAAACCCAAAGCAAGTCTTGAAACTTGTAACGAAGTCGAAGTCGAAAGTAGAAGCCATCGAACTCGCTGGGAACTCGTCCGGACCCCTTCCTGGTGCGCCAAATGTGGAGTCTTAAACTCGGCACTAGAACTACCCGGTCCCTCACGAGCGTGGAATTCGATGGTGCAACACACGGAACACACAAGAACACGCGATTTTAGACAGGTTGAAGCCTCTCTATTGAGAGTAATACCCTACGTCCTGTATGTTATGTATTGCCAAGCAGATTGCTAATTGCGAGATGTCGGAGTGTAGGAACTTGTCCTAACTTGTGAGA
Source organism: Chloris gayana (assembly GCA_031894775.1). Taxonomy (NCBI): domain Eukaryota; kingdom Viridiplantae; phylum Streptophyta; class Magnoliopsida; order Poales; family Poaceae; genus Chloris; species Chloris gayana. Next base: position 5,118,323 of record JAUNZO010000344.1, read on the forward strand.
ACTTGTCGGAACCTCTCTTTCTATGGGTCCCCGCCCCGCCTTATATGTCCAGGGAGGCAAGGTTACTTGTAGAATCCTAGTTGGATACAATATCTACATACTTAGAAACTCTATCTCTAAGCTTCCTTATCAATTCAGAGTCCTACTCGGTCGGTCTTGTACTTTCCTTGGGGATTAAGTCGGTCTTGTTGTCCGCCTCTGTTTACATACCGGTCTTACGGAACCTTCGGAATCCTATACCGGTCGGACTCCACTCCGTGGGCCCGCCCCACCGATCTTATGTCTTCAATACGCCACCATGTGCTTAATAAATCATTCTTCGATCAATGTATACCCGTAAGGTAAGTCTACGACAAAGAGCACCATTATTGCTCGACTTGAAGAAGAACTGCACCGGACTCAAGAGCAGCTGATTAAGCTCGGATCTCGGACCGCTAGTCCGAAATCAAAAGAAGAGGATTTGCGGCGGAGGGAAGCAAATCTCATGAACACCCATCACATGATGGAAGACCGCCGACAAGAGATCATCGGACTTCGAAAAGAGATCCGAGTGTAAGCCTAAACTTTAACTTTAATTTCCTTGCTTGTCTTGTGATCCTTCTAACCGTCTGTCTATTTCAGCTCTTGAAGATCTTGTCGCCGCCCATAAAAAGGCTGAAAAAGGCGGCCGCACAAGAGCTAGCTCCTCAAGAGGGCTCTCGGATCGAAGAAAAACAAGCTGCTCGTATTGGAGAATTGGAGGGCGAGCAAGGACAACAATCCGGCGCAGACCCTTAGGTCTAACAAGATGCTTGAAAACAACACCGCTCGCTCGAAGACCGAGCTTGCGGAAGCTCCGGAAGCTGCCAAGTCCACGCATAAAGAAAAGGAAAATGCCCTGGAGACTACGCACGAGTCCGCCTGACTTGTGCTTAAGGCAAAAGAAGATGAAATTCAACGCCTGCTGAAGAGCGAAGCAAAGCTGAAAGCTTCTAATGTTAACATCAAAGGTAGATTCGAGCATTGGACATCGGGCATAAGCGTAAGTCTCTTCCTCCTAGTTTGTTTAGAAAACACTTTCTAATACCGGTCTGCACTTCTAATTTCTTTTCTTTTACTTCTTCTTCTTCGAGCTTGCGGCCAGCAGCATGAGGATGCTTGAGTACCTAAATGGGGGTTAGCCCATCAATCAAGAGGATATGGACTTAGAAAGTGCAATCCGGGACGTTCCCCGAAGAATCAAGGAGCACTCCAAGATGATCACCGATGCTGGAGGGGGGCATATCGCCGCTAAAGAGAGGATGCCCATCCGGAGACAAGCGAAGACCGATTCAATGAGTTAAGGAATTCACTCAATGGCACCGTCATCGAACTAGTTGAAGATGTTCCTCCGGACCCGACCGGCGTCCCACTAAATGAAGCCGCGACACTTCCCGCCTTGGACCAAGCTACTCGAGATGCCGCCGTAGCCTTTAGACAGATCTGCGAGAGATGAATACGAGGATCTAGACGCCAATCTTTTGCCTTCTCCATCGACTCCGAAGGAACTTTCGATGATAGGCTAATTGAAGATCCCAAGTCCGGTGATACCGGCGATTCTAGCGGGCCTGCCCGATAGATGTTGTCTACGACCAGTCTTATGTATGCTAAACAAACATTTTTATCATAATGCTCTGTAATATAATTATGATCAGTCTTTAGTTTCCTTTCTCTTTTTTTATACTGGTCACTCAAAGTTTACCATTTTAAACCTACTAGTCAAATTCTACACCCAAGCAATGACGGTTATTTCAACTTAAACCAACTATGACTAAATACTGGCTTTAATCAGCACGAGATCATAACTCATAGCGGTAGTTTACTTTAATAAAATCATGCCGTATAGAAAAAACAACTAGTCCTAAGGTTTAAGATTACATAATATCACGAGACCGCTCTTTAAGAAAGCAGCCTCCAGACCCAAAAAGATAATGAACATTTCGAGCTTTATCACAACATGACCAGTATTTTACGAGAAATGCTAAATTTTCCCCTCCTAAATGTACCAATCAATTCTAAAATGATAATAACTTTTTCCAATATAATCATTGGCTCTAATCAGCGCAAGATTACGATTGATGGAAGCGATCTTCATCCATACCATATAGAATAAATGACTGGTACTAATAGATAGGATTTTCATAATTTCATAAACTGCTCTTAATATAACAGCCCCCGACTCGATAAGTTAACTTAAAATTAAGATATCGAGGCACAAAAACATAAATATACTCATTCTAGAAGTTTAAAATACTTTATATTATATCACCGAGAAAGATACAAGAAAATCTTCAAGTATAAAAATGACAAAGTTTGTCAATATTCCAAGAATTTGGGATTTCCTCCTCCTCCTGGGTCAGCCTATAAGCCCCGGTCCGGAAACTGATTTGACCACAAAAAGTCCTTCCCAGCACCGGTGACAGCTTGTGCCTATTCTTAATAGATTGGATCATCCTGAGCACTAAATCATCCACTTGAAATTCCCGAGTGCGCACATTGCGATCATGATAACGACGCAGCCCCCGATGATACTTAGCCGCTCGAATCAAAGCTTGATCTCTTGATGAGGACATCGGCACCATCGATACGTCCATACCTACAAAAGACCCTATTACTTGGACCAATTACCCGTGCTTGTGCTCGACAAATTAACAATCAAGTGAGTTCGTTCTTAGGCTCTTTTCAATCCTGTTTGGACCATGAAAACGTTTGCACTCTTCTTCTGCTTACGAACGATGGACAGGAGCTAAAGGGAAACGGACTCGCGCTGGCTGGATTCGGACTCCAGAAAAAGACGCATTTTTTATGACTGCCACGACTTCGTACGAACTCCGTTTTAGGTGTTCAAGTACAGCATGGAAAGATCGCGGAGCCTGCATTTTAACGGATCCGAGACTACGTTTATATCTGTTCCGAGTCGACCGCAGTCGTCATTTAAGTACAGAGATATCAGAATTGTCCAGTTTTGGCCCAACGGGCCGTGTATCAAGTTGAGTCCACTAAGGACGCGCCCTAGGGTTGGAGGACGACTCCAGCACCCCTATGGTCGTCCTTCCACGTTTTTATACCCCTTGGCCGCCGCCAAGAACACTCGGGTTTTGTTTATTTGCAAGTTAGCTTAGCTACTTCATCGTACACGCGCGCGTTGGCTAAACTGCCCGTATACTTGTATTCAGGACCCGACCATAGTTGAACTCAGTTTGAGAGTTTCAATTCCATCTTGAAATTTCAGTTCTTGTTTACTTGTTCTTGCTAGTTCTTCGATTGCTTGCAGGACGAGTGCCCTCGTGGCCGGTGGTCGCACTTCCACAAGATTGCGGCAACCATTGGAGGCGGTGTATTGGTTGCTAAGGCGCATCATTTTTGGACGGTTGTAGTCGGGCCGTGAACGTTGTTTCCATCCACCAAATCGAGTCATCTTCATCTCTCATCGAAAGATCGGCACCAAAACCCTCGCGGGTTTCTATCATCTCTTAACTCTTCTGCAGCGATCAACTCAACTTGAAGTTGTTCATCATATTTCTCTTCATCATAATACCGCACCCTGGTTGACACCGTATTTACTTCGTAGGCAACATTGCTTCAGATCCATATACTAGACAAAAAGGAGATTGTCCCGTAGCTCGACTAACGTTCGTACGCAATCCCCATATTACCCGGGGTGTCGTATACTTACCTTATGGGTATACAGATGTTAAAGGAATGGATGATTAGAGATATGGTGGCAAATCAATAAAGATAAGACTGGTGGAGAGGGCCCACAGAGTGGTGCACGACCGAGTATGGAATAATAGAAGATTCTATATACCGGTATGGAAATAAGGCGGGTGTCAAGACCGACGTACGATGACTTGATTAACAAGTAAAGGAGCAATTTGTAGTCTTTTAGGACTTTGAAAGAATAAGGAAAGCATAGAGATAGAGCTTCCGAATATGTAATCCATGTAATCGACTAGGACACTGCATGTAACCCTAGCTCCCGGATATATAAGGTGGAGTAGGCACCCTCGAAAACTCTCCGACAACTCGCAATTAGCAATCTGCTAAAGGCAATACATAACACACGGGACGTAGGGTATTACTCTCGATTCGAGGGTCCTGAACCTGTCTAAAATCTCGTGTGCGTGTGTGTTTCGTGTGTTGCACCATCGAATTCCACGCTCGTGAGGCACCGGGTAGTTCCGGTGCCGAGTTTAAGACTCGACATTTGGCGCACCGAGAAAGGGGTCCCCGTGAGTTTCCGGTGAGTTCGATGGCTTCTTTGTCCGCGGTCGACTTCGCGCCCGGCTTCACGATCCGCTTTGGGTCCCTCCACTTCGAAGCTGATTTCGCCGGAAAGCTACGCTTGATGAAGCCGAGTCACGATCTAGCAGCAGCTTTTGAAGTGCGATCACTAGACACGATCAAAACTCCGTGCATGGAACCTAGCGGGACTTACACAGCTTTAGCGCGAATCATCGGACCGCTTACGCTTCGGACCGGTTCCTAGTCCGTGGCAATAACCAGCTCTCTCAAGCTTGATAACGACTTCGAGGAAGGGCCTCCAACCTTCTTCCAAGTATTTATGACTGGCCCAGTTCTTCAAGAACTCACCCCGAGAGTAGCTGCTGCTGAAAAGGCTAGGATGGTGAGAGACGAAGCGGACCGCCGGCAGCGTGAAGCGGATGGGACAGATGGGGAAGATCCACCTCCACGAGCTTCGACAACAAATAATCCTCGCGCAAACATCGTTGGCACCAGCCAAGATGGAGATGGTGTTCTTGCTACGGCTCCGCCCGCTACCGGACGTTTGCCGGAGCAACCCGGGGATGTGGTAGACAATTCACCGAGGTTATAATAACCGACATGGATGCCGAAGCGGCAGAAATCGTTGCTCTTCCGGTAGGGCCTTGAATATGGGCTCCATGGAGGTTGAATTGAACGGTGCTCCGGTCTTCACGTCGCCGGTCCATAACATTGTAGGGGTGAAGCAGATTCTAGAGACTATTCCGGAGGAAGTGTTTAATTTGACACCGGGATTACAACGCGCTTTGAGTCCGGTAGACGCGGCTGCTCTGCAAACCAATCGGCTTGTGCAAGACAGCGCTGAATCTTCCGATCGCTCTCATTTGCACGCAGACCGGTATGCGAGGACCCGGTCGGAAGGAGCTTCTTCCGGAGGGAGAATCGGACGCCGACACACACCGATCGCGGATGAGCACGAACACGCTCCGGATCAGGATTTGCTTATACCGATCAATAGAAATCGTGACGCTCGTAACGGGCTAAAAGGATGGAAGAACGGCGGAGACAAGATGAAGATGAGCGACGGCGGACCGGTCATGTGGATGATCATCCGGAGGATCCCGTTCCACCTCCCGCACCGAGCAATTGGTTCGACTAGGCATCGGTCGGCTGCTTCGGCGCCGCCCCAAGTCGATAATCGTCGGCGCAATGACTATTGAGGGCGTGGCAATCGCTCCACTCATCGTGATGATCGACCTAGAAGAGATGATCATCGTGACCATAGAGACCGAAGGGGACGTGATAATAGGAATAGAGACGGGGAGCCTCGACAAGATAACAATAATCGTCAAGTGGCGCCTCCGCCCCTCCTCTGCCTCCTCCGTCGCATCCTCCGGAACAAGGCAACAATGATCGCCAAGACGGTTCTAGAGTTAGAAACCGGGAAGATTGTTACTATGATTACTCCGATGATGGCAGGGATCGTAATTACCGACACTACGGACGTCGTACGCCATCACCGGTGTGGGTCGATCCGGAAGATGACGAATATTCCGTAATCCCAACGTTCAGCGGGATCTACGCATTTGCAAGTACCCCGGGGATTTAAGCCCGGTGCTATAGACAAGTATGTACACAAGCGCCATCCGGTCAGCGAGGAGACACTTTTGTGTCGGCAAACTATCTTCCCATGTGCATGGAGTAGGCTGGACGCTTGTGGTTACAATCTCTACGCAAGAAATCTATTTCCTCTTGGGGCGATCTTACTAAAAGGTTCGTTGAGAATTTTTAGGCGACTTGTGAAAAGCCAGGAAACTACTTCGATCTCAACAGAGTGAAGCAAAAGCCCGATGAAACACTTACGGACTTCATCGGGCGTTTTTGCAGCAAGAAGGCCTTAATCCTCAATATTCCCGATCAGCGAGATAATTGCAGCGTTCCAAGCTGGCGTCCTAAGTGAAGCATTGGTGCACAAGATCGGTAGGCGTAACCGAAATCTAACCACGACAACGTCGAGTGCTTCAAGATAGCAAACGATTATGCTGCTTGGAGAGTCGAACATGGTTAATTTGCGCGGGAACAAAGGGAAGGAGCCGAAGCACGATCATGGCAACCGGTCTGGATCCAAGAATAACAAGCGCAAGGCCGATAACCTCGTTGCTCGCTGTTGACCGGTCTCGTGGAGGAGACCGGCCCACACCATCTAAGAGAGGGCCAAGCGAACGAGTCTCGTTTGAAGCCTTACTCGGAACGGCCTTGCATGATTCACAATGGGAATAATAAGAATAAAGAATGCTTCTTGCGGTGACCATTTGTTTCGCTTGTGTTGAAGGTAGCACCTCGGTCCTGGGCAGCACAATCAACGAGATGATAAGGGCAAAGACAGGAAGCACGACGATGATGAAGATGATGAAGGAGGCTTCGAGGAGCCATCCGAGAGAGGTGAATTTCATTTGCGGTGGACCCGATGCTTATGAGTCGAAGCGCAAGCAGAAATTAGCATTCAGGGAGGTCAATGCCGTTGCTCCTAAACTCCAGAATATCCGTGATGGTCGGAGGTACCGATCACGTTCAGCGAGAGATGATCATCCGGAGGTCTTGCCTAAAGCTGGCCGATACCCGCTCATCCCGGCGCTTATCGTCCATAAAGTATGCCTGAAGAGAACCTTCATTGATGGGGGTAGCTGCCTGGATATACTCTTTGCCAAAACTCTGCGGAGCTTGGTCTCTCCGTGGCAGACCTGGATCATAGCGTTTCGCCATTTCATGGTATAATACCCGGTCGAAATAGTTATCCTTTGGGGCAGATTACTCTACCGGTGACTTTCGGGACGAAAGAGAATTATAGAAGGGAGAACATTATCTTCCAGGTGGCTGATATTGATTCAGCATATCATGCCATATCGGGAAGACCGGCCCTGGCTAAGTTTATGGCCATCTCCAATTACCGGTATCCGATGCTTGAAGATGCCAGGGCCCAATGGAGTCTTATCATTCCGGTCTGATATCAAGACCGCGTATGCTTGTGAAGTACATAGCACTGAATTGGCAACTTGCGTCAATTCGGAGGAAGAATGCTCGAGAAATCGGACAGTGGTCGGGCGCCCTTGAGGCACGGGCGCCACTAGAAGAAGAAGTTGCATCCAAGAAGATTGCCAAGGAGAAAGTGAAGGCCGATGTAGTCGCTTCTAAGACTATTCAGCTTGATAAGACATCTAAGGTCACCCATATTTGGTGTGACCCGGGCGACAAATAGGAAAGCGCGCTCACTCTTTTCCTCTAGGAAAATAGGCAGGGGCGGAGCTAGCGTGTATCCATCGGGGTCAGCCGACCCCGAGGAGTTCCGGCTAAATTACCGAAAGGAGAAAGGATTTTCAGCTATTCCGGCAAGATTAGTGAAGAGCGAGGGCACAGCTGACCCCGACGACCCCGACGATCTCGAGTCGGCTTCGCCCACGAAAATAGGGATGTCTTTGCATGGTAGCCTTATGACATGCCGCGTGTCCCTAGGGAGAAGATTGAGCACGCACTTGTTGGTGTGTTCTACAACCACTCATGTTGTGAGTACGGTATTGGCGGTTGATTGGAAGGAGGAAGGACATTTGCAACTCGGTTCAACATCCGGTATACTTTGTAAGTGAAGTCTTGACAGAGTCGAGGATGCGATATCTTTAGTTGCAGAAATTGATATATGCTATCGTGATAACCTCTCGGAAGCTGAAGCACTATTTTCAAGCACACCCGATCGAGGTCAAGACCGGGGTTCACTATTTTGGATGTAGTCCGTAATCGGGAAGCAAGCTGGACGAGGTTGCCAAGTGGGCTATAGAGCTTGGTCGGTATGAGATCACCTTTTATTCGCGTACGGCCATTAAGGGACAGGCATTGGCTGATTTTATTACTAAATGGGTTGAGACGCAAGTACCACCGGCAATTCAGAATTTGGAGTATCGAGAGACGTACTTTGATGGGTCCCTGCAGCTTTCGGGCTCGGGGGCTAGAGTTATGCTTCTCACTCCACAAAAAGAATCATTGAAATATGTATTGCATATGCACTTTCGTGTTCAAATAAGGCTGTAGAGTATGAAGCTTTGCTTCATGGACTTCGGGTGGCTATTTCGCTAGGAGTCAAACGATTGGATATATATGGAGATTCAATGCTTGTGATTAGTCAAGTTAACAAAGTATGGGATGCTCATGATGATCATATGATGGCTTGCCACCAAGGACGTGTTTGTTTCAACCTTTTGTAACAAATTGGCATTACGGGGGTATCACAATACGTTACACATGTTTGTTTCAGCCCTGCTCATAATCGGACTCCGGGAATCGGATACGGTCGTATGTAACCGTGACTCCCTCCTCCCGAACCGGTATCGTCGACTCGCTCGTCCTCCCGAAGCACGCAGCCGCATCACGCGACGCCCGCGGCTGCCGCCACCTCTCCTCGGCTCCTCCTCCGGCGTCGATCTTCCGGCTCCTCCTCCGTCGTTGTTCCTTCGGTACCTTCCTCTCCCTCTCTCATCCGTCTCGGTTCCTGCTGATGTTCCGAAAGTGCATCTAGGCCCCCAATTATGGTTTTGGGTGATTGACGTCAATACAATTAAAAAGGACTAATATTTCAAATGAGCTTGTGCGCGAGTGTTTATCCAAAATACAATTGAGAGCAAAGAAACACAAAAAGGAAGTGGCCAATTTCGCTCATACGTGCGAGATTTGAAAAATGGTCCACTTATGCTCAAGATCAAGTTGTGAAGCCTTTTTATTTATGTCTTGAGTATAGGAACACCGTACTATCAAGAGGGACACACAAGTGTGAGGTGTGAAAAATGAAAGTGCTCAAAACTCCTTCCAAACTCAAAATAACATATGGAGTCGGACATATCCGACTCACTCGGATTTTGGACTCGGACTCCGGAGAGCTGGCCAAAGAAAATACCTAAGGAGTCGGACTTATCCGACTCGGTCGGACTCCGGAACACTCGCCAACTTTCTAAAACCCTAGGAGTCGGACGGTCGACTCGGTCGGACAATGTCCGACTCTCCAATATACTCGGACTTATCCGAGTTACGTCGGATTTATGACTCGGACTCCAGAGCCAAAACAACTTTTCGAAACCCTAGGAGTCGGACTTTGTCCGAGTCGGATCTAGCCCAACGGCTCTTTTGAGTGCCCCGGCTATAAAAGAGGACCTCGTCCACTTTTGGCCGGTTGGCACTTTCCCCACTCTCAAAAATACTCCCACACTCACTCAAGCACTCCTCTTCTTCAAGTTTGATTCCCCACTCCAATCCTTGCTGGATTTGTGAGAAGATTGAGGAGAAATTTGTTGAGCTTCATCATCATCTCAAGAGCACTTGATTCTTTCTCATCGTCGGTACTTGTTGTGTTTGTTACTCTTGGGGATTCATCCCCTAGACGGTTAGGCGTTACCCGGCGAGCTCCCAAGCTTGTGGTTGAGACTCGGGTCGTTTGTATTGCCCCTCCCTTCGTGGAGACTTATTTTAGTGGATTTTAAGCCGGCCTTTGTGGCGACTTGAAGAGGTTTAGGGTTGAGAGCAACCCGGTCCTTGGTGGACTCCTCAACGGAGACGTAGGCTTCTTGGTGGAGCTGAACTTCGGTGAAAAATCGTGTGTCTCCTTGTCCTCTCTTTATTTCTTGCAAATTGGTGTGCTATAGCTCAAGGGTGTTCTTGCTTAAATTCCTAGATTTACTTGCATAGGTGGCTTGCTCGCTTGTCTCCTTGTTGCTCTAGCTTTCCTGTGTTACTAGTTGCTTGCTTGTTGTTTAAATTCCGTGGATTTGTCCATCTTGGCTGCCGATCCCCTTTCCGCACGAGGGAGTCGGATTTGTCCTACTCTAGTCGGATATTGGCCCATAGTCGGACATATCCTACTATAGTCGGACATTGAGTCGGACAAATCTTTCCTGCGTATTTAATTTGTTAAATTAAGTGATTTTCGGGATTATCGCCTATTCACCCCCTCTAGGCGACTTTCAATTGGTATCGAGCCGGTATCTTCGTTGAAGCCTCACCGCTTGAAGATCAAAGATGGCAAATGATAAAGAGGCAACGGGTAGTGGTGAAGCACCACCAAAGGTAGCCGGTGAAAGAGGTCATGAGACCTCACCGGGTGATGCGAGAGATGGAAATGGAAAAGGAATTGCCCGGGCGGAGATGTACTTAGTGCTTTGCCGATGAGTTACAACAAAACGCCATACACCTATGGTGATGGAAGAGATGAACACATTGGACCCGGCTCCGGAAGACTACCGTATTTTGATGGTCAATACTTCGATCATTGGAAAACAAAGATGTTACTACACTTGGACTCTATGCATCAAAATGTAAGAAATGTGACTCAACGTGGATTCTTGTGGGAATGTAGAAGCAAGCCAACCGCACAAGACTTGTTCAATGTAAGATGCAATGTGGCAGCGGCTAGTGCTCTTGTATCCGCACTTAGTCCCGCCGAGTATGAGAAGATAACCGGATTGGAGGATGCCCATCAAATTTGGTTGAAGCTGGAATTGGTTCATGAGGGCATTGATAGTGTGAAGGAGTCTAAGCTAGAAGGGCTTAGAGAAGAGTTTAACTACTTGGTCATGAGGTCGGATGAAGGGCCAAGGGAAGCCCATGATAGGATGATGAGGATAGTGAACATGAGAAGAGCACTTGGAGAGAAGGTGTTGGACTTGGATGTGAATAGAAGGTTGCTACAAGCCTTGCAAGCATGGGATGCCAACATAGTGTCTAACATAAGGGACAAAGATGGCTTTAGATACTTCACCACCGATGAAGTGATTGGAAAGGTGCTCTCCCAAAAACAGCAAATTGACCAAGGGAATAGAATCAATGCTTTGCTTAGGGACAAAGAAAAGGCTAGTGGGAGCAAGAATGATTTGGCTCTCAACGCCGAACAAGAAAAGAAAACGAAGGTGATTGAGGAGAGTGGTGATGATAGTGATGATGAGATGGCTCTCTTCGTGAAAAGATTCAACAAGCTCATGTCAAAAAGAAGCTTCAAGAAGAATGATCAAGACAAGAGCAAATCAAGAAAAGCCAAAAACAAGTGCTACATTTGTGGAGACAAAGGTCATTTCATGGCGGAGTGTCCGGAGAACTACAAGAACAAGCAAAACAAAAAGAGTGACAAGAAGTATAAGAAGCATAGAAAGTACCGCCGGGGTGAAGCACACATTGGACAAGAATGGAACTCCGATGAATCTTCTTCCTCCTCCGAGTCGGAATCCGATGAAGAAAAGGGAGGCATTGCATCACTTGCTATCGGGCTAACACCAACCAACTCCTCCTTGTTTGGAAGCTTGACCGATGATGAAGACGACACCGAGCACAAATGCATGATGGCTAAGGGCTCCAAGGTAAATGCCAATGGAAGTTCTCAAATTCCTAACATGTTTGATTTGTTGGACATTATTGAACAGGAAAAGGAGAACAATGAGAGGCAAGAGGAGCTTCTTGAGAAACAAGAGGAAATGCTTGTTCAAGAGAAGCAAAGGGTGCTTGAACTTGAGAAGCTCCTAGAAGTTGAGAGGAAGAAAAATGAGGAGTTGGTAAAGTCTCTCAAAGTGGTTGAAAATGAAAGTGAGACACTTAAAGTCACAAATGTGTCACTTCAAGAGAAGTGTGATGACTTACAAAAGGATCACAATTCTCTCAAAGTGCAATTTGAGCAAATTAAGTGTAACACTACTTCCTCTCAATCTTCGTCCTACCTCCCATCTAGCAATGAGTGTACTAGGTGCAACAAGATTGATGTCGAAGCTTGTACAAGAAACATCAAGACCATTGGTGACTTGAAGAAACAAGTGCAAGAGCTTCAACAACAAGCACAAAAGAAGATGAAGGCCGTTGATGATGCCAAGGCCGAGTATGCAAGGGGTGCATACACCAATGTGCGGTCACATGTGAAGGATGAGATTGGATACAAGCAAGGTGACAAGCACAATGCAAGAATCAACAAGAATGGCACCGAATTCATCAAGTTCACCAAGGAGGGTGAATATCAAAAGAAGCAAGTCAAGAGGGAGAAGCAAATCAAGAACACTAACAAGTCTTCTCTTATTTATGATTTGCGTACTAACGTGCCTAACCCCTCTTGTGCTCTCTTTTATGATTTTAATGCGACCTATGTGCTAATGAGAAACAAGCATGGTCGTGTCTATGCAAAATATGTTGGGCCACGCAACAAGACCCACAAATCTTGTGTGTGGGTGCCCAAGACACTTGTTACTAATGTGAGAGGACCCAAGCAAATTTGGGTACCTAAAAACAAAGCATAAATTGTTTTGTAGGAATACTCCTCCGGTGGCTCATCATGGGTGGTCGATAGTGGATGTACCAATCATATGACCGGAGACAAGAAAATGTTCGAATCTTTTGAGCCAAGCAAAGAAAGAAATGAGTATATCACCTTTGGAGACAACGGAAAAGGCTATGTGTTGGGTTATGGTAACATTCCTTTAACTTTTCCGTATTCACTTTCGAAGGTTATGCTTGTGGATAACGTTGACTTCAATTTGTTGTCTATCTCACAACTTTGTGGAATGGGCTACAATTGCTTGTTCAACGACAAGGGTGTGATTGTCTCAAGGAGAAGTGATGGCTCGATTGCTTTTGAGGGTGTGCTCAAAGGGAAGCTTTATGTTGTGGATTTCACCGCGGATAAAGCAAAACTTGACACATGCTTGGTTGCAAAGTCCGACATGGGATGGTTGTGGCATAGACGACTAGCCCATGTCGGTATGAGAAATCTTCACAAACTCCAAAAGGCGGTCACATCCTTTGACTAACGGATGTTTGCTTTGAGAAAAATAAAATTTGCGGTGCATGTCAAGCCGGAAAACAAGTTGGAGCACCACATCCATCCAAGAACATAGTGACAACCACAAGGCCGTTGGAGATGCTTCACATGGACCTCTTCGGTCCCATTTCCTACATTAGCATCAGCGGTAACAAATATGGACTTGTTATTGTTGATGATTATTCTCGCTTCACGTGGGTATTCTTTTTGTGTGATAAAGGTGAAGTAAAGGATGTACTCAAGACATTCTTGAAAAGAGCACAAAATGAATTTGAAGTGAAGATCAAGGCCATAAGGAGTGACAATGGTACCGAGTTCAAGAACACTCAAGTTGAAGAGTACCTTGATGAGGAGGGGATCAAGCATGAGTTTTCGGCACCCTACACACCTCAACAAAATGGGGTGGCCGAAAGAAAGAACCGCACACTCATAGAGATGGCAAGAACCATGCTTGATGAATACAAGACCTCCGACCGTTTTTGGGCCGAAGCAATCAACACCGCATGTCATGCCTTAAACCGGTTGTATCTTCATCGACTCTTGAGGAAAACACCATACGAGCTACTAACCGGTAAAAAGCCTAACATCTCGTACTTTCGAGTTTTTGGGAGCAAATGCTTCAAGCTCAACAAGAAACCCAAGACCTCGAAGTTCTCCCCTAAGGTTGATGAAGGTTTCTTACTTGGGTATGGTTCAAATTGTCACGCCTATCGTGTCTTCAAGAAAACCACCGGTTGTGTTGAAGTTTCACTGGACGTGACGTTTGATGAATCTAACGGCTCTCAATGGGAGCAAGTTGTTATTAATAATGCAGATGTTGAGGCTCCTAGGCAAGCAATCAAGAAAATTGCACTTGGTGATGTGAGACCGCAAGAACCACAAAGTGATCAAGATCAACCTCCTCCCTCAAGTCAAGACCAACAATGCACAAATCATGATCAAGTTGATCAAGATGAAGAAGTTGGTAATGAAGATCATGCTCAAGCACAATATGATGAACCCACATCGCATGATCAAGAGGTTGAACAAGATGGCGGTCAAACAAGCTCACATCCACCACACCCAAGAGTGCACCAAAGTGTGCAACGTGATCACCCCATAGAACAAATCCTTGGAGACATAGAAAAGGGGTAATCACTCGTTCTCGTGTTTGCAATTTTTGTGAACATTACTCTTTTGTCTCTTCTTTAGAGCCATTTAGAGTCGAAGAGGCACTCGAGGACTCGGATTGGGTGATGGCCATGCAAGAGGAATTGAACAACTTCACGAGAAATGAAGTTTGGACATTAGAAGAAAGACCAAGAGGCAAGAATGTTGTGGGCACAAAGTGGGTGTTCCGCAATAAGCAAAATGAAGACGGTGTTGTAACAAGGAACAAAGCAAGATTGGTGGCAAAAGGATATTCACAAGTAGAAGGATTGGACTTTGATGAAACCTATGCCCCCGTGGCAAGGCTTGAATCAATAAGAATACTACTTGCCTTTGACACTCATCACAACTTCAAGTTGTACCAAATGGACGTGAAGAGTGCATTCCTAAACGGGCCAATCAAGGAAGAAGTGTACGTGGAACAACCACCGGGCTTTGAAGACCCCAAGTATCCTAACCACGTGTACAAACTCCATAAGGCGCTCTATGGGCTTAAACAAGCACCAAGAGCATGGTATGAATGCCTTAGGGATTTCCTTTTGAAAAAGGGTTTTGAAATGGGCAAGGCCGATGCAACCCTTTTCACTAAGCATTTTGATTATGATATATTTGTGTGCCAAATTTATGTCGATGACATAATATTTGGTTCTACTAATCAAATGTTTTGTGATGATTTTAGCAAGATAATGACAAAGAGGTTCGAGATGTCTATGATGGGAGAGTTGACATTCTTTCTAGGATTCCAAGTCAAGCAACTCAAGGAGGGCACCTTCCTATGTCAAGCCAAGTACACTCAAGACCTATTGAAGAAGTTTGACATGGACAAGGCAAAGCCCGCCAAGACACCCATGGCAACAAATGGCCATCTCGACCTCACCAAGAAAGACAAGCCGGTTGATCAAAAGGTTTTTCGCTCTATGATCGGCTCTTTGCTTTATCTTTGTGCATCTAGGCCCGATATCATGCTCGGTGTGTGTATGTGTGCACGTTTTCAAGCCCCTCCTATGGAGTGCCACATGTCGTTAAAAGAATCTTGAGATATTTAGTGCACACACCCAACCTAGGGCTTTGGTACCCCAAGGGTTCAAAGTTCAACCTAATAGGCTATTCCGATGCGGATTATGCCGGGGACAAAGTGGATAGGAAAAGTACCTCCGGGACTTGCCAATTCTTGGGTAGGTCCCTAGTGTCATGGTCATCCAAGAAACAAAATTCCGTTGCTCTATCCACGGCCGAAGCGGAGTATGTGGCAGCCGGTAGTTGTTGTGCACAACTATTATGGATGCGACAAACTCTAAGGGACTACGGTTACAAGTTGAACCGTATTCCTCTCCTATGTGACAACGAGAGTGCCATAAAGCTAGCATACAACCCCGTTGAGCATTCGCACACAAAACATATAGACATTAGACATCACTTCTTGAGAGATCATTCTATCAAAGGGGATATTGAAGTGAGTCATGTGAGAACCGATGAACAATTAGCCGATATTTTCACCAAGCCACTAGATGAAAGCCGTTTCTGTTATTTAAGGAGTGAGATAAATATCCTTGACTCTAGTAATGTGGCTTGATGGCTTGCATATCTCCTGTGAATTAGAGTAATTGTTTTTGAAGAATAAAATTCTTGAAAAATCTTGTATGTTTTGTTTTTCGAAATCATTTGGTTCTTGATCTTTGGATCATGCGGATTTGGATGTAATCATTGTTGGAGTGATTGATTGTAGCTGACTACATCCAATGAAGTTTTAGTACATGTCCTTGAGTTTAATTGAGTTCAAGAGAGAAAAGAGTTGAAGGATCTTTCTGCTCTTGGAGCAAGCCGACTAAATATCGCAGAGTCGGACTTTGTCCGACCCGATCGGATTTATCCGATCGTCCTCGAGGAGTCGGACATTGTCCGACTAAGTCGGATATATCCGACTCCACGGGATTTTTACCCTATAAGCCCGAATCCAACTTACCTTTTTACCCCATCTCCTCATTCAAACTCAAACTCTCTCTCTCTCCTCCCCAAACGGCGGCGCGACCTCTCCACCGGCGATCTCTCCTCTCCACCGGCGTTTTGGAGTGATTTGTGGGGGAAAGGCCTCTCCTACTCGGACTTTATCCGATTCCTCCATTGGCTTCAAGGTTTTTCCCTTAATCTCATCTTTTCACCTAGGGTTTAAAGTCAACTTCCATGGATCAGGAGTTCTAGTGTTTCCCCTGCCTAGATGTTGCATAGATGTTGTTCCTAGGATGCTATAGATGCTATAGACGCAATATGGCTAGGAATGTGCGGTAGATCTATGCGGAATAGCGATTTTAGTAAAAATTTTGTTGCGAGTCGGACAATGTCCGAGTGAGTCGGATATATCCGACTCCTCTCGACTAGTCGGATATTATCCGACCCGATCGGACATCTCCGACTCCAGCAGAATTCTTACTAAAGTTTGAAATTGTGCATTATTTCTATCCAAACTAAACTGTCTATGCTATTCATCTCATACCATTCCTTGTTTATCTCTTGTCAGCATGGGTCCTTCCTCTACCAACCCCAACCCCGAAAAGAGGGCGAAGATTGCCGGAAAGAAAAGGAGTAGAACCATCGGTCTTCCCATCGTTGAACCAAGGGAGGAAGAGGAACCCACCGAGATCCGTAGGGAGATGAGGGATGTGGTGGTCCATCCCGGACTTGACAGAGCCATGATCGACTATGTCAAAGGGGCTGAGTCGGCGGCAACCGAGGCAAGAGAAGTGCTGGTTTGACATGGAGCGGGAGTCTCTAGACAACCGTTTTTGGTCTCACTTTCACACGGACTGGTACATGTGTGCTTATAGGAGCAAAGTCAAGCCCACAGTGGCCATGCAGGTACATTGATTGGGACTACATGGCAAGCAGGCGCACAGCTTTGTTTGAAGAAGTTATTGCCATGTGTGAGTTTCACGGGATCAAGCGGATCATGAGCTTCACGTATGTCCGGAACCAGGAGATAGTGTGTCGGTTCTACTCCACTGTGTACTTTGACAAGAACACAGGAAGGATGTGGTGGATGACCGATGGAGAGAAGCTCTCTTGCACCTTCACAAGGTTTGCCAACATTCTTGGGTTGAGGGACACTATGACCAGGGATTTTCGTCTTCATGATTCAGATTCACTCAATCCCGAGCTCATGAGGTACATGTATGAGGATGAGAACCTGTGCAACCCACCCTATGCTAACGGTCTCAAGCCTCTTTATGTGGTCTTGCACAGGATGCTTCGCCTCACTCTCTCTCCTAGGGGTGGCAATGCAGATCACGTTGCATCTTATGCCAAGGATCTCTTCCATATCTTGCCCACTCGGAGGAAATTCAATGTATGGGACTTTATCTTCGATGAGATGTGGCACAACTCCGTGGATGCTAGACGTGCTTGTGTGTATGCACCATTTGTCATGTGCATGATTGAGAGGATCTCCAAGAAGACCTTCAACAAAGACTGCAAGCACAAACCCCTTCAGCCTAGGATGCCGTCCAATGCTCCTAAGAATCCCTCTCGAGCTATACCTCCAGCTGCTCCCGCCTCCGGTAGTGCTGCTCCTCCTAGCACTAGCACAGCTCCCCGTCCGGATAGGGCCCGTGGTCGTGGTCCTAGCACGAAAAGCAAGAGTGGACTCTTCAAGATGCTTAAGGGTCTTTTCAGCATGTGCCGGCGGATAGATGCAAAGATGGACAGTCTTAAGCAAGAACATGATGTGATAAAAGAGAGGCGAGAAAATCATTCTTGATCATCTTCGGATCACCACTCCTAGAGTTCCCTCTCCGGAGCCTGCACCTGCTCCTCCTCCAGTTGAGTATCCTTGGTACTCATTCAGCCCGGATGAGTCTCTCTACTTTTGCTACTTTCCACCTCCACCGTTCTCTTCGGGTCCCGGTTTCACCACCGCTCCTACCGGCCCTAGCACCGGTACCTCCACACACACTCGGTTTCACTATGAGGAGGCTGAGCCCGTGGCAGCAGCTTCCGAGGAAGAAGAAGAGGAAGAAGAGGATGAGGCCGAGGATCCCAAAGGGAAGGGCCCCGCTGTGGAAGAAGAGGATGAGGACAACGACGATGACGAGGATTGGGGCGATGATGAGTAGGCTTCCTCTCCTCCTTTTTGGTGTTTTGATGCCAAAGGGGAGAAGTAAAATTCTGGTTTATTCAGTTTCTTTTGTGAGTAGAGCAAGTGAGAGTTGCTCTTGTATCTTGTTTTACTTATGGACATGTTGCTGTGTTTGAGGTGTAATCGTGGTGAACTATGTGGTGTGCTTTCTATTTGTAATAACTCGTTTTAATTATTTATGTGATAAACTATGCTTAATGGATGATGGATGGTGTAATGTTATTTGTGTAGTTTCTAGTTGCATTTGTGTGATTCACATGTCATATGCATTGTTGTTGTTCTTTATTATTATATGCCTTGTGGATAAAATGCATGGAAATAGGGGAGCTCTCTTGTTTCTTTCTCTCAAATATGTGTTTTTTGGTTTTAAAATGACCAAAATTGAATTCAACTCATGCACACATTTAGGGGGAGCTCTCTTCTATTCGCTCTCTTGTTTCAGCTCCTCTTATACTTAATTGTGAATTTTAGTTGTATTGTCATCAATCACCAAAAAGGGGAGATTGAAAGTGCATCTAGGCCCTCAATTATGGTTTTGGGTGATTGACGTCAATACAATTAAAAAGGACTAATATTTCAAATGAGCTTGTGCGCAGTGTTTATCCAAAATACAATTGAGAGCAAAGAAACACAAAAAGGAAGTGGCCAATTTCGCTCATACGTGTGAGATTTGAAAAATGGCCCACTTATGCTCAAGATCAAGTTGTGAAGCCTTTTTATTTATGTCTTGAGTATAGGAACACCGTACTATCAAGAGGGACACACAAGTGTGAGGTGTGAAAAATGAAAGTGCTCAAAACTCCTTCCAAACTCAAAATAACATATGGAGTCGGACATATCCGACTCACTCGGATTTTGGACTCGGACTCCGAGAGCTGGCCAAAGAAAATACCTAAGGAGTCGGACTTATCCGACTCGGTCGGACAAAGAGTCGGACTCCGAACACTCGCCAACTTTCTAAAACCCTAGGAGTCGGACAGTCCGACTCTCCAATATACTCGGACTTATCCGAGTTACGTCGGATTTATGACTCGGACTCCGAGCCAAAACAACTTTTCGAAACCCTTTGTCCGACTCACTCGGACTTTGTCCGAGTCAGATCTAGCCCAACGGCTCTTTTGAGTGTCCCGGCTATAAAAGAGGACCTCGTCTACTTTTGGCCGGTTGGCACTTTCCCCACTCTCAAAAATACTCCCACACTCACTCAAGCAGTCCTCTTCTTCAAGTTTGATTCCCCACTCCAATCCTTGGTGGATTTGTGAGAAGATTGAGGAGAAATTCGTTGAGCTTCATCATCATCTCAAGAACACTTGATTCTTTCTCATCGCCGGTACTTGTTGTGTTTGTTACTCTTGGGGATTCATCCCCTAGACGGTTAGGCGTTACCCGGCGAGCTCCCAAGCTTGTGGTTGAGACTCGGGTCGTTTGTATTGCCCCTCCCTTCGTGGAGACTTATTTTAGTGGATTTTAAGCCGGCCTTTGTGGCGACTTGAAGAGGTTTAGGGTTGAGAGCAACCCGGTCCTTGGTGGACTCCTCAACGGAGACGTAGGCTTCTTGGTGGAGCTGAACTTCGGTGAAAAATCGTGTGTCTCCTTGTCCTCTCTTTATTTCTTGCAAATTGGTGTGCTATAGCTCAAGGGTGTTCTTGCTTAAATTCCTAGATTTACTTGCATAGGTGGCTTGCTCGCTTGTCTCCTTGTTGCTCTAGCTTTCCTGTGTTACTAGTTGCTTGCTTGTTGTTTAAATTCCGTGGATTTGTCCATCTTGGCTGCCGATCCCCTTTCCGCACGAGGGAGTCGGATTTGTCCTACTCTAGTCGGATATTGGCCCATAGTCGGACATATCCTACTATAGTCGGACATTGAGTCGGACAAATCCTACTATAGTCGGACATTGAGTCGGACAAATCTTTTCTGCGTATTTAATTTGTTAAATTAAGTGATTCTCGGGATTGTCGCCTATTCACCCCCCCCCTCTAGGCGACTTTCATGTTCCCCACCTCTAACCCTAGATCCTCCTTGCTTGGAGCGAGAGAAGGACACCGGCGGCTTGGAGCAGAGAAGGACACCGGTGACGGTGGGGCTCAAGACCTAGAGAACGGGATCCTTCGCCGCGGCGAGGTGCGGTTTCCAACTCCCTTATCTCATGAGATCGAGCTTTTAGTTGCGGTTGTTGTCTTTGAACCGATGGTGCCGCTGTTCGTGGGACACGGAGCGTTCCTTTGTAGTTCAACGATGCATCTTGGGTGCGGTTTAGAGTCGTTCCTCTGTGTTTTCATCCTATCGGTGCTTTTCACGTTAGATCGTCTTTCTCGTGTCGTCCCAAGAGAAGCCTCGTAGATGCGAGCACATCCTTGATTGCATAGTACTTCCGCTTCAGCACTTTCAATCGAGAATCAACATGAGGGCTAGCTTTAATAACCCGACCAGGCAGCTTTTGTGCAAGAATTTTCTCTATGCCTTGCAAATAGCAGTTCTTGAAGCCCCCTCCTTCAACCTTATACCAGGGTCAGCAGATACCTCGCACAAAGCTTTGACAAGTGCTTCATCTTCATCTCCTGTCCACATCATTTTATTCCTTCCTCTCGCCACCGACAACTCCGGAGCTTCCACTATGATTCATTCCTAGTAGGACGAAATACATATAAAATAATAAAATTGCTATCGATCTCTGTCATCAAATAAACAGATGCAATTGCATGTGGTACTTGTTCCATGGAAAATGCAATTGCGTAGAAACCACTTTCATCCTGCAGCATTCTGGATGTAGAAAAGGTGTTGTCATTATTGCACAAAAGAATGTGCTATCTTTCACAAGGGACAACTGCAAACTTTGTTGAAACACCACTTCACACGCTTTGTCACTGTGTAGTAGGCATAGAAATAATTTCTTCGGTGTTTTGTATGTGCAAACTATGTTTTTTTATTAATTTAGATTGGATGGTTCATGATGTGCATTGTCTTTCCGTACCTGAGTTTTATCTTTCCACATATATGCAAGTTATTCGGTTATCTATTCTGAAGATGCCTCTTGTGGGTTTCTTTGATCATTGAGATATATATTACTCTATTGCACAAATGAGAATTCCTCTATTGCATAATACTCTTGTTCTTTATGCCAATTTTTTTTGCCATTGGAGCTCGGATTGATTGAAATTGGCTAATAATTAGGAGGTAACAAAGTAAGAACTGATATTTTCAGCTTAATAGTAAGCCTGAAAACCTTCTTGATCGGTTTAGATAGTCACAAGAGTCTCTTTAGATAACTAAACAGTTGTGTTTGCTGCTGGTTCTAAACCTCTAAACTCGCTTCGCGACTCGAAATCAGGGGCATCCCCCATTTCTGAAAGAAAAAAATTCTTTGCTACCTTCTTGCTATAAATGTATTTACAACGGACAATTATGTTTGCATCGGAGGAGTAAATAGCAGTAGGGAAAATCTGTGACCTGATGGGTAGATGGAGTCAGAATCTCATATAGCTTATTGCCTCCAACATGAGACAACTGTTATGAACAGCCATCTCAGCCTTCATGGTCGGGGAAGGCTCAACCAAAACAGCCTCGAGTCATTTCCCTGTATAATAGAATGCTCTAGGAAGTAACATGATCTCCTTTATGCGACTAATAGAATGCTCTAGCTTGTGAATGAATGTGCTCTTTCATTTGTGATGTGCTCATGACGTATTTTCATTTCCTTCCGTTCGGGCTTGTCTATTTTTTGGGATCTTTTTTCATGAATCTGATTGGTGGAACATTCCAGCAATTTTCGCTAGTGTATCTTAGTGACGGGGCTGTTTGTGGAGTCTATGTTTTGTATTCTCCTGTGTTTTGTATACTGATTTTTAAATTAGCTTTTTGGTTGATTGCTCGTGTGAATACCTTTTGTGTAGAGCATTATGGCTCGCCTTCCCTAGCTGTGAGAAATCGAAGAAGGAATATGGCTCGTATGAATTTCTTGGCTATCCTTCTCATGTACTATTACGTATGGTTACTCATGGCATTAGCATACGGAAGAAAGTGCTTGAAAATAGAAAGAAGGTTGAGAAATAAGGAGCGCAGAATCGAGAAATTAAATGAACTCATTCGGGATAGCGACACAAGCATGCATTAGTGAGCTTCGGATGGATAGAAGAACGTTCCACATTTTGTGTGAAATGCTTAGGGATGTTGGTGGATTGAAGAGCACACGCAATATGACCTTAGAGGAGATAGTGGTTCAATTTGTGTACACATTATCCCATCATTTGAAGAACCGAACAATTGGGAAATATTTTTATCGAAGCACCGAAACGGTTAGTAGACAGTTCAACTTGTGTCTTCTAGCTGTTCTAAAGTTGCAAGATTTCTTACTTAAGACCTGTCACACCCGGTTTTAACGACCAAAACCGAATGCATCTGTATGCGTGCCCTGAAACAAGTTTTCACGCACACAGGACAAATAATGTGATAAAAGAACAATGTCTTTAATAAATCGAATACTTACATCGTTATTGCCTCAAAAGACTAAATACAATATACGCTAGCGGAAGACTCCATAACACCACGGGCAATCGACCGGGGATTCGCACGCCTAGACCTTTCTCATCGGTGGTCTTCTCCATCTTCCGAGCAGCAGTTTATTGTAGCAAAAAGGAAATAGCAAGAATGAGTACATGTCGTACTCAGCAAGTGTGGGAAATAAATGACATGCAAGCTGAATAAAAGGAAGGCTAACACATGGTTTGCAATAGAAAGCACCTACACTAGTCAAATTAATTAAAGCAACCTATTTACTAAGTGAATATGAACCAACGAGGCTACCCCACATGTCAACCACCGCAAGCTACCCTACTTGTAGCAAACCACACCTACAGGTTACCCCGCCCGTAGCAAACCACACTACAGGTTACCCCGCCTGTAACCAACCACACTACAGAGTTACCCCGCCTTGTAGGAATCTACGAGTTACTCCACCCGTCCATGCCCTCTAGTTCTCGTGAGGATCCAGGCCGTTCGTGACCGTGAACACAGCTGTCATAACAGCTTTACACTTTACGGAGGTGGCACAACTTTACCCACAAGTCCGTGATTCCATCACCCGTCGGTGACTAAAACCTCCATTATACCAGCACACTTTCTTAGGTGTGAGGCCAAGAGATCACCGCAAGATCTTTCGAAGGACTTCCCAGCTTGCAAAATGCCCATGCTAAGGTTTCGCCGCCATCAAAGTAACGCATCACCCGGGGGCCCCTCTTGCACCGTGTGTCGGGGAAAGATTAGCGCTGCCACGTGACAGCACTCGGGCCCACCTAGCGGAGGTTTTGTCACAGCCACGTCATCACTAGATGCTGGCCCGCACGTGCTCGAACCAACCAGGAGACGACCCTGTCGCCTTACTCAAGGACGTCCGCTTCGCACGACCAAGGCGCCTTGGTCGAGGGACTCCGTCCCGCCCGACCTTGGTCACTCGGTCTTCGTACTCGAGTAGCGCGCTCGAGCTCGGCTCAACCTCGTGGCTCGTCCACCAACCGCATTAACTCCCAACTGCCCCGACGCCCACGTGGGCACTACTCGGAAATCATTGACGGGAGACCCGAGCCCATCCCTCCCGCTACCACCTGCTCCCGTCGGGGCACGCCGACGGGACACGGCGTTCCTTTTGCCCGACAGGAGTTGGCGTGGACCGAAGCCTTCGGAAGAGGCCATCATACGCCGACGTACGGACGTACGACCCCCGTCACACCCGTCGAACAGGTGTAACTCGAAGTCGAGCTCGAGTTACACACTTCCTCACTCGACCTTCGCCCGCAAGCTCGAGTCGTGGGGAAAACTACCCCCGGTCTTATTCGTATCCGAGCCATCATTGCGCCCGACAGGGAAGGATGGGTATGGCCTGTCCAAATCCAACCACTCGCCACGACGCCATCCACGGCACCTCTAACTGCGGAACACTCCACCCGGGTATTCGCCGCTACGGGGACGATGCGACCGCCGACCAACCTCGCCGGGACGTACGGGAAGAAGGCCGATGGGACAACACCGAAGCTCGACTAACACTCTCTCTCTCTCCCTCCCGTAACTCGAGCTCCATCCATGTGACTATAAAGGGGTGTGAGTCTTCCGTACGCACAACAACAACAACAACCACAACACATAGCGAACGAACGCATCACACGCCACATAACGCACGGGACTTGGAGCGCGCTCCTCTCCCTCCTCCCCGTACTTGCATTTCCACCTTACGAACTCAACGTAAAACTGTCGGCGTATAAGATTGCTAAAGATTCTTTCAAGGCTTCGGAGGGTGATGATCTGGATCGGCCCTTCGGTCTTCGTTAGAGAGAAGTCGGAACTCGTCGAGATCCGGATTTGCGGAATGGCGAATCGTTGGGGATCGACTTCCGGAGGTCCTGGTTGCCCAAATATGGCGACAGAGAGTTGTTGACTTCATCGAGGAGGTGTTTCAGAGTCGGTTTTGCATTTGCACATGCACGAGTGGTGGCGCCGTGACGTAGTGGCCCTTGGTGCAGAGTCGAGGGCGGCAGCATCACCGCCAGCGATCTTCCTCGTACAAGCTAAAGCAATTCTACTCGTATTTTTAAATGTATTTTTCACACAATAAAGACCCAATGCAAAATACCCGCATGAATGCATTCAAACAATATATAATTATTTAGTTAAACTTAGACAAAAATACTATGAAATTAATTTGGCTTCTAAACCAAAGTAATCAAAGGTAATTAAACTCTATTTCTTTATTAAAGTAAAAAACACTTTAGAAGACAAAGTACTTTAAACAAAGTTTATTTTTATTAAGTAAATTCTTTTATAAATCTCACTACCTATAAACCAAACTAATCTTTATTAAAACAAGTATATTATTAAGCAAACTTTCATAAATTAAATACATTTATTTGATAAGCCATTTTCACATATCTAAAATATTTATTCCATAAATAAAATGCATTTCTCAAATCAAAAGTTTTCATAAATCAAACTTTAATTAGTTTTGGAAATAACTCTTTTTTCTCACATGAAATGATAAAGCTCTCATTTTGCTTACAAAGAGAAAATACATTGTATAAAATAATGCTATAAACTTATTTCCATAAGTCAAATATAATTGTTCAATAATTTACTTTCATAAATCATTTTCTTAAAATAGATTACCTCCATAAATCAAAATAATTCCTTAAATAACTGTGTCTAAAGATCAAACTTTATTTATATTTCAAAAATAACTCTTTGGTTCATAAAAAATGATAACACACTTTTCTTTTTATTGCACAGGGAAAATACCTTGTGTAAAATATTGCTTTCTAAAATAATCAAATACAATCTTTTTATTAAGTTATTTTCACAACCAAAACTAATCACAGATACATTAGGAAAATTCAACAAAGAAACTTTATAAACAAAATAACTCAATTTGAATGGTTGCGTTTAAAACTAACTCCTCCTCGTAAAGAACAAAGAAAGAAAAATATATTTATAATATTATCCTTTAGATAATATTTAAATATACTTCAAAAAGTTTTAAAATTTAGTGAATTCCGTGCCTAACCCAGAATTTGAAATTCCGAGATGTTACAAGACCCCGGAACCAATACCGAGAAAATAGCACGGATGGTACATGGAAATATTTTAAGGTAAATGATTTCTTTAGTTTTTTTTCTTCTAACTAGAACTACAATTTAGGTGTGTGATGTAATATTTCTTTTGTGTCTTGCATATGTAGAACTGTTTGGGTCTCTAGATGGGACTGCTATCAAAGTGACAAGTGCCAACTAATCTAAAAGGAAGGTATAGGTCAAGAAAAGCAGACATTGTGACAAATGTTTTAGGTGTTTGCGCACCGGACATGCAATTTATCTATGTGCTACCTGGTTGGGAGGGCTCGGCCCATGATGGTCATGTCCTTCGAGATGCTATTTCGAAGCCAAATGGATTACGTGTCCCTCAAGGCAGAGTTGTCCGAGAAACTAGAAAAAATTCAAATTGTTTATTGGTTCCTTGTGTACTACAAGTATTTATTTTTTTCTTTTCCTTTTTAAGGTTGCTACTACCTTGCTGATGCTGGTTACACAAATGCTAATGGGTTTTTAGCACCTTATCGAGGTCAGCGATACCACTTGGGTGGATGGACAAGCACAAAATCCACCACATAGTGCTTGAGGAATATTTTAACATGCGTCATGCTCTTGAGCTAGGAATATTTTTTGTTTTCATACCACTTGTGATGGATGAGTTTGTTCTATTTAATAGTTTTAAATTTCATAATATAATTCTTAAATATGGTACCCTTTGTATGCAGATATGGACTCTTCCGATGAGCTCAACCAGATGTACGTGGAAGGGGAAAAACAAAAGAAAGTGGCTTCCAGCTGAAGATGATGTATTGATCAGAGCTTTGCATGATGTTTCACTAGATCCAAGGTGGAGGAGTGATGGTAGCTTCAAGAATGGGTACACTTCGAGTACTTGAAGCTCGTCTAGCGTAAAAGCTACCAGATGCAAAGATATCAGCAAATCCCCATGTTGAGTCAAGGTTAAGGTATTTCAAATCAAAGTTTGCTGCACTGGAAGAATCGTTGAACAAGAGTGGCTTTACATGGGATTCGAACAAGAATATGCTTCGGTGTGAGAAGCAACAATATGATGACCACTGCAAGGTATGTGTCTAAATGACAAGGCTTGTTTTTGTATCCCTGGTCCATGTTACTTGTTGTGTACTGATTTGTATCAATTTGCGTTGACAGAACCATCCTGATGCTAAAGGCTTGTATGGAGCTCCCTTTCCATACTATGATGTACTTTCTGCAATTTATGCCAAGGATAGAGCTACTGGAGAAGGAGCAGAAGATATCACCGATGCTATCATCAATATAGAGCAAGAGTTAGCTGCTAGAAATCGCTATGGTGAAGACATCACCGATGCTGCCACCGATGATGCACCTAGACGATCTGTTGATTCCACATCATCTAGCTCCAAGAAGCGCAAGAAAGAGTGGAAAGGGAAAGATGTTGTATCGGTTGACCCGCTTCTAGACATGTTCAATGAAGTGGCTGGTGAACCGAAGGTTGTGACAAAGTCGGTTGGACATATGGCACGAGCTATGGAGCTTGATGCAGCCAATCAAGAGAAGGCAATGAATGATGATCCCCAGCAAAAGATGAGAGAGAAGGCTGTGAATGAGGTTCGTAGACTTGAGTTTACCGGTGCTGAAGTTATCGGAGCAGCTCTTGTGTTTGCAAAGATGCCGGATCAAATGGGCATGCTGTTTGCACTTCCGGAACCACTAAGGAGAGAATATATTGTGGACATGCTACAAGGTAATCTAAATTAATTGGCCTTTCTTTCTATGTATTTTCTTTAGTTATTGTGGCTGTATATTTCATAGGTGTTTTGTTTTTGGTAGATGAAGCCCAGAGGAAATAGAGAGGGGGACAAGGGAACTCAGGATAGGATATCATGTTGCTCACAGAGTTAGTACACCTATGTATCATTTATATGAGTTTTAAATGCTACTTATACACCTTGCACATGTATTCTGCTTGGACTCTTTTTTTAGATAACTGAAACACTTTTTAGATAACTAAAAAACTTGCATTATGTTAGTGCATTTTTCTGAATATTTGATGATTGCAACTGAACTGCATATCCAATTACCCTGCTCTTTTTTTCTTCTAATCGCTCCTTGCTGATTGGCTCTTTTTCTCTGAATATTCGGTGGTTGCACATGTATTTCGCTCTGCATTGAATTATAGAGCCAGCTAGCTCCTTGCTGATTGGCATAAGACCACCTTGATACAAGTTAGAGCGATGTTTGTTTAAGCCATTGCATTTCATTTGTTCATGGTTGGGAGGGTAAAGGTGCCTTCATATTGATTGTTAAACTAATATGATTACTTATATGTTTCATGGTCGTTTGTTTTCAGCTGCTGGAGAATCACATAACCGAGGTGAAATGGTGGTCTAGACAAGTGTGCTGACTTCTAAGAGCAGGCTCTCTACTCGGTGGATTCAATTCTATAGGGAATTATATTGCAAGAGCAGTGTGATGTTGTTAGTTTGTTTCCTAGTTTTGTGGTGAAACTGAAAGTCCTACTGCCATTTGATTTTCTAGTGTTGTCGGTTCGGTTGCTAAATTTCTTATATTGTCTTTGTGATGAAGTGCTTACTGAAATTGCAGTTGTAAATTTTTTGAAGATTTATATTTAACTTAATTTGGAAAAAAGTGGTTCGTTCATCTTGAATGTCATGGGAAATTTCTGTATGGTGGATCATTCTTAAGTTGATCATATTAATTTATCTTTTGTATCCTGTATGTGCTATATAGTTTCATTACGATACTTTTAGTCCAAACCAAACACCGTATCTGTAATGAAATACGTTACAACAACAAACCAAACAAAGACTGTAATTGGTTACATTGATTACGATTACACCCTCATTTGATTCCAGTGCCCATTGCGTTACCACCAGCAAACCTAACACCTCGCAAGAAGTAAGGAAGCTTGAAGATAAGTTTGACGGTCTGCGCTTTTCTTATATACTCGTGTGAAAATAATTCTGTTGCGGATGAGTTAGTCAGATTGGGATCTTCGAGACATGCAGTACCGCCTGGTGTATTCTTCAGGTTTTAAATAAACCATCTATTAAGATGGATCACAAGGCTACTATTACGAAATAAAGACCGCAAACACGGTCTTGGAAGAAAAGACCGGAGAGGCGGTCTTACAGCATGAGATTGAACAAAAGGTTCAAGATGGAGTTCAAAAAGAAGGAGTGGATCAGTTGCTCGAGGTTATGATATAGATTCTGATCGGCGTACTCCATACCTCGAGTATCTGCAGTCCGGTATAACCCCAAAAGGCAAAGTTGAGCGGCAAAGGTTGGAGGTTAGAGCAAGGAGTTACCTGCTTATTAAAGGTGAACTTTATCAACGCGGGATCAACATTTTGATGAAATGTGTACCTGTTTTCGATGGAATCCAAATGCTGAAGAAATTCATAAGGCGATATGTGGAAATCAAGGTTCGTCAAAGACTCTGGTTGGGAAAGTGTTCTGACTAGGATTTTATTGGCCTACGGCTGCAGATGATGCACATAAATTAGTTCAGACTTGCCAAGGATATCAATTTTTTGCTCGAAAGCCTCATACTCGGCTCATGAGTTGCGTATGATTCCAAGGACTTGGCCTTTTGCAACTTGGGGGCTGGACATTGTTTGACCATTGAAGAAAGCGCCAGGAGGATTTACTCATAGTTTCGTGGCAGTCGATGAATTCTCCAAGTGGATTGAAGCTGAAATCGTCACCAGCACGACCACCGCTCGAGCAATCAAGTTTTTACAGAATATCTTTCGCATTGTATAATCACCGATAGTGGACCTCAATTCACTTCGAGTTCGTAAGGATTATGTTGATAGTTTGGGGATCAAGATACATTATGCTTCAGTCTCACATCCGCAAAGCAATGGACAAGTTGAGCGTGCCAATGGTATGATTTTAACCGGTTTTAAGCCCAAAATTTTTGATCGCTTCAAACCATATGCTGGAAAGTGGGTGAAGGAGTTACCCTGGGTGTTATGGGGATTGCGTACGAATGTTAGTCGAGCTACGGGACAATCTCCTTTTTCTCTCGTATATGGATCTGAAGCAATGTTGCCTACGTAAGTGAATATGGTGTCAGCCAGGGTGCGGTGTTATGATGAAGAGAAGTATGATGAACAACGTCAAGTTGAGTTGATCACGGCAGAAGAGTTAAGAGATCAAGCTTTGATTCGAGCGACTAAATATCATCACGGGTTGCGTCGGTATCATGATCGCAATGTGCGCACGCGGGAATTTCAAGTGGGCAATTTGGTGCTCAGGAAGATCCAGTCCAACAAGAATAGACATAAGTCGTCACCGGTCCGGGAAGGACCTTTTGTGGTCAAGTCTCGTTTCCAGACCGGGGCTTATAGGCTTATGACCCAGGAGGAGGAGGAAATTCCAAATTCTTGGAATATTGATCAACTTCGTCGATTTTATACTTAAAGATTTTCTTATAACTTTCTCGGTGATATAATATAAAGCATTTTGATTTCTGGTATAAGTATATTTATGTTTTTGTGCCTCGATATCTTAATTTTAAATTAACTTATCGAGTCGGGGGCTGCTGTATTAAGGGTAGTTTGTGAAATTATGAAAATCCTAAATATTAGTACCAGTCATTTATTTTATACGGTATGGATAAAGACCGCTTCCATCAATTATATCTTGCGCTGATTATTGCCGATGATTATATGGAAAAGGTTTACGAAACATTAGTTATTTTCGTTTTAGACTCGACTAGTATATTTAGGAGAGGAAATTTTAGCATCTCTTGTGACATACTCGGTCGGAGGCTGCTATCTCGAAGAGTGGTCTCGTGATGTTGTGTAATCTTAAACCTTAAAGACTGGTTGTTTTTCTATACTGTAGTAAACTACTCGCTATGAGTTATGATCTCAGTGCTGGTTAGAGCTAGTGTTCAGTCATTGTAGGTTTAAGTTGAAATAACCATCATTGCTTAGGTATAGAATTTGACTAGTGGGTTTATGATGGAAAACTTTGGTTGACCAAGTATGAAAAAGAGAAAGAAAACTGAAGATTCATCACAATTAAAAGGATAACAATTATATTACGAAGCACTCGTAATAAAAATATCCGTCTAGCATACAAAAGACTCGGTTCTAGGATAACATCTACTAGGCGGGCCGACTGGAATCACCGGTATCACCGCTCTTGGGATCTTCCGCCAACCTATCATCGATTGTTCCTTCATAGTCGGATGGAGAAGGCAACAGGTCGGCATCCACCTCGTATTCGTCTTCTACAGTCATGTCGAAGGCTGTGACGACATCTTGAGCAGCTTGGTCCAAGGCGGGAAGTGTCGCAGCTTCATTTAGTGGGACGTCGGTTGGGTCCGGAGGAACATCTTCAATTAGTTCGGTGACGATGCCAATGAGTGAATTCCTTAACTCATTGAACCGGTCTTCAATTGTATCCGGATGGGCACCCGCTCCGATGAAGCTGAAATCACGGTCTTCGACCGGAGTCCAGGATCGGATTATGGCGGCGATATGCCCTCCTCCCGCACCGGCGACCATCCCGGAGTGCTCCGTAATTCTTCGAGGAACGTCCCGGATTGCACTCTCCAGGTCCATGGTATCTTGATTGATGGGTTGGCCTCCGTTTAAGTACTCAAGCATCCTCATGTTGCTTGCCGCAAGCTCGAAGAAGGAAAAATAAAAGAAAATCAGAAGTGAAGACCGGTATTAAAAAGTGTTCTCTAAACAAACTAGGACGAAGAGCCTTACGTCTATGCCCGATGTCCAACGCTCCGAATCTGCCTTTGATGTTAACATTGGAAGCTTTCAGCTTGGCTTCGCTCTTTAGTAGGCGTTGGATTTCTCTTTCTTTTGCCTTGAGCGCAAGCCGGGCAAACTCGTGCGCAGTCCTTAGAGCATTTTCCTTTTCCATCTGCGTGGACTTGGCAGCTTCTAGAGCTTCGCAAGCTCGGTCTTCAGCCGAACATTATCATTTTCAAGTATCTTATTGTGTTTGGCAGTAATCTCGCCCTCCAATTCTAAGATACGAGCAGCTTGCTTTTCTTCGATCCGGGAGCCCTCTTGAAGAGCTAGCTCTTGAGCAGCCGACTTCTCGGAAAGAACTTCTTCAGCATTTTTATGGGAGGCGACAAGATCTTCAAGAGCTGAAATAGACAGACCAGGTTAGAATGATCATGACACAAGCAAGGAAATTAAGGTTAAAGTTTAGGCTTACTCTGGATTTCTTTTCGGAGTTTTTGATGATCTCCTGCCGGCATGTGATGGGTGTTCATGAGATTTTCTTCCCTCCGCCGCAAATCCTCTTCTTTGGATTTCAAACTAGCGGTCCGAGATCCGAGCGCAATTAGCTGCTCTTGAGTCCGGTGCAGTTCTTCTTCAAGTCAAGCAATAATGGTGCTCTTAGATTCGAGTTCTTCAGAAGAACCTAGAGAGAACATGAGTCTATAAGAGGAACATTGAAATGTGATGAACTAAAAGCAAGACAAAGATTGAGAAAGGAGTAAAAATATACCGGCCGGACTCGAGAAAAGTTCTTCAAGGCCTCCTCTTCTTGAAGGGAGTCCCATTGTGCGATTGCCGTGAACTTCCCGGCCTCGCTCGAGCTGTCAATCTCCACATCACCAACCACCATCTTGGCGAGCCTTGGTGCACCCGGAGCCTTGCGAGTAGTTCTTGCTCCGCGGGGAATTTCTTCAATCCGGACCGGCCCCGATGGGAGTTCCGGAGCGGTCCGGAATAAGGTGGCTCGAGGCGGGAAGTCACTTGTGACTGCGTCACCGACATCGGTCTCGGTGGCAACCCGCTCTTCGGGAGCCTTGGCAGTTTGTTGTTTAGTTGATGCAGCAGGGGGTTCCTTTGCGATTGCTGCACTCCTGGCTTCGGAGGTGTCTATGATACTTGACGCCATAGGAGCGGGGGTCGATGTTGCGCTGCTAACTATGGCAGGGTTAGCGGAAGGAATGTTGGGCTTATTTCTCAATAAGCTTGCGATGCTGGCTTGAAGATTAGAAGGGATCCTACATAAAAAGAAAAGGGTTGACAGATTGAGATAATGCAATAGTGATTCTAGATTAGGCGAGCATCAAAACAGATCGGGTTACGAAAACTTACGAGGTGGCTTTCTTGAAGTCGAAGGAAGTCTTGCTCTTCTTCGCAGGGGCACCCCGAGTATCCCTGCTTGAACCTTCCACGCTCCTTTTACCGCTGGCGGGGCTTGCGGCATGGGGATGGATCCACCTGTAACGTCCCTCGAAGTACCGGTCCGGGAAGCATACCGGGACCTCTTGGGGATATTGGCAAGAGAATCGGTCGATGGACGGTCTCTTTGGGACCCCCGAGTGATAGCTGCTTCAAATGTAGCTAGTGCAGCTTGGCGGGCTCTTTCCACGGTTTCTTGTTCTTAGAGCCGCTCTTCAAGCTTCGTTCTTCCGTACGGGTGTCTCCTGGGAAGCAGGGATTGCCGTTGACTTGCCAATGAGTAAAGCCGATGTGCGTTTTCTTGTACTCGGGGGCTTAGACAGCTTTTTCGGGGTTGGCCCGGTCCGAGTAAGAACAGATCGGTCTAAAGTACCTAGAGTAAGAGTGGGGGTTGCGGATCGATCTATGCAGGAACAGGAGCGTCATTTGCTTCATAATCTTGTCCCCAAGGATCATTTGCTTGGAAGAGGGGATGACTTCGTAGTTGTCCATCTTCTCGCATTCGGTAAAGATACATGAGTAACGAAAAGCGATGTTGAAATACTGGTATTAAGTGAGAAAAGGAATACTTACGGGATCACGAGGATTTGATGAGCTGAATTCCAAGCCTACCCTCCGGTAAACCCCGCCTCATCAAACCCGGTCTGGAGCATTTTCTTCAATCGCTTGTTCAAGCGCTCTAGATCGGGAAGGGATGTTCCGTCGGTTGGATTGACGCCGCTTTCATTGAAGGACCATTTGGGGGAGGCCTGCCTCCTGAGTTGTTGAACCCCTCGGACAATGAAACTCCAAAGAACAATCTCAGCTCGTGACGCCCTTGACTTCCTTCGGATACTTGATGTTGGCTAGCGGGACGATCACTTTTTTATCCTGTTTGAGGTCTTCCCCGATGTCTTTTGAGTTCCAGGAGGGGACTTCCTTAGCTACACTAGCACTATAAGGGGGAAGAGCGGGTTGGGGATTATCACGGACAAACCACTCGCTTTTCCAATTGGCTAAGCTCTTGTTAAGGGACAGGAAAAAATACTCTTCGGCACTCCAACATTGTATCCCCACCGAAGATGCACTGCCCTAGTGGGTTTTGGTGATAAATGACAAATGATTAAAAGCTCTAATGTGGTTATTAAGTCATTGTGCAGGACAACAAAGTGATAGTATCCACAATGTGAGAAAGTAAACCCCTCAATTAAAAAGTGATCAAGTACTCAAAAAGCAAAGGCTTCAAGTTTAGATTTATAGCTTGTTGAGTTTAGGTGTGCCAAACTATTAAGAGGGGTGAGACGATCTTACGTGTAGGGAAGAATGTGCTCTAGTTGCTTTCAAACAACCTGGAACCAAAACACTCTTTCTCCAAAGATCAAAAAGCCTACCTATCTCCTATCTTTTCCACAAACGACGGAAGTTCCGTGTGAGCCGACGGAAGTTCCGTCGACCTCCGAAAGTTTGGGACGGAAGTTCCAACCACGACGGAAGTACCGTCCGACATGTTTCGTGTTTGACCTAATGGGGTGACGGAAGTTCTGTCACCCACGGAAGTTCCGTCAAGACCAATCATTGACTTGAGCAACGGCACTTTTAGAGCCCACACTATATATAGCTTTGACCTAACCCGTGAGAAGAGGGGCTGGTGCCTTTTTGAACTCTCGGATCTTGCTCAAGCTCTCTCCCTCACTCCTCTCCACTCCTCTTGAGATCCAAAGCCATTGGAGTGAGCTCCCATCTTGATTCCAAGCTTGATAGCATCAACCCAACCTAAAGCACATCTTCCCTAAGCAACTAATCTCGTTCCTCACTTGTTACTCTTGGAGATTCGTTCTCCTAGATTGGCTAGGTGTTGCCCTAGAGCTCCCAAGATTGTGGTGAGCCTTGGGAAGTTTGTGAAGGTTGTGATTCGCCTCCGCAAGGAAAAGAATCCAAGGAAGAAGAAGAAAAATAAGTTTGACCTTTGTGGTCACTTGGGAGGATTAGGGTTGAAAGAAACCCGGCTCTTTGTGAGCTCCTCAACGGAGACGTAGGAACCTCTTTGTGAGGGGTCCGAACTTCGGTGAAAAATCTCCGTGCCTCCCTTGTTCGTTTTTTGTTGTGTGTTTGTTTGTTCTCCTCTCGGGTGTGTTTTCGCCCGATCTACTTGTGTGTTGCGTGTCTACTAAATTCCTGCAGTTACAACACTCTCAAGGCAAAAAGGAAGGTTTCCATTCAAGCGGAATCGTGAGATTTCCTCCTTTGCTTCATTCCCTAGGTTTTACTCTCTCCACCCCGACGGAAATTCCGTCGGTGAGGGAAGTTCCGTAAGTGGCGAATTTAAACTATTTGTTTTAAGTGTTGTGATTTTCAGGTTTTTATTTTGATTGCCTATTCACCCCCCCCCCTCTAGGCAACTTTCACCCACTCTCCCCCTGCGTAACGGTTGGTAGAAGAAAGGAGCTGGCGGATTTGGAATAGATATTGAAAGAGTTTGAAATGAGGGCGGATTCCCGGAAAGCTTCACAAAGATGAATAAAGAAGGCTATTTGGAGAATGGAATTAGGGTTTAAGTTCAATAATTCCCATCTATAAAAGAAGAGCAAGGCTCCGAAAAAGGAACAACAAGGGAGGTTGATACCACGAAGGAAAAAGAATTTTAGTACCAGTTGTTGTGAGTCGTTTATTCCCCATGGAACTTGATTGGGAGTGGGGGCAATCCAGTTGAGGGTCGAGGCGGAAGAATCCCATCACGAACCATCTCATTAAGAGTTGATTCGGTGATTTTGCTATCGCCCAATTCTTGAGCGCCGAAGGGAAGTTGATCACGGGGAATGCTCTGGATGAGGAGGATGGAGCGGCGGAAGATTTCATCTTGCCCATTCTAGAGATCAAAAAAGAACAATTGGAGATTGGTTTATTTGGGAAGGGAAGAGCGCGAGGATTATGATCACGATGCCCGAAGAACAAGGAGATGTTGTGGGCGCGTATGGAGTTTCGGGAATGGGTTTGACCTAGGTCGACCCTTCGTATCTTCTATAGGTACCCTAGCCGGGCTCGGGGGCTAGAAAGTTATTGGGCCGTTTTTACAGCCCAATAAACTTGGCATTAATGATTTATACTCATTAAAGACTTGGTTGTGCAATTATGACCTAACAGTTGTAAAGAATAAGTTAACGTGATTAGTATAATCACGGGGGCTTTTTGCGAATAAGAAGCGGTCTAGAATATGCAATTTTCAGATGCTTGGAACAATGTTAGTCCCAAATTAAGTCATTTTGGGGTATGGAAGAGTGAGATCGAAGACAATTAGGTCTTGCCTAACTGAATGTTGAGAATGGATGCCTTAGGCTCCGGGTGTTAATCATCCGACTGATTATAGGCCTTGGAGACTCGAGTCGATGTGAGAAAAAGGAAAAAAAAACTAGTCTGATCAACCAGGATTTTGGTTCTTAGTTAAATATAACTAAGCAGATTATGAATTCACACCGATTTAGGCGGTCGATTATGTTAATTTAGTGTGAATCTCCAGGAGATATGAAGTTAAGACCGGTATGACCGGTCCGAAAATATGTTCTTGGAAGAGATTGCTGAAAGGAATGTGATTTGATAAAAAGTAATAAAGCATAGTCTCTCAAGAAAGACTCTTGCATCGTTTGTGATATTCAAATGATACAAGAGTTGGGGGCTATACCTAATTAGGTGCACACTGAACGGTGCATCGTGTTCAAGAGCGGTATGTAGAGATCACGGGAAGCAGGAAATAATGAAAATTGAAAGAAGTGCTCTGAAGAGATTGAATATTGAAGGAAATAATGAAGAATCATCCAGTGGACTCTTGCATTATTTGAAAGGAATTCAAATGATACAAGAGTCGGCGGCTATACCCAATTGGGTGCACATAACTAGTGCACCTCATTTTGAAGAGCGATTTGTGAAAATCGCAGGAAGTATACAAAAATTTTGCATACCTAATTAGGTGGTATGGAAGGAAAAATACTAGATTTTTGACTTTTTTGAAGTCATCTTGAACAGAAAAGAAGTATTACGGAAGATTGGAGTTTTTTTTTAATTTCACCATGGAATCAGAGCCAACATGCGGAAGACTGGTCGGTCTTATTCAAGATCAAATCAAATCAACATGGAATCGAAAACTCTCCGAACAACTCGCAATTAGCAATCTGCTAAAGGCAATACATAACATACAGGACGTAGGGTATTACTCTCGATTCGAAGGGCTCGAACCTATCTAAAATCTAGTGTTTCGTGTGTTTCGTGTGTTGCACCATCGAATTCCACGCTCGTGAGGGACCATGTAGTTCTAGTGCCGAGTTTAAGACTCAACATTTGGCACGCCAGGAAGGGGTCCCGGCGAGTTCATAGCTAGTTTGATGGCCTCTTCGTTTGACGTCGACTTCGCGCCCGGCTTCATGATCCGCTTTCGGTCTCTCAACTTCGAAGCTGATTCCGCCGGAAAGCTACACCCGATGAATCCGAGTCACCATCCGGCCGTAGCTTTTGAAGCGCAATCACCGGACACGATCGAAACTCCATGCATGAAACCTAGCGGGATTGACGCAGCTTCGAGCATGAATCATCGGACCGCTTACGCTTCCGACCGGTCTTACCGATCGAGGCTAAGACCATGACCGCTACCGAGTCCGTGGCGATAAGCAGCTCCTTCGAGCTTGAAAACGACCTCGAGGAAAGGCCTCCAACCTTCTTCCAAGTATTTATGGCTGGTCCGGTTCTTCAAGAACACACCCCGGAGGAATCCGCTACGAGAAGGCTAGATTGGCGACAAAAGAAGCAGATCATCGGCAGCGTGTAGTAGATCGGGTAGACGTGGAAGATCCACCTCCACGACCTTCGACAAGCGGCGCGTTAAGAATTAAGAATGTGCGTTGATTATACTGATCTTAACAAGGCTTGTCCCAAAGACCCTTTCACGCTGCCTCGGATCGACCAAGTTTTTGATTCCATTGCTGGCTGCGAGCGTCTTTGTTTTCTTGATGCTTATTCTGGATATCATCGGTTTCCCTTGAAGGTCGAAGATCAAATCAAGACCGCGTTCGTCACCCCCTTTGGAGCGTATCGCTACACGACAATGTCGTCCGGTTTGAAGAATGCAGGTGCTACTTATCGGCGTGGCATGCAACGTTGTTTGGATTCACAAATTGGAAGGAACACCGAGGCTTATTTTGATGATATAGTGGTTAAATCCCGGCAAGTTGAAGATCTTCTCTCTTACCTGGTAGAGACCTTTAGTAATCTGCGGAACTTTTCTATGAAGCTTAATCCTGGTAAGTGCGTGTTTGGGGTTCGTTACGGAAAATTGCTTGGCTACTTGGTGTCGTGGCATGACATTGAAGCTAATCCGGAGAAGATCCAAACGATCGTCAACATGAAACCTCCCAGCTATTTGAATGATGTGCAGAAGTTAACTAGATGTATAGCCGCCCTGAGCCGCTTCATAAGGCTGGGGGTCGGAGGCCTTCCTTTCTTTAAATTGCTCAAGAAGCAAGATAAGTTTGAGTGGAAAGATGAGGCGCAAGCCGCATTTGAACAACTCAAGGGATATCTCGATAATCCGTCGATCTTGATACCGCGAACCCGATGAAACCATTCAATTATACATATCCGCAACGACTCATGTTGTGAGTAAGGTAGTGGCGGTCGATCGGAGGGAGGAAGGACATCTACAACTAGTTCAACATCCGGTATACTTCGTGAGTGAAGTCTTTGTGATATCCCATGTCACGATTAAGGCTTAAGCACTTAATTAAGACCCTAATGACGTCACTAGCTAAACCCTAATGGTAATCCTACAAAAGAAAAACAGGAAAAAGAAAATTGAGAAAAAAATAAAAGAAAATGGGAAATCTAGGTTTAAACCCTAACCCTAACTTAATCTTAATGAGAAGTGCAAAAATTATAAAAGTACCACCCACATATTTTTGTACCATTGCATTGCTCATACAAAAAAAACGAATTTACAACATTTTTACAAATTTTTTGGACAAAGTTTCAAAAGCTCAAAAATTCAAATTCAAATTTGAAATGCATCCGTTAATGAATTTTATATGAATTTTTGGGAACAAAATTAGAACTTCAAACTCAAACATGGAAATTAGAGCACATCATGCAGGAGCTCCCCATATTTTTGTTTTCATTTTTGGAGCAACAAAATTATGAATTTTAATCAAATTTCCGAACAGCAGATTCAAATTTCAAACTTTTCCCTCGAGCACTCGTTGCCCACCGGCGAGCCGCCGCGGACCGCCGAACCGGCGCCACCGCAGCCGCCCGCGCGTGCGTCCGCCCTGGAACCTCCGCCACGAAAGCCTGCCAACTCCCCAACCACCCGTGCACCGCCGCCCAACCCCGGCCGGCCGGAATTGAAGGCGCCACCCCATCTCCCCACGTCGGCCGTGCACCGCCCGCCTCCTCCCCTTAGAAAAACTCCGCACGGGAGCCAAGGCCCCATCTAGAGCACCTCAATCATTGCCTCGGCTCCCTCCGCTCCTCGCCGCACTACTCGCCCCGTCTCCTCGCCCCTCACCGGCGCCCAATTCGAAGAAAGCATCGCCGCCACCCCGCACGGACGGCATGGCCGCCACCACGGAGCTCCGCGTCTAGGCAGCCCCTCCCGCTCAATCTCCACCGCTAATCGGTGCGCAAGTACCCCTACCGACTTCCCCTCACTCCGTTTCCCCTGTCTCGCGAGCCGCCGC
This sequence comes from Chloris gayana, assembly GCA_031894775.1. Taxonomy (NCBI): domain Eukaryota; kingdom Viridiplantae; phylum Streptophyta; class Magnoliopsida; order Poales; family Poaceae; genus Chloris; species Chloris gayana. The sequence continues at coordinate 5,158,137 of JAUNZO010000344.1, forward strand.
CGGAATCGGGAAGAAGCAAGAGCCTAGCCACCGCCGTCCGCACCCCTCCGACGAGTCACCTCTCCGGTCCACCACTACGTCGCCCGAGCCCACGCCACCACTCTCTATCGTGAGGTGAAGCTCTTAGGCCTTACCCCGCTCCCTCCCTCCTTCTACCCCGGACGCGCGCCATCGCCGGATACACCGCGACCGCTACCACTCGTCGCGAGGCCCGCTCCGACCATCTCCGGGCCACCGCCACCATGCCCATGAAGTCCGTCGTCTCGCGCACGTCACCCCCACCAAATTTCGGAACATGCGCAGCCCTAGCACACCGCCGCGAGCAAGCTCGTCGCCGCCGGCCGCCGCTCGCCGGAGCGCGCGCGCCGCCCGTTCAAAAGTTGCCCTAATGGCAATTCCGTAAATAGTCCGAACTTTGTTTGATTTTGAAAAATCCACATCTCCTGATTTAATCGCCCAAATATTACAAACTAAAATGTTTTGGAAACTACAAAACTTGTAATTTCATAAAAGTAACATGAACTCGTCATATCTGCACATTTTCATATTTTTACAAAAATGGCAAGAGTCAATCAACAAAAACTCATTTAGGTCATAACTTTAAAAATATCTGCTAAAGGCAATACATAACATACGGGACGTAGGGTATTACTCTCGATTCGAGGGGCCCGAACCTATTTAAAATCTCGTGTTCCTATGTGTTTCGTGTGTTACACCATCGAATTCCACACTCGTGAGGGACCGGGTAATCCTAGTACCGAGTTTATGACTCGACACGGGGTAACTCCTTCACCCACTTTCCAGCGTACGGTTTCAACCGGTCAAAAATTCTAGGCTTGTCGTATACTTGCCTTATGGGTATACGAGATGATCAAGGAATGGATATGCAAAGACACGGTAACAAACCAATGAAGATAAAGTCGCGGGGATAGCCAACAGATCGGTCCCTAACCGGTGCGGAATAACGAGAGATTTCATATACCGGTATGAAGACAAGGCGGGTATCAAGGCCGACGTATGATAACATGAGAAGCAAGTAAAGGAGCAATTTGTAGTCTATTAGGACTCCGAATTGATAAGGAAAGCTAGAGATAGAGTTCATGTATATGTAAATCCATGTAATCGACTAGGACTCTACATGTAACCCTAGCTCCCCCGGATATATAAGGCGGAGCGGGGACCCTCCGAAAACTCTCTCGAGATTTTGCAATTAGCAATCCGCTAAAGGCAATACATAACACACGGGACGTAGGGTATTACTCTCCATCGAGAGGCCCGAACCTGTCTAAAATCGCGTGTGCTTGTGTGTTCCGTGTGTTGTACCATCGAATTCCACGCTCGTAAGGGACTGGGTAGTTCTAGTGCCGAGTTTAAGACTCGACATTTGGCACGCCGAGAAGGGGTCCCGGCGAGTTTTCAGCGAGTTCGATGGCTTCTTCGTTTGACGTCACCTTCGCACCCGGCTTCAAGATCCACTTCGGGTCCCTCGACTTTGAAGCTGATTCCGCCGAAAGCTACGGTTGATGAATCCGACTCGTAGCCGGGCCGCAGCTTCGAAGCGCGATCGCCTGCTGCGGTCGACTCCTCATACTTGAAACCTTGCGGATCCGACGCAGCTTTAGCAGGAATCATCGGACCGCTCACGCCTCGGACCGAGTACCGGTCTGCGATGATAAGTTGCTCTCCCGAGCTTGGTAACGACTTCGAGGAAGGATCTCCAGCCTTCTTCCAAGTGTTCATGGCGGGTCCAGTTCTTCAAGAACTCACTCCCGACTACAGCCAACAAAGATTGGGATTATGTTCTTTCAAATATGATTGTCAAACTTCCACTAATTCACATTGTAGCAAGAATTGCTCCCCTTCTTGAAGCTTGACCTGCAACTTATAATCAATAGAAGAGAAACTAGATATGGTGTTGTTAGCTTCAATGCAAGTCATCATTTGATTACTTGAGGACTTCATTAAAAGTGTTGTCAAATCTGAACAGATATATAGCCTATGCACCATGAACTTATCATTTTCATCATATTTGCCAATTGCATGAAACGAGCAATAATCAAGATATAGCAAACTAGATTTCAGAAATAATTCAGTCTCCAAACTATTAAGGTCAAAAGGACTATCAAATTCAATATAACCTAAACAATTTAGAGACGATATGATTTTCAACTCATCTTTCTCATTGTTAATGCAATGAACCTGTCTTATTTCAGCAAGTGTATCATCAAGAATAGAATTATCATGCCCATTCATTAGTTGTGTTGTAGATATAAGTAAAGCATGATCACACAACTCTTCTTTGTCACGAGCAACTATCTTAGAATCTTGTAACAAAGGAAATTCAGCAGGAGATTCCACTAAGGATTGCTCTAAACTAGCATAAGAAGTGGACAAATTCAGCGTCAAAGCATTAGGGACACATGTAGCCACGGTTAGCTCATGTGCACCTTCATTGACTTGGTCAATTTCAACACAAATAGAACTACCTTTTTCACTATCTTCCTTGGACTTGTCTTCAACCAAATAATTATTATCCTGCACAAAGTTAGTCATCGCAGAACATGGAACAGTGGACATCATGTCGGTTTCACAAGCAGAAGAAGACATTAAAATCTGATTTTCAGCGTCACGAGCAAGCAAATACATGAGAGATAGGTGGGTATAATTTTCACATTTCAGCATGGATTGAATTTCTAGATTGAGTCCTCTCATAAACCTACTCGTTATATCTTTGTAGCATTCATCTAGACCACCAAATATGACACAAATCTTAAAAACATGATAGTATTTTTTCACACTCCTACTACCTTGCTTCAAGTTGTCTAATTTTTTAATCAAACGATCAGCATAATATTCAGGAATGAAAGCATCTCTAAAAAGAAGTTTGAAGTCATGCCATGATTGTGGAACTTTGTGCCGCCTACAAATACGATTCTATTTATACAAAGCATCTTTAGTTAATATATTAGAAGCAATATAAACCTTTTGTTCCTCGGAAAGATCATGCTCATCAAACTCACTCTCTAACTTTAGCTCCCAATCAATATATAATCTAGGATTAAGAAACTCACCATCATATGAAGGCAAATGTTGAATAATGTTTAGAATATGAGGGTGCACTTTTGTCATCTCAAGAAGCTCCGTATCACCCGACATGATTAGATCAAAACAAGAACCACACACAATATGCAACTTGTTCAAACAAGCTCTTACAAGTTCTTACCTTGCTCAACAGGAGGTGATGGCAACCAACAAGTCGACAACCATGGAAAGAATGTATCGGTGCTACAACAACAAACCTGTCAAGCTGTAATTGGATATGTGGAGCTGTAGGTGGGCTGAAAGTAATGCACAAGGAAAAATACTAGCACCACATTATAATAAAAGCGAGCTGAATAATGATTCGAGGCGGTTTACTATGCTGGTCCTAGCCTAGACCATACTAGAGACCCGAGCCTAGACACAAAGGAAGTCACAAGCACCAACCGACAACAAGGAACAAACACAAAATTCAGCCCCTTTCCTTTTTTTGCCTTCTTTCTTTCTTCATTTTTTTCTTCTTCTTCTTTTTTCTACTTTGTTCTCTCTTCTCTCTTTTTTTTATTTTCTAGGATACTCAATAATAGATTGGATTCAATGGAAACCAAATGAAAACAATAAATCGCAACATGCTTTTTCCGGAGAGAGTATGAGTATATCTGTAAAGAAAAGGTGTCTGTATGAAATCGATGATTGTGGGTAACTCTGAACAGGTATGAACGTGAGGTTGGATCTGTTGGAAAGTAGACTCAATAAGCTTTCTGCGAAGTACTAGAACACCCCCAACGGAGTCCACATGCGATTGTGGTGGCTGTTATAATTTGGTTCTGTTTTGCAGCCCGAAAACTGACAAAACATGACAAGAACTGAAACTCTAAAAGACTAAAACTAAGACCATCAACTCGACACAAACCGAAGCAACCAAAGACTCAACAAGCCCTACTAATCAGTACTAGTAAAAGGCTCAAAGGGTTTTTAGGAAAATGGAAATCTGATGTATGTTCTTTTTGTGTGGCTTTTTTTGGACTATAGGAGAGAGAAAAAAATTCAGGGAGGAACATGAAATCTTTCACCGATGAACCTTGCTCTAATACCAACTGATAAGTACACAGGTGCTGCCCGATCTTTCGATGAGAGGGGATAACTTTGATTTGAACTGGAGAGACGTTCACAGCCCGACTACAGCCAACAAAGATGCGCCTTAGCAACCGATACACCAAATCCAACGAGTTAATCACGAGCTTGTGGAGCACGATCAACCAAACCACGAGGGTAATTCCTACAAGCAATTGAAGAACAAGCAAGAACAAGATAAACACGTAACTAAACTCATAAAGGTGGGGTTCTGAATGAAGTAGAATGGATGGTCTAGCCGATGCACGCGTCTACAAGGTAGTAGCAATGGCTTAACTAACAAAACAAAACCCAATCTGTTTGTGGCAGCTATGGGGGCATAATAGAAGGGGAGAGGACGACCAAGACATGGTGGGGGTCGTCCTCCAACCCTAGGACGCGCCCCTATTGGGCCCAACTTGATACAAACCCAATGGCGATATAACGGTGACGCAACACCGAGACAGATTCTGTCCGTCAAATTGTTTCGACGATTCCCTCGACTCCGAACAACTTTGGACCTCAAACCGGCACCATTGGAAAGGTGGTCTTCTTATCTTTCCAACCATATATAGAACGTCGAATACCGAGCTTGTATGCGACCTGGGCGTCCGTTTTAGTGCAGACTGGTCTGGAGTCCGAATCGGACCCGAAACCGAATTCGATTGGGCCTCCCACTTGATTTGCAATACATGGTCGGCCCTCCATGCCTTTGAGCACCTCTCTAGCCATATCCTCATCATCTCCATGGTTCCTAACAATAATTAAATCATTAGATAGTATTTTATTCTCAAAATTACATAAGGAAGGCATTAGAAACGAGCTCACCGATAAATTCCAAATTCGTGCTTGAGCTCTCATGATTGGACCATGAATATCAAATGATGGAGTGTTGGTTGTATCTGTACGAGTGATGTACTCATCGGTTTGCTTCATTTGCATTGAAGGTAGCACCTCAGTTGATGAGGACATCAACACCATCGATACGTCAATACCTACACAGGACCCTATTACTGCACCAATTACGCATGCTCGTGCTCGACAATTGAACAATCAAGAGCTAAAGCGAAACGGACTCGCGCTGGCTGGATTCGGACTCCAGAAAAAGGCTGACTTTTGATGGCTGCCACGACTTCGTCCGGACTTCGTTTTGGGTGTTCAAGCACAGCATGGAAAGATCACGGAGTCTACTTTCCAACGGATCCGAGATCAAGTCTATATCTGCTCCGAGTCGACCGCAATCTTCATTTAAGTGCAAGGATATCAGAACTGTCCAGTTTTGGCCCAACGGGCTGTGTATCAAGTTGAGTCCACTAAGGACGCGTCCTAGGGTTGGAGGACGACTCCGGTACCCCTGTGGTCATCCCTTCACATTTTTATACCCCTTGGCCGCCGCCAAGAACACTTGGGTTTTGTTGATTAGAATTAGCTACTGCTATTCGGCTTGCTGCGCGCGTGTTGGCTAAACCGCCCGTTTGCTTGTTTCCAGAACCCCACATTATTGAGACTTCAGTTTGTGTTCTTCACCTTTATCCCGCAATTCAGTGCTTGTTCTACTTGTTCTTGCTAGTTCTTCGATTGCTTGCTGGACGAGTGCCCTCGTGGCCGGGTCTCGCGCACCACAAGTTCGCGACAACCATCGGAGTTGGTGTATCGGTCGCTAAGGCGCAACGTCTCTGGACAGTTGTAGTCGGGCCGTGAACGTCGACTTCGCCATCAATCGAGTTATCCCCCACGTCTCCACCGAAAGATCGGGAACAAACCCTCCCGGGTAACCATCAAGTGGTATTCGGAGCAAGGTTTGTCGGTGAGAGACTTCTTGTTTTTACCTAATTTTTTTTCCTACGAGTCCGGAAAAGCCAAAAAAAAAATTAGATTAGTTTTCCCGTATCCCGGAAACCCTTTGAGCGTTTTACGAGTACTAATTAGTTAGGGCTTGTTGAGTTTTTGGTTGCATCGGTAGCGTCGAGTTGCTGGTCTTAGGTTTAGTCTCTTTAGAGTTTCGAGTTCTGATCACGTTCTGGTCACATCACTAGTCCGAGTCCGAGTTCAATTCTATACTTGTTGCGGCGGGTAGCTGGCTAAGCCCGAGTCCGAGTTGCTGTCAAACCTTGTTGCTGGCCACTCTATTAGCCGTGAAAACCACAATCACATAGTTCAGATTTTGACCCTACTCTAGAGAAAGAGAGAGAGAGACAAAGAGAAAGTGTGTGTGGTCCATTGCTCATTTGCACTCCCTTTGTTCATATATTCAGATTTGAAGTCCCCCTGAAAAAAAAATTAAAAAAAAATCGAAAAAAAGAACAGAAAAGAGAAAAGAAATAGCAAAAAAAGAGAGTAAAAAGCAAGGGGCATTTTTGTGTGTTTCTTCTTCTTGTTCGGGTGGTGCTTTGTGACTTCCTTTGTGTCTAGGCTCGCGTCTCTAGCATAGTCTAGCCTAGGACCAGCATAGGACCACCGTTGAACAATTTCTCAACTTGCTTTTGTAACTAACGTGGTGCTAGTTTTTCCCTTGTATACTACTTTCACCCTACCTAGAACTCCACATATTTCCCCTCTACGGCTTGACAGAGATTGTTGCAGAAGCACCGATACACTTTCTATCCAGTTGCTTCCTTGTTGGTTGCCATACCCTCCTGCTCAGCAAGGTAAGAATTAGTAAGAGCTTGTTTGGACAAGTTTAGAGTTAGTGCCTTGCTGTAGTGCTAGGGATTTTCTTTCTTCACTTGTTCGCTCTTGTTGCTTTGTGTCTTTGAGATGGCAGGGTCACGACATGAGGATGATGACATTACCCTTATTACGAGCGGATTAAAGGCTCTAGTGGACGGCGTGCAAACCGAAGCGGACAAACCGGCGCGCGATGTGGCGGGCATGGAGGCAGATTTGCAGGTAACTAATGAGAGGCTTGGTGTGATGGAAGCCTCAATGATTTCTGCCAATTCAAAGATTGGGAAGGTGGAGGCATCGGTTAAACAAATCGACACAAGCGTTGCTGCTTTGTTGAGGCGTTTTGATGACTTCATGACACGGGAGCATGAGCGGCGTCAACAACCTAATGGTGACCATGAAGATGTGGAGGACAATTGGGAGGAGGAGTATTCTGCTGATTCAGAATTTGATGACCAAGCGGCTCATCGTCGCCTTCGTCGGAATCGTCATGGCATGGGTGGACACCGTCGACATGAGGTACGCAACAATGATGATCCTTTATCCAAGCTTAAATTTAAAATACCTCCTTTTAATGGTAAATATGATCCTGATGCATACATTACGTGGGAGATGGTTGTTGATAAAAAATTTGCATGTTATGACTTTCCTGAAAATGCTAGAGTTCGAGCAGCCACTAGTGAATTTTCTGATTTTGCATCTGTTTGGTGGAAAGAATATCGCACTAAAAATCCCGATAACATACCACATAATTGGGATGCTTTAAAAAGGGTCATGCGAGCTAGATTTGTCCCTTCATACTATCAATGTGATTTAATAAATAAATTGCAGCAACTAAAACAAGGGTCTAAAAGTGTCGAAGACTATTATCAAGAATTACAAATTGGCATGATGCGTTGTAATATAGAGGAACATGAAGATGCTGCTATGGCTAGGTTTTTGGCTGGTTTAAACCGTGAAATTCAGGACATTCTAGAGTATAAAGATTATACATCTATTACTCGTTTGTTTCATCTTGCTTGCAAAGCTGAACGAGAAGTGTAGGGACGACATGCTAGTGCGCGAACTAACTTTTCTGCAGGAAGGAGCAATTCATGGCAGCGCACAACCACAGCCGCAAATCCACGTGCGCCCCCACCATCTTCGTACTCGGTTCCAGTGACACCCTCGCCTTCCAACAACAACATCAAGCCTCGCACTGGTCCAGCGAATTCTACAAGTCGTGCACCTACAGCTTCGAAAGGGGTTCCAACACCCTCCGAGTCCGTGGCATCTACAGGGAGAACGAGGGATATTCGAGTGCCACCGCTGCAAGGGCCTTGGACATGTTATGCGTGACTGTCCAAGCAAGCATGTTATGATCATTAGAGATGATGGTGAGTATTCTTCAGCTAGTGATTTTGATGATGATACACTTGCATTGCTTGCGGCTGACCATGCAGGTAGTGAGGAACATGCCGAAGAACACATTAGTGCAGGTCATGCAGAACACTATGAGAGCCTAATTGTACAGCGTGTGCTTAGCACGCAAATGGAGAAGGCGGAGCAAAATCAGCGACACACCTTGTTTCAAACCAAGTGTGTAGTTAAGGAGCGTTCGTGCCGCTTGATTATTGATGGTGGTAGCTGCAACAACTTGGCAAGCAGCGAGATGGTGGAGAAGCTTGCTCTTACCACCAAACCACACCCACACCCATATTACATCCAATGGCTCAACAACAGCGGCAAGGCAAAGGTATCAAAACTAGTGCGAATTAATTTTTCTATTGGCTCATATCATGATGTTGTTGAATGCGATGTTGTGCCTATGCAAGCATGTCATATTCTGCTAGGTAGACCATGGCAATTTGATAGAGATTCTATGCATCACGGTAAATCAAATCAGTATTCTTTTCTGTACCATGAGAAGAAAATAGTTTTGCACCCTATGTCTCCTGAAGCTATTATTCATGATGATGTTGCTAGAGCTAGAAAAACTCAGGCCAATGCTAAAACTGAAAACCAAGTTGCAGCCAATGAAATAGTGAACCGTGAAAATAGACATACCAAAGCCATGTTTGATAAGACCAATCAAATCACCTTAAAGGGAAATTGCTTGCTTGCTACTAAATCTGATATAAATGAATTAATAGCATCCACTTCTATTTCCTATGCTTTGGTGTGCAAAGATGCTTTGATTTCATTACACGATATGCAGAATTCGTTGCCCCCTGTTGTGGCTAACATTTTGCAGGAGTATTCTGATGTGTTTCCAAGTGAAGTACCACCAGGACTACCACCGATTCGAGGCATTGAGCACCAGATTGATCTTATTCTAGGTGCTTCTTTGCCAAACCGTGCACCATACAGAACCAACCCGGAAGAAACAAAGGAAATTCAGCGCCAAGTGCAAGAACTACTCGACAAGGGATATGTACGTGAGTCTCTTAGTCCTTGTGCTGTTCCGATTATTTTAGTACCTAAGAAAGATGGTTCATGGCGTATGTGTGTCGATTGTAGAGCTATTAATAATATCACTATTCGATATCGTCACCCCATTCCACGTTTAGATGATATGCTTGATGAATTGAGTGGTGCTATGATTTACTCTAAAGTTGATTTACATAGTGGGTATCATCAGATTCGCATGAAATTGGGGGATGAATGGAAAACTGCTTTCAAAACTAAATTTGGTTTATATGAGTGGTTAGTGATGCCTTTTGGTTTAACTAATGCTCCTAGTACTTTCATGCGCTTAATGAATGAAGTTTTACGTGCTTTCATTGGGAAATTTGTGGTGGTTTACTTTGATGATATATTGATTTATAGCAAGTCCATTGATGAGCATTGTGATCATTTAAGTGCTGTTTTTGATGCCCTTCGTGCTGCACATTTATTTGGTAACCTTGAGAAGTGCACCTTTTGCACCGATCGAGTCTCGTTCCTTGGCTATGTTGTCACTCCGCAGGGAATTGAGGTTGACCAAGCCAAGGTGGAAGCTATACAAGGATGGCCTGTTCCAAAGACACTTTCCCATGTCCGCAGGTTTTTAGGCCTCGCTGGTTTTTATCGTCGCTTTGTGAAGGATTTCAGCACCATTGCGGCACCGTTGAATACGCTTACAAGGAAGGGTGTGCCTTTCACTTGGGGCACAACTCAAGATAACGCCTTCAACATGCTAAAAGATAAGTTGACACATGCACCTCTCCTCCAACTTCCTGATTTTAACAAAACTTTTGAACTTGAATGTGATGCTAGTGGAATTGGATTGGGTGGTGTTTTGCTACAAGAAAGAAAGCCTATTGCATATTTTAGTGAAAAATTAAGTGGGCCTGTTCTGAATTATTCTACTTATGATAAGGAATTATATGCTCTTGTAAGATGTTTAGAAACATGGCAACATTATTTGTGGCCCAAAGAATTTGTCATACATTCTGATCATGAATCATTGAAACATATCCGTAGTGAAGGAAAACTGAACCGTAGACATGCTAAATGGGTGGAATTCATTGAATCTTTTCCTTATGTTATCAAACACAAGAACGGGAAAGAAAATGTCATTGCTGATGCTTTGTCTAGAAGATATACCTTGTTAACACAACTTGACTATAAAATCTTTGGTTTACAAGCTATAAAAGATCAATATATTCATGATCCTGATTTTAAAGATATGTTGCTGCATTGCAAAGAGGGCAAAACGTGGAACAAATTCGTCCTTAGTGACGGGTTTGTGTTTCGAGCTAACAAGCTATGCATTCCAGCTAGCTCCGTTCGCTTGTTGTTATTACAGGAGGCACATGGTGGTGGGCTGATGGGACATTTTGGGGCCAAGAAGACAGAAGACATCCTTGCTGGTCATTTCTTTTGGCCAAAGATGCGACGCGACGTTGAAAGGTATGTTGCTCGCTGCACTACATGTCAAAAGGCTAAGTCACGATTAAATCCACATGGTTTATATATGCCTCTACCTGTTCCTAGCGTCCCTTGGGAAGACATTTCTATGGATTTTGTGTTGGGATTGCCTCGAACTAAAAGGGGACGTGATAGCATTTTTGTGGTTGTGGATAGATTTTCTAAAATGGCACATTTCATACCTTGTCACAAAACTGATGATGCCACTCATATTGCTGATTTGTTCTTTAAAGAAATCGTTCGCTTGCATGGTGTGCCAAACACAATTGTTTCTGATCGTGACACTAAATTTCTTAGCCATTTTTGGCGAACATTGTGGGCTAAACTTGGGACTAAGCTATTGTTTTCTACTACATGTCATCCCCAAACTGATGGTTAAACTGAAGTTATGAATATAACGTTATCTACCATGTTAAGGGCTGTTTTAAAGAAAAATATTAAGATGTGGGAAGAATGCTTGCCCCATATTGAATTTGCATATAATCGCTCGCTGCATTCTACTACAAGGATGTGCCCGTTTGAGATAGTTTATGATTTCTTGCCTCGTGCCCCAATTGATTTGATGCCTTTACCATCTTTTGAAAAGTTGAACTTTGATGCTAAACAACGTGCTGAATTGATGTTAAAACTGCATGAAACAACTAAAGAAAATATTGAGTGCATGAATGCTAAATATAAACTTGCTGGTGATAAAGGTCACAAGGAGCTGAATTTTGAACCTCGAGATTTGGTTTGGTTGCATTTGAGAAAAGAACGTTTTCCTGCATTGCGAAAATCTAAGTTAATGCCTCGAGCTGATGGACCTTTTAAAGTGTTAGAAAAAATCAATGAGAATGCATATAAGCTTGATCTGCCTGCAGATTTTGGGTTTAGTCCCACATTTAACATTGCAGATTTGAAGCCATATTTGGGTGACGAGGATGAGCTTGAGTCGAGGACGACTCAAATGCAAGAAGGGGAGGATGATGAGGACATCAACACCATCGATACGTCCATACCTACACAGGACCCTATTACTGGACCAATTACGCGTGCTCGTGCTCGACAATTGAACAATCAAGAGCTAAAGGGAAACGGACTCGCGCTGGCTGGATTCGGACTCCAGAAAAAGGCTGACTTTTGATGGCTGCCACGACTTCGTCCGGACTCAGTTTTGGGTGTTCAAGCACAGCATGGAAAGATCACGGAGTCTACTTTCCAACGGATCCGAGAGCAAGTCTATATCTGCTCCGAGTCGACTGCAATCTTCATTTAAGTGCAAGGATATCAGAACTGTCCAGTTTTGGCCCAACGGGCCGTGTATCAAGTTGAGTCCACTAAGGACGTGTCCTAGGGTTGGAGGACGACTCCGGTACCCCTTTGGTCGTCCCTTCACGTTTTTATACCCCCTTGGCCGCCGCCAAGAACACTTGGGTTTTCTTGATTAGAATTAGCTACTGCTATTCGGCTTGCTGCGCGCGTGTTGGCTAAACCGCCCGTTTTGCTTGTTTCCAGAACCCCACATTATTGAGACTTCAGTTCGTGTTCTTCACCTTTATCCCGCAATTCAGTGCTTGTTCTACTTGTTCTTGCTAGTTCTTCGATTGCTTGCAGGACGAGTGCCCTCGTGGCCGGGTCTCGCGCACCACAAGTTCGCGGCAACCATCGGAGTTGGTGTATCGGTCGCTAAGGCGCAACGTCTCCGGACAGTTGTAGTCGGGCCGTGAACGTCGACTTCGCCATCAATTGAGTTATCCGCCCCCCACGTCTCCACCGAAAGATCGGGAACAAACCCTCCCGGGTAACCATCATCGGTATGGGCAGTGCAATCAACGAGATGATAAGGGCAAAGACAAGAAGCGCGATGATGATGAAGATGATGAGGGAGGCTTCGAGGAACCACTCAAAGAGGTGAACTTCATCCGTGGGGGACCCGATGCCTATGAGTCGAAGCGCAAGCGAAGTTAGCATTCACGGAGGTCAATGTCGTCGCCCCTGCAACTCCCGAGTATCTATGATGGTCGGAGGTACCAATCACATTCAGCGAGCTGATTATCCGGAGGTCTTGTCTAAAGCTGGTCGATACCCGCTCATCCCGGCACCTATCGTCCATAAAGTACGCATGAAGAGAACCTTCATTGATGGGGGTAGCTGCCTGGATATACTATTTGCTAAAACTCTGCCGGAGCTTGGTCCCTCCGTGGCGGACCTGGATCATAGCGTTTCGCTATTTCACGGTATAATACCCGGTCGAAACAGTTATCCTTTGGGGCAGATCACTCTGCTAGTGACTTTTTGAGACGAAAGAGAATTATAGAAGGGAGAACATCATCTTTCGGGTGGCTGATATTGATTCCGCATATCATGCCATATTGGGAAGACCGGCTCGGCTAAGTTTATGGCAATCCCCAATTACCGGTATTTGATGTCTGAAGATCCGGTCTAATATCAAGACCGCGTATGCTTGTGAAGTACATAACACCGAGTTGGCAACTTGTGTAAATTCGGAGGAAGAACACCGAGAAATCAGGCAGGCGGCTTGTCGAGTCTTAAACTCGGCACTAGTACTACCCGGTCCCTTATGAGCGTGGAATTCGATGGTGCAACACACGAAACACACAAGAACACGAGGTTTTAGACACGTTCGGGCCCCTCGAATTGAGAGTAATACCCTACGTCCTGTATGTTATGTATTGCTTTTAGCAGATTGCTAATTGCAAGATCTTAGAGAGTTTTATATCCGGGGAGCTAGGTTTACGTGTAGAGTCCTATTCGATTACATGAATTACATATATGGGAACTCTATCTCTAGCTTTCTTTATTAATTCAGAGTCCTAACAGATTACAAATTACTCCTTAACTTGCTCGTCAAGTCATTGTACGCCAGTCTTAATATCTGCCTTGTTTCCATACTGGTATACGAGAATCTTCTGCTATCCCGGACCGGTCGAGGACCAGTCTGTTGACTATTTTCATCATCTTTATCTTCATTAATTTGTTACCATGTCTCCGCGTATCCATTCCTTCACCATTTGTATACCCATAAGGCAAGTATACGACAGCAGCCCCGAGTAATTTTTGATTTAACCTTGAATAAGACCGACCAGTCTTCCGCATGTTGGTCTTGATTCCATGGTAAAATGAAAAAGAACTCGAATCTGCTGCAAGCATTCTTCTTACTTCAAAGCGCTTTAAGAAAAGCCCAAAAAATTAGTGTTTTCACCCTTCATATCACCTAATTAGGTAATCACTGCATATTCTTCTTCTGGTGCACCGACTAGGTGCACCCAATTGAGTATAGCCCCGACTCTTGGATCATTTGAACTTCTTTCAAATAATGCAAGAGTCCACTAGTTGATTCTTCATTATTTCCTTTATGCGCAATCTTTAGAGACTGCTCTATTGAATTTTTCCTTTATTTTTCAACTCCCGCGATCGTTACGGACCGCTCCTGAGGTACGGTGCACCGATCAGGTGCACCTAATTAGGTATAGCCCCGACTCTTGTATCATTTGAGAATCACAAATAATGCAAGAGTCTTTCATGAAATCATATACCTCTCAGCAATTTCCTCCAAGTACACATTTACCGGACCGGTCTAACCAGTCATATCACATTTAGCTAAAATTTCTGGTTGATCGGACCAGTTTATTTCCCATATTCTCACATCGACTCGAGTCTCCAAGGCCTATGATCAGTCGGATGATTGACACCCACAGCCTAAGGCATCCATTATCACCGAATTAGGTAAATTCTAACTCTTTCATACTTGCTAAATTATGAAATCCAGCCCCCAAGTAGAAAAAGGCCAAGTCATTGGAATTAATTGCAGTTCGTGAGTCGGAGCATGAGGTCAGTCTCGGCGAAAAATTGACATCCTTGACAATTCTTGACCACTCGTGCGCATCATCCACTGCTGTATGACGAGTATAATCCTTGTCCGAACACCTTCCCATTTAGTGTCTTTGAAGAAGCATGATTTCCACAAATTCCCTTGTGCACGTCTTCAAGCAATTGAATGCCATCGAAACCGATACACATTTCATCGAATATTAACTCCACGCCTATATAACTCTCCTTCGAGAATTAAATAACTTCATCGGAATGTATGGTTGCTTCGTCAATCATCTCCCAAGGCGATCCATACCACACTTAAATATCTTTCGGGATAGGGGTGTGACAGTCTTGACGGAGTCAAGGATGCGATATCTTCAAATGCAGAAATTGATATATGCTTGTCGTGATAACACCCGGAAGCTGAAGCACTATTTTCAAGCACATCCGATCGAGGTTAAGACCGGATTTGCTGTTGGGGATGTAGTGCGTAATCGGGAAGCGATTGGACGAGGTTGCCAAGTGGGCCATAGAGCTTGGTCGAGTATGAGATCACCTTTTCTTCGCGTACGACTATTAAAAGGGCAGGCATTGGCTGATTTTATTACTGAGTGGTTTAAAACTCAAGAACCGCTGGCAATTCAAAATTTGGAGTATTGGGAAATGTATTTTGATGGGTCCCTACAACTTTCGAGCGCGAGGGCTGGAGTCGTGCTTTTGACTCCACAAAAAGATCCATTGAAATATGTATTACGGATGCACTTTCGTGCTTCAAATAATGTTGCGAGTATCAAGCTCTGCTTCATGGACTTCGGGTGGCTATTTCGTTGGATATATAAGGAGATTTAGTGCTTGTGATTAGTCAAGTGAACAAAGTGTGGGATGCTCACGATGATCATATGATGGCTTACCGCCAAGAAGTAAGAAAGCTTGAAGATAAGTTTGACGGTCTACGTTTTTCTCATATATTGCACGAAAATAATTCTACTGCAGATGAGTTAGCCGGATTGGGATCTTCGAGACAAGTGGTGCCGCCTGGTGTATTTCTTCAAATTTTAAGTAAACCATCTATTAAGATGGATCACAAAGCTACCGGAGACGCAGTTTTGGAAGGAAAGACCAGAGAGACGGTCTTACAGACACGAGATTGAACAAAAGGATCAAGATGGGGCTCAAGCGGAAGGAGTGGATCAATTGCCCGAGGTTATGATGATAGATTCTGACTGGTGAACTCCATACCTCGAATATTTGCGGTCCGGTAAAACCCTAGAAGACAAGGTTGAGCGGCAAAAGCTGGAGGTCAAAGCAAGGACCTATTTGCTTATTGAAGATGAACTTTATCGACGAGGAATCAACATTTTGATGAAATGTGTATCTGTTTCGATGGAATTCAAATGCTAGAAGAAATTCATAAGGGGATCTGTGGAAATCATGCTTCGTCAAAGACTCCGGTTGGAAAAGTGTTTCGACAAGGATTTTATTGGCTGTAGATGATGCCCATAAAGTAGTTCAAACTTGCCAAGGATGTCAATTTTTTGCTCGATCGCCCCATACTCCGGCTCATGAGTTGTGTATGATTTCAATGACTTGGCCTTTTGCAACTTGGGGGCTGGATATTGTTGGACCGTTCAAGAAAGCGTCATGGGGGATTTACTCATATTTTTGTGGCAGTTGACAAATTTTCCAAGTGGATTGAAGTCGAAGCGGTTATTAGCACGACCACTACTCGGGCAATCAAATAATGGAGTTCCGCATTATATAATCACGAGATAATGGATCGCAGTTTACTTCAGAATTCTTCAAGGATTATGCTAAAAGTTTGGGGGATCAAGATATATTATGCTTCGGTATCACATCCGCGAGAGCAACATACAGGTAGAACGTGCCAATGGTATGATTTTAACCGGTCTTAAACCCAGAATTTCGACCGTTTGATACCATACGTTGGAATGTGGGCGAAGGAGCTACCTTGGGTATTATAGGGACTGCGTACTAATGTCGGTCGAGCCACGGGACAATCTCTTTTCTCTTCAGTATATGGATCTGAAGCAATGTTGCCCATGGAAGTGAATATGGTATCAGCCAGGGTGCGGTATTATGATCAAGATATATACGATGCACAGCACCAAGTTGAGTTGATTGCCGCAGAAGAGTTAAGAGATCGGCGCTGATTCAAGCGGCTAAGTATCATCATGGGTTGCGTCGGTATCATGATCGCGCGGGAATTTCAAGTGGGTGATTTAGTGCTCGGGAAGATCCGAGTCTAATAAGAATAGAAATAGCTATCACCGATCTGGGAAGGACCTTTTGTGGTTAAATCAGTTTCGAGACCCGAGGCTTATAGGCTTATGACCCAGGAGGAGGAGGAAATTCGAAATTCTTGGAATATAGATCAACTTCATCGTTTCTATACTTAAAGATTTCTTGTAACTTTATCGAGTATGATAATATAAAGCATTTTTATTTTTGGAATGGTTACATTTGTGTTTTTGTGCCTCGATATCTTAATTTTGAATTAACGTATCGAGTCGGAGACCGTTATATTAAGAGCGATCTGAGAAAATTATGAATTTTAGCATTTCTTATGAAATACTGGTCATGTTATGTTAAGGCTTGAAGTGTTAATTCTCTTTAACATTTTGAGTCGGGAGGCTGCTATTTTAAAGAGCGGTCTGTGATATTAGATAATCTTAAACCTTAAGACCGGTCGTTTTTTCTATACGAGCGTGATTTGTTAAAGTAAACTACCACTATAAGCTATGATCTCGTGCTGATTAGAGCCAGTACTTAGTCATAGTTGGTTTGAGTTGAAATAACCGTCATTGCTTGGGTATAGAATTTGACTAGTGGGCTTAAGATGGTAAACCCCGTAAGATTGACCAAGTATGAAAAAGAGAAAGAAAACCGAAGACCGATCATAATCTATAGGATATATATATACATATATATATATATATATATATAGTAGTACTATATCACACCCAGGGTGTGATATAGTATTCTTCACCCCAGCCAACTCACCTGCCACGTCATACCTATTCCAACCCAAACCGGACCGCGTTAAAAAGCCAACTACAAAAAACCGAGCAGGAAATAAACCAGGATCAATTAGTGCGTTTACATTTTAATGTCGACCAATAACTCCTGCTGTTATGGAATCTTAATTGCTGGCCGCAGGCAGATCATTTTATTCCATTCGGTTGTGCCTTTTTTGATTTGCTCACGATCCACCCGGCGACGATGAAGGTCGGGTTTCGACCATCTCCATGGCGGCGGCATGTTGCCTTCATCCTCCGATCCTCAATAGCCATCAAGCTGATACCACCCCAATTACACGGCAAGCAAGTCATGGTTGTACAAAGATTATTTTTTGGGGGAATTTAAGTGATTAATGGCTATCAAGTCCACATTTGTTTTTCATGGACGGAGACAATCGTCTTGTTTGCAAAGTGCCGGATAATCGTTTTTTTATTCAGTTTTATTCCATTACACCACCCGTGATTTGTTCTTCCACCACGGTGCTCGAGTCCCGCATCGAGTTACGCTATTTTTTCTTTCGACCAAGGCGATCGGTTGGGTTCGTCTACCGTTATTTTCTAGTTCAGCAACCATCATGCACGTTTGTATTTGCAATGAAATCTATTATCTGAATTCGAGAAAGATTGATGGCGGTGGCACGTTGTCTTCATCCTCGGATTCCCACGTAATTTACTTATTTGTATTTTCTCCCGATGATTGAGGCTGCAGGTGCCGTTCTAGGTTTACCATTGCCACGGCAGCTCGTTTCGGCCATCTTGACGGCAGTGCTCGGTTGCATCATCATCATCCGATCATGCGGGACGGTAGCCACACCCCATGCAAGGCACGCAACAATGGTGTATTTTTACAGCTTAGCGTTTTGGAATCGATAATGCTTCTTTCTAGATGAACGACGGCTATCGTCCGAGTTGATAAGGTGCCAAACAACCCCCAAGATAGCGAAAGTTCATCGAGCGGCAGCTTCACACGTTCGCTTGACGACGACTTCGATATACCTGATCCAACGTGTGTCCCGGTTCGGCCGCCTTACTGGTCGCAAAGAGTATGACCATGCATGCATACCCAACATGCGGAGCCCATGGCGTTGTCCGGACACCACGATGCGACAGGGTGGATACTTTCTTCCCATTTCTATATGCTTATGGCCTAATAATGTGCACGTAACCTTCACTAATTCGCGAGCTGAATCGAAGCATCCACGTCCGAAGAAGAGGTTAGCCATCTCATTTTTGCGGTTGTTTCTAGTTTTCAAAATAATATTTTCTTTCCTATTTTCCTGATCGTAAATTATCTATTTCTTGTATTGTAGGATATTCCTGCAGCCCCGAAAAAGAGGCAATTTATTTGTTCTTGTTCCTTTTAGCTGTTTTGATATTTTACATATGTATCAGGTCCCCACGTCAAAGAAGCCCCAGTAGGGATCTAAAGTGAATGTGAGATGCAACCCCGGAGATGTCATACTCCTTATTGCAATGTTCACAACACATCAGCGTGCTGCAGTAACTATCTTGGGTTCCGTCGGCTCCTTCCTATCCATGGAAGTTGATGCTTGTGTGGAGACTCGAACTTGCTACCATGGTTGATGGATAGGAGACCCAAACACTCGATTATGACCATCGGGCCTGCGAAGAAACTCGTCCATCAACGCCGAGGCTATCGACGTCTTGTTTGCCAAATTATGAATTAACTTTAATCAACACCGTGGACATCGTTGTCTCTCCGTAACCTTTCTACTTGCTAGGTGCTTTGATTCAAACTTGTGACATCCTTATTTGTAATAACCTTTAAGGTTGCTGGATGCTTTTACGTTTACATGCAAATATTTACTCTCATGACAGTTTAGAGCTTAAATTCTATGGTTGTCCAACAGAGATTTTTCTTAACTCGGTATTTGTGATCAAGAATAACCTTTATACAATAGATCATAGGAAACAATTACAATTTGCTATTTCGAGCTTATTGACCCACAAGGGTTCATTGTAATTTTTAATGGTTGGCCAACCGAGATTTATGCTTACACCAATTATTTGCAATCAAGAATAACCTTTGTACAACAGATCATAAAAAATGTTAAAATTTGCTATTAGGAGCTTATTAGCTCATGAGTGTTCATTATAAAATTTTATGGTTGACCAAAGATTTCTACTTACCAGAATTTTTTTATGGTCAAGAATTAATTTTTGTATAACAGATCGTAAAAATCCTATTACAATTTGCTATCGGAAATGTTTTATGGTGACCAGTTGAGATTTCTTCTTACCATAATTTTGGCGATAAAAAATAGTCTGTGTACAACAAATCATAAAAATTATTATAATTTGCTATCAAAAACTTTCTAACCCATGAGTGTTTATCGTAGTTATTTATGGTTCACCAATATTTTTGCTAACCTCAATTATTTTTTATCAAGAATAACCTTTGTACAATAGATCATACAAAACTATTATAATCTCCTATTAGGAGTATAGTAACCCACGAATGTTCGTTGTAAAAATTTCTGCTTACGAGAATTTTTTTCTCTATCAAGGAAAATATTTTGTACAATAAATCGTAAACAAATAATTAGAATTTGCAATCAGAAGATTATTAATGCTTCAGGTGTTCGCCCTAATTTTTTATGGTTTACCAAATTGTTATTTCTGCTTACGATATTTCTTTGTGGTAAGAAAATATCATTTATAGGGGATTAGTTTGAACCTATCAAGGGATGTGACTGTACAACTATCTTACCAATGTTATAATGATTTTCTATTGAGATATCAGATATTGCTAATTAACCAATATCCACCAGCACATACACAATTTACGATCATTAATAGGCAAACTATACAGCTAGAAATAATAGCGAAGATCCTCTCGTAAAACACGAGCAATTTTTTTCCCTCACGAGCGCATGGTTTCAGCCACATACCGTGTGCACTTTTGATTATTTTAATGGAGACCCGACCTTCATTGCTCAATTTACGATCATTAATAGGCAGGAATGGGTGCGCATCCGGTCCGGTTAACAAAAAAAAACCAGAAAACCCTCGGTGAGCAGAGAAGAAAAAAGATTTCGTTTATTGCTATCTTGATGGTCGGCGCACTATAGGGTGCCATGTAGATAGGCTGATTTAGCGCACCCTGGGTGTGATTTAGCGCTGCTCTATATATATATATATATATGTGTATATATATATATATGTATGTATAATATTACAAAGCATTGTGACAAAAATGTTTTTCTCGCATACATAAGACTGATTCTAAGAGAACATCTATTGGGCAGGCCCGCTTGAATCGCTGATATCACCGGTCTTGGGATCTTCCGCTAGCTTCGTCATCGATTGTTCCTTCGGAATCGGACGGAGAAGGCAACAGATCGGCATCCGGATCTTCGTACTCGTCTTGTACAATCTGTCTAAAGGCTGCTACGGCATCTCGAGCGGCTTGATCCAAGGCAGGAAGTGCTGCAGCTTCGTTCGATGGACGCCGATCGGGTCCGGAGGAATGTTTTCAACAAGTTCCGTTACGATGCTAATGAGTGAATTCCTTAACTCATTGAACCGGTCCTCCGTTGTCTCTAGATGGGCACCCGCTCCGATGAAGTTGAAATCGCAGTCTTCGACAGGAGTCCAAGACCGGATTATGGCAGCGATATGTCCTCCTCCCGCACCGATAACCATCTTGGAGTGCTCCCCGATTCTTCGAGGAACGTCCCGGATTGCACTTTCTAGATCCATATCCTCTTGATTGATGGGCTGACCCCCATTCGGATACTCAAGCGTCCTCATACTACCCGCCACAAGTTCCGAAGAAGAAAAAGTAAATGAAAAATCGGAGGTGCAGACCGGTATTAAATATTCCTTTCTAGATAGACTGGGGAAAGAGACTTACGCTTATGCCCGATGTCCACGGCTCGAATCTGCCTTTGATGTTGACATTGGAAGCTTTTAGCCCGGATTCGCTCTTCAATAAGCGTTGAATTTCGCCTTCTTTTGTCCTGAGCGCAAGTTGGGCGGACTCATGTGCAGTCCTCGGGCATTTTCCTTCTCCGCTTGAGCGGTCTTGGCGGCTTCCGAGCCTCCGCAAGCTCGGTCTTCGAGCTAGCATTTTCATTTTCGAGCATCTTATTGGACCTAAGAGTCTGCGCCAAGATATTATCCTTGACAGTGAGCTCGCCCTCTAGTTCTCCAATACGGGCAGCTTGTTTCTCTTCGATCCGAGAGCCCTCTTGGAGGGCTAGATCTTGTGCAGCAACTTTTTCGAGAAGAACTGCTTCAGCCTTATTGTGGGCTGCGACAAGTTCATCAAGGGCTGAAACAAACGAGACCGGTTACAATGCTCACAAGAATAGGCAAGGTAATTAAGATTAAGGTCTAGGCTTACTCCGGATCTCTTTTCGGAGTCGGATGATCTCCTGTCGGAGGTCTTCCATCATGCGGTGAGTGTTCGGGAGATTTGCTTCTCTCCGCCGCAGATCCTCTTCCTTGGATTTCGGACTAGCGGTCCGAGATCCGAGTTCGATCGATTGTTCTTGAGTCCGGTGAAGCTCTTCTTCAAGTCGAGCTAAGATTGCGCTCTTGGCTTCCGAATTCTTTAGAAGAACCCGGAGAGTAGATGAATTTAGGGGAAAATTGAAATATGATGATCAAAAGTAAGAAAAAGACTCGGGTGAGGAGTGACATATACCCGGTCGGACTTGGAAAAGTTCTTCAAAGCCTCCTCTTCTTGAAGGGAGTCCCACTTGGTCGTTGCCGTGAGCTTCCCGGCTCCGCTCGAGCTGTCGATTTCCACATCACCAACCACCATCTTGGCGAGCCTTGGTGCATCCGGAGCCTTGCGAGTAGTTCGGCTTGGCAAGGTATTTGTTCGATCCAAACAGATCCCAATGGTAGTTCGGAGCGGTCCGGAATAAGGTGGCCGGAGGCGGGAAGTCACTTGTAACCGTGTCACCGACATTAGCTTCAGCCGACAACCCGCTCCTCGACGACTTTGGTGATTTGTTCTTCCGTTGAGGCGGCAGGGGTTCCTTTGCAATTGCCGCACTCTTGACTTTGGAGGCATCCACAGTACTTGACGTGGTTGGAATTGGGGCCGGTGTTGTGCTGCTAACCGTCGCAGGGTTAGCGAGAGGGAATATTAGGCCTATTACTCAACAAGCCTCGCAATGCTAGCTTGAAGATTAGTCGGGATCATGCAGAAAAAGAAAAGGGTTAACAAACCGAGATAATGCAATAATGGTTCTAGACCGTGCAAACATCAATATAGACTTGGTTAGGGAAACTTACGAGGTTGCTTTCTTAAAGCCAAAGGAGGTCTTGCTTTTCTTCGCAGTGGACCCCGAGAATCTCCGCTTGAATCCTCCACGCTCCTTTTGCTCGTTGGCGGAACTTGAGGTGTAGAGATGGTCCATCTCGCAGCCGCTCTCAAGTACCGGTCCGAGCGAGCATACCGGGACCTTCCGGGGATGTTGGCGAGAGAATTAGTTAATGGAGGTTCTCCTTGAGACCCCCGGTGGAAGCTGCTTGAAACACGGCCCAAGCGGCTTGGCGGTCCCTTTCGACGGCTTCTTGTTCTTTGCGCCATTCTTCAGGTTTCGTGCTTCCGTGCGGGTATCTCCGGGCACGAAAGCCGGGAGTGATGCGGATTTATCAATGCTTAGCGCCGATGTGCGCCTTCTTGTGCTGGGAGCTTGGACTGCCTTCCCGCACCTCGAAATCTTCCGAGCTGGCCTGGCTCGAGGAAGGACAGACCGGTCCGGAGCCCCTTGAGCAAAAGTGGGGGTGGCAGATCGGTCTATGTCGGGATGGGAGGGGCGTTTGCTTTCCGACATCCCATGTCACAAATTGGCAATTTCACTGTACTAAATATCCATTTGCATGTGCAAAACCTCAATCTGGGTGATCATCACACGAAATATACAATTAGGGTTTCAAAATTGGCTTAAATTGGATAAAACCCTAACCTTCCAAAATGGGATGATCCTCCATGATGGTAACTCCATTTTTTTGCATATTCTGATAGAGAACATCAATAGAAGAATTTAGGACATTTTTGTCGAATTTTTATACTGGCACACATCCCTAGAAAAATTACTTAAGCTCGTAAAACAGCTTCTGTTCATGAATTTTTATAACTTTTTGCAAGCCAAATTACAACTTTTGACAATAACAAAAGTTGTTCCTTATGATTTGCTGGACGAGTACAAAAATCGGCTTGTAAAAATATGAAATCTAAGTAATGTTTTGGAGCTATAACAGTAGCAGCATTTCAGTGGCAATTTGGTAAATAGATGGAACCTTCATAGCACAAAGCAATGGCACAGGGCACCAGGGCCACCGCCAGCAACCTCCGATGTCCGTGCCCATCCCGGCCAATACGAGCGTCGTCCTCACTCCACAGCAGCTGCCACACGCGTCGAGGATCGCCACTTCGCGTAGGATCAACCCGAGAAGGTGGGCCGTCGATGCCCGGCACTTAAGTGCCGCCATGGCCGGCCACCCGAGCCGCCACCTCGCCGCCCCATCTCTCCAATACTCCTTCCCAAGGACGTAACGCGTCATCAGCTCCGCCCTAACCTCGACAAGCCTCCCCGAGCACGCGCAGCTTGCCCAATAGTCGCCCGGCCGAATCGGCGCTTTCCCCATCAACCCCGGTGCACGCCATTGTCGGCCGCAAGCTCCGATTGGTGGGTCATTCTTCGATTCCTCCGGTCAGCAGCTCCCTTTGGTACTCACGGATCTGCCCCGAGCTTCCCACTCCTTTGCGTGCAGCATCTCGCTGGGAACGTCGTCGCGCACCGGCACCCACCGCCGCAGTGGCAATCCTGTAATTCCAGTGAAATATCAAGGAAATTAAAAATTACATAACTTCTGGTAGGAAACTTTCTGGAAAGCTTAGAACTTGTACTTTGCAATGGACCAAATTTCCAAGATACTTTCTGTAGTAAACATTAAAGTTTCAAGCACTTTAAGGTGCTATCACGTTAACGAAGCTTAAGAACTTTAGATTTATAAATTGAATAACTTTCTCTACAAAGGTCAGAAAAATGTAAATGAGCACTTTTTGGAATCCATGGGAAGTGTACTTTACATGACCCCACTTAGTTTGCTAGGGTTCTATGGTGAAAAGTTAAGTTTTGTGTAATTTAGGAACATATCATGTTAAGCGCTAAAATGACCATAAATAAATATTTTAATAAGTAAATCTTCACCAAATTTGGGCACATCAATCCCACGGGCATGTTTCATCATTTTATACATGATTTTGATGCATTGGAACATATTCACATCATTTTGGACATTATTTGTTAAATAAGCTACAATTGCCCTAATTAGTGCATGAGAAGAAATGATTACATAAATTTTTCTCGGTATTTTCTTATAGTGCTCAATCATGAGGCAAATAGGTTTTTAACATGTTCAATGGTCTGTCATGTTACATCATTCTAAGGATAGCATTTTCCAGAGTACAATTGCCATATCTAGTGGGACAAAAAGGGAAAAGTGTTTATTTTAAGAAAAGGATAAAAAGAAATTTATTTGCTTCTTGTGCTCAAATGGCTATAATCATCATAAGAATCTGGTTTAGTAGTATTTTTTTGCTTAATGGTCATTCATAAGTTGATATGGTGAAATATGCATTAAAATGAAATATAGTCATTTGGCCATGTTTAAGTATTGTGTAAGAATTGTCATTCTTGCTTATGAGTATATGCCATCCTGCCATGTGCTATGTTTTTGCAAGGTTATATGTGATTTGAATTGGGCAGCACTCCTTGCTTAAGATTTGCTAAGTCTAATGTGCATATCGTAATTGCCATGTAGTAATTTTCGCCTAGATCATGCCACATTTGTTATCATTTCATGTACGTGTCTACAATACTTTCATAATCATGGCAGCACACATTCATAGATGGTTATTTCATTTGATTCATGTACCTTGTTCAAATTGTCATGCTCTCTTTACTTGCTAAATATATATCCATGTTTTATATTACATATTGTATGTTTTTTTTAATTAGAAGGTTATCCCCATGACATTTCCTATATAAATCATCATCATAAGCAATCATCTTCATCCCTACATGAACATGTTTATTTTATGCAAACATTGCATTAGATTTGGTTATTGAGAAAGTTCCATAAACTGAATATCAATGTATTCGCTCGTGCTCACGCATCGCATTGCATTCATATAGGAATATCATAATATCACAGATTGCTCTTAATACAGCAGCCCCCGACTCGATAAGTTAATTCAAAATTAAAATTTCGAGACACAAAAAATGCGAACACATTCAAATCAGACATAAAGAATACTTTATTATATTATAGAAGAAATTACAATAAAATGTTTAAGTATAAAATCGAAGAAGCAGATCATTATTTCAAGAATTTGGAATTTCTTCTTCTTCCAAGGTCATAGGCCTATAAGCCCCTGGTCTGGAAACCGATTTAACCAAAAAGGGCCCTTCCCGGACCGGTGACAACTTATGCTTGTTTTTGTTAGATCGAATCTTCCGGAGAACCAAGTCTCCTACTTGAAATTCCGCGTGCGCACATTGTGATCATGATATCGACGCAGCCCCCGATGATATTTAGCTGCTTGAATCAAAGCTTGATCTCGTAACTCTTCCGCGGCAATCAACTCAACATGTCGCTGGTCTTCATACTTCTATTCATCATAATACCGCACTCTAGCTGACACCATATTCACTTCCGTAGGCAACATGGCTTCGGATCGATACACCGGAGAAAAAGGAGATTGTCCTGTAGCCCGGCTAACGTTGGTACATAATCCCCAAAGCACCCAGGGCTTAACCCACTTTCCCGCATACGGCTTCAAGCGGTCAAAAATTCTAGGTTTAAGACCGGTTAAAATCATTCCATTGGCTCGCTCCACTTGTCCATTACTCCGGGGATGTGAAACCGACGCATATTGTATCTTAATTCCTAGACTCTCAGCGTAATCCTTGAAAAATTCTGAAGTGAATTGGGGTCCATTGTCGTAATGAGACGTGCGGGACACCAAAACGTACGAAAATATTCTATAAAAACTTGATTCGCCGAGACGTGGTTGTACTCGGTGACGGCTTCTTCTTCAATCTACTTGGAAAATTTATCAACCGCCACAAAAGTGTGTATAAATCCTCCCGACGCCTTTTGAATGGTCCAACAATATCCAGTCCCCAAGTTGAAAAAGGCCAAGTCATCAAAATTATCCGTAATTCATAAGCTGGAGTATGAGGTCTGTCGGGCAAAGAATTGATATCCTTGGCAATTTTTAACTACCGTATGCGCGTCATCGATAGTCGTAGGCCAATAAAAACCCTGCTTGAATACCTTTCCAACTAGTGTCTTTGAAGAAACATGATTGCCACAAATCCCCTTATGAATATCTTCAAGCAATCGCACACCATCAAAGATCGATACACACTTCATCAAAATATTAATTCCACGTCGGTAAAGTTCTCCTTCAAGAATTAGATAACTTTGTGCCCGGACTTCCAGTCTTTGCTTCTCAACTCGTCTTATGGAGTTTTCCCAGATTGCAAGTATTCAAGATACGGAGTGCGCCAATCCGAATCAATGATCATAAACTTTGGTAATTTGGCCTCCGATTGTAAGACTCGCCTCCCCAGCTTGTTGCTTTTAAGACCGCTTCCTCGACCTTGGCTTCCAAGACCGCTTCCTCGCCTTTGGCTTCCAAGACCGCTTCTTCAGCGTTTGACCTCAATGGGATGTGCTTGAAAATAATTCTTTAACTTCCGGGAAGTTATCACCACGGCATATATCAATTTCTGTAATCGGAGATATCGCATTCGAGACTCGAGTAAGGACATCACTTGCAAAGTATACCGGATGTTGTACCAATTGTAGATGTGCTTCCTCCTTCCGGTCGATCGCTAATACTGTGCTCACAACATGAGTATTTGCGGATATATATGTCGTATACTTACCTTACGGGTATACGAGATATTAAAGGAATGGATAATTAGAGTCACGGTGGCTAATCAATGAAGATTGGATTGGCGGAGAAGGCCAACAGAGTGGTTGCTGACCAAGTATGGAATATAAGATTCCATATATCGGTATGGAAATAAGGAGGGCGTCAAAACCGACGTATGATGATTTGAGCAACAAGTAAAAGAGCAGTTTGTAATCTATTAGGACTCGAATCAATAAGGAAAGCTTAGAGATAGAGTCTCCGCAATGTAATCCATGTAATCGACTATGACTCTGCATAAAATCCTAGCTCCTCCGGATATATAAGGCGGAGCAGGGACCCCGAAAACTCTCCGACATCTTGCGATTAGCGATCCGCTAAAGGCAATACATAGCACACAGGACGTAGGGTATTACTCTCCATCGAGAGGCCCGAACCTGTCTAAAATCTCGTGTTCTTGTGTGTTTCGTGTGTTGCACCATCGAATTCCACGCTCGTGAGGGACCGGGTAGTACTAGTGCCGAGTTTAAGACTCGACATTTGGCGCGCCAGGAAGGGGTCCCGGCGAGTTCCCAGCGAGGTCGATGGCTTCTTCGTTTGACGTCGACTTCACGCTCGGCTTCAAGATCCTCTTAGGGTCCCTCGACTTTGAAGCCGATTCCGCCGGAAAGCTATGTTTGATGAATCCGACTCATGATAAGGCCCCGGCTCCTGAAGCGCGATCACCCGACATGGTCGAAACTTCACACCTGAAACCCAGCAGGATCGACACGACTTTAGCGCGAATCGGACCGCTTATGCCACGGACCGGTATCCGGCTCGCGACGACGAGTAGCTCTTTCGAGCCCGATAATGACTTCGAGGAAGGATCTCCAGCCTTCTTCCAAGTATTCATGACGGGTCCAGTTCTTCAAGAACTCACTCCCAAGGAAGCTACCGCCGAAGAGGCTAGGATGGCGAGAGACGAGGCAAATCGCCTCCGGCGCGAAACAAATGGAGTGGATGGGGAAGATCCACCTCCGCAACCTTCAGCCGCAAATCATCGCGCAAACATCATTGGAACTAGTCGGGCGGGAGGAAGTGTTCCCTCAACCGCTGCGCCCGCTATCGGGCCACTGCCGGAGCAGCTCGGAGACCCGGCGGAAACATCGCCAGGATATAACGACCGACGTGGATGCGGCGGTGGGAGACGCCATGGCTCTTCGAGCAGGGCATTGGATCCGAGCTCCATGGAGGTCGAATTAAATGGCGCCCAAGTTTTCACGTCGCCGATCCACAACATTGTGGGGGTAAAACAAATTCTCGAGACAATACCGGAGGAAGTCTTCAACTCAATGCCAGTACTACAACATGCTTTGAGTTTGGTGGACGCGGCTGCTTTACAAACAAATCAGCTCGTTCACGGCAGAGCTGAATCCTCCGGTCGTTCGCGTTCTCACTCCGAGCGGCCCGCAAGAGCCCGGTCTCGAAGGAGCTTCTTCCGAAGGAAGGCTTGGGCCTCAACATACTTCGATCGCAGACGAGCACGAACGAGCTCCGGACCAAGATCTACGCGTACCGCTCAACGACAATCGTGATGCTCGAAATGTGCTTATCGAACGTCATGCGAGAGGGCGGAGGAACGTAGAAGACAAGAAGAAGATGAGCGGCGACGGACCGGTCATGTTGATGATCGTCCACGGGATCCTACTCCACCCCGCCCACGTGTAACTAATTCGCCTAGGCATGGGCCGGCAGATTCGGTGCCGCCACCGGGCGGAAATCCTCCGCGCAATGACCACCGAGGGCCCGGCGGTCGACATGCTCTCCGTGACGATCGGTCAAGAAGAGATGATCGACGCGATAGCAGAGATCGAAGGGGACGAGACAACAGAGATAGGGACGAGGAGCCCCGACAAAATGATAATGACCGTCGAGCGACGCCTCCGCCTCCTCCTCCACCCCCTCCTACACAACCTACGGAGCAAGACAACAACGATCGCCGGGATGGTTCAAGAAACGGACATCGGGACGATCGCTACTATGATTACTCCGATGATGACAGGGATCGTAACTACCGACATTACCTCCGTCGGCGCTCACCGTCGGCGGTCCGGACCGGTCTAGAAGACGATGAGTACTCGTAATCCCAGCTTTTATGCGGCATCTGCGCATTTGCAAATAACCCGTGGGATTTAAGCCCGGGGCCATTGACAAATATGATGGCAAAGCGCCTCCTGCCGAGTGGCTTCGCATGTATACTACCGCCATCCGATCAGCAGGAGGGGATACTTTTGTGCTAGCTAATTATCTCCCCATATGCATAGAGCAGGCTGGACGCTTGCGGTTGCAATCTCTACCCGAGAGATCTATCTCTTCTTGGGGCGACCTCATAAAAAAGTTCGTGGGGAATTTTCCGGCGACTTGTGAGAAGCCAGGAAACTACTTCGACCTCAACAGTCGAGCGAAGCTCGATGAGACCCTTACGGAGTTCATCGAGCGTTTCCGTAACAAGAAGGCTTTAATCCCCAATGTTCCCGACTAGCGGACAATTGCGGCGTTTCAAGTCGGCGTCCGGAGTGAAGCATTAGTTCACGAGGAAGGCGTAATCGAAACCTTACCATGACAGCGTCGAGTGCTTCAAGATAGCAGATGACTATGCTCGTCGAAGAATCAAACGTGGTCAATTTGCGCGGGAACAAAGGGAAGGAGCCGAAGCATGACCAAGCCAACCAGTCTGGATCCAAGAACAACAACAAGCGCAAGGCTGATCACCTTGTTGCAGCTGTCGACCAATCTCATGGAGGAGATCGGCTGTCACCTCCTAAGAGAGGTCCGAGAGAACGACTTTCGTTTGAGACTCACTGGAAGGGCCTTGCATGATTCATAATGGGAATCACAAAGCCAAGGAGTGCTTCCTTTTAAGACCGTTCGCTCAATTCACTCTAAAGGTAGCACCCCGATCCGGACATCGGAACCAGCGGGAGGATAAGGGCAAAGACAAGGAGCATGATGACAATGAAGATGATGGAGGCTTCCAGGAGCCGGCAAGGGAGGTGAACTTCATCCACGGAGGTCCGGATGCATACGAGTCGAAGCGAAAGCAAAAGTTGGCGCTTAGAGAAGTTAACACCATTGCTCCCGCTACCCTCGAATATCTACGATGGTCGGAGGTGCCGATCACATTTAGTAGGGCCGATCATCCGGAGGTACTGCCTAAAGCTGGTAGATACCCGCTTATTCGGCTCCCATTGTTCGGAATGTATGATTGAAGATAACCTTCATTGATGGGTGTAGCTGCTTGGACATCCTCTTTGCCAAAACCCTGCCGGACCTTGGCCTTTTCGTGGCAGGCCCTGGATCGTAGCGTTTTGCCGTTTCATGGTATAATACCCGGTCGAAACAGTTATCCATTGGGGCAGATTTCTCTGCCGGTGATTTTAGGACGAAGGAAAACTATAGAAGGGAGAATATTATCTTCCGGTAGCTGACATCGACTTAGCATATCACGCAATACTTGGAAGACCGGCTCGGCAAAGTTTATGGCTATCCCCAATTATCGGTATTTGATGCTGAAAATGCCAGGACCAAATGGGGTCTTATCGTTCCGATCCGATATCGGGACCGCTTATGCTTGTGAGGTACATAGCATTGAATTGGCTTCTCGAGTCAATTCGGAGGAAGAACGGCGAGAAATCGGAGAAGCAGCTGAAACTCTAGAAGTACAGGCAAGATTGGAAGGTGACGTTCCGGCCAAGAAGATTGCCAAGGAGAAGTCGAAGACTCATGCGGTTGTTTCAAAGACTATTCAGCTTGATAAGTCGGACTCCTCCAAGTTCACCCATAAAGGGGCTCACTTGGGGGACAAATAGGAAAGCGCGCTCATTCTTTTCCTCTAGGAAAATAGGGATATCTTTGCATGGCAGCCTTCGACATGCCGGGTGTTCCTAGGGAGAAGATTGAGCACGCACCGCTAGTGCGTTCCGATCCGAAGCCGATTAAGCGAAGCTCCGAAGGTTTGCTCAAGACTGCAAGGAGGCCATTAAGAAAGAGTTAACTACATTGTTAGCAGCTAAGTTCATTAGGGAGGTGTACCATCCAGATTGGCTTACCAATCCCGTCCTTTTACCAAAAAAGTATACTAAAGAATTAAGAATGTGTGTCGATTACACCGATCTCAACAAAGCTTGCCCCAAAGACCCTTTCACGCTGCCTCGGATTGACCAAGTTGTTGATTCGACTTACGGCTGCGAGCGTCTTTGCTTCCTTGATGCTTATTCAGTGGTACCATCAAATCCCCCGAAAGTCGAGGATCAAATAAAGACCGCGTTTATCACCCCCTTTGGAGCGTCATCGCTATACGACAATGCCGTTCGGATTGAAGAATGCAGGTGCTACATATCAGCGCGGCATACAGCGTTGTCCGGATTCGCAACTAGGAAGGAACGCAGAGGCTTATGTCGATGACATAGTGGTGAAATCTCGAAAACCGAGGATCTTCTCTCCGACTCGGCAGAGACCTTCGATAATCTGCGGAGTTTTTCCATGAAGCTTAATCTCGGAAAATGTGTGTTTGGGATTCAATCTGGAAAATTGCTAGGATATCCGGTATCGTGGCGAGGTATTGAAGCTAATCCGAGAAAAGATTCGACGATTGTTAATATGAAACCTCGAAGCTATTTGAAGGATGTTCGAAGTTGATCAGCGGTATGGCTGCGCTTAGCCGATTCATTTCAAGACCGGGGATCGGGGGCCTTCCATTCTTCAAGTTGCTCAAGAAACAGGATAAATTCGAATGGACAAATGAGGCATAGGCCGCATTTGATCAGCTCAAGGAGTACCTTAGTAACCCTCCGGTATTAGTACCTCCGTAACCCGATGAGACCATTCGGTTATATATCTCCGCAACTACTCATGTAGTGAGTACGGTATTGGCGGTCGACCGAAAGGAAGAAGGACATTTGCAATTGGTACAACATCCGGTATACTTTGTAAGTGAAGTCCTTACCGAGTCCCGGATGCGATATCTCCAGTTACAAAAATTACTATATGTTGTAGTGATAACCTCTCGAAAGCTGAAACATTATTTTCAAGTGCATCCCATTGAAGTAAAGACTGGGTTTGCTATTGGGGATATTGTACGTAATCGAGAGGCGATTGACCAAGTTGCCAAATGGGCTATAGAACTTGGACAATATGAGATTACCTTTTCTTCGCGAACAGCTATTAAGGGACAAGCCTTAGCTGATTTCATTACCGAATGGCTAGAGATGCAAGTCCCGTAAGCAGTTCGATCTGTGGAGTATTGCGAAATGTTTTTTGATGGGTCCCTGCAGCTTTCAGGCGTGGGTGCTGCGGTTGTACTTCTTACCCCGTAAAAGGAACCACTCGGATATGTGTTGCAAATGCATTTCGGTGCTTCGAATAATACTGCAGAGTATGAAGCTCGCTTCATGGACTTAGGGTAGTTGTTTCATTGGGAGTCATACGGTTAGACATATATGGTGATTCGATGCTTGTAATCAGTCAAGTTAACAAGGTATGGGACGCTCATGATGAACATATGATTGCTTATCGTCAAGAAGTCTAGAAGCTTGAAGACAAATTCGATGGCCTACGGTTTCTCATATCTTGCGCGAAAATAATTCTGTCACGGATGAGTTAGCGGACTGGGATCATCGAGACAAGCGATTGCTGATATTAACTTATCGAGTCGGGGGCTGCTGTGTTAAGAGCAATCAGTGATATTATGATATTCCTTAACATTAGAACCAGTCATTTAGTTAGAGGACTGCTAGCATCGAGAGCGATCTGTTAGTTTCAGCTTTGACTGGTATGTTTAGGAAGGGAAATTTTAAGTATCTCTTTTGAGTACTGTTTGTAGGCTGCTATTTTAAGGGCGATCTGTGATAATATGTGACCTTAAACCTTAAAGACTGGTTACTTTTCAATGTCGCATGATCTTGTTGAAGAAAGCTACTGCTATGTATTATGATCTCAGTGCTGATTAGAGCCAGTATTCAATCATAGTTAGTTCAAGCTGAAACAATCATCATCGCTCGGATATAGAATTTAATCAGTAAGGAATAAGATGGTGAATTTTTGGTACTAGTATTAAAACTTCATAGTGATTAAAAGCATAATAAATTAAGTTACAAAAGCACGATAATAAAACTGTTTGTTTACACAAGAAGACTGGTCCTATGACAAACATCTACTAGGCAGGATTGCTTGGAGCCACCGGTATCGCCGGTCTTAGGGTCTTCTCGCGTCTATCATCAATTGTTCCTTCGAGTCGGAGGGAGTGGGCAACAAATCGGCATCAAGATCTACGAAGTCATCTTCTACTCGCTTGCCTAGAGGCGGCCGCTGCATCTTGAGCGTCTTGGTCCGGAGCGAGGGCTGCCATAGCTTCATTTAAGGGGACACTCGTTGGATCCGGAGGAACATCCTCTATCGGTTCGAAACGGTACCAATGAGTGAGTTTTTCAGCTTATTGAACCGATCTTCGATCGTGTTTGGGTGAGCGCCATCTATGATGAAGTTGAAATCGCAGTCTTCGACCGGAGTCCAAGACTGGATTATAGCGTCAATGTGTCCTCCCCCTAATGCGGCGACCATCTTGGAGTGCTCTCCGATCCTTCTTGGGAAGGTCCATATAGTTGTCTCGAGATCTAATTCGTTTTGGTCAATAAGTCGACTGTCGTTTAAATACTCGAGTGTCCGCATAGTGCCTGCAGCGAATTCGAAGAAGGCAAAAATATAAGAAAGGGTTATCAGTGCGGATCGGTATCAAAAAGGAGTTTATTCAATGGAAATGGGAAAGAAGAAGCTTACGTCTATGTCGGACTTCCGCGGCTCCGAATCTGCCTTTGATGTTGACGTTGGACTCCCTCGGCTTGGTCTCAACTTTTAGTAGACGCTGGATTTCATGCTCTTTTGCGTTAAGAGCAAGTTGAGCGGACTCATGGGCAGTCCTCAAAGAACTTTCTTTCTCTGTCTGCGCCGTTTTAATCGCCTCTGGAGCTTCAGCTGATTCGGCCTTCCGACGGGCATTGTCGACCTCCAGCTTTTTGTTGGAACGTAGAGTTTGCGCAAGGATGTTATCCTTGGTAGTGAGCTCGCCTTCCAGCTCTCCAATTCGAGCTGCTTGTTGTTCTTCGACTTGCAAGCCTTTCAAAAGAGCTTTTTCTTGAGCAGCTGCTTTCTCTAAAAGAATTTCTTCCGCCATTTTATGGGTGGCGACGAGATTTTCAAGTGCTAGAACAAAACAAGACCGGTCGAGAAGAGAAGAAGTTAACTACATAATTTGACGATAAGATTAAAAAGTTACCTCGGATTTCTTTACGGAGTTTGATGATCTCCTGCCGGCGTTCCTCCATCAACCGGTGGGTGCTCAACGAGGTTAGCCTCCCTCTTCGACAGGTCGGTTTCCTTGGACTTCGGACTAGCTGTCCGAGATTCAAGTTCGACCAACCGCTCTTGATTCCGATACAGCTCTTCCTCCAAACGAGCGATAATTGCATTCTTGGCCTCGAAGTTTTTGAGAAGAACCAAAAGGAAGAAGGAACAAAGGATCAGATTATAATGTGAAGAAATTAAGAAAAGGAATAAGCGAAGCGGAAGGACATACCTGCCCAAACTCGGAAAAGTTCTTTAGGGCTTCCTCTTCTTGAAGGGAATCCCACCGAGCCGTTGCTGTAAATTTCCGGGCCCCACTCGTACTATCGACTTCCACATCTCCAACAACCATCTTAGCCGGTCCGGGCCCTCCCGGAGCTTTACGTGTCGTCCTAGGCCGACGAGGAATTTCTTCGACCCGGACCGGTCCTAATGGGAGTTTAGGTGAAGCTTGGAATAAGGTAGCCCGGGGAGGGAAGTCGCTTGCGGATGTGTCATCGACGTCGATGACGTTCTTCGACTACTCGGGAGGAAGGTTCTACACAAGAGGCGGCAGGGATTTCCTTGGTGGATGCCACACTATTGACTTCGAAGTTTTCGTGGTGGCGAGAGCTGAAGAAGTGGAAGTAGAGGATGCGCTACCGGTCGGGACCGGAGTAGAAGCTTTATTTCTCAAAAAGCTAGCTATACTAGCATCGAAATTGGAAGGAACTCTGCGGAGGGATTGCATATGTTATAAGACTTGGATGAAAGTAATTAAGAATGTATTAGTGATGCAGAGGACTTACGAGGTGGCTTTCTTAAAGCCGGAGGAGGTCTTGCTCTTCTCTCGGGGGTCCTTGAGTATCCCCGCTTGAGCCCTCTCGCAATCCTTTTCGCTGCTGGTTGGACTTGCGGCGTTGGGACTGGTCCTCCTGTATCACTTACTAAAGAACCGGTCCGAGTGCCATACCGGGATTTCTTGGGAATATTAGCAAGAGAATATGTTAACCGAGAGGCTTCCTAAGACCTCCCGGTAGCAGCTTCAAATGCAGCAAGAGCAACTTGGCGATCCCTTTCGACGGCTTCCTCCTCTTTTCGTCGATCTTCAAGTTTTTGCGCCTCCGTGCGAGTATCCCCGGTACGGAAGCAGGGATTGTTGTTGATCTGCCTATGGTCAAGGAAGTATTACGTTTTCTCATACTAGGAGCTTGAACCACTTTTCCGGACTTGGAAATTTTTGGGGCTATCCTGGACGGCAGAGGGAATGACCGGTCCGAAGCCCTTTGAGTAAGAGTGGGGGAGGCAGACCGACTTGAACAGATAAGAGGGGCGGTATTGCCTTCAAGTCTTCTCCCAAAGTATCATTAGGAAGGAGTGGGGGATGACTTCGTAGTTATTCATTTTCTGCATTGGACGAGTCATATGTGAATAATGGAATGACGACTAAAGATATTAGAATTTGAGAAGAAGAAGAAAAACCACCCTCTTTCCGGAAAGAAAGCTTTTATTCAATGATAGGGAGAATTATTCATCGGTGCTCCAGCATTGAATTCCTACTCCACCAATTGCAGCCTGGCGGTCGGATGAAGGAAGCGGGCGGACTTGAAAAAGATATTGGAAAAGCTTAAAATGAGGGCGGATTCCGAGGAAAGCCTCACAAAGATGGATGAAAAAAGCAATCGAAGGGTGGAATTTGGGTTTAGATTTACTAACCCCCATCCATAGAAGAAGAGTAGCCCCACTAAAAAAGGAACAGCAGGGAAGATCAAGACCACGAAGGAAAAAGATTTGAAAACTAACTGCCGGGAGTCTTCTATTCCTCATGGTATTTGGCCGGGGGTTGGGGCGCTCCAATTCAGAATAGGTTGTGGGGGAAGATATCCATCAAGGACCGCTTCATTAAGCGATGCCTCGGTAATTTTGCTACTGCCCAAATCTTGGATGCCAAAAGGAAGGCGGCTGCGGGGAACGGAAGGTGATGAAGTAGGATTGGAGGCGGACTACGTCTTGCCCATCTTAAAGGATGGAAAAGGAAAACCCGAGATTGGTTTATGTAGGAAAGGAGAGGTATGATCGTGATGTCCGAAGAACAAGGGTGTATGGCGGGCATGTATGGAGCTTCGGGAATGGGTTTGACCTAGGTCGACCCTTCGGTTTCTTTTATAAGCACCCGATCTAGGCTCGCGGGCTAGAGAGTTATTGGGCTGTTTTTTACGGCCCGATGAATTTGGCATTAAATGTCCTCTGTCGAGACTGTGCAATTATGACCTAACGATCATAAGGATACTAAAGATTTGCGGTTTAATTGTGCAAATTATGACCTAACGGCCATAAGGATAAGTCACCGTGATTATTACGGTCGTGAGAAATTTTTATGTGAATAAAAAGCGATCTGAAATGTGAGATTTTCGGACATTGAATTGATATAGTGCCAAATTTGATTATTTGGCGGTATGAAAGAGTGAGATCAAAGTTACTTTAGATCTTGCCTAACTCGGTTTTAAAGGACGCCTTAGGCTATGGGTGTTAATCATCCGGCTGATTGTAGGCCTTGGACACTCGAGTCGATGTGAGAATATAGGGAATAAACTGGTCCGATCTACCAGAATTTTTGCTTCTTAGTTCAAATTAGCTAAGAAAATTAAAGTTAAGACGGACTTAAGCGATGCTGTTACATATGACAAGACTGGTTCAACCGGTCTGGAAAATATGTTCTTGGAAGAATTGTTGAGAGAAATGTGATTTGATGGAAAATAATAAAGCATAGTCTCTCAAGAAAGACTTGCATTATTTGCGATCCTCAAATGATACAAGAGTCGGGGCTATACCTAATTAGGTGCACCCGATCGGTGCACCGTGTACAAGAGCGGTCTGCAGAGACCTTGGGAAGTGGAAATAATGGAAATTGAAAGGAGCAATCTGTAGATATTGCATATTGAAGGAAATAATGAAGAATCAACTAATGGACTCTTGCATTATTTGAAAGGAGTTCAAATGATCCAAGAGTCGGGGCTATACCTAATTGGGTGCGCCTAATCGGCGCACCTATCAAAAGGAATATACTTTTTGCATACCTAATTAGGTGGTATGGAGGCCAAAATCCCAATTTTTTGGCTTTTTGAAGCATCTTGAAGAAAGAAAAAATATTACGAGAAGATTGGAGTTCTTTTAATTTCACCATGGAATCGGACCAACATGCGAAGCTCGGCGGTCTTATTCAAGGTCAAATCAAAAATTACTCGGGGCTGCTTGTCGTATACTTACCTTACGAGTATACGAGATATTAAAGGAATAGATAATTAGAGACACGGTGGCTAATCAATGAAGATTGGATTGGCGGAGAAGGCCCACAGAGTGGTTGATGACTAGTATGGAATATCGGAAGATTCCATATACCGGTATGGAAATAAGGCGGGCGTCAAGACCGACGTATGATTATTTGAGCAACAAGTAAAAGAGCAATTTGTAATCTGTTAGGACTCTTAATCAATAAGGAAAGCTTAGAGACAGATTCTCCACATATCTAATCCATGTAATGGACTAGGACTCTGCAAGTAACCCTAGCTCCTCCGGATATATAAGGCGGAGCAGGGACCCCCGAAACACTCCGACATCTTGCAATTAGTGATCTGCTAAAGGCAATACATAGCACACAGGACGTAGGGTATTACTCTCCATCGAGAGGCCTCGAACCTGTCTAAAATCTTGTGTTCTTGTGTGTTTCGTGTGTTGCACCATTGAATTCCATGCTCGTGAGGGACCGGGTAGTACTAGTGCCGAGTTTACGACTCGACAATATATAACTGAATGGTCTCATCGGGTTCGGAGATACTAAAACCGGAGGATTACTAAGGTACTCCTTGAGTTGATCAAACGCGGCTTGCGCCTCATCCGTCCACTCGAACTTATCCTCGCTTCTTGGGCAATTTAAAGAACGGAAGGGCCCCGACTCCCGGCCTTGAAATAAATTGGCTAAGTGCAGCCATACTTCCAGTCAACTTATGTACATCCTTCAAACAGCTTGGAGGTTTCATGATAACAATCGTCCGAATCTTTTCTGGATTAGCTTCAATACCTCTCCATGATACCGGATAGCCCGATAATTTTCCGGAACGAACTCCAAACACACATTTTCCAGGATTGAGTTTCATGGAAAAACTCCGCGGATTATCGAAGGTCTCCGCCACGTCGGAGAGAAGATCTTCGATTTTACGGGATTTCACCGCTATGTCATTGACGTAAGCTTATGCGTTCCTCCCAAGTTGCAAATCCGGACAACGTTGTATGCCACGCCGGTATGTGGCGCATGCATTCTTTAATCCGAACGACATCGTTGTATAGCAATATGCTCTAAAGGGGGTGATAAACGCGGTCTTTATCCGGTCCTCAACCTTCGGGGGATTTGATGGTATCCCGAGTAAGCGTCAAGGAAGCAAAGACGCTCGCGAGGCAGCGATCGAATCAACAACTTGGTCAATTCGAGGCGGAGCGAAAGGGTCTTTGGGGCAATCCTTGTTAAGGTCGGTATAATCAACACACATTCTTAACTATTTAGTATTCTTTTTTAGTACAAGGACCGGATTGGCAAGCGAATCTAGATGGTACACCTGCCTAATGAACTTAACTCGCTAATAATCTAGTTAACTCCTTCTTAACGCCTCCTTGCGGTCTTGAGCGGACCTCCGAGCTTACGCTTAACGGTTTCGCATCGGAACGCACCAACGGTGCGTGCTCAATCTTCTCCCTAGGGACATCGGGCATGTCGGAAGGTTGTCATGCAAAGATATCCCTATTTTCCTGGAGGAAAAGATTGAGTGCGCTTTCCTATTTGTCCCCCAAGTCAACCCCTATATGGGGTACCTTGGAGGGGTCCGACTCATCAACCTCGAATAATCCTAGAAGCAACCGCATCGGTCTTCACTTTCTCCTTAGCGATCTTCTTGGTCGGAGCTTCTTCCAGCCGCACCTGCGCTTCTAGAGTTCCAATACAAGAAGAAGTGTACGTGCAACAACCACGGGGTTTTGAAAATCCGAAGAAACCTCATCACGTGTACAAGCTTCACAAAGCCCTCTACGGGCTCAAGCAAGCGTCAAGGGCTTAGTATGAACACCTCAAGGGATACCTCATCGACAAGGGCTTCATAATGGGCAAGGCCGATCCTACCCTCTTCTCAAGAAAAGTTGGAAGTGATTTATTTATGTGCCAAATATATGTCGATGACATAATATTTGGTTCTACTAACCAATCTTTTTGTGATGAGTTTGCCAAGATCATGACTAGGAAATTTGGGATGTCAATGATGGGGGAGTTGAAGTTCTTTCTAGGTTTTCAAGTCAAGCAACTAGAAGAAGGAACTTTCATAAGTCAAACCAAGTACACCCAAGACATCCTCAAGAAATTTGATATGAACAAGGCAAAGCCAAGCAAAACTCCAATGAAGACAAATGGTCATCTAGGATTGGATGTGAATGGGAAGGCGGTCGACCAAAGGTATATCTCTCCATGATTGGCTCTTTGCTTTACCTTTGTGCATCTAGGCACGATATCTTGCTTAGCGTGTGCATGTGTGCAAGATTTCAAGCCGCTCCAAAAGAGAGCCACTTGGTGGCCGTTAAAAGAATCTTGAGATATTTGGTTCACACTCCAAACATAGGGTTGTGGTATCCTAAGTGCGCCAAATTCAAGTTAGTTGGCTATTCCGATGCCGACTACGCCGGATGTAAGGTAGATAGAAAAAGCACCTCCGGGACTTGCCAATTCTTGGGTAGGTCCCTTGTGTCATGGTCAACCAAGAAACAAAATTCCGTTGCCCTTTCCACAGCCCGAAGCGGAGTACGTTGAGCCGGTAGTTGTTGTGCACAACTCTTATGGATGCGACAAACTCTAAAGGACTTTGGATACTCTTCGACCAAAGTTCCCCTCCTATGTGACAATGAGAGTGCCATCATGATTGCATATAACCCCGTTGATCACAATAGGACTAAGCATATAGATATCGCGCACCACTTCTTGAGAGATCATTCAATCAAAGGGGACATTGAAATTAGTTATGTGCGAACCGATAAACAACTAGCCGATATCTTTACCAAGCCATTAGATGAGAAGAGATTTTGTGAGCTTAGGTGTGAACTTAATATACTTGATTCTGCTAATGTGGAGTGAATTCTTGCGCATCTTTGTGATATTGATTGTTGTGGTCTCTTTCTCAAAAACAAATGATTTGCAAAAATATTGCTTGTTTCCATATTGAAAATATTTGAGGTTGATCAATTGATCATGTTCCTCATCTTGTGGATATTGTTTCATGTGATTGATTGCTGGCTATCCACAAGTGAAAGCAACCCCAAGTTCCAACCTAAGATTTCCAAATCAAAAGTCACACAAAATCCTTCATCTCTCCACTCCAAATTGGTTGAATCGAGACAGGACGGAACTTCCGTTCCCGACGGAACTTCCGTGCCAAACTCTCTGGTTTTGATGGAACTTCCATCGGGAACTTCCGTCATGTGCGGGTTCAAAGGGGCCCGACCCCTTCTTTCCCTTCTTCTTCCTCATAACTCTTCACATTTTCTCTCTCCTCCCAAACCCTAGCTTGTGAGGCTCAATTGGTGATCCACCTTTTCAACCAAGGAAAAGCTCAAGTAATCCGTGGGAAAGCTTCTCCACCCCACGGCACTTCCGTTCCCCAACTTCTTCCGTCGATTCGCGCACTTCTTCGCGTGGATTTGGTATGGATCTTGAAACTTATCTTTTTCAAAACTTGGTCAATGCTAGTGGCTTGTTGGTCTATCTTGAGTAGAATAGGGTATAGCACTTTAGAATACTCAAGTTACGTCAAGCTCTAGTGGGTAGGGTAGATTTTGCGTCACTTTGGCTCACTTCATGGACGAAGTCCTGCCATTCCGATCCTGACGAACTTTGGTCATGAAGTCATCCAAATTGACTTATAACCTACACTATTCGACCGATTCCTTATCGCTCCTTTTGTTTCTTGTCGGAGTATGCCTCGCACCAAGCACGCAGGCGGGAAGAGCGTCGGACCAACATTTCGGGAACCGATGGATGATGAGGAAATTGAGGAGGCGGTTGAATCTTCGAAAAGTGAGGAGGACCTGCCCTCTCGCTCTCAGCTCAAGAGATCCTCAACCCGACAAGCGAGA
Source organism: Chloris gayana (assembly GCA_031894775.1). Classification (NCBI taxonomy): domain Eukaryota; kingdom Viridiplantae; phylum Streptophyta; class Magnoliopsida; order Poales; family Poaceae; genus Chloris; species Chloris gayana. The sequence continues at coordinate 5,200,152 of JAUNZO010000344.1, forward strand.
CAAGGGTAAAGGTGTTGCTAGTGGTCGATCGGGGCAACAGGTGCTCAACCGGTGGGCACGGGTGGTGAAATTATCGGAGTTCGAGTGAAGGCACCTGTGTACATTGGAGCCTTTGGCAGATGTGATCGGAGGAAGCACCCTCACGTGCTTGATGAGCTGAGAAGGAAGGATCCGCGTAGTGTGCGAGAGAGGGAAGCATCGGATCCAAGGTTCCATCCGTGGGGACAACAGGACTACTATCACACCTTCTTCATTGACATGAAGAAGAAGTCCCACGAGGTTGCATGTGCATCGGTGGATTGATTGGAAGTACATGGAGGACAAGAATGATGCAATCTTTGATCAAGTCATCGATATCCGTAGAGCTCGTGGTGTGGATGATCTCATGGCATTTCGCCATGATTGGAATGAAGAGGTTATTATTCGGTTCTATGCCACTCTCTACATTGACACTAGCAGCCACAAGATTCTATGGATGACTCAAGGACAGCAGTATGAGTGTAGCTGGAGAGTTTTTGTTTCTTACTTCCTTTTGCTAGCGTCTAATAGGGATGATGATCACCGGAGCATCACAAATGAGCAATTCCTTCCCGAGGCCGAGTTGACATTCATGTATGAGGACGGGCCATGCATCTATGGACAGATTAAGGGACTCTTGCCCTATTACTTCTACCTCAACAGGATTCTTAGACGGACACTTGTGCCCAAGGACGGGTACAATGATCAGATTGCTGCTTGGTCCAGAAATGTGCTAGCGAGGTTTGCTCCCGATGCCACTCCCTTTTGTGTGATGAATTTCATTTTTGAGGAGATCGATCGGCGCAGTGTCAACACTAGGATGACTCTTCCTTATGCTCCATGGATTATGGCAATGATTGAGGGAGTCACGAAGTTGCGCTTTGAAAAGGAGTGTAAACATCGTCCCTTGCAGCTCAATCTCAAGCTCAAGGCCTAGCTCCACCTCCTGTTGGCACATCTAGCGGTGCAGCTCCTCGCCGTGGTGGCTCTCCTACTTCTCGCATTATGGGAGCCCTCAAGTCCATCTTCACCGTGTGCACCGACAATGCTTGTTGAGACGTACAAGAACAAGCAGCGCACCAAGAAGAATGCCCGGCGCATGAAGACTTTTATGAGGTCACAAGGTGTGGAAGTATCTCCTCCCGGATCCGAGGAAGAGGAGGATGCACCTCCTCCCGTCTATCGGTGGCAGCTCGAGGACTATGCGCACTACTTTGGCGGTGACGGTGGCCAAAGCTCTCATGTAGCTCATGCGGATGATGAAGAGGAAGAGGACTTTGGAGGCCAAGAAGGTCACGAAGAAGACGTGTTTGCCTCCGGGGATGACGAGTGACTCCCTCTCTTGCTCTCCTTCCTTTCTTCCTTTTTGGTGCCTTGATGCCAAAGGGGGAGAGTGAGAAAAGGGATCACTTTCTCTATTATCGTTGTGTTTTATCTTTTATCTTAGTTGGAATTTATGGGAACCTTGTTTATGTATGAGACTATGTGAGTGTTGTTCTATTGTAATAGGGCTAGTTTAATTCATTGCAAAACTATGTGCTTGGATGATGAATGATGGATGCTTTAATGCTTTAATGTGTTGTTAATCACTCTTAATGTTATTTGTGGCTTGCGTTATGTGGTATGCAACTTTTGCGCTTGTGTTGCTTTTATTCTTCACACTTACTCTTGTCATTTGTGCACTTTGCTTTTAAGCACAGCACATGCATAAAATATAGGGGGAGCTCTCACATGTTTGTGTGACCCATGCATCTCTTTAGGGGTAGCTCCGCTATATTTTCTTTGTTTTGTTCTCTCGTTATTTGATATCCCCTTTTTAATTATTTGTCATCAATCACCAAAAAGGGGGAGATTGAAAGATGCAACTAGGACCCCTAGTGGGTTTTGGTGATAAATGACAAAGAATTAAAAACTCTAATGTGTTATTGAGTGTATGTGCGGGATATCAAATGGAACATACCCACCATGTGAGAAAATAAACCCCTCAATTAAAAAGTGATCAAAGTACTCAAAAAAGCTAGAGCCTCAAGTTTAGATTTGTAGCTTTTTGAGTATAGGTGCGCCAAACTATCAAGAGGGGTGAAACGATCTTACGTGCGGGGAAGAATGTGATCTAGCTACCTTCAAACCACTTGGAACCCAAATACCAAAATCCAAAGATCAAAAAGCCAACCATTTCCACTTTTCACTCGCTTAGGACGGAAGTTCCATCAATTCCGAGAGACTTTGGCACGGAAGTGCCAAGCTGGACGGAAGTTCAGTCCGGGACCTTTTCCTGTTCAAATCTCCACTAACGGAAGTTCCGTCATGGATGACGGAAGTTCAGTCAATTCCGAGAGTTTGGGACGGAAGTCCCAACTCGACGGAAGTTCCGTCCCGAGTTCTTTCGCCTTTGATTCTAAGGAGTGAAGGAAGTTCGTCACCAATGGAAGTTCCGTCAAGGCCAATCATTGACCTAGCAACGGATCTTTGTTAGCCCACACTATATAGCTTTGACCAACCCCGTGAGCAAAGTTGCTTGGTGCTTTTGAACTCGCAAATCTTGCTCAAGCTCTCTCTCTCTCACTCCCTTCCATTCCCTTTGAGATCCAAGGCCATTTGAGAGAGCTCCCATCTTGATTCCAAGCTTGATAGCATCAACCCAACCTAGAGCACATCTTCCCCTAGCAACTAATCTCATTTTCACTTGTTACTCCTGGAGATTCGTTCTATTAGATTGGCTAGATGTCACCCTAGAGCTCCCAAGCTTGTGGTGAGCCGTGGGAAGTTTGTGAAGGTTGTGATTCGCCTCCGCAAGGAAAAGAATTGAAGGAAGAAGAAGAAAACCAAGTTTACCTTTGTGGTCACTTGGGTGGATTAGGGTTGAAAGAAACCCGGCTCTTTATGAGCTCCTCAACGGAGACGTAGGAACCTCTTTGTGAGGGGTCCGAACTTCGATGAAAAAGCCCCGTGCCTCTCTTCTTTGTTTTTGTTGTGTGCTTGTTTGTTTTCCTATCGGGTGTTTTATCACCCGATCTACTTGTGTGTTGCGTGTCTATTGAATTCCTGTAGGTACAACACTTTCAAGGCAAGAAGGAAGGTTTCCATTCAAGTGGAATCGTGAGATTCCCTCTCTTTGTCCATCCCTAGCCTTTTTCCTCTCTCCACCACGACGGAAGTTACGTAAGTGGCGTATTTGACTTTTTTGTTTTAAGTGTTGTGATTTTCGGGTTTTTATTTAGATTGCCTATTCACCCCCCCCCCTCCGGGCAACTTTCGGATTCCATGGTAAAATTAAAAAGAACTCCAATCTTACGCAATACTTCTTTTCTGTTCCGAGATGACTTCAAAAAAGCCAAAAATATTAGCTTTTTTCTTCCATACTACCCAATTGGGTATGCAAAATTTTTGTATATTTCCCGCGATTATCATAGACCGCACTTAAAAAATAAGGTGCACCAATTAGGTGCACCCAATTGGGTATAACCCCCGACTCTTGAATCATTTGAACTCCTTTCAAATAATGCAAGAGTCCATTAGTTGATTCTTTATTATTTCTGTCGAGTCTTAAACTCGGCACTAGTACTACCCGGTCCCTCACGAGCGTGGAATTCGATGGTGCAACACACGGAACACAAGATTTTAGACAGGTTCGGGCCCCTCGAATTGAGAGTAATACCCTACGTCCTGTATGTTATGTATTGCCTTTAGCGATTTGCTAATTGCAAGATCTCGGAGCCTTTTCGGGGGTCCCTGCTCCGCCTTATATATCCGGGGAGCTAGGGTTACATGCGAGTCCTAGTTGATTACACGGATTACATATATGGGAGCTCTATCTCTAGCTTTCTTTACTGATTCGAGTCCTAACAGACTACAAATTATTCCTTAACTTGCTTCTCAAGTCATCATACACTGTCTTGGTATTCGCCTTGTTTCCATACCGGTATACGAGAATCTTCTATTATTCCAACCGGTCGGGAACCGATCTGTCCGCTATCTCCATCACCTTTATCTTTATTGATTTGTTACCGTGTCTCTGTGCATACATTCCTTTATCATTTGTATACCCATAAGGCAAGTATACGGCAGTAGCTCCAGAGTAATTTTTGATTTGACCTTGAATAAGACCGACCGGTCTTACGCATGTTGGTCTTGATTCCATGGTAAAATTAAAAAAACTCTAATCTGCTGCAATAATTCTTCTGTCTTCGAAGCGCTTTTTTTTAAAAAAAGCCAAAAAATTAATATGTTTATCCTTCATATCACCTAATTAGGTAATCGTTACAAATTTTTCTCTCGGTGCACCGACTAGGTGCACCCAATTGAGTATAGCCCCGACTCTTGGATCATTTGAACTCCTTTCAAATAATGCAAGAGTCCGATGAGTTGATTCTTCATTATTTTCCTTTGATGCGCAATCATTACGAGACCACTCCTTTTATCTTTCCATTAATTTCCATATCCCACAGTCATTACGAGACCGCTCTTAGATACGGTGCACCGGTCGAGTGCACCTAATTAGGTATAGCCCCGACTCTTGTATCATTTGAGGATCGCAAATAATGCAAGAGTCTTTCCGAGAGACTATACTTTACTATCTTCCATGAAACCATATCCCTCTTAGCAATTTATGCCAAGAACACATTTTTCGAGACCGGTTATACCGGTCGAATTTCATATCTCCTGGATATTTACACCAGTTTCATATAACAGACCGTCTAAATCAGCTTGAACTCATAATCCGCTTAGTGAAAATTTCACTAAGAACCACAATTCTGGTTGATCGGACCAGTTTATTCCCCATATTCTCACGGCGACTCGAGTCTCCAAAGCCTATAATCAGCCGGATGATTAACACCCACGACCTAAGGCATCCTTTATCACCGAGTTAAGTAAAATTTAACTCTTTCTTACTACTGAATTATAAAACTCAGTATTACTTTAATTTCCATCTGAAAACTCCCATATTTCAGACCGCTTTTACTTTCACAAAAGCACGACGGCTTATTCTTATGACCGTTAAGTCATAATTAACGCAAATAACAGATCATTAACCTCCTTATGGCCGTTAGGTCATAATTGCATAGTTACGACATAGGTTATTAACAATAAAAATCCATCGGGCCTCTCAAAATAGCCCAATAACTTTTCAGCCCCGGGCCCATCCCGAGTGTCTATAAAAAGAGACGAAAGGTCGACCTAGGTCAACCCTGTTCCCGAAAGCTCATACGCGCCCGCCATTCACCTTTGTTCTTTTGCTCTCTTCTTCCACATAAACCAATCTCAAGCTTTCCTTTTCCATCTCTCAAAATGGGCAAGAAGAAATCTGCCGTCGTCCCGCGTTTTCTTCCTCTGTTCCTCGCGATCGGCTTTCTTTTGTTATCCAAGACCTTGGTAACAGCAAGGTCACCGAAACCTCCCTCAATGAAGCGGTTCGTGACGGATATCTTCCTCCTCAACCCATCCTGAATTGGAGCGTCCCTTCCCCTGGCCAAATCCCATGGGGAATAGATGATTCTCAACGAGTTAGTTTTCAAGGCTTTTTTCCTTCGCGGCCTTGATCTCCCTTGCTTGTTCCTTTTTCGGAGGACTTCTTTTCTTTTACGGATGGGAGTTAGTGAACCTCAACCCTAACTCCATCCTACAAATTGCTTTTTCATCCACCTGTGTGAAGCTTTCCTTGGAGTCCTCCCCCAGTTCAAGCTATTTCGAGTACCTATTCCAAATTCGCCCACTTCCTTCATCGGACCGCCAAGCTGCGGTTGGTGGAGTAGGAATCCAATGCTTTGGAGCGTAGATGAATATTTTTCTCTGTCCTTGAACAAAAGCATAGCCCATTGGAAAAATGGATGGTTCTTCTGCGACAATCCCCGACCAGGCACTTCCTGCCTTCGGCGCTAAGATAGCCAAGAATTTCCCTACCGCAGAGACTAGGGAAAAGCTCAAAGAAGACAACGAAATTCTTGCGCTCCTAGCTTGCATTAGATACTTGAAGGACGTCAAAGGTGTCACCGCCGAGACAGTTCTCCGGAGCTTCATAGTGCGGGGAGTTCAACCTCTCAAAAGGCAAGAGCACCCGGCTTGGTGTTTTGACGAAGACACCGCTATGCCTTTGGATGGAACCACCGCTTCCGACAAAGAGCGATTACAAGCTCGCATCAAGCAAATGCTCCAGCCAAAACCAGGTCTATCCGGATGCACGAAAGTGGGTCCGGCCTTCGACTCATCCAATCCTCGTGACCACTGTAAGTATCTCTTTCTATTTCTTCAAATCTTTGTCGTTTATTACCATCACTTTCTTACGAAAATTCAATCTTTACAATTGCAGAAAATGGACAACTACAGGAGTCACCCTCCTCTTCCTCCCAGTGACACTTGGGGAGAAGATTATGCCAACAATACCGCCCCCTGGCTGTTCAAGCCGGTCGACTCGGAGGCCTTCGGACCGGTCATTTCCTTTACCTCCTAGCATAGCTCCAAAAATCACCAAGTCCGGGACCGTGGTTCAAGCACCTAGTACAAGAAAACGTACTACTTCCTTGACCATTGGCAGACCCGCTACTCCTTCTATTGCTCCCGGCGATACTCGCTCGGAGGCGCAAAGGCTTGAAGATCGACGACGAGAAGAAGAAGCCGTCGAAAGGGATCGCCGGGCTGCTGCGGCCATTCTCGAAGCTTCAATGGGGAATACTCAAGGTACTCCTTCCTTGGTCGATCCCTTATCTAAAGTTTCCAAAAGGTCCCGGTATGGCCACCGAGACCGGTCCCGATGATCTTTGGAGAGGCGGTTCCAACTCCGCAAACCAATCCTGCGGAAAAAAGAGCTGCAGAAAGAAGTGGTGGGGATACCCAAGGCCCGCCCAAGAAGATCAAGACCTCCACTGGCTTCAAGAAGGCTTCCTCGTAAGTCTTTTATATTACTAATAATTTTGATCGAATTGAACCTCCTGCCAAAGCTCCTTGCCCCGGTCTTATTACATCCGCTTTCTTACGGGATCCCTTCGAACTTCCAAGCTAGCATAGCTAGTTTTTAAGAAATAAAGCTTCTTCAACAGCTCCTGCCGGCGGCGTTTCTACCTCTACTCCCGGCGTATCTCGGACTGGTCCCGCTCCTGGCGCTTCTCGAACCAGTACCACTCCTCGCTTCTTCCTCTCGACCGGTAGGGCCCACGCTTCCGCTCCCACTTGCTTCAATCACGGAAACTCGAGTGCGGCATCCACAAAGGAACCCCCTGTCGCCTCGCATATAGAAACCGAAGAGCGAGGTTACCCTTGTTGAAAACCCATCTTCGGTAATCCTCCTCCCCAAGCTACCTTGTTCCAAATTCCTCTAGAACCATCACTTGGGACCGATATGGATGGAAGAAATTTCTCGCCGGCCTAGGACAACATGTCACACCCCTATCCCGAAAGATAGTTAAGTGTGGTACGGATCGCCTTGGGAGATGATTGACGAAGCAACCATACATAGCATCACATTAACAAACATACACGATTTGCAAGGTTACATAATTAAGTCTTGATTACAACATAGAGTTCGAATAAAAGATACATTAGGTTCGAAATTAAGTCTTACATACCCATGATCTTTGTTCGAAATTAACGTGCGGAAGCGAAATACATAACTCGACGATACATAGATAACTTAAAGGAACCATGCCGGCCTAGGCCATGGCTCACTCATCATGGGTCGGAGAGCTAGGGACCCATTCAATGGTCCACTCTTTGGGCTCTTCTCCATCCCAAACCACCTTACCACAACAATCACAAAAACCGGCTTACGGGAAACACTGTAAATCAACATGTAATGGCAAAGCTCGAGTATCTAACATACTCCGCAAGTCTTACCCGTCAAATTGGCCATCTAAGACCGACTCCTAGATGCATGGGGCTTGACCGGTTTAACTTGGCCTTTTGCATAAATAGCACCTATGCTAATTAGGTTGGCAAATTTATTACTTAGCCAAATTAATAGGGTTGTTGCACAAAAGAAACTTTAGTGAGCATACTAGCAAGACAAGAGTTTGCAATACAATTTAATATCGATATAAAACAGCAAGCTATTCAATCTCTTTCCATTACTACACATTGCGAACTGCTCGAATCAAGTGGTACTCATTAACCGAGAGGAAACGGCGATAATTATCGAATTATTAATCCTGCAGGAAAGAACCCAAATGCACGACATACGCATCATTTAAGAACACGTATGGCCACCGTTCGCGAGTTCATCATAAAGTAAAACACGGGGCCACCGACCCAGAGTACACGTCCCCTTGCGACCGTTCAACAACGCGCCCAAGGCTTAACCCATGTACTCTCCAACGGTCCTCAACCCGTGCAACCACCGTGCCAAACACATCACCTGCGGGTCGGTGAGATATCCGGCTCACTTTACAACTTACAAGCTACATAGGTTTACCAATCCCCATAAGAAAGGTATGCAAGTGGTACACAACTCAAACTTGTTCGCGGAGCCACAATGGGGTGTTCTCGGTTTTAACCAAATTCATCATGTTCACATTTAGTCATAAGCCATGAGTGAGATCCCCAATTCTATCGTTGACTCCAAAAACAAAGCATAGCACTTCTAACGAGGATATGACACATAATCGACATAGGACATATAGGAATTTATGCACGTGGATTTCCAATCAACGCCTAAACTTAAATACACATTCATCATCCTTAATATAGTGATAAAAGAAAGACATTTCAAATAATAGGAATGCACCGGGGCTTGCCTTGAGGGTGATCGAAGTTAGCACTAGCCTCACAAGCGTTGAGCGCGGCAATAGCCTCTTCGGCGGGATCAATTCGGCGTCGTCACCTAAGGAATGAAATGCAATGCATAAGTCACATGAATACAAGGTCGATGATGAGAGTAATGCATGTGTGCTGTTTTGTAAGGATGCCTATGAACACATTAATCACAAGTTTGTTTGCTCAAACCCTAGCAATCATAACATGCCTCTTGTTTTCTTTTACGGGACCCAAATTACATGAACAAGCATAACCATACTAATATAATGAGTAATGACTTGATGGCATAGACATGAGTGCTGTGGTTAGTGTAGGTTTAGCGCTAACATCTTAGCAAGTTTCTATAATACAAAACGAAGAAATCTAGGCTTATGTGTTTTAACATCACATGCGATGACGATTTCCTTTTAAAATAGGAATTCGATTTCAAAATTCATACATACGTGAAATACATGAAACCTCTTGACTAAACCTGCCATGAGGTGCTAAAGGACATAATGAACAGTGGAAATTACATAAACATGCATGAACATGATTTTTAGTGACATAAAACTATTTATGCATGTGCTGAAAATAACTTTTTAGGAATTTAGATCTAGGGTTTGCAAAAATCATTACTTAACATGCTCAAAATTTAACATGGGATTTTCTACATATGAACAGTACCAAAAGGAAATTAATTACCAAGTTTCATGCAAAAATAATTTACACAGATTTAATTAAAAATTAAATACAGAGAATGCAAGAAATGCAATAACTTAAAAAATATGAAATGAAATGCAGATCTTCTAGTGCCAAAAATTCATGTGTGTCTGGGTGAAGCTTTTGGCCAAGTGGAATTTAATTTGGATTTATATTTTTAAAGTTATGGCTTAGTTAAATTTTCAGGGGTTGACTTTTGTCATTTTTGTAAAAATGCGAAAATGACTAGATCTGATGCGTTCATGTTACTTTTATGAAAGTACACGTCTCCTAGTTTCCAAAACATTTTAGTTTGTAATTTTTGGACATTTCAAACGCGAGATACGAATTTTTCAAACTCAAACGAAGTTCGGGTGTATTTACGAGAATGCCACTGGCGATTTTTTTTAAACGAGAGGCGGCGCGCGGGCTCCGGCGGACGGTGGCCGGCGCCGGCGAGCTCGCTCGCGGCGGCGCTGCGCTGGAGCTCATGCTCCGGCCTTTGGGGAAAACTTGCGCGTGGTGCGGGGAACACGCCGGTGGGGTCCACGGGGCCCGCGACGGCCGGAGGCGGGCCGCGGCGAGCGGCGGCGCCGCGGGGGCTCCGGCGGCGGCGTGCGTCAAGCGCAGAGAGAGAGGAGGGAGGGGGCTGGTCCGGGAGCATCACCTCGCGAAGGGGAGTAGCGGCGTGAGCTCGGACGGCGTGGAAGTGGACCGGGGAGGTGGCTCGACGGAGAGGTGCGGGTGGCCGGCGACGAGGGTCCTTTTCTCCTTCGAATTTCCGACGAGGCACTGCGGGGTAAAGAGGGCGGGTCAAGGGGGAGCTAGAGGGCAACCTTGCGCGTCGTCTTGGCCAAGAATCGGGGCATGCGCGCTCACCTAGACGGAGCGAGGGGTGGAGGCGGCCATGGCGGTCCTTCCGGGCGGCGGCGGCGATTTCTTCGATTCCCGCGCGGGTGAAGGGAGGGGCAGCCGGGCAGGGGCGCGGGGTGGAGCGAGAGGGAGTTGGGGAGCGGTGTGAGGCAGAGGGGAGACGGCTCCTTGGCCCGTGCGCCAATTTCTAAGGGAATGGCGGGGCGGTGCACGGCCGGCGAGGGAAAGGTGGGGGGTGGCGCCTTCAATTCCGGCCGCTCCTGTTGGCCGGCGGGTACAGGGGCGGTTGGGGAGCGGCCAGGGGTTGCGTGGCGATGGGACGGGGCAGGCACGCGCGCGGCGGCGGCCAGGCTGGCCGGACCGCCGGTCCGGCCGCCATTGCCCGAGGGGGCAACGATAGCTCGAGGTGTTTTTTGAATTTCAAATCTGGGTTTCGGTAATTTGGTTAAAATTCATAGTTCTATTGCTCCAAAAATAAAACCAAAAATATGGGGAGATTCAGGATGATGTGCTTTAATTTTCATCTTAAAGTTTGAAGTTCTAAACTTGCTTCCAAAAATTCATACAAAATTCACAAGTAACAGCGTTTCAGATTTGAATTTGAATTTTTGGGCATTCAAAACTTTGTTCAAAAATTTTGTAAAAATATTGTAAATTCATCTTTTTACATGAGCAATGCAGTGGTGCAAAAATATGTGGGTAGTGTTTTTATGATTTTTGCATTTTGGTTAGGACTAGGGTTTGGGATTAGGTTTTTCCTTTTTCCTTTTTTATTTTTCTTATTTCTTTTTCCTGGTTGGGTGATTAACCTTAGTACTTCCTTAATGCTGTGATTAGGATGTTAATTACGTGATTGGCCTAAAATCGTGACATGGGATGTCACAGCCCTCCCCCTTAAAGAAATTCTCGTCCAGAGAATCGTTACGAATTAAGGAGAGGGAGTGCGAAAATTTACCGATTTGTGTGACGCGAGGAACTCGGGAAAATTCTTCTCTAGAAAAATCCTCTTGTTCCCAAGTTGCTTCTTCTTCGGTGTGGTTACTCCATTGCACTTTGTAGAAGGCGATGGTGCGATTGCGAGTTACTCGGTCGCTTTGATCGATAATCCGGACGGGGTATTCGGGGTAGGAGAGATCTTCTTCTAGTTGATCGGTGTCGGAAATGACCACATCTATCGGAGGCTTCAAACATTTCTTGAGTTGAGATACATGGAACACGTTGTGCACACGAGCAAGACTTTCCGGTAGTTGCAATCGGTAAGCAACCGCGCTATGCTTTTCCACAATCGGATAGGGTCCGATATAGCGGGGTGCTAATTTTCCTTTAATTCCAAACCGAGATACGCCCTTATTCGGAGAGACACGAAGATAAACGTGATATCCCTTCTCAAATTCCAAGGGCGTCTCCTCTTGTTCGCGTAACTCACTTGACGAGATTGTGCGGCTTTCATGTTGGCTTGAATTTGTCGAACCTTCTCTTCGGCTTGGGTGACAAGATCGGGACTAAAAGTGGTTCTTTCTCCCGCTTCCGACCAATTTAAGGGTGTACAACAAGAGTGACCATACAACGCTTCAAACGGTGACATTCCCGAACTCTCTTGATAGCTATTGTTGTACGAGAATTCGGCGAATGGAAGACAATCATCCCAATTTCCTTTATTTTCCATAGCACATGCTCTCAAGATATCCTCCAAATATTGATTCAATCTTTCGGTTTGTCCATCCGTTTGAGGGTGATATGCGGAGCTTCTAATGAGGGTGGTACCAAGACAAGAATGCAATTGTTCCCAAAAGCGAGATACAAATTGCGGACCTCGATCGGAAACAATAGTTTTAGGTACTCCATGCAAACACAACACTCTTGAGATGTATAGCTCGGCATACTTCTTGGTATTGTAGGTAGTATGGACGGGGATGAAATGTGCGGACTTAGTTAACCTATCCACAATAACCCAAATTGAATCGTGCTTCTTTGATGTGAGAGGCAATCCAACGATAAAATCCATAGCAATGTCCTCCCACTTCCAAACGGGGATCTTCAATGGGTTCCATAATCCGGCCTTTCTCAAGTGGTCGGCTTTCACTCGTTGACAGGTATCACACTCGGCCACATACCGTGCAATCTCACGCTTCATGCGTGTCCACCAAAACTTTTCTCTTAGGCCGCGATACATCTTGTTGCTACCGGGGTGTATGGAATATTTAGACACATGTGCCTCATCCATTATTTTCTTCCGTAATTCCATATCCTTCGGAACAACGAGACGTTGGTTGAACCATAATACACCATTGTCATCTTGTCGGAAACATGTAGCTTCATCTTTCTCAATCTTTTGCCGAATAAATTCCGTACCTTCGTCCTTCTTTTGCGCCTCAATAATTTCCTCACGAAGGGTAGGAATGAGAGCTAGATTATATAGCGAACCATAGGGAATGACTCGAAGACTCGGTTCCCTAGAATCTGAAATTTCCGAGCTTTCCATAGAACAACCGGTAATATGATTGCATTGATCCTTGCGACTCAAAGCGTCGGCAACCACGTTAGCTTTACCCGGATGATAATGGATTTCCAACTCATAATCCTTGATTAATTCCAACCATCTACGTTGCCTCATATTCAACTCTTGTTGGGTGAAGATATATTGGAGACTCTTATGATCGGTGTAAAGATTGACAAGATTTCCAAGTAGATAATGTCTCCAAGTTCTCAAAGCAAGGACAACCGAGGCTAGTTCCAAATCATGAGTGGGGTAATGTTGTTCATGCTTGCGAAGTTGACGAGAAGCATAAGCAATGACACGACCTTCTTGCATTAGCACACATCCTAGACCGGTGCCGGATGCATCACAATACACGTCAAACGGCTTGGTGATGTCGGCTTGTGCTAACACCGGAGCGGATGTCAAATGCTTCTTGAGAGTTTGGAAGGCTTCTTCACATTCACGGCTCCATTTAAACTTAGCATCTTTCTCCAACAATTTTGTCATAGGCTTGGCTATGCTTGAAAAATTGGGAATGAATTTCCGATAGTAGCCGGCAAGACCTAGAAAACTTCGGATTTGTCTCACCGACCTTAGGGATTTCCAAGTAAGCACTTCTCCCACTTTACTTGGGTCAACGGCGACACCTTCCGCGGAAATAATGTGTCCCAAGAAAGGAACTTGCTTCAACCAAAATTCACATTTGCTAAACTTGGCATACAATTGATGATCACGAAGCCGTTGGAGAACAACGCGAAGGTGTTCGGCATGCTCTTCTTCGGACTTCGAATAAATAAGAATGTCGTCAATGAAGACCACGACAAACTTATCCAACTCGGGCATGAAGACCGAATTCATCAAGTACATAAAATGAGCCGGGGCATTTGTGAGCCCAAAAGACATGACGAGATACTCAAAGAGACCATACCGCGTAGAGAATGCGGTTTTTGGAATATCTTCGGCTCGGATCTTGATTTGATGGTAACCGGATCGGAGATCAATCTTAGAGAAAACCTTAGCACCAACGAATTGATCAAAGAGAATATCAATCCGAGGGAGCGGGTATTTATTCTTAATAGTTACCGCATTGAGAGGGCGATAATCCACACATAGACGTAGCGTCTTGTCTTTCTTCTTCACAAAGAGAGCGGGACATCCCCACGGAGATGAACTAGGGCGAATATATCCTTTATCCATAAGCTCGCCCAATTGCTCTTTTAAGATTGCTAGCTCATTGGGAGCCATCTTGTACGGCCTACGGAAAATTGGTGCCGTACCGGGTTGGAGCTCAATTTTAAACTCGACATCCCGATCGGGTGGCATGCCCGGTAAGTCATCCGGAAAAACATCGGGAAACTCACATACCACGGGAATATCCTCAATCCGTTTTCCCTCAAGATGGTAGATTTTTGATGTGGAGAATTTTGGATGGGGCAATCGGAGAATAGATGAACCATGGAGTGGGGAGTTTAGGTGAACTTCACGAGAATCGATGTGTAAAACGGCTCTATGGAGTTTCATCCACCTCATACCTAGAATTATATCTATTCCTTGCCCACACAAAACTACGAGAGAAGAGGGGTATATTTTTCTTTCTAGGTTTAGTGGGACTTGCCTCAACTCTAGGTTTGTTTTTATCTTTCCACTGGGTGATGTGATGATATAGGGAACATCCAAAACAGTGGGGGTGAGTTGTAGGGTTTTTGCACATGCTTGACTAATGAAATCATGAGTTGCACCCGAATCAAAAAGAACCAAAGTGGAGTGGTTGTTGACCGAAAACATACCCGAAAGTACCGGTTCTCCCGCTTGAATCTCTTCGGCCGTGGTATAGTTGACTCGGCCATTCTTAGCATTTGGAGTGGAGGATTGATTGCGATTCTCATTCCCATTATTCCCATTGCGGTTTTGATTGTTGTTGCCGCTTCCGGAACCATTGTTGTTGTTGTTGTTGCCCGGGTTGCGTGTCGGAATACGGCAGTCCTTTGCGAAATGACCCGGACGTCCACAATTAAAGCACGGACCTTGAGGACCGGGCCTAGCACCTTGGAATTGCTGCTGTGGAGGGCGGAACGAGGTGGTATGCTGCTGATTTCCACCGTGGGAGTGGTGGTGTTGCTGCGGCACAAGCCGGCGTGAGCCCCGTCGGCGGCAATGCGGCCCGAAACTTCTGTCCGGTCGGGGAAGTGATAGCTAGCTTGTACTTGGGCGGAGCGGAGCCGGATGGATTTCCTATGGCACGCTTCCTCTTCTTGTCCTCTTGGTGAGCACGGATAGCATCTTCTTGCACGATCGCGACGCTCATCAAGTCATTGAACGTGCCGGTAGTGACTTGAGCCAAGCGATCTTGCAACTTCGGGCTTAGCCCCGAACGAAAGCAATCCTTCTTCTTGTCATCCGTGTCGGCATGATAGGATGCATATTGAGCCAAGTAGTTGAACTTCCGTGCATACTCTTGCACGGTTCCAGCACCTTGCTTCAAAGCGAGAAACTCTTGCAACTTGCGCTTCATGAGACCGGCGGGAATGTGATGCGCGCGAAATGCGGTGCAAAAGTCCGGCCGGTTCACTTGAGTACCGGCGGGAAGTGCGGCGGTGAAACTTGCCCACCATGCACTAGCGGAGCCCCGAAGTTGTTGAGCCGCAAAGAGAACCTTTTGCTCCGATGTGCAATTGAGGAGAGCAAACTTCGACTCAATGATGCGGAGAAAATTATCCGCCTCCAACGGATCGGTAGTAGCTTCACCAAACTTGGGCGGTTGAGTGGCCCAAAATTCGGCATAGGTGGAATTCCTCGGCCCTTGGGGTGGCGGTCCTTGGCCTTGTCCTTGGTTGGTTTGACTTGCAAAGAACAAGTGGAACATCTCGTTTTGGTTGGACACGAGTTGTTCCAACGGCGTGAGGGGTGGAGGGTTAGGGAGTTGCTCTTCCCTCGCACCATGACCACTTCCGGAAGCTTCACCACGGCGGGTATTCACCATCTGTCACGCATGAAAAATTTTCTCACGTTAGCTCATTAGACCAATAGCAAGAAAACATGACATTGGGCATAAGGGACCAAAAATTTCATATTGCATGTACGAAGAAAATATTGATGAAATAAGCATAATGCATCGGCAACACACATATTCCATAGATTCTAACATAGTAGCAACATGATAGAAACTTTTGATACACGGAAACCACGAATCCGATACAACACGGTCTTAGGTTACATCACATGTGACCCATAAACAAACACAAATCACGGAGAGCTTAATTAACAACACGCGGATCGTTTCCAACACGGTTACATGCCTCACGAGATTACAAATCCTACACACATAGAGGTGCGACCACCGGTCGTGACAACTACTCGTCGTCATCGCCGTAGTAGTCGGCGTCATCCCTCATGGGAGAGGGTGGTGCTCCGTCCTTGATGTCGGAAGCATCCTCGCCATCACTCATCTCCACATCCTCCTCGGGTGGGATGATCTCAAGTGGCTCGGGAGGTCCGCCATTAAGGATGGCGTGCAGGGCGTTGTTGGCGGCTTGGAGATGCTCAATGGTAGCGTTGTTATGCGCTATGGTCGCTCGGGCGTTACGGAGGTCTCCCTCCAAAGCATCCCTAGCGCCCCGAGTCTCCGGGAGAGTAACCTCCAACTCATCCTTCTCCTCGAGAAGGGCATCCACCTGGCCGGAGAGGACGTAGTTCTCCTCATTCGCGGCGGTGAGCTGGGCATCACGCTCATCGAGCGTGGCCTGCGAGCGGCGGCTCCATCGCCCTCAAGGGCAAGGTGGGCGTCGTGGAGCTGCTCGAAGAAGTTCCTACGCTCCGCCTCGCTATACTCGAGCTGCGTACGGAGGGTGTCCACCTCGGTAGTGCGCTCGGCTAGCTCGGCGGTGCGGGCAGCAAGCTCGGCGTCGCGGGTGGTAAGCTCGGCGTCGCGGGTGGCGAGGGTGGCCTGCAGGGCAGCACGCTCCTGCTCCAACTCGAGCACCCGCCTCGCGAGGTCCTCGCGGTCCAACATGAGCTTGCCGGGGGCCATCTGTCGGAGAATTTTGAAACACAAGTCAAAACTCAAGATCCAACAACAAAACATGCTAAATAAGTAAAGCATGAATGATGGAATGGCACCAACTTAGCAAAAGAATACAACAAAACCTTTCGTGCAATCCTAACACGGTTCCATTTTTCTGGACAGATTTGACACGTTACGGAAACTCGATAATTACCCCTGTCTCTGGGCTGAATCAAACTTTTATTTTGTTACGAAAGTTTTAGACAATTTCTTAAGCTTTCCAACGCATCCTAGAACAGCTCAATCTGACTTGTCGTTTGAAAGTTATGCACGATCTACGACAGGGACAGAACCGGAGCACATTCTGGAATTCCAGAATTGCTCTCTGTAATGGGCGGTTCTAGCTACGTTCCAGATTTTTACAAGACCTGAGACTAGTAGATTGTTGTAGTACATAATACAAGCTTTCCAGAAAGTCCTTATTTGCCTTATTTGGATAAGTAACTTGGAAGTTATGCTCATTTTCATGGAAGTTAATAAATCTGCCACATTTTTGTTTCCGGTTTTCAAACTTTTGTGAGAATGAAGCTATGTGTCCCATTTTTCGTGATGATTTCATTTAGATAAGTTTACATGCATATGTTTGACATGATGACATGATATGCAAAGATGATGGATGCTCAATATGTCGTTCCATACGTCCTCACAAAATCAAAAGACCGCGCCCGCCGATACGAGTATCGGACAAGCGCATCGGTGGCACACACACCTCTCACACGATACTATACGAACTAAAGCGCATCGGAGCTCTATCTCTAGCTTTCTTTACTGATTCAGAGTCCTAACAGACTACAAATTATTCCTTAACTTGCTTCTCAAGTCATCATACACCTGTCTTGGTATTCGCCTTGTTTCCATACCGGTATACGAGAATCTTCTATTATTCCAACCGGTCAGGAACCGGTCTGTCCGCTATCTCCATCACCTTTATCTTTATTGATTTGTTACCGTGTCTCTGTGCATACATTCCTTTATCATTTGTATACCCATAAGGCAAGTATACGGCAGTAGCTCCCGAGTAATTTTTGATTTGACCTTGAATAAGACCGACCAGTCTTCGCATGTTGGTCTTGATTCCATGGTAAAATTAAAAAAACTCTAATCTGCTGCAATAATTCTTCTGTCTTCGAAGCGCTTTTTTTTAAAAAAAAGCCAAAAAATTAATATGTTTATCCTTCATATCACCTAATTAGGTAATCGTTACAAATTTTTCTCTCGGTGCACCGACTAGGTGCACCCAATTGAGTATAGCCCCGACTCTTGGATCATTTGAACTCCTTTCAAATAATGCAAGAGTCCAATAGTTGATTCTTCATTATTTTCCTTTGATGCGCAATCATTACGGACCACTCCTTTTATCTTTCCATTAATTTCCATATCCCACAGTCATTACAGACCGCTCTTAGATACGGTGCACCGGTCGAGTGCACCTAATTAGGTATAGCCCCGACTCTTGTATCATTTGAGGATCGCAAATAATGCAAGAGTCTTTCCGGAGAGACTATACTTTACTATCTTCCATGAAACCATATCCCTCTTAGCAATTTATGCCAAGAACACATTTTTCGGACCGGTTATACCAGTCGAATTTCATATCTCCTGGATATTTACACCAGTTTCATATAACAGACCGTCTAAATCAGCCTGAACTCATAATCCGCTTAGTGAAAATTTCACTAAGAACCACAATTCTGGTTGATCGGACCAGTTTATTCCCCATATTCTCACAGCGACTCGAGTCTCCAAAGCCTATAATCAGCCGGATGATTAACACCCACAGACCTAAGGCATCCTTTATCACCGAGTTAAGTAAAATTTAACTCTTTCTTACTACTGAATTATAAAACTCAGTATTACTTTAATTTCCATCTGAAAACTCCCATATTTCGGACCGCTTTTACTTTCACAAAAGCACGACGGCTTATTCTTATGACCGTTAAGTCATAATTAACGCAAATAACAGATCATTAACCTCCTTATGGCCGTTAGGTCATAATTGCATAGTTACGACATAGGTTATTAACAATAAAAATCCATCGGGCCTCTCAAAATAGCCCAATAACTTTTCAGCCCCCGGGCCCATCCCGAGTGTCTATAAAAAGAGACGAAAGGTCGACCTAGGTCAACCCTGTTCCCGAAAGCTCATACGCGCCCGCCATTCACCTTTGTTCTTTTGCTCTCTTCTTCCACATAAACCAATCTCAAGCTTTCCTTTTCCATCTCTCAAAATGGGCAAGAAGAAATCTGCCGTCGTCCCGCGTTTTCTTCCTCTCGTTCCTCGCGATCGGCTTTCTTTTGTTATCCAAGACCTTGGTAACAGCAAGGTCACCGAAACCTCCCTCAATGAAGCGGTTCGTGACGGATATCTTCCTCCTCAACCCATCCTGAATTGGAGCGTCCCTTCCCCTGGCCAAATCCCATGGGGAATAGATGATTCTCAACGGTTAGTTTTCAAGGCTTTTTTCCTTCGCGGCCTTGATCTCCCTTGCTTGTTCCTTTTTCGAGAGGACTTCTTTTCTTTTACGGATGGGAGTTAGTGAACCTCAACCCTAACTCCATCCTACAAATTGCTTTTTTCATCCACCTGTGTGAAGCTTTCCTTGGAGTCCTCCCCCGCTTCAAGCTATTTCGAGTACCTATTCCAAATTCGCCCACTTCCTTCATCGGACCGCCAAGCTGCGGTTGGTGGAGTAGGAATCCAATGCTTTGGAGCGTAGATGAATATTTTTCTCTGTCCTTGAACAAAAGCATAGCCCATTGGAAAAATGGATGGTTCTTCTGCGACAATCCCCGACCAGCACTTCCTGCCTTCGGCGCTAAGATAGCCAAGAATTTCCCTACCGCGAGAGACTAGGGAAAAGCTCAAAGAAGACAACGAAATTCTTGCGCTCCTAGCTTGCATTAGATACTTGAAGGACGTCAAAGGTGTCACCGCCGAGACAGTTCTCCGGAGCTTCATAGTGCGGGGAGTTCAACCTCTCAAAAGGCAAGAGCACCCGGCTTGGTGTTTTGACGAAGACACCGCTATGCCTTTGGATGGAACCACGCTTCCGACAAAGAGCGATTACAAGCTCGCATCAAGCAAATGCTCCAGCCAAAACCAGGTCTATCCGGATGCACGAAAGTGGGTCCGGCCTTCAGCTCATCCAATCCTCGTGACCTCGTAAGTATCTCTTTCTATTTCTTCAAATCTTTGTCGTTTATTACCATCACTTTCTTACGAAAATTCAATCTTTACAATTGCGAGAAAATGGACAACTACAGGAGTCACCCTCCTCTTCCTCCCAGTGACACTTGGGGAGAAGATTATGCCAACAATACCGCCCCCTGGCTGTTCAAGCCGGTCCGACTCGGAGGCCTTCGGACCGGTCATTTCCTTTACCTCCTAGCATAGCTCCAAAAATCACCAAGTCCGGGACCGTGGTTCAAGCACCTAGTACAAGAAAACGTACTACTTCCTTGACCATTGGCGGACCCGCTACTCCTTCTATTGCTCCCGGCGATACTCGCTCGGAGGCGCAAAGGCTTGAAGATCGACGACGAGAAGAAGAAGCCGTCGAAAGGGATCGCCGAGGCTGCTGCGGCCATTCTCGAAGCTTCAATGGGGAATACTCAAGGTACTCCTTCCTTGGTCGATCCCTTATCTAAAGTTTCCAAAAGGTCCCGGTATGGCCACCGAGACCGGTCCCGGTGATGCTTGGAGAGGCGGTTCCAACTCCGCAAACCAATCCTGCGGAAAAAAGACTGCAGAAAGAAGTGGTGGGGATACCCAAGGCCCGCCCAAGAAGATCAAGACCTCCACCGGCTTCAAGAAGGCTTCCTCGTAAGTCTTTTATATTACTAATAATTTTGATCGAATTGAACCTCCTGCCAAAGCTCCTTGCCCCGGTCTTATTACATCTGCTTTCTTACGGGATCCCTTCGAACTTCCAAGCTAGCATAGCTAGTTTTTTAAGAAATAAAGCTTCTTCAACAGCTCCTGCCGGCGGCGTTTCTACCTCTACTCCCGGCGTATCTCGGACTGGTCCCGCTCCTGGCGCTTCTCGAACCGAGTACCACTCCTGCTTCTTCCTCTCCGACCGGTAGGGCCCACGCTTCCGCTCCCACTTGCTTCAATCACGGAAACTCGAGTGCGGCATCCACAAAGGAACCCCCGTCGCCTCGCATATAGAAACCGAAGAGCGAGGTTACCCTTGTTGAAAACCCATCTTCCGGTAATCCTCCTCCCCAAGCTACCTTGTTCCAAATTCCTCTAGAACCGTCACCTGGGACCGATATGGATGGAAGAAATTTCTCGCCGGCCTAGGACAACATGTCACACCCCTATCCCGAAAGATAGTTAAGTGTGGTACGGATCGCCTTGGGAGATGATTGACGAAGCAACCATACATAGCATCACATTAACAAACATACACGATTTGCAAGGTTACATAATTAAGTCTTGATTACAACATAGAGTTCGAATAAAAGATACATTAGGTTCGAAATTAAGTCTTACATACCCATGATCTTTGTTCGAAATTAACGTGCGGAAGCGAAATACATAACTCGACGATACATAGATAACTTAAAGGAACCATGCCGGCCTAGGCCATGGCTCACTCATCATGGGTCGGAGAGCTAGGGACCCATTCAATGGTCCACTCTTTGGGCTCTTCTCCATCCCAAACCACCTTACCACAACAATCACAAAAACCGGCTTGCGGGAAACCTCGTAAATCAACATGTAATGGCAAAGCCCGAGTATCTAACATACTCCGCAAGTCTTACCCGATCAAATTGGCCATCTAAGACCGACTCCTAGATGCATGGGGCTTGACCGGTTTAACTTGGCCTTTTGCATAAATAGCACCTATGCTAATTAGGTTGGCAAATTTATTACTTAGCCAAATTAATAGGGTTGTTGCACAAAAGAAACTTTAGTGAGCATACTAGCAAGACAAGAGTTTGCAATACAATTTAATATCGATATAAAACAGCAAGCTATTCAATCTCTTTCCATTACTACACATTGCGAACTGCTCGAATCAAGTGGTACTCATTAACCGAGAGGAAACGGCGATAATTATCGAATTATTAATCCTGCAGGAAAGAACCCAAATGCACGACATACGCATCATTTAAGAACACGTATGGCCACCGTTCGCGAGTTCATCATAAAGTAAAACACGGGGCCACCGACCCCGAGTACACGTCCCCCTTGCGACCGTTCAACAACGCGCCCAAGGCTTAACCCATGTACTCTCCAACGGTCCTCAACCCGTGCAACCACCGTGCCAAACACATCACCTCCGGGTCGGTGAGATATCCGGCTCACTTTACAACTTACAAGCTACATAGGTTTACCAATCCCCATAAGAAAGGTATGCAAGTGGTACACAACTCAAACTTGTTCGCGGAGCCACAATGGGGTGTTCTCAGTTTTAACCAAATTCATCATGTTCACATTTAGTCATAAGCCATGAGTGAGATCCCCAATTCTATCGTTGACTCCAAAAACAAAGCATAGCACTTCTAACGAGGATATGACACATAATCGACATAGGACATATAGGAATTTATGCACGTGGATTTCCAATCAACGCCTAAACTTAAATGCACATTCATCATCCTTAATATAGTGATAAAAGAAAGACATTTCAAATAATAGGAATGCACCGGGGCTTGCCTTGAGGGTGATCGAAGTTAGCACTAGCCTCACAAGCGTTGAGCGCGGCAATAGCCTCTTCCGGCGGGATCAATTCGGCGTCGTCACCTAAGGAATGAAATGCAATGCATAAGTCACATGAATACAAGGTCGATGATGAGAGTAATGCATGTGTGCTGTTTTGTAAGGATGCCTATGAACACATTAATCACAAGTTTGTTTGCTCAAACCCTAGCAATCATAACATGCCTCTTGTTTTCTTTTACGGGACCCAAATTACATGAACAAGCATAACCATACTAATATAATGAGTAATGACTTGATGGCATAGACATGAGTGCTGTGGTTAGTGTAGGTTTAGCGCTAACATCTTAGCAAGTTTCTATAATACAAAACGAAGAAATCTAGGCTTATGTGTTTTAACATCACATGCGATGACGATTTCCTTTTAAAATAGGAATTCGATTTCAAAATTCATACATACGTGAAATACATGAAACCTCTTGACTAAACCTGCCATGAGGTGCTAAAGGACATAATGAACAGTGGAAATTACATAAACATGCATGAACATGATTTTTAGTGACATAAAACTATTTATGCATGTGCTGAAAATAACTTTTTAGGAATTTAGATCTAGGGTTTGCAAAAATCATTACTTAACATGCTCAAAATTTAACATGGGATTTTCTACATATGAACAGTACCAAAAGGAAATTAATTACCAAGTTTCATGCAAAAATAATTTATACAGATTTAATTAAAAATTAAATACAGAGAATGCAAGAAATGCAATAACTTAAAAAATATGAAATGAAATGCAGATCTTCTAGTGCCAAAAATTCATGTGTGTCTGGGTGAAGCTTTTGGCCAAGTGGAATTTAATTTGGATTTATATTTTTAAAGTTATGGCTTAGTTAAATTTTCAGGGGTTGACTTTTGTCATTTTTGTAAAAATGCGAAAATGACTAGATCTGATGCGTTCATGTTACTTTTATGAAAGTACACGTCTCCTAGTTTCCAAAACATTTTAGTTTGTAATTTTTGGACATTTCAAACGCGAGATACGAATTTTTCAAACTCAAACGAAGTTCGGGTGTATTTACGAGAATGCCACCGGCAGTTTTTTTAAACGAGAGGCGGCGCGCGGGCTCCGGCGGACGGTGGCCGGCGCCGGCGAGCTCGCTCGCGGCGGCGCTGCGCTGGAGCTCATGCTCCGGCCTTTGGGGAAAACTTGCGCGTGGTGCGGGGAACACGCTGGTGGGGTCCACGGGGCCCGCGACGGCCGGAGGCGGGCCGCGGCGAGCGGCGGCGCCGCGGGGGCTCCGGCGGCGGCGTGCGTCAAGCGCAGAGAGAGAGGAGGGGAGGGGCTGGTCCGGGAGCATCACCTCGCGAAGGGGAGTAGCGGCGTGAGCTCGGACGGCGTGGAAGTGGACCGGGGAGGTGGCTCGACGGAGAGGTGCGGGTGGCCGGCGACGAGGGTCCTTTTCTCCTTCGAATTTCCGACGAGGCACTGCGGGGTAAAGAGGGCGGGTCAAGGGGAGCTAGAGGGCAACCTTGCGCGTCGTCTTGGCCAAGAATCGGGGCATGCGCGCTCACCTAGACGGAGCGAGGGTGGAGGCGGCCATGGCGGTCCTTCCGGGCGGCGGCGGCGATTTCTTCGATTCCCGCGCGGGTGAAGGGAGGGGCAGCCAGGCAGGGGCGCGGGGTGGAGCGAGAGGGAGTTGGGGAGCGGTGTGAGGCGAGAGGGGAGACGGCTCCTTGGCCCGTGCGCCAATTTCTAAGGGGAATGGCAGGGCGGTGCACGGCCGGCAGGGAAAGGTGGGGGGTGGCGCCTTCAATTCCGGCCGCTCCTGTTGGCCGGCGGGTACAGGGGCGGTTGGGGAGCGGCCAGGGGTTGCGTGGCGATGGGACGGGGCAGGCACGCGCGCGGCGGCGGCCAGGCTGGCCGGACCGCCGGTCCGGCCGCCATTGCCCATGGGGCAACAGTAGCTCGAGGTGTTTTTTTGAATTTCAAATCTGGGTTTCGGTAATTTGGTTAAAATTCATAGTTCTATTGCTCCAAAAATAAAACCAAAAATATGGGGAGATTCAGGATGATGTGCTTTAATTTTCATCTTAAAGTTTGAAGTTCTAAACTTGCTTCCAAAAATTCATACAAAATTCACAAGTAACAGCGTTTCAGATTTGAATTTGAATTTTTGGGCATTCAAAACTTTGTTCAAAAATTTTGTAAAAATATTGTAAATTCATCTTTTTACATGAGCAATGCAGTGGTGCAAAAATATGTGGGTAGTGTTTTTATGATTTTTGCATTTTGGTTAGGACTAGGGTTTGGGATTAGGTTTTTCCTTTTTCCTTTTTTATTTTTCTTATTTCTTTTTCCTGGTTGGGTGATTAACCTTAGTACTTCCTTAATGCTGTGATTAGGATGTTAATTACGTGATTGGCCTAAAATCGTGACATGGGATGTCACACAACACGCAAATTTCCCGAAAAACCAAAGCTAGCTAGAATGGTAGTTGGAGACGTGGAGGTGGACAGTTCGAGCGGAGCTAAAACATTTACCGCAACAGCTCAATGGGACGCCCTCCAAGAAGAAGAGGCTTTAAAGAATTTCTCGAGAATCGGCCAGGTACATCCTCTGCTTCAAAAATTTTTCTAGGCAATTGTATTTTAATTATTAACTCTCTCAATCTTTTCTTTAGGTTCTCCTCAAAAGCTCGAAGCCAAAACCACTATCATGGCCCGCTTACAGGAGGAGCTCGCACCAATCAAGAACGATTGGGTGAACTGGAATCTCAAACCGCCGGTTTGAAGGGCAAGGAAAATGATCTTCGGAACAGAGAGGCCAATCTGCAAAATACTCATCGAATGATGGAGGAGCGCCGGCAAGAAATTATCGAGCTCCGTCAAATTAATCGAGTAATATTCTTGATTTTCCCCATATATTCCATATTTTTCCCGGCTGCCTCCCTTCCCGACCAGCCCCACTCTTGATTTCAGCGCTCGAGAACCTTGTTGCTGCTCACAAAAAGCTGAAGAAGCCCTTACTCGAAAAGGCAGCCGCTCAAGAGCAAGCACTTGAAGAGGGTTCTCGTGTCGAAGAGCAATAGGCGGCGCGGATTGGAGAACTTGAAGGCGAACTTACCGCCAAAGATAGTATCTTAGCCCAAACGCTTCGCTCCAACAAGATGCTGGATATCGAGAATGCTCGCTTGAAGGCTGAATTAGCTGAAGCCTTAGAGGCAGCAAAATCAGGGCAAGCGAACAAGGAAAGCACCATGAGGACTGCCCAAGAATCCGCTCAACTTGCTCTCCGGGCAAAAGTTCGGGAGATTCAGCGTTTGCTGAAAATTGAAGCCAAGCTGAGAGAATCAAATACGAACATCAAGGGCAGATTCGGAGCTGCTGAGATCGGACACGAGCGTAAGTCCCATCTTTCCTGTTCACTCTTATGTCATCCTTTTGAAAATACCGGTCTTCGATAATATCTTTCTCTTAAATTTTTGCTTGTTCTTTCAGAACTTACTGCAGGTACAGTGTGCACTCTGGAATATCTCAATGGCGGTCAAACTATTGATCCCAATGAGATAGACCTCAAGTCTGCCATCCGGACAATTCCTAGAAGAATCAAAGAACATTCAAGGATGGTTGCTGCTGCGGGAGGAGGACACATTGCCGCTATAATCCAGTCTTGGACTTCGGTTGAAGAGTGTGATTTCAATTTTATCAAGGATGGCGCCCACCCTAACACTACTCAAGACCGGTTCAACGAGCTGAAGAATTCACTCATTGGCACCGTTACGGAGTTGATAGAAGATGTTCCTCTTGATCCAACAAGGCGTCCCTCTAAACACGGCGCTTGCAGCTTTTGCTTTGGATCAAGATGCTCGGGATGCTGCAGTCGCCGCTAGGCAAACAATTGAAGACAGATTTGAAGATCTTGATAGGGATTTACTAGTACCCTCTTCTGATTCCGAAGAAACACTAGATGATAGACTTGAAGAAAATCCTAAGACCGGTGATACTCGGTACTTCTAGCGGTCCTGTTGTTTAGATTTTGTATTAGGGCCATCTTATTTTTGTAATCAAACGTCTTGATCATCATGCTATGGTGATTTCTTTTCTATATGAATACTGGTTTCACTATCATACTTATTAACTTTTCTGCCCAAGATACGATGGTTATTTCAGCTGAAACTAACTATGATTAAATTCTGGCTCTAATCAGCACAAATTCATAGTTATAGCTTACTTTAACAAGATCACATAACCTCGAGGAAAAAAGTTAAGATTTCACAAACTGCTCTCATTGCAGCTTTACATTCAATATTCATAGGAAAAATGCTATATTATTTCCCTTCCTGAACATACCAATCTTAAACTGAAAAGAAACAGATCGCTCTCAATACAAGCAGCCCACCGACCATATAACTGGTCTTATTATACAGAATAGCACAATATCACAGATCGCTCTTAACACAGCGAGCCTCCTGGCTCGATAATTTAATTCAAAATTAAAATATTGAGACACGAAAAGCAAACACATTCTCATTAGACATAATCACTTTATCATAAGTATTTTTAAGTACAAAAACGACGAAGTCTGTTCAATGTTCCAAGAATTTGGAATTTCTTCTTCTTCTAAGGTCATAAGCCTATAAGCCCCCGGTCTAGAGACCGATTTAACCAAAAAGGTCCTTCCCAGACCGGTGACAACTTATGCCTGTTCTTGTCGGACCGAATCTTCCGAAGAACCAAGTCTCGTATTTGAACCACCCGTGCGCGGACATTACGATCATGATAACGACGCAATCCTCGATGATATTTAGCAGCTTGAATCAAAGCTTGATCCCTCAATTCTTCCGCAGCAACCAGCTCAACCTGACGTTGATCATCATATTTTTCTTCATCGTAGTATCGTACTCGAGCTGATACCATATTCACTTCGTAGGTAGCATGGCTTCGGATCCATACACCAATGAAAAAGGAGGCTGCCCCGTAGCTCTGCTGACATTAGTGCGCAACCCCAAAGCACCCAGGGCAGTTCCTTAACCCACTTTCCTGCATATGGCTTCAATCGGTCGAAAATTCTTGGTTTAAGACCGGTCAAAATCATTCCATTAGCTCGTTCCACTTGCCCATTGCTTTGCGGGTGTGATACCGACGCATATTGTACCTTAATCCCTAAACTCTCGAGCATAGTCCTTGAAAAGCTCGAAGTGAATTGAGGCCCATTATCGGTAATAATACTGTATGGGACCCCAAAACGTACGAAGATGTTCTGCAAAAACTTGATTGCTCGAGCTGTAGTTGTGCTAGTAACTCGCTTCAGCCTCGATCCACTTGGAAAACTTATCTACTGCCACAAAAATGTGCGTAAATCCTCCCGGTGCCCGCTTAAAAGGTCCAACTATATCCAGCCCCCAAGTAGAAAAAGGCCAAGTCATTGGGATCAACTGTAATTCATGAGCCGGAGTTTGAGGTCTGTCTTGCAAAAAACTGACATCCTTGACAATTTTTGACCACTTTGTGCGCATCATCCGTCACTCGTAGGCCAATAAAATCCTTGTCTGAATACCTTCCCAACTAGTGTTTTTGAAGAAGCATGATTCCCGCAAATTCCCTTGTGCATGTCTTCAAGCAATTGAATGCCATCGAAACCGATACACATTTCATTAAAATATTAGCTCCCCGTCTATATAATTCTCCTTTGAGAATTAAATAACTGTGGGCTCGAACCTCTAATCTTTGCTTCTCCACTTTATCCTCCGGAGTTTTACCGGATCGCAGATAATCAAGGTACGGAGTACGCCAATCAGAATCAATAATCATAACATCCGGTGGCTGAACATCTTCAATGTTGGTCTCTCCTATTATCTTTTCACGGCAAGACCACCTCATCGACTGGTCCTTCAAGACTGCTTTCTCCTCTCGACTCTTTAAGACTAATTCATCCACGATCTCTCGTAATAGTAGCTTTGTGCTCCATCTTTATAGATGGTTTATCCAATACTTGAAGAAAAACGCCAGGAGGAACCGCTCGTCGTGAAGACCCCGACTCGGCCAACTCATCCGCAGCAGAGTTATTTCCGCGCAGTATATGAGAAAATCGCAAACCATCAAATTTATCTTCAAGCTTCCGAACCTCTTGACGGTAAGCGATCATATGATGATCATGAGCATCCCACGCCTTGTTGACTTGACTTATCACCAACATCGAATCGCCATATATATCCAATCGTCGGACTCCTAGCGAAATGGCTACTCTAAGCCCATGAAGCAAAGCTTCATATTCCGCTGTATTATTGGAAGCTCGGAAATGCATTTGTAACACATATCCGAGTGGTTCCTTTTGCGGGGTGAGAAGCACAACCCAAGCCCCCGCGCTCGAAAGCTGCAGGGACCCATCAAAGAACATCTCCCAATACTCCAATGCTTGAATCTCCTGCGGTACTTGTGTCTCCAACCACTCTGTTATGAAATCAGCTAACGCTTGTCCCTTAATAGCCATTCGCGAAGAAAACGTAATTTCATATTGGCCAAGTTCTATAGCCCACTTAGCAACTTGGCCAATTGCTTCTCGATTTCGGACAATATCTCCAATGGCAAACCCAGTCTTAACCTCAATAGGATGCGCTTGGAAATAATGCTTCAACTTCCGAGAAGTTATCACTACAGACATATATTAACTTCCGTAATCGGAGATATCGTATCTTTGATTCAAGTAAGAACTTCACTTACAAAATATACCGGATGCTGCACCAACTGTAGATGTCCTTCTTCCTTCCGATCGACCGCCAAAATTGTACTCACCACATGAGTTGTTGCTGAAATATACAACTGAATGGTCTCGTCTAGCTCGGAGGTACCAATACCGGAGGATTGCTACGGTATTCCGTGAGTTTATCAAGCACAGCCTGCGCCTCATTAGTCCACTCAAACTTATCTTGCTTCTTAAGCAACTTGAAAAACGGAAGTCCACGAACCCCCGATCTCGAAATGAAACGGCTAAGGGCCGCCACACTACCCGTCAACTTCGAACATCCTTCAAGCAACTCGGAGGTTTCATGTCGATTATCGTCTGGATTTTTTCCGGGTTGGCTTCAATGCCTCGCCATGACACAAGATAACCCAGTAATTTCCCGGAGCGAACTCCAAATACACACTTTCTAGGATTAAGCTTCATGGAAAAATTCCGCAGATTATCGAAGGTCTCTGCCAGGTCGGAGAGAAGATCCTCGCTTTTCGAGATTTTACCACTATATCATCAGCGTAAGCTTCGCGTTCCTTCCCAATTGCGAATCCAAGCAACGTTGTATACCATGCTGATATGTAGCTCCAGCATTCTTTAATCCAAAAGGCATAGTCGTATAGCAGTATGCTCCAAAGGGGGTGATAAATGCGGTCTTTATTTGATCTTCAACTCTTAGCGGTATATGATGATATCCTGAATAAGCATCAAGAAAACAAAGACGCTCGCAGCCAGCGATCGAATCAACAACTTGGTCGATTCGAGGCAGCACGAAAGGATCTTTGGGGCAAGCTTTGTTGAGATCAGTATAATCGACACACATTCTCAATTCTTTAGTATTCTTTTTTGGTACAAGAACCGGATTGGCAAGCCAATCTGGATGATACACCTCCCTAATAAACTTAGCTGCTAATAACTTAGTTATTTCCTTCTTAATAGCTTCCTTGCGGTCTTGAGCAAATCTTCGGAGCTTCGTTTAATCGGCTTCGCATCGGGACGCACCAACAGTGCGTGCTCAATCTTCTCCCTAGGAACACCCGGCATGTCGAAGGTTGCCATGCAAAGATATCCCTATTTTCCTAGAGGAAAAGAATGAGCGCGCTTTCCTATTTATCCCCAAGTCAGCCCCTATATGGGAGACCTTGGAGGGGTCCGACTCATCAAGCCGAATAGTCTTGTAAACCACCGCATCGACCTTCAATTTCTCCTTTGTGACCTTCTTGACCGGAACTTCATCCTCCAGCCTTGCCTCGAACTTCTAGAGCCTTAGCCGCTTCTTTGATTTCTCGACGTTCATCCTCCGAATTGGCCCGAGAGGCCAACTCGGTCCTATGTACTTCACAAGCGTAAGCGGTCTTGATGTCGCCTCGAAACGACAAAACTCCATTTGGTCCTCGGCATCTTCAAGCATCAAGTACCGGTAATTCGGAATGGCCATAAACTTTGCCAAATCTGGCCTTCCAAGTATCGCATGATACGCTAAATCAATATCAGCTACCTGGAAGATAATATTCTCCCTCCTGTAGTTCTCCTTCGTCCCGAATATCACCGGCAGAGAAATCTGCCCCAAAGGATAGCTATTCCGCCCGGGTATTATACCATGAAACGGTGAGACGCTACGCTCCAAATCATCTACGGAGAGGCCAAGCTCGGGAGAGTTTTGGCGAACAAGATATCCAGGCAACTCCCGCCATCAATGAAGGTCCTCTTCAATCGCACCTTGTGAACTATGGGAGCCAAGATGAGTGGATATTTACCAGCTTTTGGCAATACCTCGGAATGATCAGCTCGCTAAAAGTAATAGGCACCTCGGACCACCGTAAGTACTCGGGTGTAGCAGGAGCGACGGCATTAACCTCTCGAAACGCCAACTTTTGCTTTCTCTTCGATTCGTAAGCGTCCGGGCCTCCAAAAATCATGTTCACCTCTCGAGCCGGTTCTTGAAAATCTTCATCATCCCCATTGTTATCGTGTTCTTTGTCCTTGCCCTTGTCATCTCTCCGATTCCGATGAGCAGATCGGGGTGCGACCTTTAAGGCGACCCGAGCGAACGGCCTTAACAGGAAGCACTCCTTGGATTTATGATTCCCATTATGAATCATGCAAGGGCCTTCTAGAAGTGTTTCGAATGACAATCGTTCTCTTGGACCTCTCTTAGGAGGTGGCGGCCGGTCTCCTCCATGAGACCGGTCGACGACCAGGGCGCTTGTTGTTGTTCTTGGATCCGGACTAGTTGCCTTGGTCGTGCTTCGGTTCCTTCCCTTTGTTCCCGCGCAAATTGACCATGTTTGATTCTCCAGCGAGCATAATCATCTGCTCTCTTGAAGCACTCGACGCCGTCATGGTCGGGTTTCGGTTCCGCCTTCCAATCTTGTGAACTAAGGCTTCACTACGGACGCCGACTTGAAACACCGCAATTACTTGCTGATCGGGAACATTGGGGATTAAGGCTTTCTTGTTGCGTAAGCGCCCGATGAAGTCTCGTGAGAGGTTCGTCGGGATTCCGCTTGCACTGTTGAGGTTGAAGTAATTCCCTGGCTTCTCACAAGTCGCTTGGAAATTCTCTACGAACTTTTTGGTGAGGTCGCCCCAAGAAGAGATAGATTTCTCGGGTAGGGACTGCAACCATAAGCGTCTAGCCTGCTCCATGCACATGGGGAGGTAATTAGCTAGCACGAATGTATTTCCTCCTGTCGACCGGATGGCGGTGGTGTACATGCGTAGCCACTCGGCAGGAGGTGCTTTACCATCATACTTATCAATGGCCCCGGGCTTAAATCCCTTGGGGTATTTACAAATGCGTAAATCCCGCGTGAAAGCGGGAATCACGGAGTATTCATCATCTTCCGGACCGGTCCGGACCGGCGAAGAGGATCGTCGACGAGGGTAATGCCGGTAGTTGCGATCTCTATCATCATCGGAGTAGTCATAGTATCGATCATCTTGATACCTATCTCCCGACCCATCGTGACGATCGTTGTTAGCCGGTTGTGTGGTCTGCGAAGGGGGAGGCGGAGGCGGAGGCAGAGG
This sequence comes from Chloris gayana, assembly GCA_031894775.1. Lineage (NCBI taxonomy): Eukaryota > Viridiplantae > Streptophyta > Magnoliopsida > Poales > Poaceae > Chloris > Chloris gayana. The sequence continues at coordinate 5,232,439 of JAUNZO010000344.1, forward strand.
CGGAGGCGCCACTTGACGACCGGTATTGTCATGTCGAGGCTCCACGTTTTTGTCTCCGTGGTCGCGTCCCCTTCGATCCCTAGTATCATGGCGATTATCTCGTCTCAATCGATCATCCCGATGGACATGTCCGTCACACCCCTATCCCGAAAGATAGTTAAGTGTGGTACGGATCGCCTTGGGAGATGATTGACGAAGCAACCATACATAGCATCACATTAACGAGACATCCACGAATTACAAGTTTACATAACTAAGTCTTGATTACAACATAGAGTTCGAATAAAGGATACATTAGGTTCGAAATTAAGTCTTACATAACCATGATCTTTGTTCAAATTTAAAGTGCGGAAGCGAAATACATAACTCGACGATACATAGATAACTTAAGTGAACCATGCCGGCCTAGGCCATGGCTCACTCATCATGGGTCGAGAGCTAGGGACCCATTCAATGGTCCACTCTTTGGGTTCTTCTCCATCTCAAACCACCTTACCACAACAATCACAAAACCCGGCTTGCGGAAACCTATAAATCAACATGTAGTGGCAAAGCCCGAGTATCTAACATACTCCGCAAGTCTTACCCGTCAAATTGGCCATCTAAGACCGACTCCTAGATGCATGGGGCTTGACCGGTTTAACTTGGCCTTTTGCATAAATAGCACCTATGCTAATTAGGTTGGCAAATTTATTACTTAGCCAAATTAATAGGGTTGTTGCATAAAAGAAACTTTAGTGAGCATACTAGCAAGACAAGAGTTTGCAATAAATATCAATATAAAACAGCAAGCTATTCGATCTCTTTCCATTACTACACATTGCGAACTGCTCGAATCAAGTGGTACTCATTAACCGAGAGGAAACGGCGATAATTATCGAATTATTAATCCTGCAGGAAAGAACCCAAATGCACGACATACGCATCATTTAAGAACACGTATGGCCACCGTTCGCGAGTTCATCATAAAGTAAAACACGGGGCCACCGACCCCGAGTACACGTCCCCTTACGACCGTTCAACAACGCGCCCAAAGCTTAACCCATGTACTCTCCAACGGTCCTCAACCCGTGCAACCACCGTGCCAAACACATCACCTCCGGGTCGGTGAGATATCCGGCTCACTTTACAACTTACAAGCTACATAGGTTTACCAATCCCCGGAAGAAAGGTATGCAAGTGGTACACAACTCAAACTTGTTCGCGGAGCCACAATGGGGTGTTCTCAATTTTAACCAAATTCATCATGTTCACATTTAGTCATAAGCCATGAGTGAGATCCCCAAGTCCTGTCGTTGACTCCAAAAACATAGCATAGCACTTCTAACGAGGATATGACACATAAGCGACATAGGACATATAGGAATTTATGCATGTGGATTTCCAATCAACGCCTAAAACTTAAATGCACATTCATCATCCTTAATATAGTGATAAAAGAAAGACATTTCAAATAATAGGAATGCACCGGGGCTTGCCTTGAGAGTGATCGAAGTTAGCACTAGCCTCACAAGCGTTGAGCGTGGCAACCGTCTCTTCCGGCGGAATCAATTCGACGTCGTCACCTATAGGATGAAATGCAATGCATAAGTGACATGAATACAAGGTCGATGATGATGGTGATGCATGTGTGCTGTTTTTGTAAAGATTCATATGAATATGTAATTCAAAAGTTTTGTTTGCTCAAACCCTAGCAATCATAAACATGCCTCTTGTTTTCTTTTAAGGAAATCAATTACACGAACAAACATAATCCTACTAATCCATGAGCAAGGACTTGATTGCATAGACATGAGTGCTGTGGTGCTTGCAGGTTTAGCAATAACATTTTGCAAGTTTTCGAAATATAAAACGAAAAGAAAACTAGGTTTATGTGTTTTAGCATCACATGCGATGACGATTTTACTTTAAATAAGAATTCGATCTCAAAATTAATACATACGTGAAATACATGAAACCTTTTGACTAAACCTGCCATGAGGTGCTAGGGGACATGGTGAACAGTGAAAATTACATAATCATGCAGGAACATAATTTTTAGTGACATAAAACTATTACACATGTGATGAAAATAACTTTTTAGGGATTTAGATCTTGGGTTTGCAAAATTAATATCTTAACATGCTCAAAAATTAACATGGACTTTTCTACACATGCACAGTGCTAAGAGGAAATTAATGACCAAGTTTCATGCAAATATAATTTATACAGATTTAATTAAAAATTAAATACAGAGATTACAAGAAATGCAATAACTTGAAAAATATGAAATGAAATGCAGATCTTCCAGTGCCAAACATTCATGTGTGTCTGGGTGAAGCTTTTGGCCAAGTGGCATTTAATTTGGATTTATATTTTTAAAGTTATGGCTTAGTTAATTTTTCAAGGGTTGACTTTTGTCATTTTTGTAAAAATGTGAAAATGACCAGATCTGATGAGTTCATGTTACTTTTATGAAAGTACAGGTCTTCTAGTTTCCAAAACATTTTAGTTTGTAATTTTTGGACAATTCAAACGCGAGATATGAATTTTTCAAACTTGAATAAAGTTCGGGTGTATTTACAAGATTGCCACTAGGGCAGATTTAAAACGGGCGGCGCGCAGGCTCCGGCGGGCGGTGGCCGGCGCCGGCCAGGTCCGACGCGGCGGCGCTATGCTGGAGCTCATGCTCCGGTCTTTGGGGAAAACGATGCGCGTGCGACGGGGAGCTCCCTGGTAGGGTCCACGGGGACCCGCGGTGGCCGGAGAGGCGGCGCGGCGAGCGGCGGAGCTTGCGAAACTCCGACGAACTCGCGCGGGGAGCACGAGAGGGAGAGAGGAGGCGGGGTTTGGCCGGGGAGCTTCACCTGCGTGTGGAGGAGCACGGCGTGGGGTTGCCCGAGCTTGACGGTGACCGGGGAGAGGTGCTCGACGGAGGGGTGGCGAGATGGCGGCGACGGCGACGGACTTCTCCTCGAATTCCCGATGACCTAGGGCCGGAGGAGGGGGCGCGTCGTGGGGGAGCTTAGGCACGTCCCGGCGCATGAACCGGCGAAGAAGGGAGGGTGAGGCGGCCTACCTAGGCGGCGCGCGGGCGAGGAAGCTCGGGGCGCCCATGTCGCGGCGGCGGCTCCAAGTTCCGGCCGTGCGCGAGCCACGGAGGAGAAGGGAGCGGGGCGGCGGTGCGGTGAGATGCGGAGGGAGTTGGGGAAACGTTTTGTGGCACGGGGGGCGATGGGAGCTTGGCCTCCGTGCCAATTATCGGCGCGGGAGGACGGCGGCAGAGGGGCAAGCGGCCGGGCGGGGAAATTAACTCCGACGCCCTACCGTTGGCCGACGGGTACCAAATCGGTTGGGGAGATGGCCAGGAGGGACGTGGCGATGGGACTGGGCAGGCGCATGCCCGGGCGGCGGCCAGGCTGGCCGGACCGGCGGTCCGGCCGCCATTGCCCACCGTGCACCGAGCTCAAGTTGGTTTTTTGAATTCTAAATCTGGGCTTTGAAACTTTGCACTAAATTCATACTTCTGGTGCTCTAAAATTAAAAGTAAAAATATGTAGAGCTTCAGGGTGGAGTGCTCTAATTTTCATCTTTTAGTTTGAAGTTCTAAAAGTGTTTCCAAAAATTCTTACAAAATTCACAAACAGGAACGTTTCAGATTTGAATTTGAATTTTTGGGCATTCAAAACTTTGTTCAAAAATTTTGTAAAAATGTTGTAAATTCATCTTTTTACATGAGCAATGCAGTGGTGCAAAAATATATGGGTAGTGCTTTTGTGATTTTTGCATTTTGGTTAGCGCTAGGGTTTAGGGTTAGGTTTTAGTTTAGGTTTCTTTTCTTTTCTCTTTTGTTTTTCCACATTTTCTTTTGGGTGATTAGCATTAGTGCTTAGTGCTCCATTAGTGCTGTGATTAGGGCACTAACTATGTGATTAGCCTTAATCGTGACACGGGATGTCACAGCCCTCCCCCTTAAAGAAATTCTCGTCCCGAGAATCGTTACGAATTAAGGAGAGGGAGTGCGAAAAATTACCGATTTGTGTGATGCGAGGAACTCGGGAAATTTCTTCTCTAGAAAATCCTCTTGTTCCCAAGTTGCTTCTTCTTCGGTGTGGTTACTCCATTGCACTTTATAGAAGGTGATGGTGCGATTGCGAGTTACTCGATCGCTTTGATCGATAATCCGGACGGGGTATTCGGGGTAGGAGAGATCTTCTTCTAGTTGATCGGTGTCGGAAATGACCACATCTATCGGAGGCTTCAAGCATTTCTTGAGTTGAGATACATGGAACACGTTGTGCACACGCGCAAGACTTTCCGGTAGTTGCAATCGGTAAGCCACCGCGCTATGCTTTTCCACAATCGGATAGGGTCCGATATAGCGGGGTGCTAGCTTTCCTTTAATTCCAAACCGAGACACGCCTTTATTCGGGGAGACACGAAGATAGACATGATCTCCCTTCTCAAATTCCAACGGGCGTCTCCTTTTGTTAGCGTAACTCACTTGGCGAGATTGTGCGGCTTTCATGTTGGCTTGGATTTGTCGAACTTTTTCTTCGGCTTGGGTGACAAGATCGGGACCAAAAGTGGTTCTTTCTCCCGCTTCCGACCAATTTAAGGGTGTACGACAAGAATGACCATACAACGCTTCAAATGGTGACATTCCCGAACTCTCTTGATAGCTATTGTTGTACGAGAATTCGGCGAATGGAAGACAATCATCCCAATTTCCTCTATTTTCCATGGCACATGCTCTCAAGATATCCTCCAAATATTGATTCAATCTTTCGGTTTGTCCATCCGTTTGAGGGTGATATGCGGAACTTCTAATGAGAGTGGTACCAAGACAAGAATGCAATTGCTCCCAAAAGCGAGATACAAATTGCGGACCTCGGTCGGAAACAATGGTTTTAGGTACTCCATGCAAACATAACACTCTTGAGATGTATAGCTCGGCATACTTCTTGGTATTGTAGGTGGTATGGACGGGAATGAAATGTGCGAACTTAGTTAACCTATCCACAATAACCCAAATTGAATCATGCTTCTTCGATGTGAGAGGCAATCCAACGATAAAATCCATAGCAATGTCCTCCCACTTCCAAATGGGAATCTTCAATGGGTTCAATAATCCGGCTTTTTTAAGTGGCCGGCTTTCACTCGTTGACAAGTATCACACTCGGCCACATACCGTGCAATCTCACGCTTCATGCGTGTCCACCAAAACTTTTCTCTTAGGCCGCGATACATCTTGTTGCTACCGGGGTGTATGGAATATTTAGACAAATGTGCCTCATCCATTATTTTCTTCCGTAATTCCATATTCTTCTGAACAACGAGACGTTGGTTGAACCATAATACACCATTGTCATCTTGTCTGAAACATGTGGCTTCATCTTTCTCAATCTTTTGCCGAATAAATTCCATACCTTCGTCCTTCTTTTGCGCCTCAATAATTTCCTCACGAAGGGTAGGAATGAGAGCTAGATTATATAGTGAACCATAGGGAATGACTCGAAGACTCGGTTCACTAGAATCTGAAATTTCCGAGTTTTCCATAGAGCAACCGATAATATGATTGCATTGATCCTTGCGACTCAAAGCGTCGGCAACCACATTAGCTTTACCCGGATGATAATGGATTTCCAACTCATAATCCTTGATTAATTCCAACCATCTACGTTGCCTCATATTCAACTCTTGTTGGGTGAAGATATATTTGAGACTCTTATGATCGGTGTAAAGATTGACAAGATTTCCAAGTAGGTAATGCCTCCAAGTTTTTAAAGCAAGGACAACCGAGGCTAGCTCCAAATCATGGGTGGGGTAGTGTTGTTCATGCTTGCGAAGTTGACGAGAAGCATAAGCAATGACACGACCTTCTTGCATTAGCACACATCCTAGACCGGTGCTGGATGCATCACAATACACGTCAAACGGCTTGGCGATGTCGGCTTGTGCTAACACCGGAGCGGATGTCAAATACTTCTTGAGAGTTTGGAAGGCTTCTTCACATTCACGGCTCCATTTAAACTTAACATCATTCTCCAACAATTTTGTCATAGGCTTGGCTATGCTTGAAAAATTGGGGATGAATTTCCGATAATAGCCGGCAAGACCCGTAAAACTCCGGATTTGTCTCACCGACCTTGGGGATTTCCAAGTAAGCACTTCACCCACTTTACTTGGGTCAACGGCGACACCTTCCACGGAAATAATGTGACCCAAGAAAGGAACTTGCTTCAACCAAAATTCACATTTGCTAAACTTGGCATACAATTGATGATCACGAAGCCGTTGGAGAACAATGCGAAGGTGTTCGGCATGCTCTTCCTCGGACTTCGAATAAATAAGAATGTCATTAATGAAGACCACGACAAACTTATCCAACTCGGGCATGAATACCGAATTCATCAAGTACATAAAATGAGCCGGGGCATTTGTGAGCCCAAAAGACATGACGAGATACTCAAAGAGGCCATACCGCGTAGAGAATGCGGTTTTGGGAATATCTTCGGCTCGGATCTTGATTTGATGGTAACCGGATCGGAGATCAATCTTCGAGAAAACCTTAGCACCAACTAATTGATCAAAAAGAATATCAATCCGAGGGAGCGGGTATTTATTTTTGATAGTTACCGCATTGAGAGGGCGATAATCCACACATAGACGTAGCGTTTTGTCTTTCTTCTTCACAAAGAGAGCGGGACATCCCCACGGAGATGAACTAGGGCGAATATATCCTTTGTCCATAAGCTCACCCAATTGCTCTTTTAAGATTGCTAGCTCATTGGGAGCCATTTTGTATGGCCTACGGAAATTGGTGCCGCACCGGGTTGGAGCTCAATTTTAAACTCGACATCCCGATCGGGTGGCATGCCCGTGAAGTCATCCGGAAAAACATCGGGAAACTCACATACCACGGGAATATCCTCAATCCGTTTTCCCTCAAGATGGTAGATTTTTGAAGTGGAGAATTTTGGATGGGACAATCGGAGAATAGATGAACCATGGAGTGGGGAGTTTAGGTGAACTTCACGGGAATCGATGTGTAAAACGGCTCTATGGAGTTTCATCCACCTCATACCTAGAATTATATCTATTCCTTGCCCACACAAAACTATGAGAGAAGAGGGGTATATTTTTCGTTCTAGGTTTAGTGGGACTTGCCTCAACTCTAGGTTTGTTTTTATTTTTCCACCGGGTGATGTGATGATATAGGGAATATCCAAAACGGTAGGAGTGAGTTGTAGGGTTTTTGCACATGCTTGACTAATGAAATCATGAGTTGCACCCGAATCAAAAAGAACCAAAGTGGAGTGGTTGTTGACCGAAAACATACCCGAAAGTACCGGTTCTCCCGCTTGAATCTCTTCGGCCGTGGTATAGTTGACTCGGCCATTCTTAGCATTTGGAGTGGAGGATTGATTGCGATTCCCATTCCCATTATTCCCATTGCGGTTTTGATTGTTGTTGCCGCTTCCGAATCATTGTTGTTGTTGTTGTTGTTGCCCGGTTGCGTGTCGGGACACGGCAATCCTTTGCGAAATGACCCGGACGTCCACAATTAAAGCACGGACCTTGCGGACCGGGCCTAGCACCTTGGTATTGCTGCTGTGGAGGGCGGAACGAGGTGGTATGCTGCTGATTTCCACCGTGGGAGTGGTGGTGTTGCTGCGGCACAACCGGCGTGAGCCCCCGTCGGCGGCAATGCGGCCCGAAACTTCGTCCGGATGGGGAAGTGATAGCTAGCTTGTACTTGGGCGGAGCGGAGCCGGATGGATTTTCTACGGCACGCTTCCTCTTCTTGTCCTCTTGGTGAGCGCGGATAGCATCTTCTTGCACAATTGCGGCACTTATCAAGTCATTGAACGTGCCGGTAGTGACTTGAGCCAAGCGATCTTGTAACTTTGGGCTTAGCCCCGAGCGAAAGCAATCCTTCTTCTTGTCATCCGTGTCGGCATGATAGGATGCATATTGGGCCAAGTAGTTGAACTTCCGTGCATACTCTTGCACGGTTCCTGTACCTTGCTTCAAACCGAGAAACTCTTGCAACTTGCGCTTCATGAGACCGGCGGGAATGTGATGCGCGCGAAACGCGGTGCAAAAGTCCGGCCGGTTCACTTGAGTACCGGCGGGAAGTGCGGCGGTGAAACTTGCCCACCATGCACTAGCGGAGCCACGAAGTTGTTGAGCCGCAAAGAGAACCTTTTGCTCCGATGTGCAATTGAGGAGAGCAAACTTCGACTCAATGATGCGGAGGAAATTATCCGCCTCCAACGGATCGGTGGTAGCTTCACCAAACTTGGGCGGTTGAGTGGCCCAAAAGTCGGCATAGGTGGAATTCCTCGGCCCTTGAGGTGGCGGTCCTTGGCCTTGTCCTTGATTGGTTTGGCTTGCAAAGAACAAGCGGAACATCTCGTTTTGGTTGGACACGAGTTGTTCCAACGGCGTGAGAGGTGGAGGGTTAGGGAGTTGTTCTTCCCTCGCACCATGACCACTTCCGAAGCTTCACCACGGCGGGTATTCACCATCCGTCACGCATGAAAATTTTTTTCACGTTAGCTCATTAGACCAAGAGCTAAAACAGCAAGAAAACATGACATTGGGCATAAGGGACCAAAAATTTCAGATTGCATGTACGATGAAAATATTGATGAAATAAGCATAATGCATTGGCAACACACATATTCCATAGATTCTAACATAGTAGCAACATGATAGAAATTTTTGATACACGGGAAACCACGAATCCGATACAACACGGTCTTAGGTTACATCACATGTGACCCACAAACAAACACAAATCTCGGAGAGCTTAATTAACAACACGCGGATCGTTTCCAACACGGTTACATGCCTCACGAGATTACAAATCCTACACACATAGAGCTACGACCACCGGTCGTGACAACTACTCGTCGTCATTGCCGTAGTAGTCGGCGTCATCCCTCATGGGAGAGGGTGGTGCTCCGTCCTCGACGTCGGAAGCATCCTCGCCATCACTCATCTCCACATCCTCCTCGGGTGGGATGATCTCAAGTGGCTCGGGAGGTCCGCCATTAAGGATGGCGTGCAGGGCGTTATTGGCGGCTTAGAGATGCTCAATGGTAGCGTTGTTATGCGCTATGGTCGCTCGGGCGTTCAGGAGGTCTCCCTCCAAAGCATCCCTAGCGCCCGAGTCTCCAGGAGAGTAACCTCCAACTCATCCTTCTCCTCAAGAAGGGCATCCACCCGGCCGGAGAGGACGTCGTAGAGCATCCACCTTCGAGCGTGGCCTGCAGAGCGGCGGCTCCATCGCCCTCAAGGGCAAGGTGGGCGTCGTGGAGCTGCTCGAAGAAGTTCCAACGCTCCGTCTCGCTATACTCGAGCTACGTACGGAGGGTGTCCACCTCGGTAGTGCGCTCGGCTAGCTCGGCGGTGCGGGCAGCAAGCTCGGCGTCGCGAGCGGCGAGCTCGGCGTCGCGGGTGGTAAGCTCGGCGTCGCGGGTGGCGAGGGTGGCCTGCAGGGCAGCACGCTCCTGCTCCAACTCGAGCACCCGCCTCGCGAGGTTCTCACGGTCCAACATGAGCTTGCCGGGGCCATCTCGTCGGAGAATTTTGAAACACAAGTCAAAACTCAATACCCAACAACAAAACATGCTAAATAAGTAGAGCATGAATGATGGAATGGCACCAACTTATCAAAAGAATGCAACAAAACTTTTCGCACAATCCTAACACGGTTCCAGACTTTTGGTCAGAAATGACATGCTACAGAAACTCGATAATTACCCCTGTTTTTGAACTGAATCAAACTTTTATTTTGTTACGAAAGTTTTAGACAATTTCTAAATCTTTCCAACGCATCCTAGAACAGCTCAATCCGACTTGTCGTTTGAAAGTTATGCACGATCTACGACAGGGACAGAACCGGAGCACATTCTGGAATTCCAGAGCAGCTCTGTGTAATGGGCAATTCTAGCTACGCTCCAGATTTTTGCAAGACCTGAGACTAGAATATTGTTGTAGTGCATAATACAAGCTTTCCAGAAAGTCCTTATTTGCCTTATTTGGATAAGTAACTTGGAAGTTATGCTCATTTTCATGGAAGTTAAGAAATCTGCCACGTTTTTGTTTCCGGTTTCCAAACTTTTGTGAGAATGAAGCTAGGTGTTCCATTTTTCATGATGATTTCATTTAGATAAGTTTACATGCATATGTTTGACATGATGACATGATATGCAAAGATGATGGATGCTCAATATGTCGTTCCGTACGTCCTCACAAAATTAAAAGACCGCGCCCGCCGATACGAGTATCGGACAAGCGCATCGGTGGCACACACACCTCTCACACGATACTATACGAACTAAAGCGTTGTTATGTACCTGCAAGAGATGGATTCCAGAAACATTACATCAAATTCAAAAGAAACAAGCCAAAAATAAATCCATGTCACCTCGCCTCACATGGAGAGCTCTCGAATAAGAGTGTATTCGAGTCACACCAATAATATCATGCGAAAATTGACAACACTCAATCACATATCTTTGCTCAAGCCGTAGTTGCAAAATATGTAAACAATCATAACACGGGGTTAGTTTTGCCACCATTCTATATAGTCCTTATATTGGCCTTTCTATCTAGACTCGTACCTCACCGTGACTCAAAAATGGGTTTTAAGATTTTTAGAATGAGTGTTAACGTGACGCAAATCCCAAGTCGGCTCGATACCACGTGTCACACCCCTATCCCGAAAGATAGTTAAGTGTGGTACGGATCGCCTTGGGAGATGATTGACGAAGCAACCATACATAGCATCACATTAACAGACATCCACGAATTACAAGTTTACATAACTAAGTCTTGATTACAACATAGAGTTCGAATAAAGGATACATTAGGTTCGAAATTAAGTCTTACATAACCATGATCTTTGTTCAAATTTAAAGTGGTGAAGCGAAATACATAACTCGACGATACATAGATAACTTAAGTGAACCATGCCGGCCTAGGCCATGGCTCACTCATCATGGGTCGGAGAGCTAGGGACCCATTCAATGGTCCACTCTTTGGGTTCTTCTCCATCCCAAACCACCTTACCACAACAATCACAAAACCCGGCTTGCGGAAACCCGTAAATCAACATGTAGTGGCAAAGCCCGAGTATCTAACATACTCCGCAAGTCTTACCCGTCAAATTGGCCATCTAAGACCGACTCCTAGATGCATGGGGCTTGACCGGTTTAACTTGGCCTTTTGCATAAATAGCACCTATGCTAATTAGGTTGGCAAATTTATTACTTAGCCAAATTAATAGGGTTGTTGCATAAAAGAAACTTTAGTGAGCATACTAGCAAGACAAGAGTTTGCAATACAATTTAATATCAATATAAAACAGCAAGCTATTCGATCTCTTTCCATTACTACACATTGCGAATTGCTCGAATCAAGTGGTACTCATTAACCGAGAGGAAACGGCGATAATTATCGAATTATTAATCCTGCAGGAAAGAACCCAAATGCACGACATGCGCATCATTTAAGAACACGTATGGCCACCGTTCGCGAGTTCATCATAAAGTAAAACATGGGGCCACCGACCCCGAGTACACGTCCCCTTGCGACCGTTCAACAACGCGCCCAAGGCTTAACCCATGTACTCTCCAACGGTCCTCAACTCGTGTAACCACCGTGCCAAACACATCACCTCCGGGTCGGTGAGATATCCGGCTCACTTTACAACTTACAAGCTACATAGGTTTACCAATCCCCATAAGAAAGGTATGCAAGTGGTACACAACTCAAACTTGTTCGCGGAGCCACAATGGGGTGTTCTCAATTTTAACCAAATTCATCATGTTCACATTTAGTCATAAGCCATGAGTGAGATCCCCAAGTCTATCGTTGACTCCAAAAACATAGCATAGCACTTCTAACGAGGATATGACACATAAGCTGACATAGGACATATAGGAATTTATGCATGTGGATTTCCAATCAACGCCTAAAACTTAAATGCACATTCATCATCCTTAATATAGTGATAAAAGAAAGACATTTCAAATAATAGGAATGCACCGGGGCTTGCCTTGAGAGTGATCGAAGTTAGCACTAGCCTCACAAGCGTTGAGCGTGGCAACCGTCTCTTCCGGCGGAATCAATTCGACGTCGTCACCTATAAGATGAAATGCAATGCATAAGTGACATGAATACAAGGTCGATGATGATGGTGATGCATGTGTGCTGTTTTTGTAAAGATTCATATGAATATGTAATTCAAAAGTTTTGTTTGCTCAAACCCTAGCAATCATAAACATGCCTCTTGTTTTCATTTAAGGAAATCAATTACACGAACAAACATAATCCCACTAATCCATGAGCAAGGACTTGATTGCATAGACATGAGTGCTGTGGTGCTTGCAGGTTTAGCAATAACATTTTGCAAGTTTTCGAAATATAAAACGAAAAGAAAACTAGGTTTATGTGTTTTAGCATCACATGCGATGACGATTTTACTTTAAATAAGAATTCGATCTCAAAATTAATACATACGTGAAATACATGAAACCTTTTGACTAAACCTGCCATGAGGTGCTAGGGGACATGGTGAACAGTGAAAATTACATAATAATGCAGGAACATAATTTTTAGTGACATAAAACTATTACACATGTGCTGAAAATAACTTTTTAGGGATTTAGATCTAGGGTTTGCAAAATTAATATCTTAACATGCTCAAAAATTAACATGGACTTTTCTACACATGCACAGTGCTAAGAGGAAATTAATGACCAAGTTTCATGCAAAAATAATTTATACAGATTTAATTAAAAATTAAATACAGAGATTACAAGAAATGCAATAACTTAAAACATTTGAAATGAAATGCAGATCTTCCAGTGCCAAAAATTCATGTGTGTCTGGGTGAAGCTTTTGGCCAAGTGGCATTTAATTTGGATTTATATTTTTAAAGTTATGGCTTAGTTAAGTTTTCAGGGGTTGACTTTTGTCATTTTTGTAAAAATGTGAAAATGACCAGATCTGATGAGTTCATGTTACTTTTTTGAAAGTACAGGTCTTCTAGTTTCCAAAACATTTTAGTTTGTAATTTTTGGACAATTCAAACGCGAGATATGAATTTTTCAAACTTGAATGAAGTTCGGGTGTATTTACAAGATTGCCACTAGGGCAGATTTAAAACGGGCGGCGCGCGGGCTCCGGCGGGCGGTGGCCGGTGCCGGTGAGGTCCGACGCGGCGGCGCTACGCTGGAGCTCATGCTCCGGCCTTTGGGGAAAACGATGCGCGTGCGACGGGAGCTCCCCGGTGGGGTCCACGGGGACCCGCGGTGGCCGGAGAGGCGGCGCGGCGAGCGGCGGAGCTTGCGAAACTCCGACGAGCTCGCGCGGGGAGCACAGAGGGAGAGAGGAGGCGGGGTTTGGCCGGGGAGCTTCACCTGCGTGTGGAGGAGCACGGCGTGGGGTTGCCCGAGCTTGACGGTGGACCGGGGAGAGGTGCTCGACGGAGGGGTGGCGAGATGGCGGTGACGGCGACGGACTTCTCCTCGAATTCCCGACGACCTAGGGCCGGAGGAGGGGCGCGTCGTGGGGAGCTTAGGCACGTCCCGGCGCACGAACCGGCGAAGAAGGGAGGGTGAGGCGGCCTACCCAGGCGGCGCGCGGGCGAGGAAGCTCGCGGCGGCCATGTCGCGGCGGCGGCTCCAACTTCCGGCCGTGCGCGAGCCACAGAGGAGAAGGGAGCGGGGCGGCGGTGCGGTGAGATGCGGAGGGAGTTGGGGAAACGTTTTGTGGAACGGGGGCGATGGGAGCTTGGCCTCCGTGCCAATTATCGGCGCGGGAGGACGGCGGCAGAGGGGCAGAGCGGCCAGGGCGGGGAAATTAACTCCGGCGCCCTACTGTTGGCCGGCGGGTACCAAATCGGTTGGGGAGATGGCCAGGAGGGACGTGGCGATGGGACTGGGCAGGCGCATGCCCGGGCGGCGGCCGAGCTGGCCGGACCGGCGGTCCGGCCGCCATTGCCCATCGTGCACCGAGCTCAAGTTGGTTTTTTGAATTCTAAATCTGGGCTTTGAAACTTTGCACGAAATTCATACTTCTGTTGCTCTAAAATTAAAAGTAAAAATATATAGAGCTTCAGGGTGGAGTGCTCTAATTTTCATCTTTTAGTTTGAAGTTCTAAAAGTGTTTCCAAAAATTCATACAAAATTCACAAACAGGAACGTTTCAGATTTAAATTTGAATTTTTGGGCATTCAAAACTTTGTTCAAAAATTTTGTAAAAATGTTGTAAATTCATCTTTTTACATGAGCAATGCAGTGGTGCAAAAATATATGGGTAGTGCTTTTGTGATTTTTGCATTTTGGTTAGTGCTAGGGTTTAGGGTTAGGTTTTAGTTTAGGTTTCTTTTCTTTTCTCTTTTGTTTTTCCACATTTTCCTTTGGGTGATTAGCATTAGTGCTTAGTGCTCCATTAGTGCTGTGATTAGGGCACTAACTATGTGATTAGCCTTAATCGTGACACGGGATGTCACAATGTCGGTTTTGTCCACGCCGGTCATCGCGTGGAGGATTTCCACCGTGGGCGGCGCCGAGCAGCCTGGTCCACGCCGAGGTGAATTAGTCACTTGCGGGCAAGACGGGGCAGGGTCCCACTGGACGATCATCCACATGACCGGTGCGACGCCTCTCATCTTCTTCGTGTCTCCGACGTTCTTCCATTCTCTCTGCATGGCGATCGACGAGGACATTACGAGCGTCCGGTTGCCATTAAGCGGTACACGCAAATCTTGGTCCGGAGCTCGTTCATGTGCATCGGCGATCGGGGTGTGTCGAGGCCCAAGCCTTCCTCCGGAGGAAGCTCCTTCGGACCGAGCTCTCGTAGGCCGCTCCGAGCGAGAACGCGAGCGGCTTGAAGATTCCGACCTGTCATGGACGAGTTGATTTGTTTGTAGAGCAGCCGCATCTACCAAATTCGGAGCGTGTTGCAACCCCGGTGTTGCATTTAAGACTTCTTCCGGTATCGTTTCGAGGATTTGTTTCACTCCCACAATGTTGTGAATCGGCGACGTGAAGACCCGAGCGCCATTTAATTCCACTTCCATGGAGCTCAAATCTAAAGCCCTGCTCAAAGAACGATGCCGCCTTCCATCGCGACACCCACGTCGGCTATTATATCCTCGGGGACGTTTCTTCCGGTCTCCGGACCGGTCCGGCAATGGGCCCGTGGTCGGGGAACGGTCGAGGGAACGCTTCCTCCGGCCCGGCCAGCAGCGTTTGCGCGCGGATTCGCGGCCGAGGGTTGTGGAGGTTGTTCATCTCCATTTGCTTCTTCGTTTCACGGCGACGACGATCAGATTCGTCTCTCGCCATCCTTGCTTCTTCTTCAGCAGCTTCCTCGGGATTGAATTGGCGAATAACCGGTCCTGTCATGAACACTTGGAAGAAAACCGGACGTTCTTCCTCGAAGTCATCAACGAACTCGCCGGAGCGGCTTATCTTTGCGATTGGGCTCCAATCCGAGATGCGAGCGGTCGATTGTTCGCGCTAAAGCTGCGTCGGATCCACCAAGTTCTAAGCCTAGGGTGCCAACCGTGGCGAGTGATCGCGCTTCGGAAGCCGCGGCCCGACAACGAGTCGGATTCATCAAAGCAGTTTTCCGCCGAATCGGCTTCAAAGTCAAGGGACCCGAGCGGATCTTGAAGCCGGGCTCGAAGTCGACGACGAACGAAGAGGCCATCGAACTCGCTAGGAACTCGCCGGGACCCCTTCCTAGCGCGCCAAATGACGAGTCTTAAACTCGGCACTAGTACTACCCGGTCACTCACGAGCGTGGAATTCGATGGTGCAACACACGGAACACACAGGAACACAAGATTTTAGATAGGTTCGGGCTCCTCGAATTGAGAGTAATACCCTACATCCTATGTGTTATGTATTGCCTTTAGCAGATTGCTAATTGGGAATTGTCAAAGAGTTTTCGGGGACCCCGCTTCGCCTTGTATATCCGGGGAGCTAGGGTTACATGTAGAGTCCTAGTCGATTACATGGATTACATATTCGAAAGCTCTATCTCTAAGCTTTCCTCGTTAATTTAGAGTCCTACCATATTACAAACTGCTCTTTTACTTGTTGCTCAAATATTCATACGTCGGTCTTGACGCCCGCCTTATTTCCATACCGGTATATGGAATCTTCTGTTATTCCATACTTGTTAGGGACCTCTCTCGTGGGCCCTCTCCACCAGTCTTATCTTCATTGATTTGTCACCGTATCTCTAATTATCCATTCCTTTATCATCTCGTATACCCGTAAGGTAAGTATACGACACTATGTTTGCACGGTGTACCAAAGACTATTATTTCAGATCGAGGTCCACAATTTGTTTCTCGATTTTGGGAACAATTGCATGCTAGTCTTGGTACTACCTTGATCCGGAGCTCCGCATATCACCCACAAATCGATGGACAATCGGAAAGGTTGATACAATATTTGGAGGATACGTTGAGAGCATGTGTTTTAACACAAAAGGGAAATTGGGATGATCAATTGCCTTTCATTGAATTTTCCTACAACAATAGTTATCAAGAAAGTTCCCGAGTTACCCCCTTTGAAGCCTTGTCCGAATATTCTTTTCGTACGCCTTTAAATTGGTCTCGTGTCGGGCGAGAGAACAATATTTGGTCCTGATCTTGTTGAGCAAGCCGAAGAAAAAGCGAGAGAGATACACGCTAATATGAAGGCTACTCAATCCCGGCAAATAAGTTATGCAAATAAAAGGAGACGTCCACTAGAATTCGATGTAAATGATCATGTCTATCTTCGAGTCTCGCCGAACAAGGGTGTGTCACATTTTAGCATAAAAGGAAAACTTGCTCCCCGCTATATTGGACGATATCCGATTGTGGAGAAGTTTAGCCCCGTGGCATACCGTTTGCAATTGCCGGAAAATTTGGAACGTGTGCAGAACATGTTTCACGTATCTCAGCTCAAGAAATGACTAAAGCCACCCATCGATGTTGTCATCTACGACACCGAGCAATTGCAAGAGGATCTCTCTTATCCCGAAAACCTCGTACGGATTCTCGATCAAAAGGATCGTGTTACTCGCAACCGGACTATCACCTTCTATAAGGTGCAATGGAGTAAACATACCGAGGATGAGGCTACTTGGGAGCAAGAAGAATTTCTGAACAACAATTTTCCTGACTTCCTCGCTTCTCAATTGAGGTAACGCCGCATACCCCCCCCCTAAATCGCCGTTTCACCGATTTTAATCTCGGGACGAGATTTCTTTAAGGGGGAGGGCTGTAACATCCCATGTCACAAATTGGCAATTTCACTGTGCTAAATATCCATTTGCATGTGTAAAACCTCAATCTGGGTGATCATCACATGAAATATAAAATTAGGGTTTCAAAAGTGGCTTAAATTGGATAAAACCCTAACCTTCCAAAACGGGGTGATCCTACATGAAGGCAACTCCATCTTTTTGCATATTCTGATAGAGCACATCAAGAGAAGAATTTAGGACATTTTTGTCGAATTTTATAGTGGCACACATCCCTAGAAAATTACTTAAGCTCACAAAACAGACTTCGTTCATGAATTTTTATAATTTTTTCCAAGCCAAATCACAACTTTTGCCAATAACAAAAGTTGTTCCTTATGATTTGATGGACGAGTAAAAAAAATCGGCTTGTAAAAATATGAATTCTATGTATTGTTTTGGAGCTATAATAGTGCCGACATTTCGATGGCAATTCCAGTAAATAGATGGAACCTTCATAGCACAAGCAATGGCACAGGGCACCAGGGCCACCGCCGCCGACCTCCGACGTCCGTGCCCATCCCGGCCAGTACAAGCGTCGTCCTCACTCCACAGCAGCCGCCACACGCGTCGAGGATCACCACTTCGCGTAGGATCAACGTAGGAAGGTGGACCGTCGATGGCCGGCACTTAAGTGCTGCCATGGTCGGCCACCCGAGCCGCCACCTCACCGCCCCGCCCCATCTCTCCAGTACTCCTTCCCAAGGCCCTAACGTGTCATCAGCTCCGCCCTAACCCCAACAAACCTCCCCGAGCAAGCGCAGCCTTGCCCCGCAGCCGCTCGACCGAATCGGCAGCTTCCTCCATCAACGCCGGCGCACGCCATTGTTGGCCCAAGCTTCGATCGGTGGGTCATTCTTCGATTCCTTTGGTCAGCAGCTCCCTTTGGTACTCACGGATCTGCCCCGAGCTTCCCAGTACTTTGCGTGCGTATCTCACCGGAACGTCATCGCACATCGCCACCCACCGCTGCCGTCCACCACCTCCACGGTGCCAGGCCGACTCGGTGAGCTCCCCCGACCCCAAGCACGACCAACCGAATCCCCACACCCTACTTGTGCTCCCGGGCCCGTGACCCCTTTCCCCAGCCCCGCACGCCGCCGGCAGCCGTGCCACCACCCATGCCCCGGGCACGCGCGCGCATGCCACGACGTGGCCGGAGCGCGTCGCGCGCCCCAACACTTAGGCAAAAATTCGAATCGCAGTGGCAATCTTGTAATTCTAGTGAAATATCAAGGAAATTCAAAATTACATAATTCTGGTAGGAAACTTGGAAAAATGCAAATAAGAACTTTCTGGAAAGCTTAGAACTTGTACCTTGCAATGGACCAAATTGCCAAGATACTTTCTGTAGTAAAAAATAAAGTTTCAAGCACTTTAAGGTGCTATCACGTTAACAAAGCTTAAGAACATTAGTTTTTATAAATTGAATAACTTTCTCTACAAAGGTTAGAAAAATGTAAATGAGCACTTTTTGGAATCCTTGGGAAGTATAATTTACATGACCCCAGTTAGTTTGCTAAGGTTCCGTGGTGAAAAGTTATGTTTTGTGTAATTAAGAACACATCACGTTAAGCGCTAAAATGACCATCAATTCAATATTTTAATTTGTAAATCTTCACCAAATTTGGGCACATCACTCCCATCGGCATGCTTCATCAATTTATACATGGTTTTGATGCATTCGAACATATTCACATCATTTTGGACATTATTTGTTAAATAAGCTACAATTGCCCTAATTAGTGCATGAGAAGAAATGATTACATAAATTTCTCTCGATGTTTGCTTATAGTGCTCAATCATGAGGCAATGATTAAATTGGAGACCATACGGGGAAGTGCATGGGTAGGAATGCGGTGACAAGGTTGGCCCTTGTTTGCCATAGCCCCGTGCGTGTCGATTCAGGACCGTTCGTGGTGACTCCGCGAGCAAATATTGAGTTGTGTACGAAATGCATACCTTCGTATGGGAGTTGGTAAACCGATGTAACTTGAGAGTCATAGTGTTGGACGGTCACTCCTCCCTTTGTGCTAAGAGTCGGTCATGGTGGATGCACGGGTTTGTGAGTAGATGGAGGGTGTGTTGTTTATCCTTGGACCCAACGCTACCGTGGTTGCAAGGGGAACACACACTCGGAGGGTGGACCCAGCTCATATCTATGGTGATCTCGTCAAAGGTGGCCATACGTGTTCTTAAATGATGCGTATGTCGTGCATTTGGGTTTGTCCTGTAGGATGTAAATTGATATATATCCCTGTCCCTCGCGGTGATGAGTACCACTTGTCTCGAGCAGATCGCGTCGTAGTAATAAAGTGAAGATGAATATTAAGCTTGCTATTTTTGGAGTATCACTTCATGTATTGCAACCATGTTTTGTTAGAAATGTTCACTAAATTTATATTCATGTTACAACCCTCTTAATGTGGCTAAAACATGAAATTTCAGAATTATAAAGGTGCTGTTTTTGCCATTCCAGCAAGCCTGATCGGACCCCCGCATACTAGAGTCGGTTCTTAGAACCATTTTTGTCGGGTAAGCCTTACGGAGTATACTAGATACTCGGGGTTTGCGTATAAATTAATTTCAGGTGTCCCGTAGCCCGACTATTGTGGATGCTACGGGAAATTTGTGTGGCAAGGTGAGGAGCCCCGGGATTGGACCGTAGAGTGGGTTCCTTCATCACCAAACCAAGAGTGAGGCCACGTCGTATGGGCTGATGTGGTCTTCTAATAAGTTGTTATATATTTATCATCGAGATGTTACGCGTCCACTCATTGTACATTAATGTAATGTAAATCTGAATTTGAACTTTAAGTATTGTATTGTAATCCGAATTCCGAACTCATGGCTTGTAGTAACTCGAATTTCATATGTAAAATTTGCTACCTACGTACTTAAATATGTCATGTAAATTGTGAATGTATCATTTATGTATGTGCAATGAACGTTCGCTTCGTCGAATGTTTCCCGATACGATCATGTGCAACAATCCCTGTTTCTTTGCAAGGTAGGGGTGTCACATGCTTCATAATCTTTGCCCCATGGATCGTTCACTGGAAGAGGAGGATGGCTTCGAAGTTGTCCAACTTCCGCATTAAGTAAAAATACATGAGTAAGGAAATAGCGGTGTCAAAATACCAATATTAAATGAAAAAAAATCAATACTTACAGGATCGGGAGGATTAGAGGAGCTGAATGCCAAGCCTACCCCGTGACATCCTCGCCTCATCAAACCCGGATTGAAGCATTTTCTTCAATCGGTTGTTCAAGCGCTCCAGGCCGTGAAGAGCTGTTCCGTCGGTTGGATTGACGTTGTTCTCGTTGAAGGACCATCCAGGTGAGGCCTGCCTCTTGAGCGGCTGAACTCCCGGATGATGAAACTCCAAAAGGATGGTTTCAGCCGTGACGCCCTTCACTTCCTTTAGATACTTGATCATAGCCGTAGGGTGATCACTTCTTCATCTTGCTTGAGGTCTTCCCCGAGTTTTTCGAGTTCCAGGAGGGAAGTTCCCTAGCTACGCCGGCTCTAAAAGGGGGAAGAGCGGGTTGAGGATTATCGTAGATAAACCACTCATTTTTCCAATTGGCTATGCTCTTGTTGAGGGACAGAGGAAAGTAATCTTCGGCACTCCAACTTTGTCCCACTCCACCAACCGCATAGCGGTTGCTGCAAGATTGGAGCGGGCGGATTTGGAATATGTACCGAAAGAGATCGAAGTGAGGGCGAATGCCTAGGAAAGCTTCGCAGAGACGAATAAAAAAGGCTATTTGAAAGATGGAATTGGGGTTCAGATTTACTAATTCCCATCCGTAGAAGCAAAGCAAGCCTCGAAAAAAGAACAGCAAGGAAGGTCAAGGCCATGAAGGAAGAAGGACTTCAATACCGGTTGTTGAGAATCGTCTATTCCCCATGGGACTTGACGAGGAGTAGGGACGATCCGAGTTGAGGATGGGTTGGGGCGGAAGAATCCCATCGTGGACCATCTCCTGGAGGGTTGCTTCGTGATCTTACTATCACCCAATTCTCGAGCACCAAAGGGAAGTTTATCGCGGGGAATGCCGGATGAAGAGGATCGATTGGTGGAAGGTTTCTTCTTGCCCATCTCGAAGATCGAATAAAGACAATCGAGTTGGTTTGTTTGGGAAGGGAAGGACGCGAGCACTAAGATCACGACGTCCGAAGAACAAGGAGATGTTGTGGGCGCTTGCGGAGCTTCGAGAATGGGTTTGACCTAGGTCGATCCTTCGTATCTTTTATAGGTACCCGAGTTGGGCTCGGGAGTCTGAAGAGTTATTGGGTCGTTTTTTATAGCCAAATAAATTTTGCGTGCGTGATTTATATTCATTAAAGGCTTAGTTATATAATTATGACCTAACGGTCATAAGGAATAAGTTGACGTGATTAATATAATCACGGGGATTTTTGCGAAACAAAAAGCGGTCCGAAATATGAAATTTTCGGACGCTCGTGATTATAGGCCTTGGAGACTCGAGTCGATGTGAGAAAATGGGAAAAAAACTCGTATGATCAACCAGGATTTTGGTTCTTAGTTAAATTTAACTAAGCGGATTATGAGTTCGGACAGATTTAGGCGGTCCGTTATGTCAACTTGGTGTGAATCTCCAGGAGATATGAAGTTCTAATCGGTATTACTCGGTCCGAAAATATGTTCTTGGCGGAAATTGCTGAGAGAAATGTGATTTGATGGAAAATAATAAAGCATAGTCTCTCAAGAAAGACTCTTGCATTATTTGCGATACTCAAATGATACAAGGGTCGGCGGCTATACCTAATTAGGTCCACCCGACCGG
Organism: Chloris gayana; assembly: GCA_031894775.1. Classification (NCBI taxonomy): domain Eukaryota; kingdom Viridiplantae; phylum Streptophyta; class Magnoliopsida; order Poales; family Poaceae; genus Chloris; species Chloris gayana. Next base: position 5,254,561 of record JAUNZO010000344.1, read on the forward strand.
TGCGCCGTGTTTAAGAGCGGTCCGTAGAGATTGCGGGAAGCGGAAAATAATGGAAATTGAAATAAGGGGTCTGTAGAGATTGCATATTGAAGGAATGATGAAGAATCATCCAGTGGACTTACATTGTTTGAAAAGAGTTCTAATGATTCAAGAGTCGGGGCTATACCTAATTGGGTGCACCTCATTTTTAAGTGCGGTTCGTAAAAAATAGCAGGAAGTATATACGAATTTTTCATACCTAATTAGGTGGTATGGAGGGTAAAATACAAAATGTGTTGGCTTTTTGAAGTCATCTTGAATAGAAAAAGAAGTATTATAGAAGATTGGAGTTCTTTTTAATTTCACCATGGAATCGGACCAACATGTAGAAGACTGGTCGGTCTTATTCAAGGTCAAATAAAAAATTACTCGGAGGGTCGTTGTCGTATACTTACCTTATGGGTATACAGTCATTAAAGGAATGGATAATTAGAGATACGGTGGCAAAACAATGAAGATAAGATCGGTGGAGAGGGCCTCACGAGTGGTGCCCGAACAGATATCAAATAACAGAAGATTCCATATACCGGTATGGAAATACGGCAGGTGTAAAGACCATCATACGATGACTTGATTGACAAGTAAAGGAGCAATTTATAGTCTATTAGGACTCGAATCAATAAGGAAAGCCTAGAGATAGAGCTTCCCGATATATAATCCATGTAATCGACTAGGACTCTACATGTAACCCTAGCTCCCCGGATATATAAGGCGGAGCGAGGACCCCCCCCGAAAACTCTCTCGAACAACTCGCAATTAGCAATCTGCTAAGAGCAATACATAACACACAGGACGTAGGGTATTACTCTCCATCGAGAGGCCCGAACCTGTCTAAAATCGTGTGTTCTTGTGTGTTTCGTGTGTTGCACCATCGAATTCCACGCTCGTGAGGGACCGGGTAGTTCTAGTGTTGAGTTTATGACCCGACATGTCGGAAGAAAGGGTCGAGCGACAAAGGTTGGAAACTAGAGCAAAGAACTATTTGCTTATTGAAGATGAACTTTATCGGCGAGGAGTTAACATTTTGATGAAGTGTGTATCTGCTTTCGATGGAATTCAAATGTTGGAAGAAATTCACAAAGGAATTTGCGAAAATCATGCTTTGTCAAAGACTCGGTGGGAAAAGTGTCCGGACAAGGATTTTATTAGCCTACGGCGATTGATCATGCGCACAAAGTAGTTCAAGCTTGTCAAGGATGTTAATGTTTTGCACGGCAACCTCATACTCTAGCTCATGAATTGCGTATGATTCCAATGACTTGGCCCTTTGCAACTTGGAGGCTGGATATTGTTGGACTGTTCAAGAAAGCACCTGGAGGTTTTACTCATATTTTCGTGGCAGTTGATAAGTTTTCCAAGTGGATTGAAGCTGAGGCGAGTTACTAGTACGACCACCGCTCGAGCAATTAAATTTTTGCAGAATATCTTTGTCCCATTTGGAGTTTTGCATTGTATAATTACAATAATGGACTGCAATTTACCTCGAATTCTTCAAGGATTATGTTGAAAGCCTAGGAATCAAGATACCCAACGCTTCGGCTTCACATCCGCGAGTAATGGGCAAGTAGAGCGTGTAAACGGTATGATCTTAACCAGACTTAAGCCCAAAATTTTTGACCGCTTAAAACCATACTGTCGGTGTTCGAACCACCGGCTGTAGAATTTGTCCCGGGGTCGCGCGTTTCGGGCCGGATGGTGCACAAGGGAAGACACGAAGGGATTAGGGCTGGTTCGGGAGAGCTCCCTACGTCCGGCGGGGGGGTCACGGCGTCGTGTTCCTTGCGCCAAGGTGGAAAGGTCGATACGGAAGAGTGGGGAGAGGAGCGTGCTCCAAGTCCCATGCGTGTGAGTGTTGGTTGTCTGCTCGTTGTCCTACCGTGTGTATCGTGTCTTTTGTGTGGAGGGCTCGCACCCCTTTATAGTCACAAGGGTGGAGCCGAGTTACAAGGGGGAGAGAAAAGAAAGGGTTGGTCGAGCTTCGGTGTCGTCCCATCAATCTTCCCATCGTTCGTCCGGTAGGGTAGACCGGGCGGTTGCTTCGTTCTCGTAGCGGCGCGTACCTCAATGGAGTGTTCCGCAATTGGAGGAGCTGCAGGTTGTTCATAGAGTGGTTGGATTTGGACAAGCCATACCCGTCCTTCTCTCGTCGAGCGTAATGATGGTTTGGATAGGTTCGAGGTATGGGTGTAGTTCTCTTCGTGACTCGAGCTCGGAGGAAGATCGTTCGGGACGGGGAGTAGCTCGAGCTCGACCTTGAGCTACACCTGTTTGAGGGACGCGACGGGGGGCCGAACGTCCGTACGTCGGTCGGCGGCGGTTTCTCCCGGAGCTCGCGGTCCACGCCAACTCCTGCCAAGCAACAGGGACGGGACGTCCCGTCGGCGTGCCCCGACGGGAGCAGGTGGCGGCAGGAGGGATGGGCTCCGGCCTCCCTCCAATGATTTCCGGGCCCCGCCCATGTGGGCGCCGGGGCGGTTGGGAGTTAATGCGACCGGCGGTCGAGTCACGAGGTCGAGTGTCGGGGTCGAGCGACCAAGGTCGTGCAGGACGGAACCCCTCGACCAAGGCATCATGGTCGTGCGAGGCGGACGCCCTTGAGTAAGGCGCCGGGGTCGTTTCTGGCTGGCCCGTATGGACGCGAGCCCACCTCCGGTGATGACGTGGCCATTATTAACCCTCTGCAAGGTGGGTTCGGACGCTGCCACGTGGCAGCGTTAATCTTTTCCCCGACGGTAGCCCCGAGCCGGGGATCTTTCCAGGAGGCGGGGGTCGATTCCCGGTGTCCCTTGTTTAGAGCGTCCTTTTGCTCGGATGCGCGCGAATGCGTTTGGCGGATGGTAGCCCCGGGCCGGGGGTAAGTCGTGGACTCATACCCTGGTCGGGTCGTTTAGCCGGAATGCGGTCCCGTCGTTGGACCTCGCGTTTGCGATGCCGGACCCCGAGTCTTCCGCGCGGTGCGGACGGCCGATTCGGAGGTGGTTCGTCTTAGACGTTTTCCCGTCCGAGTCGCGTTCGTGCGATAGAGGGTAGAGCAGATCCGCGATTTGCCTAGATGGGCCGACACGCGGGGCTCGGTGAGCTCGATAACGGGAAAAGCTCGAGTGAAGTTGCGGTTTCTCGTCGGTGAGATTCCGTCGGGCCCGCCGGGGGACAACTTCATTAATCCGTGCGGTCGCCCTCGATTGGGACCCAAAACCGTTCGCTAGGTTTCGGGGCTCGATGCCTCTCTACGATGAGCCTTCGCTCGGCGCACGAGCCTCCGTCTCTTCTCTAGCCATGTCGACCTGGACCCGCTCCACGACGACAAGGGCCGAGCCCGACCGCCCGGTGGCGCAAGGCTCGCTGCGCGACCGTGGTCTCGATCGGTGGTGGATGCTTCCCGGCAACGAGTCTCACCCCGAGCCTCCCTAGGGTTACGTGGTCTCGTTTCCGTATTTCCACGAGTGCGGCCCGGGGACGCCGGGGAATGATTTCTCGCGGGCGATGATGTCCGTAACGGGCTGGAGCTCCAGCATTTGAACTCCAACGGGATCCAGCAGCTCGAGCACCTTCGTCGCTCTCGCGGGGGCTTCTGGGGATGGCGCCCGACCTCGACCTCGGCGGTACTACTTCGAGCATCAACCTCCACCGGAGGAGGAATTCCGAGGCGAGGACGTTCCCGCGCACGTCGGCTACGCGGGGATTGTGATGAAGAGGGACCGGGAAGGGACTACATCACGGTGACCACCCCTTCGTCGAACCAGGGGTGGCACTCGAAGTGGTTCTACCTCCGGCAGGATCCGGGCGCCCGTTCCGGCCTTCGAGGATCGGGTCTTCGAGGGGGTCCCGGAGGAATGGAAGTGGGGCTGTCCTCGCGCCGGCGTCCGGAAGATCAACCTGGTGGTCGAAGTGATCCGGCATCCGTCCCGGCTTGGGGTTGACAGACGGTGGTGGTAGGCCCCTACCACAAGCTCGAGGTTTGCGCCTCGATGCGGCGCACGATGCTCATGCACCGGGTGTCGGGCAACGACCACATTGTCCCGGACACTCGTAATGGCGGTGCAGGAGCTCGACGACGGCACCGTCGCGTTGCGCGTCCGGAGCGCGTCGGGAACCGCCACGTGTGCGTGGCCCGTCCCGGGGCCCCTAAGATGAAGCGGCATCCCGAGGCCCTCGACGTGGTAAGTCGGTTCGATCTTCGTCGTCTTGCGGTGCATTCGAATTCATCGTCTAAGTTCGTCCGCCGACCTGCTCTTTTTCTTGCAGTCCGCTCCGGATCCCGCTGAATCGGCGCACCCGGCTACGCCTTCCCGAGGAGGCCGCCCGGCGCGAAGCCAACCGCCTCCATGCCGCCGAGGTGCATGGACTTGTCCCTAGCTTCGCCGGTGCCGAGCCGGAGTTGCTCGAAGGCCGAGACGCGTGCACCCGCCGATTCTCTCGGCTGCAAAGCTTGAGGAGGAGCCTCTCCCCAAGGCGTAGAAAGTTTAGGGGATTAGTTTTTCGTTTTTTGTTTTGTTAAGAACAAAGGAGCGCGGTTCCCCGCTTGTAAATAACTTCGAGTTTAATTAAATCGTTTCGCGCTCGACCCTTCGGGGTCTTGCTCTTTATCAAGTAATTTTAAGTTTGACTTGAATATATTTTGGCCTTTTTATCTTACCTCGTTGATTTACAAAGCTTGAGTCGTCGAGCCTCGTTGAACTTAGTCGTATTTGGTGAGCGTTCGGTAGGGCCGCTGGGCGCTCGAGCTTCAGCCTTCCGACCAATTTAGACCGTGAGTTCGCTTGCTCACGCTTACTTTGGTCGTCAACGAGATTTGAATCCGAGGCCAAACGAAACTTAGCAAATTTGTTCTCTAAAAAAGAGCTAAGTGTAGGCGATTTTTGTTTTTGAAAAATAGTGGTTTCGCCCGCCTTCCAGACCCCGAGTGAGGCTCGACCTTGCAGCGGAGGTTGAGGGTCACCGTACTTAGCGGGCGATCGCTAAAGAGCAAGGGAACGAAAGCGAGCTTAGGGATAGAACTTACGTAATCGCGCAATGTTCCAGTGCGTTGGTCAAATCTCGACCATCCGTCGTCTTGAGCTTGTAGGAGCCGGGTCCGATGACGCGTGCGACGATGTAAGGTCCTTCCCAAGGAGGAGATAGCTTGTGACGATCCTTGTTACTCCGTACCCTACACAAGCACCATGTCTCCGATGTTGAAGCCTCGACTTTTGACGTTGCGATCGTGGTACCGTCGGAGCGCTTGTTGGTACTTGGCGTAATGCAAGAGCGCGGCATCACGTGCTTCGTCGAGCTGATCCGCTGCATCCTCGAGGGCTGTTTGGTTCCCTTGCTCGTTGAAGGAACGGACCCTTGGAGCGCCATAGTCGAGGTCGGTTGGGAGGATCGCTTCGATCCGTAGACCAAGAAGAATGGCGTATAGCCGGTTGCTCGACTCGGAGTCGTTCGAAGGCTCCAAAGTACGGCCGGTAGTTCGGCTGCCCATCGACCGCTGAAACGTTTCGAGCGGTCATAAATGCGCGGCTTGGGTCCTTGTAGGATCATGCCATTCGGCCGCTCAACCTGCCCATTGGTCTCGGGGTGAGCCACCGCCGCCCAATCCACTCGAATGTGGTAATCATCGCAGAACGCAAGGAACTTCTTCCCCGTAAACTGCGTGCCATTGTCCGTGATTATCGAGTTGGGAACGCCAAAACGATGGACAATGTCGAGGAAGAACTCGACCGCCTCTTCGGAGCGGATCTTGCCGATGGCTCGAGCCTCGATCCACTTCGTGAACTTGTCAACCACGACGAGTAAGTGGGTGAAACCCCGGCGCTTTTTTCAAAGGGCCGACCAAGTCCAAACCCCGGATCGCAAAGGGCCAAGTAACGGGTATAGTTTGGAGGGCTTGAGCGGGTTGGTGCATCCGTCGGGCAAAGTATCGGCAACCCTTGCATCGGTGGACGATGCGGGTCGCGTCTCGCCATGACGGTTGGCCGATAGAAGCCTTGTCGAAAGGCGTTGCCCACGAGGGTTCGTGGCGCGGCATGGTGGCCGCAAACGCCCGCGTGTATGTCGTCGAGGAGTCGTGCACCTCTCCCTTTGCACCCGTTGCGCCTCGGGAGTCGGTTGCACAGGGAGGGTTTTCAGCAATGCGGCTGCCGCGGCCACGTTTTGCCCGGCGCGCGGAAGTGCTCGGGCCTCGGCTCCGAGCATCGTCGGCGATCTGCCGGTGGACATGGCGAGCCCTCAGCGTGCGTTGCACTCCGCGTGCCGGCGCTGCTGTTGTAACTCTCGCTCTATCGCCGCGGCCTCCTCATCGAGTCCACGGCGGGCCTCCTCCGGCTCCGGGCGCCCGGCTTGGAGACGAGTTCGGAGATCGTCACCGCCCGGGGGGGCGGTGTGCCCGCGCCGAGCCGCCGGGGTTCCGGGGGCGTTGGGCTCCGGTGCGGCCGGTCCCCGGCACTACGGACGCCCGATCCCGCGGCGTGCACTACATTGCACTCGCGTAAGGGGCCGTGGGGCTCATCACTCGCTGCCCCGGTCCGAATCCTTGTCCTCCCCGGCGTCGAGAAGGTCGAAGAGGGATTCGGAGGGATGGATTATCATCCCCACAAACTCTCCCCCGTGGGGTTAGCTGCTCCCGGGAGAGCGCCGAGTTGCGTCACATTCGCGGCGACGAGGGTTGCCGCGGGGCCGGCGGCGCCGGTGGCTCGATGCGTACCGGCGTCCGCTCGGGGGTAGCCAAGAAGTCAAGGCTTCCAAAGCACACGGTGGTGCCGGAAGCCCAAAACGAGAGCTCGAAGTCAACCATTCGCGCCATGGGGCGAGAGAGAAGTCCGGCGAAAACACGCGACGCTCCCCTACCGGCGCGCCAACCGTCGGTGTTCGAACCACCGGCCGTAGAATTTGTCCCGGGGTCGCGCGTTTCGGGCCGGATGGTGCACAAGGGAAGACACAAAGGGATTAGGCTGGTTCGGGAGAGCTCCCTACGTCCGGCGGGGGGGGGTCACGGCGTCGTGTTCCTTGCACCAAGGTGGAAAGGTCGATACGAGAAGAGTGGGGATAGGTGCGTGCTCCAAGTCCCGTGCGTGTGAGTGTTGGTTGTCTCGCTGCTGTCCTACCGTGTGTATCGTGTCTTTTGTGTGGAGGGCTCGCACCCCTTTATAGTCACAAGGGTGGAGCCAGAGTTACAAGGGGGAGAGAAAAGAAAGGGTTGGTCGAGCTTCGGTGTCGTCCCATCAATCTTCCCATCGTTCGTCCGGCGGGATAGACCGGGCGGTTGCTTTGTTCCTATAGCGGCGCGTACCTCAATGGAGTGTTCCGCAATTGGAGGAGCTGCAGGTGGCGCTGTTCATAGAGTGGTTGGATTTGGACAAGCCATACCCGTCCTTCTCCGTCGAGCATAATGATGGTTCGGATAGGTTCGAGGTACGGGTGTAGTTCTCTTCGTGACTCGAGCTCGGAGGAAGATCGTTCGGGACGGGGAGTAGCTCGAGCTCGACCTTGAGCTACACCTGTTTGAGGGACGCGACGGGGGCCGCACGTCCGTACGTCGGTGGGCAGCGGTTTCTCCCGGAGCTCGCGGTCCACGCCAACTCCTGCCAAGCAACGAGGACGGGACGTCCCGTCGGCGTGCCTTGACGGGAGCGGTGGCGGCGGGAGGGATGGGCTCCGGCCTCCCTCCAATGATTTCCGGGCCCCACCCATGTGGGCGCCGGGGCGATTGGGAGTTAATGCGGCCGGCGGTCGAGTCACGAGGTCGAGTGTCGGGGTCGAGCGACCAAGGTCGTGCGGGACGGAACCCCTCGACCAAGGCATCATGGTCGTGCGAGGCGGACGCCCTTGAGTAAGGCGCCGGGGTCGTTTCCTGGCTGGCCCGTATGGACGCGAGCCCACCTCCGGTGATGACGTGGCCATTATTAACCCTCCGCAAGGTGAGTCCGGACGCTGCCACGTGGCAGCGTTAATCTTTTCCCCCGACACATACTCGGAAAATGGGTAAAGGAGTTACCTTGGGTGTTATGGGGGCTGCGTAGGAATGTAAGTCATGCTACGGGACAGTCTCCCTTTTCTCCGGTATATGGATCCGAAGCAATGTTGCCTACGGAAGTAAATATGGTTTCCGCCGGGTGCGGTATTATGATGAACAGCGTCAAGTCTAGTTAATTGTCGTAGAAGAATTATGAGATCAAGCATTGATTCGAGCGGCCAAGTACCACCAAGGATTGCGGAGATATCATGATCGCAATGTGCGTACGCGAGAATTTCAAGTGGGCGATTTAGTGCTCGGGAAAATTCAGTCTAATAAGAATCGGTATAAGTTGTCACTGGTCTAGGAAGGACCGTTTGTGGTCTAAGTCGGTTTCCAAACCGGGGGCTTATAGCCTTATGACCCAGGAGGAGGAGGAAATTCCAAAATCTTGGAATATTGATCAACTTCAGTCGTTTTTACACCTATAGATTTTTGTATCTCGGTGTTTTTTGTAACTTCATGCGAATAATAATATACTTCCTTTTGGTTCCTGGTAATGAAAATATTGTGTTTTTGTGTCTCGGTCCATTAATTTTGAATTAGCATACCGAGTTAGGGGCTGTTATATTAAGAGCGATCTGTGAATTTATGTAAATTCTAAGTTTTAGTACCAGTCATTTATTCTATACGGCATGATCTTGTTAATAAGACCGCCTCTATCAACTATATCTTGTGCTGATTAGAGCCAATGATTATGTTGTAGTAGGTTTGTGTGGAATTAACCATCATTGCTTAGTTATAGATTTGACTGGCAGACTTAGGAGGGAAAATTTGGAAATTTTTTATTGAGTATTCATCATATTGTGTTATGGCTCGAAGTGTTAATTTTCTTTAACATTTTGAGCCAGGGGGCTGCTATCTTGAGAGTAGTCCGGGATAATATGTAATCTTAAGTTTTAAGACTGGTCATTTTTTCTATACGACACGATTCTCGTGCTGATTAGAGCCGATAATTAATCATAGTTGGTTTGAGTTTCAATAACCATCATTGCTTGGTTATAGACTTGATTAATGAACTTAAGATGGTAAAATTGGTATTCTGGAAAGAGGGTTATTCAAGTCAACATTATAAACCGGTCTAGACCGCGTGAGTCTTGCGCGTAAGGATTTTGCTATATATGAAAAAGAATGAAGATTGGACATAATTGAAAGGACATATATTACGAAACATTCACACATAGTATTTTTGCATACATAAAATTAATTACACAGTAAAAGTCTATCGAGTAGGACGGCTTAACTCACCGGTCTTGGGATCGGCGGTCAACCGATCATCGATCGTTCCCTCGGAGTCGGATTAAGAAGATAGAAGATCCAAGTCTAGATCATCATATTCGTCTTCTAAATTTTGTCCGAAGGCTGCAACAGCGTCTTGAGCGGTCTAGGGCGGGAAGAGCCGCAGCCTTCATTCGACGGGGCACCAGGCGGATCCAGAGGAATATCTTCGATGAGCTCTATCACGGTACCAAGGAGTGAATTCCTTAACTCTTGAACTGGTCTTCGGTAGTCTCTAGATGGGCCCCCGCTCCGATAAAGTTGAAATCACAGTCTTTGACAGAGTCCAAGACTTGATTGTTGCGGTAATGTGTCGTCCTCCCCAAGCAGCAATTGTCTTGGTGTGCTCTCTCGATTCTTCGACGAGCATCCCAAATAGCACTTTCCAAGTCCATGTTTTTTTGTTGAAGAGGTTGACCTCCATTTAGGTATTCAAGCACCCGCTTGCTCCCGTTGCAAGTTACGTAGAAGGAAATTCAAAAAAATATTAGAAATACAAACCGGTAGTTATAGACCGCTTCTCGGAAAGAAAGAGGAGAAGAAACTTACGCCTATGCCCGATGTCCAAACTCCTGAATCAGCCCTTGAAGTTGATGTTGGAAGTCCTCGGCTTGGCCTCACTCTTTAATAGACGTTGGATTTCATCTTCCTTCGTCTTGAGTGCTAATTGAGCAGATCGGTGGGCGGTCTTGATGGCATTCTCTTTCTCTACTTGAGCGGTCTTCGCGGCTTCAAGCGCTTCCGCAAGATTAGCTTTGAGTTGAGCATTTTCGTTCTCAAGGATCTTAATAGATCTAGGAGAGTGCAACAGGATGTCGTCCTTAGCAGTCAACTCGCCCTCCAGCTCACCAATGCGGGCAGCTCGCATCCGCTCGACTCGCGAGCCTTCTTGAAGAGCTAATTCTTATGCAGCGGCTTTTTAGCGAGAATTGCTTCCGTCTTCTTGTGCGCTACAACAAGATCATCAAGAGTTGTAGCGGAATGTTCAAGACCGGAGGATGATTTCCCGTCGGCGAACTTCCATCGGATGAAGTGTGTTTGATTCCCGCCGCTGGAGATTTTCTTCTTTGAATTTCAGATCGGCGGTCCGAGACTTGAGCTCGATTAATTGCTCTTGAATCTAGTGCAGTTCTTCTTCTAATCGAGCTATGATGGCACTCTTGGCTTGTGAATTCCGTAAAAGAACCCGAAAGGAAGATAAATATAACAAAATTGTGGTATGAAGATTGTAAAGTAAGAAAAATAATGGGTAGGGAATAAGAAATACCCGACTGCACTCGCTGAAGTTCTTCAGGGCTTCCTCTTCTCGGAGTGAATGTATGGCCTCCGCTAGAACTATCAATTTCTACGTTGCCAATTACCATCTTGGCGAGCTTTGGTCCAGTCGGAGCCTTGTTAGTGGTTCTTTCCCATCGAGGTACTTCTTTGATCCGGACCGGCCCCAATGGGAGTTCGGAGCGGTCCGGAATAATGTGGCTCGAGGAGGGAAACCACCGGTTGTTGTGTCAATAACGATAGTTTCGGTGGTAGTTCGCTCCTCGACAACTTGAGTAGCTGAAGCTTCTTTGGCTATTTGTTCTTCTCGTTGAGGTGGCAGGGAGTTCCTCTTGAGTTCCGAGCTCTATCCAACGGATGTTGTCTTGGGAGCCGCGGTCTTGTTGCTGCTATCTATGGGAGCGGTATTGGGAATGTTTGGCTCTGTTTCTCAACAGAGCCAGCAATATTGGCTTGAAGGTTTGGAGTGATTCTGCAGATAAGACGAAGTTAAAGACTAAAATAACATAATGACGATTCCGGATAGTGAAAAGATCAAGAGGAATTGAGTAAAGTATATTTACGTAGTCGCCTTCTTGAAGACAACAAAGGTCCTGGTCTTCTCCGTTGGGGGACCTTGGGAGCCTTCGCTTCTTCCGCACTCCTCTTGGCCGCCGATGGCGCCGAGGGTGCGGAGGTAGAATCTCATGCGGTATCATCCAGGGTACCGGTTTGAGACGCATACCGGGACCTCCGAGGAACATTGGCAAGGGAATCGGTTAATTGCGGGTCTCCTTGAGGTCCTCCGCTTGATGTCCCTTGAAATACGGCCCGTGCGGCATGGCGGTCCCTCTCGAATGCTTCCTCGCTCTTTCTTCCCGTCTTCGATCTTTTGAGCTTTTGTACGAGTGTCTACGGTGGGGAAGCGGTGGATTGAGGTTGACTTACGCTTCTTCATGTCTGGGGGCTTGGATTGCACCCCTAGATCTTGAGAACTTTTGTGATGGCCCGGTCGGAGGGAGAGCGGGAGTTGGCGGACCGGTATGCGTAGGATCGGGGAGAGCATTTGCTTCGTAATCTTCGTCCCATGGATCATTTGGTGGAAGCGGGGGTGGCTTTTTATCCAAGGCTTGTGTTAAACAAAAATACATGTTAAGAGAATAGCAACAGAAAGATATGGGAATTTGGGATACTAGTATTAAGCGAGAAAGGAGGTACTTACAGGATCGCGAGGATTGGAAGAGCTAAAAGCCCGAATCGTCGAAGACCGATTGTAACATCTTCTTCAAGCGGTTGTTCGAGCGATCCGGATCAGGGCGGGTCAATCCATCGCTTGGATTGTTATTGTTCTCATTGAACAACCATCCAGGTTCGGATTGTCTCTTGATTGGTCGCACTCCTCGGACTATAAAACTCCAAAGGATGGTTTCAAATTGTGACACCTTTCACTTCCTTCGCATTCTTGGTCATGGCAAGCAAGGCGATCACTTCTTCATCTTGTTTGAGGTTTTCTCTGGTTCTTTTGGAGTTCCGGGAGGGAAGTTCTCCGGCTACGCCGGCGCTAAAAGGTGCAAGAGCAAGATGAGGATTATTACGGATGAACCACTCTTGTTTTCAGTTTGCAATGCTCTTATTGGGAGAAAGGGGAAGTATTCTTCAACGATTCCAGATTTGAATCCCAACTCCGCCAACCGCATAACGATTGCTCACGTGATGGGAATGGGCGGATTTGGAATAGATAACGGAAGAGATTGAAGTGGGGGCGGATGCCTAGGAATGCTTCACAAAGATGAATAAAAAGGCTATTTGAAGGATGGAGTTAGGGTTTAGATTCACTAACTCCCATCCATAAAAGAAAAGCCGACTGCGAAAGAAACAGATAGCAAGGAAGATCAAGGTCGCAGAGAAAGAAGGATCGAAATACCAATTATTGGCAATCATCAATTCCCCATGGGACTTGACCGGGCGTAGGAGCGGTCCAGATTGAGTATGGGTTTTGGCGGAAGAATCCTCTCACGAACCATGTCCTCAAGGTTTGCTTCCGTGATGTTACTATCTCTCGGCTCCCGAGCACCAAACGGGAGTTGATCACGAGGGATGTTGGACGAGGATGACGGATTGGCGTAAGATTTCTTCTTGCGCATCTTGAGGATTAGAGAGGAAAATGGAGATTAGCTTTTTTTGGGAAGGATGAGATGCAAGAACTCGGATCGCAACATCCGAAGATCAAGGAAGGATTGTGGGCGCGCTGCAGTGATTTGGGAACGGATTTGACCTAGGTCGCCCCTATGACACCCCTGGTGTCACGAACGTCTCAACTCTAAATTCTAAAATTATCTACTAACCATGTAGAATCCCAATATAAAATTTTTGGTCACGTGCATAGTGATTTGAATTGCAAATTCAAATAAATTAATATTGGGTTGAACTACAAGTCAAAATTTTCCTATAACAGTTGCCTCTGGCAAAAATATATGTTGTAGAGCAAGTGAGAAGCAAAATCTGGGAACAAGTCCCATGTCATTTGGATCAGTAGAACTCCCAATAAAAATTCGAGAAAGCTTAAGTTTTACCTTTTTTATGAATTATCTTAATTAAACCAGAGGGAGTTTGGACTCAAACTTTACGTGCATTTCTAATCCAAGTGAAGTACTACATGCTAATATTTTTTTTGGAATTTTTTAGCACGGGAAGTATTTTATTTAAGCATTTACTTTTGGAGAAAAACCACAAACTGAAAATTGGAAAAATATTTTGGAATATTCGGTGGGACCCAGCCCCACTCTCTTTCTTTCTCTCCCTCACGGCCAACCTGCACAGAGCTTCGCTGCCACCTGCCCCAAACGTGGCACCGACCTTCTGAGCTTGCCTCCACCTCAAGCAGCGCCCCACCCGGCCTCCCACTGCTATTCTCCCTCTCTCAGTTCTCACTCTCTCTGCCCTCTCCCAAACAGCGCAGCAGCAACAGAGAGTAGGAGCAGCACGCCCGCCATTGCCGCCCTGCCCAAAGTCGCAGCGCGCCGCTGCTCTGCTGCCTCCCCGGCCGAGCCAAGACACCTAGAGAAGTGCCTCAACCTCAGCTACGTGCCTGCGAAGACGCTTTCCAAGTTCCATGCTCCATTCCGGCGAATCGAAAGATCTTCTTCAAAACGCCATTACCGGCCACCTCCAGCTTGGACCCGAAATTCCACACGTGTGGTGAGTCGTTGTGCGTGATTCTTTTTCCGTTGCGTGCGCGGTACCTTGGAGCACCCGTCTGATCCTTTCTTCTTTCCCTCATGAGGTAGAGAGCAGCCCAACATTTTTCCAACGACGAACGCTGTCAACAGTCTGACTCGCGTGCTTCGTCATCTACCATCTTCCAGCAATTTTTCTTGAGCTTCGAACTGTCAAGTGGATGCGCGTCGTTCCGAGCTTCGCGTAGGCATTTTATTTGAAATTTTTCGTGGTCATTTGTCCACGTTTCACCGTGAATCTCAGCTCTCCGGCAAGCCGTGGCAGTTCAAATAAAAATTCGTAATGGCATTTATGTAATTTCTTCAGAAATTCAAATTTAATTAGAAAAATCATAACTTAAGATTTAGAACTCCAAATCGAGTGAGACCAATTTTGTTGGATTCGTTACAAAGAGGTCTATTTAATGGTGCTGATGAAATCCATTTTGACGCATAGTTTTGCGAGAATAATTATAAGTTTGTAAACCCTATTTAAATAATATCTTTTTATCTAAAAATGAAAATGATGCAAACTAAAATGTTTTGGACTCGTCTAAACATGCTATTTATTATGGTGCATCATATTTATAATGTTCCTGCTTGTATAGCATTGCATGCTTAATTCTTGGTTTAGCATGTTTAAATTCTAGTAATTAATTTATGCATTAAATTAATGTTTTACCAAAGCACACTCATGTCATGTACTATCACCCTATATAGCCCCATGTCCATATCTGCACCCAATAATTTCCTAGGGAATTTTGTTTGTAAAAACCTTTGCCTTGATGTTTGAAGTTAAACCTCTCCACGTAAAATGATAAAACTTGTTTATTATTCTATTATTTCTTGCATATATCATCTCTCTAATACATATGTACAGAACCCTTGCAAATGTGAACATGTAATTTAAATGCCTTTAATTATTATGATTAAGTGATTCATTATTGCATGTGATAATGAAGGGACGCATTAAATAAATTTGCTTTTAAACATATGTCTTCAAGAACCATCTTACGTAACATATGATTTCTGTTATTTGAATGCTTTTAAACATGTCTTCAAGAACCATCTTACGTAACTATCTTACGTAACATATCATTTCTGTTATTTGAATGCTTTTAAACATATGTCTTCAAGAACCATCTTACGTAACATCATCCATATTGTTTGCATGTTTTTGCATTCATCGATATTAATATTCCGCTATTAGGAAACGTTGAAGTGCCGGTTGAGGATCTTCGAAGGATATCTCTCTCAATCAAGACCCGACACTCGAAGACCCTAACTCTGTTGTAGTAGCTCCAGGCAAACCCGGTGCATCCGCCCGCTTTTAAAATTTTTATTTTCGATATCACAATTGCTAGACTGTCTAGGATGTATTGTGCATTAAGTCTAGGTGTTGGCTGAAAATCCACTTGTATTGTCCCCGGATGAATCCTATGTAGATGTTATATCTTTGGTACGATTAGCCTACTACAATAATTGTTATGTTTAATTCTAGGATTAACGGAACATACGGTCAAATGCTCAAATGTTATTAAAGTTCCTTATGTTGGTAATCACATGATTAAATAAATGGAGACCGGACGGGCCCCGTAGGTGAAAGGGCAAGTTATAATGGTCCCGAGTGGCTTTGTCTTGCAAGGTTGTAGCCCCGTCTCGTGTCGATTAAGGACCGTACCGTTGTTGGCCCTCGCTCGAACAAGTTTTGAGTCGTACTCGAGTACATGCTAGTTTTATTGGGGACTAGTAAACTTATGTGCATTAGATGTTGTACTATGGAAGATAACCCCGATCTTTGGTCGTAGTGCCCGCGCAAGGAGTGAGTACTAGGCTCACGACGTTACCGATGAGCTGCTGGCCACTTCGGAGATCCGGTACCCTTCCCGCTTGAATGACACCTTTGTGAAAGGTTGATATATGTGTTCTTAAATGATGCGTATATCGTGTGCTTCGGGTTTTTCCCAGCTGGTGTAAAATTGATAGTATCACTGTCCCTCGCAATAATGAGTATCCTCTTGTTCACTGCGTCACATCGTAGTTAATAACTTGAATTTAAACTCTAAGTCGATACTCGTATGATATTTTTTTATCACCGGTGAAATTACTTTGATATATTTATGCTACACTTGTATTGGTTTCAGCTTGCATGATCACCGTATTTACTTTGATAATATTAAACTTGGCAATAATATTGAAAGTAAGGATCCACCGCTTATTCGCTGTTTTATACCCTAAAAATCAGTACACTCCTCTCGAGCCTTGCATGTCTAGGAGTCGGTTCGTGATCCATTTGACGGGTCGGTCTTGTTGAGCTTTAGTTGCTTAGGCTTTGTGCCTATTGTCGTATACTTGCCTTATGGGTATACGGATGATAAAGAATGTATGCGCAAAGACACGGTAACAAATCGGTGAAGATAAAGGTGATGAAGATAGCGGACTGACTGGTTCTCGACCGGTCCGGAATGACAGAGGATGCTATATATCGGTTTGGAGCCCGAGCGGATATCAATACAGGTATATGATGACTTGAGAAGCAAGTAATAGAATAATTTGTAGCTTGTTAGGACTCTGAATCAATAAAGAAAGCTAGAGATAGAGTTCTCATATATGTAATCCGTGTAATCGACTAGGACTCTACATGTAACCCTAGCTCCCCGGATATATAAGGCGGAGCAGGGACCCCCGAAAACTCTCTCGAGATCTTGCAATTAGCAAATCGCTAAAGGCAATACATAACATACGAGACGTAGGGTATTACTCTCGATCCGATGGGCCCGAACCTGTCTAAAAACGCGTGTTCCTATGTGTTCCGTGTGTTGCACCATCGAATTCCACGCTCGTGAGGGACCGGGTAGTACTAGTGCCGAGTTGAAGACTCGACATTTGGCGCGCCAGAAGGGGTCCGGCGAGTTCCCAGCCGAGTTCGATGGCCTCTTCGTTCATCGTCGACTTCAAGCCCGGCTTCAAGATCCGCTTCGGGTCCCTTGACTTTGAAGCCGATTCGGCCGGAAAACCGCTTTTGATGAATCCGACTCGTTGTCGGGCCGCAGCTTCGAAGCGCAATCACCCGCCACGGTTGGCACCCCGAGCTCGAACTTGGCGGATCCGACGCAGCTTTAGCGCGAACAATCGATCGCCTCGCATATCGATTGAAGCTCAATCGTAGAGATAAGCCGCTCTAGTGAGTTCGTTGATGACTTCGAGGAAGAACGTCCGACCTTCTTCCAAGTCTTCATAACAGGACCAGTTATTCGCCAACTTACTTCGAGGAAGCTGCCGAAGAAGAAGAAAGGTCGGCGAGAGAAGAATCCGATCGCCGTCACCGTGAAGAAGAAAAAGCAAATAGAGATGAACGACCTCCGCAATCTTCGCCTGCAAATCCGCGTGTAAATGCTGCTGGTCGGCCGGAGGAAACGCTCCCGCGATCGCTCTCCCAGCCACGGGCCCATTGCCGCACTGGTCCGGAGACCCGGAAGAAACGTCCCCAGGATATAACAGCCGACGTGGGTGTCGCAGTGGAAGGCGGCATCGTTCTTCAAGCAGGGCTTTGGATTTGAGCTCCATGGAAGTGGAATTAAATGGCGCTCGGGTCTTCACGTCGCCGACTCACAACATTATTGGAGTGAAACAAATCCTCGAGACAATACCGGAAGAAGTTTTCAATGCAACACCAGGGTTGCAACGCGCTCTGAATTTGGTAGATGCGGCTGCTCTACAAACCAATCAACTCGTCCATGACAAATCGGAATCTTCAAGCCGCTCGCGTTCTCGCTCGGAGCGGCCTACGAGAGCTCGGTCCGAAGGAGCTTCCTCGGCGGAAGGCTCGGGCCTCGACACACCCCGATCGCGGATGCACATGAACGAGCTCCAAACCAAGATTTGCGCGTACCGCTTAATGGCAACCGGACGCTCGTAATGTCCTCATTGATCGCCATGCGGAGAGAACGGAAGAACGTCGGAGACATGAGGAAGATGAGAGGCGTCGCACCGATCATGTGGATGATCGTCCACGCGACCCCGCCTCGTCTCGTCCGCACGTGACTAATTCACCTCGGCGTGGACCGGCCGCTCGGCGCCGCCCCCGGTGGAAATCATCCGCGCAATGATCATCGAGGGCATAGTAATAGGCATGCTCATCGGGATGAACGGCCCGTAAGGGACGATCGTCGTGATACTAGAGACCGAAGAGGGCGAGACAACCGGGACAGAGACGCCGAACCCCGGCAAGCCGACAATGATCGTCAAGCGGCACCTCCGCCCCCACCTCCATCGCGACATGAGGAACCAGCAAACAATGATCGTCAAGCGGCGCCTCCACCTCCGCCTCCGCCTCCTTCACGGCACGCGGAGCCGGTGAATAATGATGGTCGTGGTGGTTCGGGAGATAGGTATCAAGATGATCGCTATTACGACTATTCGGACGATGACAGGGATCGCAACTACCGGCATTACCCTCGTCGACGATCCCCTTCACCGGTCCGGACCGGTCCGGAAGATGATGAATACTCCGTGATTCCCGCTTTCATGCAGGATTTACGCATTTGCAAATACCCCGGGGATTTAAGCCCGGGGCCATTGATAAGTATGATGGTAAAGCACCTCCTCGCCAAGTGGCTACGCATGTACACCACCGCCATCCGGTCCGCAGGAGGAGATACATTCGTGCTAGCTAATTACCTCCCCATGTGCATGGAGCAGGTCGGACGCTTATGGTTGCAGTCCCTACCCGAGAAATCTATCTCTTCTTGGGGCGATCTCACCAAAAAGTTCGTAGAGAATTTCCAAGTGACTTGTGAGAAGCCAGGGAATTACTTCGACCTCAACAGTCGAAGCGTAAGCCCGACGAGACCCTCACCGACTTCATCGGACGTTTCGCAATAAGAAGGCCTTAATCCTCAATGTTCCCGACCAGCAAGTAATTGCTGCGTTTCAAGTCGGCGTCCGAAATGAAGCTTTGGTTCACAAGATTGGAAGGCGAAATCGAACCTTACCATGACGGCGTCGAGTGCTTCAAGATAGCAGACGACTATGCTCGCTGGTGAATCGAACGTGGTCAATTCGCGCGGGAACAAAGGGAAGGAACCGAAGCATGATGAAGGCAACCGGTCCGGATCCAAGAACAACAAAAGCGCAAGGCTGATCACCTTGTTGCAGCTGTCGACCGGTCTCATGGAGGAGACCGGCCGCCACCTCCCAAGAGAGGTCCGAGAGAACGATTGTCGTTTGAAACACTTCTAGAAGGCCCTTGCATGATTCATAATGGGAATCATAAAGCCAAGGAGTGCTTCTCGTTAAGGCCGTTCGTTCAATTCGCCTTAAAGGTCGCACCCTGCTCGCTTATCGGAATCGAGGGATGACAAGGGCAAGGACAAAGAACACGATGACAATGGGTATGATGAAGGTTTTCAAGAACCAGCTCGAGAGGTGAACATGATTTTTGGAGGCCCGGACGCTTACGAATCGAATAGAAAGCAAAAGTTGGCGTTTCGAGAGGTTAATGCTCGTAGCTCCTGCTACACCCGAGTACTTACGGTGGTCCGAGGTGCCGATTACTTTCAGCAGAGCCGATCATCCCGAGGTATTGCCAAAAGCTGGCAAATATCCACTCATCTTGGCCCCCATAGTTTATAAGGTGCGTTTGAAGAGGACCTTCATTGATGGCGGGAGTTGCCTGGATATCTTGTTCGCCAAAACTCTCCCGCAGCTTGGCCTTTCCGTAGCTGATTTGGAGCGTAGTGTTTCACCGTTTCATGGAATAATACCCGGGCGGAATAGCTATCCTTTGGGGCAGATTTCTCTCGCGTGATCTTCGGGACGAAGGAGAACTACAGGAGGGAGAATATTATCTTTCGGTAGCTGATATTGATTCAACGTATCATGCGATACTTGGAAGGCCAGCTTTGGCAAAGTTTATGGCTATTCCAAATTACCGAGTACTTGATGCTCGAAGATCCAGGACCAAATGGAGTTTTGTCGTTTCGAGGCGACATCAAGATCGCTTATGCTTGTGAAGTACATAGCACCGAGTTGGCCTCTCGGGTCGATTCGGAGGATGAACGTCGAGAAATCGGAGAAGCAGCTGAGGCTCTAGAAGTCCAGAGCGAGGCCGGAGGATGAAGTTCCGGTCAAGAAGGTCGCAAAGGAGAAATTGAAGGCCGATGCAGTGATTTCCAACACTATTCAGCTTGATGAGTCGGACCCCTCCAAGGTCACCCATATAGAGGCTGACTTGGGGGATAAATAGGAAAGCGCGCTCATTCTTTTCCTCCAGGAAAATAGGGATATCTTTGCATGGCAGCCTTCCGACATGCCGGGTGTTCCTAGGGAGAAGATTGAGCACGCACCGTTGGTGCGTCCCGATGCGAAGCCAGTCAAACGAAGCTCCGAAGATTTGCTCAAGACCGCAAAGAAGCTATTAAGAAGGAAATAACTAGGTTATTAGCAGCTAAGTTTATTAGGGAGGTGTATCATCCAGATTGGCTTGCCAATCCGGTTCTTGTACCAAAAAGAATACTAAAGAATTGAGAATGTGTGTCGATTATACCGATCTCAACAAGGCTTGCCCCAAAGATCCTTTCGCGCTGCCTCGAATTGACCAAGTTGTTGATTGAACCGCTGGTTGCGAGCGTCTTTGTTTTCTTGATGCTTATTCAGGATATCATCAAATACCATTAAGAGGTGAAGATCAAATAAAGACCGTATTTATCACCCCCTTTGGAGCATACTGCTATACTATGCCTTTTGGATTAAAGAATGCTCGGAGCTACATATCAGCGTGGTATACAACGTTGCCTGGATTCGCAATTAGGAAGGAACGCGAAGCTTACGTTGATGATATAGTGGTAAAATCTCGAAAACCGAGGATCTTCTCTCCGACCTGGCGGAGACCTTCGATAATCTACGGAATTTTTCCATGAAGCTTAATCCTGGAAAGTGTGTATTTGGAGTTCGCTCTAGGAAATTACTCGGGTTATCTTGTGTCATGGTGAGGCATTGAAGCCAACCCGGAAAAATCCAGACGATAATCGACATGAAACCTCCGAGTTGCTTGAAGGATGTTCGGAGGCTAACGGGTAGTATGGCGGCTCTTAGCCGTTTCATTTCGAGATTGGGGGTTCGTAGACTTCCGTTTTTCAAGTTGCTTAAGAAGCAAGATAAGTTTGAGTGGACTAATGAGGCGCAGGCTGCGCTTGATCAACTCAAGGAGTACCTTAGCAATCCTTCGGTATTGGTACCTCCAGAGCCGGACGAGACCATCCAGTTGTATATCTCCGCAACAACCCATGTGGTAAGCACGGTTCGGCGGTTGATCGGAAGGAAGAAGGACATCTGCAACCGGTGCAACATCCGGTATATTTTGTAAGTGAAGTTCTTACCGAATCAAAGATACGATATCTCCGAGCTATGAAGTTGATATATGCTCGTAGCGATAACTTCTCGGAAGTTGAAGCATTATTTCCAAGCGCATCCTATTGAGGTAAAGACTCGAGTTTGCCATTGGAGATATTGTTCGAAATAGAGAAGCAATTGGCCAAGTTGCTAAGTGGGCTATAGAACTTGGCCAATATGAAATTACGTTTTCTTCGCGAACGGCTATTAAGGGACAAGCATTAGCTGATTTCATAACAGAGTGGTTGGAGACACAAGTACCGCGGGAGATTCAAGCATTGGAGTATTGGGAGATGTTCTTTGATGGGTCCCCGCAGCTTTCAGTGCGCGGGGCTGGGGTTGTGCTTCTCACCCCACAAAAGGAACCACTCAGATATGTGTTACAAATGCATTTTCGAGCTTCCAACAATACAGCGGAATATGAAGCTTTGCTTCATGGGCTTAGAGTAGCCATCTCGCTAGGAGTCCGACGATTGGACATATATGGAGATTCGATGTTGGTGATAAGCCAAGTCAATAAAGCGTGGGATGCTCATGATGATCATATGATCGCTTACCGTCAAGAGGTTCGGAAGCTTGATGATAAATTTGATGGTTTGCGATTTTCTCATATACTCGCGCGGAAATAATTCTGCATGCGGATGAGTTGGCTGGATCGGGGTCTTCACGACAGCAGTTCCTCCTGGTGTTTTTCTTCAAGTATTGGATAAACCATCTATAAAGATGGAGCGCAAAGCTACTACTACAGAGATCGTGGATGAATTAGTTTTAAGAAATCAAGAGGAGAAAGCAGTCTTGAAGGACCAGCTCGATGAGGCGGCTTGCCAGTAAAAGATAATAGGCGAGACCAACATTGAAGATGTTCAACCATTGGATGTTATGATTATTGATTCTGATTGGCGTACTCCGTACCTTGATTATCTTCGATCCGGTAAAACTCCATAAGACAAAGTGGAGAAGCAAAGACTCGGAGGTTCGAGCACGAAGTTATTTGATTCTCGAAGGAGAGTTATATAGGCGTGGAGTTAATATTTTGATGAAATGTGTATCTGTTTCGATGACATTCAATTGCTAGAAGACGTGCACAAGGGAATTTGTGGAAGTCATGCTTCTTCAAAAACTCTAGTCGGGAAGGTATTTAGACAAGGATTCTACCGGCCTACAGCGGTAGATGATGCGCATAGAGTGGTCAAGAGTTGTCGTGGATGTCAATTCTTCGCCGGACAACCTCATGCTCCGACTCACGAGTTGCAATTAATTCCAATGACTTGGCCTTTTTCTACTTGGGGGCTAGATATAGTTGGTCCTTTCAAAAGGGCGCCGGGAGGATTCACGCATATTTTTGTGGCAGTAGATAAGTTTTCTAAATGGATTGAGGCTGAAGTCGTTACTAGTACAACTACGGCCGGAGCGATCAAGTTTCCGCAAAACATATTTGTGCGTTTTGGAGTCCCGCACGATATCATTACCGATAATGGGCCTCGCTTACTTCAGAATTCTTCAAGGATTATGTTGAAAGTTTGGGAATCAAGATACAATATGCGTCGGTGTCACATCCGCAAAGCAATGGACAGGTGGAACGAGCTAATGGAATGATTTTGACCGGTCTTAAACCTAGAATTTTTGACCGTTTGAAGCCGTATGCAGGAAAGTGGGTTAAGGAATTGCCCTGGGTGCTTTGGGGACTGCGCACTAATGTTAGTAGGGCTACGGGGCAATCTCTTTTCTCTTTGGTGTATGGATCTGAAGCCATGCTACCTACGGAAGTAAATATGGTGTCATCTCGGGTACAATACTATGATGAAGAGAAATATGAAGATCAGCGCCAAGTTGAATTGATTGCTGCGGAAGAATTGAGGGATCAGGCTTTGATTCAAGCTGCAAAGTATCATCGGGATTGCGTCGTTATCATGATCGCAATGTCACACGGGAATTCCAAGTAGGAGACTTGGTTCTTCGAAAAATTCAGTCCAACAAGAACAGGCATAAGTTGTCACTAGTCCGGGAAGGACCTTTTCTGGTTAAATCGGTCTCCGGACCGGGGCTTATAGGCTTATGACCTTAGAAGAAGAAGAAATTCCAAATTCCTGGAACATTGAACAGCTTCGTCGTTTTTATACTTAAAAATACTTCTTGTAAATTTTTTCTTTTCATATTATGATAAAGTGATTATGTCTAATGAGAATGTGTTTGCTTTTCGTGTCTCAATATTTTAATTTTGAATTAAATCATAGAGCCAGGGGCTGCTGTGTTAAGAGCGATCTGTGATATTGTGCTATTCCTGAATAATAAGACCGATCGTATAGTCGGTGGGCTGCTGTATTGAGAGCAATCTGTTTCTTTTCAGCTTAAGACTGGTATGTTCGGGAAGGGAAATAATGTAGTATTTTTCTTATGAATATTGAATGTAGAGCTGCAATGAGAGCAGTTTGCGAAATCTTAACTTCTTTCCTCGAGGTTATGTGATCTTGTTAAAGCAAGCTATAACTATGAATCTGTGCTGATTAGAGCCGGAATTTAGTCATAGTTAGTTTCAGCCGAAATAACCATCATATCTTGGGCAGAAAAGTTAATAAGTATGATAGTGAAACCAATATTCATATAGAAAAGAAATCACCATAGCATGATGATCAAGATGTTCGATTACAAAAATAAGATGGCCCTAATACAAAATCTAAATAGCAGGACCACTGGAAGTACCGGTATCACCGGTCTTGGGATTTCCTTCAAGCCTATCATCCAGCGTTTCTTCAGAATCAGAAGAGGGAACTAGTAAATCCCTATCAAGATCTTCAAATCTATCTTCAATTGTTTGCCTAGAGGCAACTCGCTGCATCGTGAGCATCTTGATCCAAAGCAAAAGCTGCCGGCTCCGTGTTTAGAGGGACGCTCGTTGGATCAAGAGGGACATCCTCTATCAACTCTGAAACGGTGCCAATGAGTGAATTCTTCAGCTCATTGAACCGGTCTTCGATAGTGTTAGGGTGGGCGCCATCCTTGATAAAATTAAAATCGCACTCTTCGACCGAAGTCCAAGACTCGGATTATAGCAGCGATGTGTCCTCCTCCAGCAGCAGCAACCATCTTTGAATGTTCTTTAATTCTTCTAGGGATCGCCCGGATGGCGGACTCAAGATGTATCTCATTGGGATCAATAGCTTGACTACCATTGAGATATTCCAGAGTGCGCACCGTATCTGCAGTAAGTTCTGAAAAGACAAGCAAAAATTTAAGAAAAAAATATGTGATACAGACCGGTATCTTTAAAAGGATGTCATAAGAGTGAACAAGAAAGATGGGACTTACGCTCGTGCTCGATCTCAGCAGCTCCGAATCTTCCCTTGATGTTCGTATTTGATTCTCTCAGCTTGGCTTCAATTTTCAGCAAACGCTGAATCTCGCGATCTTTTGCCCGGAGAGCAAGTTGGGCAGATTCTTGGGCAGTCTTCAAGGCGCTTTCCTTGTCCGCTTGCGCTAATTTTGTCTGCTTCTAAGGCTTCAGCTAGTTCGGCCTTCAAGCGAACATTCTCGGTATCCAAGCATTTTGTTGGAGCGAAGTGTTTGAGCCAAGATACTATCTTTGGCAGTAAGCTCGCCTTCGAGTTCTCCAATCCACGCCGCTTGCTGCTCTTCTACACGAGAACCTTCTTCGAGTGCTTGCTCTTGAGCGGCTGCCTTTTCGGTAAGGACTTCTTCAGCTTTTTTGTGAGTAGCAACAAGGTTCTCGAGTGCTCGAAGTCAAGAGTGGGACCGGTCGGGAAGGGAGGCAGCTGGGAAAAATATGGAATGTATAGGAAAACTCGAGAAAATTACTCCGATTAGCTTGACGAAGCTCGATGATTTGCAGATTGGCCTCTCTTTTTTGAAGATCATCTTCCTTGGCCTTCGGATCGGCGGTCCGAGATTCCAGTTCAACCAATCGCTCTTGATTGGTGCGAGCTCCTCCCGTAGGCGCGCGATGATAGCCGTTTTGGCTTCGGAGCTTTTGAAGAGAACCTAAAGAGAAGATTGAAAGAGTTAATAATCAAAATACAATCGCCCGGAGAGATTTTTGAAGCGAGAGGATATACCCGGCCGGATTCTGAAAAATTCTTTAAGGCCTCTTCTTCTTGGAGGGCGTCCCATTGAGCGGTGGCGGTGAAAGTTCCGGCTCCGCTCGAACCGTCTACCTCCACGTCTCCAACTACCATCTTAACCAAGTTTGGTTCTCCAGGAGATTTGCATGTTGTCCTAGGCCGGCGAGGAATTTCTTCCGTCCATACCGGTCCCAGTGATAGCTCCGGAGGAATCCGGAATAAGGTGGTTTGGGGGGAGGATTAGCAGAAGATGAGCTTTCGATGGTAGCCTCGCTCTTCGGTTTCGTGTGTGAGGCGGCAGGGAGTTCCTTTGTGGGTGCCGCACTTTGAGATTCTGTGATCGGAGCAGCAGGAGTGGTAGTGGTAGTACTACCGGTCGGAGATGAAGAAAGGGGAGCAAGACCGGTCCGAGATGCGCTAGGGGTAGAGGCGAAACACCACTAGTAGGGGCTACCGAAGATGGTTTCTTTGTTAAAAAACTAGCTATGCTAGCTTGAAAGTTAGAAGGGATCCTGTAAGAAAAAAGCGGACGTAATAAGACCGGGGCAAGGAGTTTTGACAAGTGGAGCAATTCAGAAAAGAATTAGCAAATATAAAATACTTACGAGGAAGCTTTCTTGAAGCTAGTGGAAGTCTTGATCTTCTTGGGCGGGCCTTAGGTGTCCCCACTGTTTCTCTCTGCAGTCCTCTTTTCCGCTGGATTGACTTGCGGAGTTGGAACTGTTTCTCCAAGCATCACTAGGACCGGTCCGGTGGCCATATCGGGACCTCTTGGGGACTTTAGATAAAGGATCGACCAAGGAAGAGGTATCTTGAGTCTTTCCCAGTGAAGTTTCAAGAATGGCTAGAGCTGCCTAGCGATCCCTTTCGACGGCTTCTTCTTCGCGTCGTCGATCTTCGAGCTTTTGTGCCTTTGAGCGAGTATCGCCGGGAGCGGAGGAAGAAGTAGCATGTCCGTCAATGGTCAAGGAAGTAGTACGTTTTCTTGTACTAGGTGCTTGAACCACGGTCCCGGACCTGGTGATTTTTGGAGCAATGCTCGGGAGGTAGAGGAAAGGACCGGTCTCGAAGGCCTCCGAGTCGGACCGGCTTGAACAGCCAGGGGCGGTATTGTTGGCATAATCTTCTCCCCAAGTGTCGTTGGGAGGAAGAGGAGGATGACTCCTGTAGTTATCCATTTTCTGCAATTGTGAAGATTGAATTTTCGTAAGAAAATGGTGGTAATAAACGACAAAGATTTGAAGAAACAGAAAGAGATACTTACAGGGTCACGAGGATTGGATGAGCTGCGAGGCCGGGCCAACTTTCGTACATCCGGATAGATCAGGTTTTGGCTGGAGCATTTGCTTGATGCGAGCTTCTAATCGCTCTTTGTCGGAAGCAGTGGTTCCATCCAAAGGCATAGCGGTGTCTTCATCAAAGCACCAAGCTGGGTGCTCTTGCCTTTTGAGAGGTTGGACTCCCCGCACTATGAAGCTCCGGAGAACCTGTCTCAGCGGTGACACCTTTGACGTCCATCAAATATTTGATGCAAGCTAGGAGCGCAAGAATTTTCATTGTCTTCTTTGAGCTTTTCCCTAGTCTCGCGGTAGGGAAATTGTTGGCTATCTTAGCGCTCGAAGGCAGGAAGCGCCGGTCGGGGATTGTCACGGAAGAACCATACGTTTTTCCAGTGGGCTATGCTTTTATTCAAGGAAAGGGAAAAATATTCCTCTACATTCCAAGCATTGGATTCCTACTCCGCCAACCGCAGGTTGGCGGTCCGATGAAGGAAGTGGGCGAATTTGAAACAGATATCTGGAATAACTTGAAGTGGGGGAGAACTCCAAAAAAGCTTCGCACGAGATGGATGAAAAAGGCGATTTGCAGGATGGAGTTAGGGTTGAGGTTAACCAACTCCCATCCGTAAAAGAAAAGAAGTCCCCTAAACAAGGAACAACAGGGAAGATCAAGGCCGCGGAGAAAAAAGGCCTTGAAGACTAATTGTTGAGAATCGTCTATTCCCCATAGGATTTGGCCGGGAGAAGGGACGCTCAGTGGATTGGTTGAGGCGGGAGATATCCGTCCCGAACCGCCTCATTGAGAGAGGTTTCGGTGACCTTGCTGTTACCAAGGTCTTGGATACCGAAAGGGAGATGACCGCGAGGGACGGAGGAAGAAGACGCGGGGACAGCGGTGGATTTCTTCTTGCCCATCTTGAGAGATGGAAAAGGAAAGCTTGAGATTGGTTTATGTGGAAGAAGAGAGCAAAAGAGCAAAGGGGAATGGTGGGCGCGTATGAGCTTTTGGGAACAGGGGTTGACCTAGATCGACCTTTCGTTTCTTTTTATAGACACTCGGGATGGGCCCGGGGCTGAAAAGTTATTGGGCTATTTTGAGAGGCCCGATGGATTTTTATTGTTAATGACCTATGTCGTAACTATGCAATTATGACCTAACGGCCATAAGGAAGTTAATGATCTATTATTTGCTTTAATTATGACTTAACGGTCGTAAGAATGAGCCGTCGCGCTTTTGTAAAAGTAAAAGCGGTCTGAAATATGGGAGTTTTCAGATAAAAATTAAAGTAATACTGGGTTTTATAATTCAGTAATAAGAAAGAGTTAAATTTTACATAACTCGGTGATAAAGGATGCCTTAGACTATGGGTGTTAATCATCCGGCTGATCATAGGCTTTGGAGACTCGAGTCGTTGTGAGAATATGGGGAATAAACTGGTCCGATCAACCAGAATTTTGGTTCTTAGTGAGATTTTCACTAAGCGGATTATGAGTTCAGAGCTGATTTAGGCGGTCCGTTGTATGAAACTGGTGTAAATATCTAGGGGATATGAAATTCGACCGGTATAACCGGTCTCGAAAAATGTGTTCTTGGCAGAAATTGCTAAGAGGGATGTGGTTTCATGGAAGATAGTAAAGTATAGTCTCTCCAGAAAGACTCTTGCATTATTTGCGATCCTCAAATGATACAAGAGTCGGGGCTATACCTAATTAGGTGCACCTGACCGGTGCACCATATCTAAGAGCGGTCTATAATGACTGCGTGAGATGGAAACTAATGGAAAGATAAAAGGAGTGGTCTCGTAATGATTGCGCATCAAAGGAGAATAATGAAGAATCAACTAGTGGACTCTTGCATTATTTGAAAAAAGTTCAAATGATTCAAGAGTCGGGGCTATACCCAATTGGGTGCACCTAGTCGGTACACCGAGAGAAGAATTTGTAATGATTACCTAATTAGGTGATATAAAGGATAAACATACTAATTTTTTGGCTTTTTAAAAGCGCTTCGAAGACAGAAGAATTATTGCAGCTAATTAGAGTTCTTTTTAATTTTACCATAGAATCAAGACCAACATGCGTAAGACTGGTCGGTCTTATTCAAGGTCAAATCAAAAATTACTCGGGGCTACTCGTCGTATACTTGCCTTATGGGTATACAGATGATAAAGGAATGTATGCGCAAAGACACGGTAACAAATCAGTGAAGATAAAGATGATGAAGATAGCGGACTGACCGGTTCCTGACCGGTCCGGAATGACAGAAGATGTTATATACCAGTATGGAGCCTAGGCGGATATCAATACCGGTATATGATGACTTGAGAAGCAAGTAATAGAATAATTTGTAGCCTGTTAGGACTCTGAATCAATAAAGAAAGCTAGAGATAGAATTCCCATATATGTAATCCGTGTAATTGACTAGGACTCTGCATGTAACCCTAGCTCCCCGAATATATAAGGCGGAGCAGGGACCCCCGAAAACTCTCTCGAGATCTTGCAATTAGCAAATCGCTAAAGGCAATACATAACATACAGGACGTAGGGTATTACTCTCGATCCGAGGGGCCCGAACCTCGTCTAAAAACGCGTGTTCCTGTGTGTTCGTGTGTTGCACCATCGAATTCCACGCTCGTGAGGGACCGGGTAGTACTAGTGCCGAGTTTAAGACTCGACACCTATGTTGTTTTACAGGTAATACGGATGATGCATATGAGTTGCCTCGTTGGTGTATCGCCTCGGGACTTGCAGATCCCAAAGGGCCGGTCTTCTCAATTAGAAGCCTAGCCTTTGCCGCTATGATTGTGTTTGGCTATGTGATTATCCGTATGGGCTTGGATTAATCACCTTCGCATGTATCGTCGAGATGTATATTTGTAGACGTTAATTTCGCTTCCGCTTCCGCATTTTCAGAACTGAACTTGTTTAATTTCCGCTGCACTAAACTCTGATGTAAAATGATGTTAATTCCCGCTATGTCATATTTGAACTCGATCGAAGTTGTATTATCTTGTGTCCGCTTAAACAGCACATCGGGATCTTCGATCCGTGGGTTGGTCTGTCTCAGCTGGTACCGTAGCCCGGTCCGGGATAATACAACAATTATGACATATTTTTGAAAACTACGGCGTAAATACGGTGAGGAATACGTTAGTATGTGCCCAAATATATATAAGGATGTTAGAGTTGGTGGCAATGCTAACCCCGGCTTATGTTTGTTTAAATACTTGCATCTACGGTTGTGGCTCGTGTATGTTTGCAATTTTAATTAGCGGTCCGTGCCCGCGGACTGAGAATACGGGACACTCGTTGGCTCGTGGCTTACCACGAGGCAATCCTTTCCGTGGGTTGTTACTAGTAGAACTCGTGCTTCTTTTCGTAGTTTTTTTTAATCTGATATACTATTTCTGAAATGAATCTTCTACAGGTACATAACTACGTTAGTTATGTGTGTGTCGATAATTTAGACCGACTTACGTGGTTGAGTGCGGATCGCCACCCAAAGTTCGTACACTCGTTGAGACGGTGAAAATATTTCTTTTCGTTTGGTGAGGAACGACTAGGATAAATAATTAACTTGCATCATGGCATGTGTCACACCCCTATCCCGAAAGATAGTTAAGTGTGGTACGGATCGCCTTGGGAGATGATTGACGAAGCAACCATTCATAGCATCACATTAACAAACATCCACGAATTACAAGTTTACATAATTAAGTCTTGATTACAACATAGGGTTCGAAATAAAGATACATTAGGTTCGGAATTTAAATTACATAGCCATGATCTTTGTTCGAAATTAAAGTGCGTGAAGCGAAATACATAACTCGACGATACATAGATAACTTAAATGAACCATGCCGGCCTAGGCCATGGCTCACTCATCATGGGTCGGAGAGCTAGGGACCCATTCAATGGTCCACTCTTTGGGCTCTTCTCCATCCCAAACCACCTTACCACAACAATCACAAAACCCGGCTTGCGGAAACCCGTAGATAAACATGTAGTGGCAAAGCCTCGAGTATCTAACATACTCCGTAAGTCTTACCCGTCAAAGTGGCCTTCTAAGACCGACTCCTAGATGCATGGGACTTGACCGGTTTAACTTGGCATTTTGCATAAATAGCACCTATGCTAATTAGGTTGGCAGCTTTTATGACTTAGCCAAATTAATAGGGTTATTGCATAAAGGAAACTTTAGTGAGCATACTAGCCATATAAGAGTTGCAATACAAGATTATATCAAGTATAAAACAGCAAGCTATTCATCAACTCCTCTTTACTACACATTGCGAACTGCTCGAATCAAGTGGTACTCATTAACCGAGAGGAAACGGCGATAATTATCGAATTATTAATCCTGCAGGAAAGGACCCAAATGAACGACATACGCATCATTTAAGAACACGTATGGCCACCGTTCGTGAGTTCATCATAAAGTAAAACACGGGCCACCGACCCCGAGTACACGTCCCCTTGCGACCGTTCAACAACGCGCCCAAGGCTTAACCCATGTACTCTCCAACGGTCCTCAACCCGTACAACCATCATGCCATACACATCACCTCCGGGTTGGTGAGATATCCGGTTCACTTTACGACTTACAAGCTACATAGGTTTACCAATCCCCATAAGAAAGGTATGCAAGTGGTACACAACTCAAACTTGTTCGCGGAGCCACAATGGGGTGTTCTCAATTTTAACCAAATTCATCATGTTCACATTTAATCATAAGCCATGAGTGAGATCCCCAATCTATCGTTGACCCCATAAACATAGCATAGCAATTCTAACGAGGATATGACACATAAGCGACATAGGACATATAGGAACTTATGCCTGTGGATTTCCAATCAACGCCTAAAAACTTAAATGCACATTCATCATCCTTAATAGAGTGATAAAGAAAGAAATTTCAAAAATAATAGGAATGCACCGGGGCTTGCCTTGAGAGTGATCGAAGTTAGCACTAGCCTCACAAGCGTTGAGCGTTGCAATTGTCTCTTCCGGCGGGTTCAATTCGGCGTCGTCACCTAGAGGATGAAATGCAATGCATAAGTAACATGAATACAAGGTCAATGATGATGGCAATGCATATGCGCTGTTTTTGTAAGGATGTAAATGAATGAATTAACCAAAAGCTTTGTTTAATTAAACCCTAATAAGCATGAATGCAACTCTTGTTCTATTTACGAGAAACTAATTACATGCACAAGCACAACCCTACTAGTACATGAGCATTGACTTGATTGCATAGACATGAGTGCTGTGGTTCTTGCAGGTTTAGCACTTAACATTTAGCAAGCTTTTTAAAATACAAATCGAAGAAACCTAGGCTTAAGTGTTTAGCATCACATGCGATGACGATTTCATTTTTAACAAGAATTCGATCTCACAAATTGTCACATACGTGAAATATATGAAATCTTTTGACTAAACCTGCCATGAAGTGCTAGGGGACATGGTGAACAGTGGGAATCACATAAACATGCAGAAACATAATTTTTTGAGATATGAAACTAATTACATATGTGCTGAAAATGACCTTTTAGGGATTAAGACCTAGGGTTTGCCAAATTAATTATTTAACATGCTCAAAAATTAACATGGACTTTTCTACACATGAAAAGTACTAAGAGGAAGTTAATTACCAAGTTTCCTGCAAAAATAAATTATACAGATTTAATTAAAAATTAAATACAGAGAATGCAAGAAATGCAATAACTTGAAAAATATGAGATGAAATGCAGATCTTCCAGTGCCAAAACTTCATGTATGCCTGGGTGAAGGTTTTGGGCCAAGTGGCATCTCTTTTAGATTTATAGTTTTAAAGTTATGGCTTAGCTAAGTTTTCAGGGGTTGGCTTTTGTTATTTTTGTAAAAATATGAAAACGTTAGAATCTGGCAAGCTCATGTTACTTTTATGAAAGTACAGATCTTCTAGTTTCCAAAACATTTTAGTTTGTTATTTTTCGACATTTCAAACGCGAGATATGAATTTTTCAAACTTGAATGAAGTTCGGATCTAATTACGAAAATGCCACTAAGCAATTTTAAAAGGGGGCGGCGCGCGCGCTCCGTCGGGCGGTGGCCGGCGCCGGCGAGGTCACGTGCGGCGGCGCTACGCTGGAGCTCATGCTCCGGCCTTTTGCGGAAATGATGCGCGCGGCATGGGGAGCACGCCGGTGGGGTTGGCGGGGTCCGCGGTGGCCGGAGGGGCGGCACGACGAGCGGCGGCGCTTGCGGGAGGTTCGGCGGCAGCGCGCATGCGGCTCGAGGAGCGAGAGGGTGAGGGGCGAGGCCCGTGAGCATCACCCGAGCATGCGGATCGACGGCGTGAGGTTGGTCGGCGGTGCGGATGGCCGGAGAGGGGGCTCGACGCGAGGCGGCGGCCGGCGACGGCGGTGGCGAAGTTTTGCAAATTCCCGTCGACCCGGGGGCGGCGGAGTGAAGCACGTCGGGGGGAGCTCGGGCACGTACTCGCGCACGGAATGGCGAAGAAGGGAGGGCGAGGCGGCCTACCTAGGCGGCGCGCGGTGCGGGAGAGCCCGGGCGGCCATGGCGGACGGCGGCGCCGATTTCTTCTCCTGTGCGAGCTGCGGTGAGGGAGGGAGTAAGGCGGCGGTGCGGTGAGGAGTGGGAGGGGTTGGCAATAATTGGTGGCGGAGAATTGAGAGCCTTGGTGCCGTTTTCTAGGGGGCGACGGGCGGGCGGCGCACGGCCGGCAGGGGAGGTCCGCGCGGCTTCAATGCCGGGCCTCTCCCGTTGGCTCGCGGGTACAAGCAGTTGGGGAGGTGGCCAGGGAGGTCGCTGCGGATGGGACGGAGCGGGAGCGTGCCCGGGCGGCGCCTGAGCTGGCCGGACCGGCGGTCCGGCCGCCATTGCCCAGGGGCAACAGTGGGCTGAGGTCAAAGTTTCAAATTCGAATCTGGAGTTTGGAAATTTGGACAAAATTCATACTTCTGGTGCTCCAAAATTAAAAGTAAAAATATGTAGAGCTTCAGTATGACATGCTTTAATTTCCATCTTATGGTTTGAACTTCTAAAACTGCTTGCAAAAATTCATACGAAATTCACAAGTAACAGTGTTTCAGATTTGAATTCGAATTTTTGGGCATTCAAAACTTTGTTCAAAAATTTTGTAAAAATGTTGTAAATTCATCTTTTGACATGAGCAATGGAGTGGTGCAAAAATATAAGGGTGGTGTCTTTATAATTTTTGCACTTCCCTTAGGGGTTGGTTAGGGTTAGGGCTTTAGTTAGGTTTTTCCTTTATTTCTTTTTATACTTCTTATTTTTCTTTGGGTAATTAGCATTGGTGCTTAGTGATTCATTAGCGCAGTGTTTAGTGTACTAATTACCTACTTAACCTTAATCATGACACGGGATGTCACAGCATGGCATACAAATAACTGAATTAAAACTTTCCTTGCCCTCTTTTCAATCTTCTGAATGTTTTGTTTATGTTTTGAATTAATCAAGATATTAAAATTTTGACCAAAGGAAAAATCTAGAGCTCAATCTTGAATCGGTAATCAATCTGTCCTGCTGTTCCAAAAAATTCATAGCTCCTGTTCTAAATGTCGTTAAACCTTAGGATCATACTCTCTGGAAAGGTTTCCAAATTCCCTACAAGTTTCATATTCAAACTTTCTCCATTTGACCCTTCGAAAGTCTCCGAATATGTCAAACGAACCAGACAGTTCATGCTGTCCTTTTGCGAGCATGTGCGACATTGAGGCTGAATGAAAAATACATGTCTATTTGACCCGTTTGAATTTTGAGGCATACAAATACTTTCTGGAAAGTGTTGGAAGTCCCACCGATTTCACAACTCTTGCCAAATCTCAACCATGTTGAGAAGTACCTCAAATTCGAAACCTTTGAAGTCTGTTCCCTGAAACCCAGATTCTTACTCCAATTGGTAAATAATTCATATCTTTCGCTCTAGATGGTGAACATTTTCACATGAGTAACCGTTGGAAATATACTTTATCCATCTACAACTTTTGTATGATGAGGTTCCCATGATTTTGCATGGAAGTTGGCCAAATCTGTCAATAGATCTTGACTAGTTTTCTGTCCGGACAGAATGCTCACAGATTTTGTGCCTTACCATATAAAATTCATAACTTTAGTTTTACATTTCATTTGGAGGCAAATAAGTACTTGTTGGAAAGGTTAGGAAGTCCGCTTTCTTTTGCAACTCAATTGCAAGCCTGATTCCTCATGTACTGCTCTCATGAATTACAACATTAAGGACGGTCCTGACAGTTTTCCTTTGATCATGCGTCACAATGAATAATTCATATCTCCCAATTTATTCATGTGATTGATGTGTTTGACTACATTCTGGAAAGCTTATGAAGTCCTCTATAACATGGTGCTAAACCATAATATACGAGTAGACTCTAAAATTTCTAGAAAGTGCAGTTTTTCGACTGCTGTCCAGTGAAGACATAGTCTGTCCAGATTATCATGCAGCAAATAGCTTGGAACCTTTTTGGTTCGAAATTTTCCAAGATATTCATTGTACCTTGTGATGAAGTGAATGCTACACCTGAGGCAAATGCATCTCCATTTGTGCGGGAAAGAGTTGCATTTTGATGCCAATTACCGCGAATGTCGGAAAGTATCCTATGTCAACTAACCTTGTGTCCATTTTCCATGTGCAATGGAAACACATGTTGGCTTATTTTTCTTTGGAACAATTCTGAGTTTTAATGTTCTTGTACATTAATTCCTTCAAGAATTTTTATCTTTGTCTATGGATAAACAAAACTAATGCACAACGTTCATTCTTTTCAGCATGGTGAACACCCGTAGAGGTGTAGCTGAAAGGTCCCAGCAGGGAGGACAACGCAATGAACCTCCACCACCACCGCCACCTTCGTTGGCGCAAGTGCTTGCATCTCTGCTAGAATCTCGATAGGAAGACACCGAGCTCCTCCGACAGATAGCGCATAATGCTAATCGTGCTGGTGGACGCCGTGATGATCAGCCACGGCAAAGCACCTATCGGGATTTCAACTCCACCAAGCCACCGGAGTTTGAGTATGCTAGGGAACCTCTCGGATGCCGACCATTTCCTCCGTATCTTGGAGTCGAAATTTGGTTTGCTCAATTGCACCAATGCTCGAAGCCTTTATTCGCCGCACAACAGTTGCAAGGATCTGCCGGTGCTTGGTAGGCAAATTACTTAGCCTCACCGTCCGAAGGTCATATTGTTCGATGGGATGAGTTCAAGACTGCTTTTCGCTCTCACTTTATCCCCACTGGACTTATGGAACGCAAGTTGCGTGAGTTTGAAGATTTGAAACAAGGAGGAAGGACCATTCTTGAGTACTCCCGGAGATTCAATCATTTGGCACAGTATGCTCCTCATCACACCGATACGGAAGAGAAGAAACGTGCCGCTTTCGGAAGGGGCATGAATCCCGTGCTCAAAGAGAAGCTGACTTGGAAGAGTACAGGGACACCGAATGATTTGATAAATGCTGCCATCATTCAGGAAGACGCTCAGCGAGAAGTTGAAGCATATGAGCGCAAGAGAAAGGCTCTAAAGGCTCCCACAGTGTGGTGAAGAATCTAGTCCTCCACCAAAATGCCGGCTTATGTACACTTCGCCTATGGGCAACGTTTCCAGTGCTGCACCACAGCAGCAATTCTATTGTCCCCCGCAGCAAGCTTATGGTCGTTCACCTCAGCAAGGCAATGCTCCACCTCCTTCAGCAGCAGCAGTATGCACCACGTGCACCTCAGCAGCAACAAAATCAGAATGCATGCCCTGCACAGCCTTTTGGACAGTACAACCCACATCCATGCTTCAACTGTGGCCGAAATGGTTATTTTGCTAAGGATTGTACTTATCCCCGAAGTGAAGCTGGAAGACAAGCATGTGAGAGAGCTGCAAATCAGCAGCGTGGGCAAGCAAATAGGATCTGGACGTGTTAACTTCACCAACCTTGAAGACATTCCACAGGGTGAATCAGTTCTTGCGGGCATGTTCTTGTTAAACCAATGCCCAATTATTATTTTATTTGATTCAGGAGCATCTCATAATTTTGTTAGCAAGTCTTGCATACAAACTCATAAGTTGCTCACCCACACTATTAGTACACCATATGTTATCCAGTCTCCTGGTGGGAAAATCATTGCTAATCAAGTTTTGAGTAGAGCACCCTTAGAATTGAACCGAAAAATTTATCCTATCACCTTTATCATGCTAGAACAGCAAGGAATAGATTTTATTTATGGCATGAAATGGATGACAATTCATAAGGCTATGCTAGATATTGCACCTCGTATCGCCCATTTAAATTCTCCACTTCATGGACCTGATTCCATTCTTTTGTAACTATCTCTAAACACTGCCATTGTTGTCCATCATCCGGAGGAACAATCAAAGGGATAATATCTCAATTGTCTCGTGAGTTTCAAGAAGTTTTTCCCGATGATCTACCCGGTTTACCTCCCGACCGAGATGTGGAATTCAAAATTGAGTTACAACCAGGAACATCTCCCGTTTCCCGACCGCCGTACAAGATGGCACTAAATGAATTGACAGATTTGAAAATCCAACTGAAGGAATTATTGGACAAAGGATACATACGCCCAAGTTCGTCACCTTGGGGTTTTCCTGCCATGTTTGTGAAGAAAAAGGACAAAAGTTTGCGCCTTGTTATCGATTATTGACCGCTGAATGAAGTCACCATCAAAAATAAGTATCCGTTGCCACGTATTGACATTCTCTTTGATCAGCTGATTGGTGCCAAGGTCTTTTCAAAAGTTGATCTTCGCTCAGAGCTACCATCGGATAAAAATTAGAGAAGAAGATATTCCAAAGACCGCATTTTGCACAAGATACGGGCTTTATGAATATTTGGTGATGTCCTTTAGATTGACCAATGCCCCGGCATATTTCATGTACTTGATGAATTCAGTATTCATGCCGGAGTTAGACAAGTTTGTTGTTGTTTTCATCGATGACATTCTTGTTTATTCCAAGTCCAAAGAAGAGCACGCTGAACATCTCTCGTATCGTGTTGCAACGATTGCGTGATCACAAGCTTTATGCTAAATTCAGCAAGTGTGAATTTTGGTTGAAACAAGTAGCAACTTCTTTTCCGAAGCTCATCTCTAAAGAACTCAAAGGTTAAGCGTGCTTTGCCTAGAGCAATTTAGCGATGGGTGACCGACCGGGTAGTGTTTTCCGGGTGTGCATGAGTGAGGACAAAGTGCACGTAAAAGACTAGTGTTGGTCCGTGGGGAAATTTGGAGGGCCTATTAAGCTGCCGGTGTAAGAGGGCCCGACCCGGAATGGCGGGACATTACAGCCCCATCGTATCCTTTATAGGTACCCTAGCCGGGCTCGGGGCTGGAATTTATCGGGTCGTTTTTTACGACCCAATGA
This sequence comes from Chloris gayana, assembly GCA_031894775.1. Lineage (NCBI taxonomy): Eukaryota > Viridiplantae > Streptophyta > Magnoliopsida > Poales > Poaceae > Chloris > Chloris gayana. The sequence continues at coordinate 5,292,501 of JAUNZO010000344.1, forward strand.
GTTTTACCCGGGTAATTTATTCATTTGGGCTCCGTTATATAATTATGAATCACGTAAGCTTTCCCTCTCGTAACTTGTCACCACACCAAAGACCGGTGGCACCGGTACATCAAACGGTGTCGGACCTTGTTCTTAGTCCACTCGTACCTATAAAAACAATCTAAGAAGTATATAAATGCACTCATATGTAAATAAATACTCTAATGTTTTATCTAATGCAAGTTCACGTTGTTTCCTCATTCTTGACCAGTATTTATATGTTTTCCTTACTTCAACGTATAAAATTTTCTACTCTCACGCAAACCGCAGCAAGCCGATTAATCTATATATGCCAAATGTAATTCAACTTTTATAACCGGACACTTAACTCAAAAATTATCCTTCCTTGACTGGTCCGGCTTATAGATAAACAATGACGGTTAACCCAAACACAACCAAAACATGACATGACCACCGGCTCGCAATGGCATTGGGTGTACCTCACGGGGCGGTCGGCTAACGAGGTCATGCCGCTCAAAGATTCGATCGGTCCTAGAATTCAGGATTGCAAATCTTTAATTGACCACTATCAAATAGTAGCCTCCTAGCTCGATAAATTAATTCAAAATTAAGATGCCGAGACACACAAAGCCATGTAAGACAGACAAAGGCTGATGTATTTCATATCATCGAAATACCATCATGAACATAGCGATAATTTGAAAAAACTTAAGTGTTAAACTAACTTAGCTGATGTATTGGGAGTAGCCCCGGCCGAAGATGATGTAGTCGGTCGATGAATAGCTTGGCGATCGCACTCAGCTCAGTCATCATTGTATACCGATCGTCGTTGCATCATTGGTCTTGTGAGGCGCCAGTCATCACGGCGTCGTTTTGATTAAATGAAGCCTTATTGTCACAGCGGTTGTTGTTCTCGCGGTGACATCGGTCGTCGTCGTCTCGGCATCGATCATCATTCGGAACCGATCATCGCCACGGCACCAGTCCTCGTCGTCGCAACATCGGTCGTCATTCTCACGGTGACACCGGTCGTCCTCGATGCGACATCGATCCTCATTCGGCACTGATCGTCGCTCGCGGCACCGGTCGTCATCGTCGCGGCGACGATCATCGCTCTACAAAGATCGGTTATCATTGTCGTTGCGGTGACATCATTGTCATGTAACAATGTTCAACGTCGTGGCCTGATTGGCTAGTTCGAAGAGAAACTCGACGAGTGCCAAACTTGTCGAATCCGAAGAGAGATCGAGATTACCTCTCGGTGATCGCGCTTCAACAAGCAGCGGCAGATTGCGATCGCGATTAATTAGCTGATGAAATCAACTTCAAAGCCCAAAGACCCGAAGCTGATTGCAAAATCGGGAATGAAGTTGTCGTTGAACGAAGATGCCATCGAATTCGCTAAAAACTCGTCGGGACCCCTTCCCGGCATGCCAAAAGTCGAGTCTTTATCTCACCAATAAACTACCTAGCCCCGCTCAAACCAGAAACTCGATGGTGCAACACAAGAACACACAAGGGTTTTAGACAGGCTCAGGACTCTCAATCGAGAGTAATACCCTACATCATGTATGTTTTGTGTTGCCTTAGCAGATTGCTATTGCGTCGGATCTTAGAACTTGTCCTCGTAGGGGTCCGTGCCCCCGCCTTATATATCCGGAGAGGCAAGGTTACATGCAGAATCCTAGTTGGTTACAACATTTACATACTTTGAAACTCTATCTCTATGTTTCCTTATCAATTAAGAGTCCAACTCGGTCGGTCTTGTACTTTACTCGAGGATTAAGTCGGTCTTGTTGTCCATCTCTCGTTTCCATACCGGTATGTGAAACCTTCTAGTATATTGTATCGGTCGGACTCCACTCTATGTGCCCTCCCGACCGGTCATACATCTTCAATATGCCACCATGTCCTTGACAAATCGTTCTTCCGATCAATGTATACCCGTAAGGTAAGTCTACGACACTCTTGTTGTTGGATTGTTGCTATTTTCCATATGAAATGAACTTTTGGTGACGTTTGTGACCATAGGATTCATGGAGCCCAAGAATACTATCATCTTGGTTTTCCAATGATCAAAGAACCGACCATCGACATAGGGAAGTCTACCGGATCCGGGTCCAATGTGATCATCCTTGAGCTCTCCATAATTGAATGGAACTTGGTCGAGTAATTTTGAAAGTGTCTCTTGACTGTTGCTTCTATCTCTAGAATCCTCTACGGCTTGTGCAAGTCTCTAGGCTTTGGCAGATTCATCATCTTGCTCTACATTTGTGACATCCGTCGCTGCGGGGATGGCTCCTTTTAGTTTGCCATCACTAGTTGTTCGCAATTCCATCTATGATCTTCAAGTGGTGAAGCTTTTACGAAGATACCTGCTCCGAGACGAATAGAAAGTTCCCTAGAGGGGGAGGGGGTGAATTGGCAAACCTAAAAATTCTTGCAAAAATGACTAAATAAAACTGCCAAATACTCGGAACTTCCGATAGGGTACCGGAACTTTCGATGTAGGGATGAACTTGTGGAAATAAACCCTACACAGTTCTAGTTACTTGCTTAAACGAAGACACCCTATGCAATTCTAGACAATAAAACGCACAAACGAAAACTAACAAGAAACATATCACAAGATAAACAACAAGGCACTTAAGTAAAAAGGAGAGCACACGGGACAATGATTTTCACCGAAGTTCGAGTTGACCTAGGACTCTATGTTTCCGTTGAGAAAGTCCACTAAGGACCAGGTTTCTTTCAACCCTAATTCTCACTCAAGTCACCACCAAGGTTGAGCTTGCGTATTCCACTAGCAATGTCCCTCACGGGATGGGTAATACAAACTTCTCGAGCGTCACCACACAAGTTGGGAGCTCACGAGCATGCCTAGCCGTCTAGGAGCCCAAAGCTCCAAGAGTAACAAATCCAAATAGCTTGACTAGGATGAAAAAAATGCAACTATGGAATGAATGCTCTTAATCTCTTGCTGAAAGTGTCTCGCTCAAATCCTAGCTCTAGAACCGAAATTTTAGCTTTGGAGAGGATTTGTGGTGAGAGGAGTTTGGCTCATGTGTGGTGAATCTCGAAATGTGCAAGAGGGGTTTGTTAGCAGTAGGGGTAGTGGTATTAATACCACCGCCCAAAATAGATCCGTTTGGCCTGTCGGAATGCCCCGCATCGAAACTTTCGATCCAAAATCAAAACCACCGGTATGGGTAGATTTAGAGTTTAGGTCGGGGTTTTGGCCTGCACCGGAACTTCCTATGCATAGATCTAGGTTTAGGATTCCATCCGCACCGAAACTTCCGGTGTGGCCTTTCCAAAGAGCTCAAAGCTCGCTGTAAGGCCACCGAAGCTTCGGTGTGGTCTTTCCGAGAGCCAAAGCTCTCCGTAAGGCCACCGAAACTTCCGATGCCCGGATCGGAACTTCCGATGTGGCCATTCCGGAGAGCCAAATGCTCTTTGTAAGGCCACGGGAACTTCCGGTATCCGTATCGGAACATCCGGTGTGACCCAACAGTGAGCCCAAAGCTCGAAGGCTATCGGAACTTTCGGTGCCTTACCAAAACCTCCGATGGGACAAAATCAAGAGCTTTTTGATGGGATTTTTAAGGCATATTTTTGTGAGCATTTTAATCCATCACTAAAAGTGTGATTTGCATCCCTCTTTATAGTTTGGCATCCCTACACTCAAAGATAAAAACTTCATGCAAAAACACTTTTGTGTGTGGTCTCATCTTCTCCATTTAGTTCATTTTGCTCTTTTTCATTAAACCTCTAATGCTTTCATGCTTTGTAGATGATCACTACACACGATCTCATGAAAACATTAGTCCAAATTTAATTGTATTGATATCAATCATCCAAAACAAAATGAGGGGCCAAGATTGCTCCGGCAAATACCTAGCAATCTAGGAATGTTGGTGTCCTACTTTTCTTTGCTTTGCCCAAGGGAACTTTGTGTTCTTCCCTACCGTCGTATCTTTCTAGTTATGCTCCCCGAAAACACTAGGTTCACATACCTTCAATAAAACGGGCATAGCTTTCGCTTGATGCTGTGTTTTAGCTCACATTTTTATAGTAGATTCGTGACTCCATTTGAGATGAACCACAAATGTATGAAGCCCTCAAAAATATTTTAAAAATTGGGGAAAATAGAAAAACTGATTCAAGTTTCTCACGCTTTTCTCGCATATCTGTTTGATTTTCTATAGGTGACATCTTAACTCTGTTTGAGTTCCCAACTTTTGTGGTTCCTTCTCTTCTTGTGATAAGTGTTCAAAGAAAAATATAAAAAATAGATGAAAAATAAAAAATGTCATTGCCTACAAATTCGAGTAAAGATCAAACCTTTGGTACAGCTTGTTATTTACTTGTTCTTTGGGTTGTTTCCATTGATCTTTGTTCTAACTTGTTGTGCTACGTCTAGGAACACGTCTTAGCCAGCAATTGTGACTCCTCTTGTTGAACATTGCTAATCTACATTCGATTTTGCTAATCCTTGCTGTCTTTTGATCCTACCTATAGCTCCAAATACATCCTTTTATCAGGACAGGTTCTTCTTTGCAATTTTCACCCAAGCTCGACAACATATTGTACCATCCTGTTGGCTTTGGTAAGAACACTTGCAAGACGGCGGTAAGCCGCTTCAAATTTTGCATTCCATTTCCCACACACCCGAGTAGTTGTTAGTTGGTTAGGGATAATACTTTTGTGTTGTCTTCTGATATTTGCAAACCATGACAGAAAGGAAAAGGAGTAGGGAAAGACGCAAGTGAGCACTCGGAGTCACCTATAGATTTTAATCGTTGTATGTCTAAAACCGAGCTTACGAAGTTTGGTAAAGTGCAATGCGCCTACATTACAGAGAAGTTTGATGAGCTCATGTGCCATAAAAATGGCCTCGGTGACCTGGATTGAGCATGTTGAGCAACGAACTCCTCCAAAGCGACCCCGTGATGCTGATTCATACAGTCTACACCATAATCGTTATGGTATGGGAGGTAATCATAATCATAATCATGCTAATAATGATGGTTTTGTAAAAGCCAAATTTACCATGATTCCTTTCGATGTTTCTACTGATCCGGAGGCTTATTTAGATTGGGAACTTGCTATTGAACAAAAGCTTAATTCTCATTTAGTTCCCGCTGAACATAGAGTTAGACTTGCTACAAGGGAGAGTACAACGGTTGTGAGAGAGGAGTGTGCTCCAAGTCTTAGAGAGAGAGAGAGTCCGGCGAGAGATATGGGATTTGATATGCTAAAAGAGCAAGTAACCGCTCCCTTTATAGATCTAGAGATAGGGTCCGTTTTATAGAGAGGAAGAGAAAAGCAAATCTGTCCTAAGGTCGTGTGTGCCCTTTGTCCGGTGGAGCGCGCGAGTTGTGGTGAGTCCCGGACACCATATATCTCATTGCTACCTGGCTTGGTTTGAGGTGTGCGTACTTGCTCCTGTCCATCGCTCGTGTCCCGTTGCCGCTCTATAGGGCGTAATGAGTATGGCATGCCTATGGCACCGTAGATGGTAATGATACGCTCCGTGCCGTCCACACATTGAGTAAATGCCTCATGTCCTTGTAGCGGCACGCGTCGTGGTGTATTAAATGGGTGAGCATAGTAGTTGACCAACTCCGCTTTGCTCGACCCCCGTTGCTCGGGGTTGATCGTAGCGGCGCGAGGGTCGACCCAGTGATGAGGAGGTGGTTCGTGTCGTCTAGCGTTTGTCCGTCACGCTTGGAGGTTTTCTTGTGTCATGATCCGATCAGGATTCTTCCTTGTGACGTGCGCTCATCGCTGCACCCGCGCCGCCGCATCCCATCCACACCGTCTCTATCCAGGACCGCCATAAGCAGCTAGAACCGTCAAGCATTACCGTGCGCACGAGCGACCGTAATGATGGCGCTACGAGACTGTTTGCCATAGATCCGTTGGCTCGTGGTCGAGCGAGCTGAATAGCACTCGACCCCTTCGATCCAAGTCGAGAAAGGTGGAACACGGCGAGCCCCACGGATAGGGGTCGAGAGGGGTAAGCTCCTTACTCTAGGCCTTGGGCCTGTTTGCTTATACACGTGGTTTAGCTTATTTTAGCAGGGTTTTGTCCTACCACGTAGCAGCACTAATCTTTGCCCCCGAAATATGGAAATGAATAAATGCACTTATTTTCGTTGCATTGTCCAATTTTGATGTGATTATGTCACTTTCTCGTATTTTCTACTAACATGTAAAATGATTTGTAAATTGTTATTATATTATCCTACATATTTTTATTTCACTTTTTTATCTAAGTTTTGTTCAATCAAACTTACGGACGGGCATGTAACTAGTCTATATCTATTCCAATATATAAAATTCGGTGATGTCGTCTATGCTCCCTAACCCATCACCACGTTATTCCGTCGCCCTCGTAATAAATATAAAATAACACCGCCAACAAGTGGTTCCCACCAACACCCGTCCGCCACCTCCTGCTCCCAAACCCTAACGCGGACACGCTCACCTCCGAGTTCGGTGCCGCGCCGCAATGGTGGTTTGCCTCCATGTCCGTTGCCGCTGCAATGGTGGTTCACCTCCGCTCGCTCGCCCGTTCGCCTCACGCCACCGTGCTCTCCTTCCCCTCCCCCTCCTCCTCTTCAACTTGTAGCCGAAGGAACATCCCCCTCTTCCTCTTCAATTTTCAGCCGAAGGAACATCCGATAGGTGTAGAGTGCCCGATCTTTCGGTGAGTATAGATAAATTCGATCGGTGGATGTCGACCCTCACGATCCGACTACGACGAGCAAGCCCGAAGCGCCAATGCAATCGCTGAACCAACTTTCGATGGTTATTGACCTCACGGTAAACAAGATCAACCTAATCACGAGGATCAATTCTTGCAAGCAATCGAAGAACGAGCAAGAATAAGAAGCAAGCAATCTGTATTGCAAGAAGGTGGAGTTCTGAATTCAACGTCGAAAGACGGATTGTATAGCTAGGCTAATACTAAAACAAAAACTCAAGTCTAACAAGGGGCGCAACCCTTGATTAAATACACACGTCGAAAGAAGTAGTGCAACAGCAGCTAGGGCCGGCCGCGGGATAGAGGGACGCGCGGCCAAGGAGGGGGTGCGCGTGGACTTGGCCCCGGTGTCATCAACTTGGCTCGTTATTCATTAATAGCAAAACAATCTTCATCTCACGTGCTCGGGCCCTCGTCAACGGGCCTTGATGTGTCGTTGACTTGTCGCTTCTATGGTCCATGTCTTGATGAGGCACGCCGGCCAAGGGGGTCACAGACTAGAGAAGGTGGCGCGGCGACTTGAGAAGGAATCGTGTCGTCGTTCGTCATTGTATCATTGATGCCCTCATCAACATCCCCCATCCCCGCCCCGTCCCTTGTGCTCTCCTTCCCCTTCCCGTCCTCCTCTTCAATCTGCAGCCCGAAGGAACAACCCCCATCCCCACCCCGTCCCCGTTGGGCATCCAATCTGTCGTCCAAGTGGGTGGTGTCGACGATGTGCAATGTAGATAGATGCCACCGTGGTAGAGGACAAGTGGATCGATGGCGGCTATGGGGCCCGCTCAACTCCGCCTTCGGCTCTTCTCCCGGCTCCTCCGCCTCCTCCTCTCCCTCCACCGGCGCCAACGCCACCTTCGCATCGAGCCACTACGACGGTCCGCGACAGGTCATCCTTCTTCCCTCAAACAATAGCGGTAGTTGTGGTCACCCGCCTCCCTACCGTCCTTGCCCCTACCGTCCTTGCCCTTGACCCTAGATAATGATAGATGTGGCAATTGGGAGGGAGGCAAAGTTGAAGTAGATGACATCGATTAAGGTCTCCCTCTATGCCTCCGTGCAACCGAGCTACCGTGGGGATCCGAAGGAGATGCTCACGGGAGGTAGTCGGCCTCTGCTCGGATATGTCTCTCGATTCAGGAGGACCCCAGTCCAACCCCCAAGGTACCCATCTTTTTCTATCCTAATTTTTAAGAGGTCCCCGGACACAAGAACAACGAGCTCAAAAGGCCGACGACAAGCGTCGCGAGCAAGAAAAAGTCAATCAAGACCACAAGGCTGCCTAGGCAACTATTCACGAAGCTACAAGCGGGGTTCCCAAGGCAGATCCTTGCCAAAGGACCCTCTTGTCAACATACCACGTAAATCGCGGTCGTCTCTTCATACCCACACCCAAGACGGTGTGGTCAACAAAGAAGTGATGTCCACCTCCTTGGTGCAACATGCTACCAAGAGGAGTGTTGAAGGATCAAGTGGTGGTTCTCAAGAAAGCCTCTGCGTAAGTATTCTGCAAAATCATACCAGTTTTTTCCTTGTATTTTATATTGAATTGATTTTCATACCGGTCTTAACACGCTCCTTTTCCACAAGCAAGGAGATTGTTCACCTCAATAAGCAAGTCAAAGGTATGTGAAAATCCTCACTAATTTCATCAACAATCTCAATGCTTATCCTTATCCCGTCTGGTCTAACCGGTCTTGAACCTATTCACGACCCTCGAGGATCTCCTCGAGACACAAAAGAAAATCGAGGCGACCCTCTCGGAGAAGGCATCTAATCAGGATCAGTGCCCCGCAAGAGGGCAAGAAGCTAGAAGAAATGCAAGTTGCCCGCATCGATGAACTGGAGGGGGAGTTGACCGCTAAAGATAACATCTTGAAGCAAACCCTCCAATCTGCAAAGATCGCGGAAGAAGAAAATGCCCAGCTAAAGGCTGAACTGGACAAGGCACTTGAAGTTGCTAGAATTGCCCGATCCGAAAAAGACTTGGCTATCGAAGAGCTCACAAATGCTCCCAACGAGCCCTCAAAGTCAAAGAAGATGAAATTCAACGCCCGTTGAGGAGAGAAGCAAAACGTAAAGAATCCAACGACAACTATCGAGTCAAGTGTAGAATGCTAGATGTGACAAACAGGCATAAGTCTCTCTTCCTTTATTTCCATCATAACCGACCTTACATACCGGTCCATAACACTAACACTTCATCCTCCATTCTTGCAGAGCTCTCGGCGGGCAGCAAGAGAGTCATTGAATATCCGAATGGGGTCAAATCCCTCATAATGATAATATGAACCTCGAGATCGCTATGTGGGATGCTCCTCGGCGTATCCGGGAACATTCAAGGATGATAGCTGCGGCGAGCGGTGCTCGGATTGTTGCAACGATCCGGTCGTGGACTTCAGTTGAAGATTGCGACTTCAATTTTATCAAGATTGGTGCTCATCCAAACACATCTAAAGACCGATTCAATGAGTTGAAACACCGGCTCATCGGGACCATGTCCGATCATGTCCAGGATATTCCCATGGACCCGACCGGTGAGTCGCTAAATCAAGAGGCCGCCGCTCCAACTGTGAATCAAGCTGCAAATGAACCCGCTATAGCTGCTGAAGCTTCAAGACAAGCCATTGAAGAAGATTACGAAGACTTGAACTTCAACGCGCTTTCATCGGCTTTAGAAGACACAATAGATGATCCGCCGACCACCGATCCGAGATCGGTGATACCGGGACTTCTAACGGCCCAACACAAGTAATTGTTCTTGTTATCCCGTAAACAATTGTAACCTATATGAATGCTTTGAATTGAATGTGTTCTAGAATTATCCTTTATTATAATTTCAGCAATTTTACCTTGTATGACCGGTCTTTATATGTTTTCTCCCTTCTTACGTATAAGACTAAGTACGTTCACGCAGATCGCAGCGGTCTAGAGTAGTTTAGATACGAAAAAATAACTTTAATAACCGGTCATCGTTATTTAAAAGATTCACGTAATTAATATCTTGAGTAACCGAGTCAAGTCTATTGCCAAGCAACGATGGTTAATTTCGACACAACCTAACAATGACATGACCGCTGGCTCTAATCAGCACCGGATATAGCTCACGTACGCGGTCTACTTAACAAAATCGTGCCGTATAGAAAACATGATCAGTCTTAATACTCAAGATCGCAAATTTTTACCGACTACTCTCAAACAAGCAGCCCCCTGGATCGGTATATTAATGTAAAATAAAAATTCTGAGTCACAAAACACTATGCAAATAAACAAAATTTGATATACTTCATATTATCAAAACGCTATCATGCGCATTGTGGTACATAAGGACTATATACAAAAAGACTCAAGTATAAAAATGACGTAGCTGATCAATATTCCACGAATTTGGAATGTCTTCTTCATCCCCGGTCATAAGCCTATAAGCACCGGTGTGGAAACCGATTTGATGATGAAAGGCCCTTCCTAGACCGGTGACAACTTCTGCCTATTCTTGTTACACCGAAGTTTCCCGAGCACCAGCTCGCCTACATGAAATTCCCGGGCTCGGACATTGCGACCATGACATCTCCGTAACCCTTGATGGTACTCAGCTACTCAAACCAACACTCCATCTTGTAATTCTTCCACAATAGTCAACTCCATCCGGCGCTGATCATCATAATATCGAACTCTAGTGGAAATCATATTCACCTCTCGTAGGCAACATCGCCTCCGATCCATATACAAGAGAAACCGAAGACTTTCCTATAGCATGGCTAGTATTCGTACGCAGCCCCCACAAGACCCATGGCAATTCTTTTGCCCACTTCCCAGCGTATGGCTTCAAGTGGTAAAAATCCTTGGCTTAAGACCGGTCAAAATCATCCCATTTGCTCGTTCCACTTGCCCATTACTCTACGGATGCGAGACCGATGCATAATGAATCTTGATTCCTAAGCTTTCTTCATAATCCTTGAAGATTTCTGAAGTAAACTACGGTCCGTTATCCATAATAATACAATGTGGAACTCCAATCGAACAAAGATATTCGAAGAAACTTGATCGCTCACGCCATGGTCGTATGCATAATTGCTTCCGCTTCAATCCACTTGGAGAATTTGTCAACCGCAACGAACAAGTGATCGAAGCCCCCGGTGCTTTCTTGAATACTCCTACAATGTCCAGCCCCCAAGTAGCAAACGGCCAAGTCATCGGTATCATGCGCAGCTCATGAGCAAAGAATTGACAGACCTTCACAAACCTTCACCATATTACGCGCATCATCGACCACCGTTGGCCAATAAAATCCTTGTCCGAACACTTTAGCGACCAATGTCTTAGAAGATGCATGATTTCCGCAAATACCACTATGAATTTCCTCCAACAACCGAATACCGTAAGTCATAGGTATGCACTTCATCGAGATATTATCACCTCCTCATCGATAAAGTGCGTCTTCTACAAGCAAATAACTCCGCGCTCCGATCTCCAGCCTATGCCTTTCGGCTTTATTCTTCGGGCTACTCCGTTCCATAGATATTCAATATATGGGGTGCACCAATCGATGTCGATCACCATGACTTCGCTTCGAGACCGCATCAACAATCTGTTCCATTCCCAAGACCACTCGCCAGTCAGTGCTGCTTCCAAGACCGCTCCGCCGGTCGGTGCTGCTTCTAGGACCACCCCACCGGTCCGAACATCGAAGTAGCAAGCTTCTATGCAACCTTGATGGAAGGTTTATCCGTAACCCGAGGAATACTCCGGTGGTACTGCTCGTCCCGAAGAACCCACCCTGGTTAACTCGTCTCGCAGCAAAATTATTTCCGAGCAAAACATGAGAAAAGTTCAATCCATCCAACTTATCCTCAAGCTTCGGATCTCCTGTCGATACGTCACTATGTGATCATCATGCGCATCCCATACCTTATTAATCTAACCGATGACTAGTATCGAGTCGCCAGTAAACATCCGGGCGCTTAACGCCGAGTGAGATTGCTACACAAAGACCAAGAAGCAAATCTTCATGCTCCGATGCATTGTTTGATGCCCAAAAGTGCATCCGAAGCACATACTTCAACTAATCCTTTTGTAGAGTTACCAGTAGCACTGCAGCCCCCGCGCCTCGAAAGTTGTAGAGACCCATCAAAGAACATCTCCCAAGATTCCAAATTCGAATGGCCGGAGGAACTTGCATCTCCAACCACTATGTGAAAAAATCAGCCAAAGCCTGCCCTTGATCGCTGTTGTCAAAGAGAAGGTATTTCATATCGGCCAAGCTCAATAGCCCACTTGGCGACTTGACCAATTGCCTCATGATTCCAAACCACATCTCCATTCGCAAAACCGGTCTTAACCTCAATCGAGTGCGCTTGGAAATAATGCTTTAGCTTTCTTGAAGTGATAACAATTGCATAAATCAATTTTTATATCCGAAGGTATCGTGCACGTGATTCGGTGAAGGCCTCGCTGAGAAAATAGACCAGGTGCTGAGCTAATCGAAGATGACCTTCTTCCCGTCGGTCAATAGCTAGAACTATACTCACCACATGAGTAGTTGCTGAAATATATAACTGAATAGTTTCATCCGGCTTTGGCGGTACTAAGACCGGCGGGCTGCTTAAATATCCCTAGAGCTGATCAAACGCATCCTAAGCTTCGTCTGTCCACTCAAACTTTCCCGCTTCTTAAGCAATTTGAAGAAAGGAAGACCCCCGACCCCTAGTCTTGAAATAAATCGACTCAAAGCAGTCATGCTTCTAGTTAACTTTTGTACATCCTTCAGGCAACCGGGGGCTCCATATCAATGATTGTCTAGATTTTCTTCGGATTCGCTTCTTTTCCCTACCAGGAAACCAAGTATCCTCGCAGTTTTCCAGACCGAACTCCAAATACACATTTTTTCGGGTTAAGCTTCATGGAAAAGTTCTGCAGGTTGTTGAAGGTCTCTGTCGAGTCGAGAGAAGAACACCAGCTTTCCAGGACTTAACCACAATGTCATCCACATACGCTTCAGCGTTCCGGCCGATCCGAGAATCAAGGCAGCGTTGCATACCACGTTGGTAAGTCGCTCCAAGCATTTTTCGGACCGAATGGGATAGTCGTATAGAAGTAGCCTCCAAAGGGGGTGATAAAAGCGATCTGGATCTGGTCTTCCACCTTCAAAGGAATCGATAGCCGTAATAAGCATCTAAAAAGCACAAATGTTCACAGACCGGTGGTCGAATGAACAACTTGATCGATCCGAGGTAGCGCAAAAGGTTCTTTAGGACAAGCCTTATTGAGATCAGTATAATCAACGCATATTTTCAATTCCTTGGTATTCTTCTTTGGTACAAGGACTCGGATTAGCCAACCAATCTGGATGATACACCTTCCTAATGAACCTAGCAGCTAACAATCTAGTAATTTCCTTCTTGATAGCTTTCTTGTGGTCTTGAGCTAACGTCCGGAGCTTCGCTTAACCGGCTTTACATCGGACGCACCAACGATGCGTGCTCAATTGTCTCCCTAGGAACTCCTGGCATGTCGAAGACTACCATGTAAAGATGTCCCTATTTTCCTAGAGGAAAAGAATGAGCGTGCTTTCCTATTTGTCCCCAAGATCGGCACCAACAAGGGTGACCTTGGAGGGGTCTACAGTGGTCAAGTTGGATAGTCTTGGAAGTCACCGCATCCGCCTTGAGCTTCTCCTTTACCATTCTCTTTGCCGGTACTTCTTCCTCAAGCGAGTGCTTCGTTTGTTGGTCTACTAAGCAGCGAGGGTAATGCACACTTAGCACACCGAACACAATGAACGAATATGCGAAGTAAATAGACAGAGTGGCGAGGTAACGACTCTTAGTATAAGCGAGGTTAACTCAAGATTACATGTGTGTTTATAGGTGACTCTTGGGCTCCCTTTATGAACTAGGGAGCCACACTTTACAAGACCATTCTACCCCCGGCCGTTGCCCTCGGTTCCACCGAAAGGCGGTAACTCTCGAGGGTAATCCGGAAAGCCGGACAAGCCCGCGTGATTCACGGCTTATCCGGTCGGCGGGCACTCCGGCTTGGCGCTCCGCTCGAGCGCCGATGCTCCGCCCGGGTGCGGCTTCGCTTGGCCCGGTGGTCGCCCCGTCGGTCGCGGGCCTTTGCATCGGGGCTCGTTCCTCCGTCACCCCCCCACCCCTCCCCTTTCGCTCCACCCTAGGGTGCCACCTTCGCTCCCGGTGCTTCGCTCGCCTGTCGACTCGCGCGTTTGCTCCGGAGGCTCGGAGTTAGTCACGGAAGATAGATACGAGGTGCTGCGAAGTTTGCTCCGTGCGGGGCTCGCTCCGCGCCGGGCCCCGAACAGTAGCCCCTCGATGGACGAGCTCTTTTTGCTCGCAGATTTGAGCGTGGTCGATCGGATTCTAGCTCGTGCGCGTGGGCTAGCGCGGGGAAACGCCACTCCCTGTATTTGTCGCCCGTCTTGTCCGTGGTTTGCGGTCCGACGCTCCTTAGTTTTGCTGCCTGATTGCTCCTTGATCCGCTTAGCCGATGGGCTTCCGGGCGCTTTTGCTTCGATGGGCTTGTGCGAGCTTGTTTCCTTCTTTGTTGCCATAGATTGGTGGCCCACTTCGCTTGTCGTGGTGCCTAGGGTCGGCCTTTCTACCGTTTGCGCCGCCGCTTTTTACCATTCTTGACTTAGGTTTTCATGTGCCCATAAAATGGGCGGGGTGGTGAAAATTTCGTGATCGCGTTTGCGAAGAATTTCCTCATTTCGAGCTTTTCTCGCTTTTGACTTTTGCTGATCGCTTCGGCTAAGCTCGTTTCTCTTTGCTTTTCTCGCCTTCGCTTCACTCTCGAGTTGCTTCGCTTCACTTTGCTTCTGTTTTTTGTAAGCGCTTTCGCCTTACTCTCCTTGAACTTCTTTTCGGCGCTTTTGTAGATGGCTTCGCCTATCCGCTCCGGAGACTTGGTGGATCAGGGTGCCCCGAGCTTCGCCCGGAAGACCGGACGGTGCGCGAGCCGATAACCTCCTCGTCCAAGGAGAGTGGTGGCACGAGCGCGGAGGATGACAACGACGATGCAGCTAGCGACGCCGTCGATGATGGCGAGGAGAGCGATGCCGCCATCGAGGACGAGGACGACCAGGACGGCAGCGAGGCTTCGGCCGATGCCGCCATAGTCGGCGCTAGTTTCGGCGCGAACACCTCGCGCCGCCGGCGCCCAAGGTCGCGAAGGCCCCCAAGGCCCCAAACCCGAAGACGTTTCGCATAGTATTAACTGCTGCATGCCTGTCCGATATCTCGACACTCGAGTTCCGGATTGGCCTCGATTTGCCAATTCAATGTCGTGCACCTCGCGAGCATATGCGGTCTTGATATCGATCCTGAATGATAAGATCGTTGGACGCTGGTGTGACATCTCGTGTCACGATTAAGGTGAAGTACATAATTACTACCCTAATCACATCACTAATCAAGCACCAATGATAATCACCCAAGGGAAGAGAAGAAAAATAAAAAGAAATAAAGAAAAACCTAACTAAACCCTAACCCTAACCACCCCTAAAGGAAATGCAAAAAATTATAAAGACACCACCCCTAGATTTTTGCACCATTGGATTTCTCATGTAAAAAGATGAATTTACAATATTTTTACAAAATTTTTGCACAAAGTTTTGAATGCCCAAAAATTCAAATTTAAATCTGAAACCCTGTTACTTGTGAATTTTGTATGAATTTTTGGAGGCAAGTTTAGAACTTCAAACTAAAAGATGAAAATTAGAGCACATCATCCTGAATCTCCCCATATTTTTGGTTTTATTTTTGGAGCCCTAGAACTATGAATTTTAACCGAATTTCCAAACGGCAGATTCAAATCTAAAAAATCAAACCGAGCACTCGTTGCCCGCCGGACAAGGGCTGCCCGACCGCCGGTCCGGCGAGCCGCAGGCCGCGCACGCGCCCCGCCTGCCCCGTCCCATCCGCAGCTTCCCTCCCTGGCCATCTCCCCAACCGCCTGTACCCGCGAACCAACAGGAGAGGCCGGCATTGAAGCCGCGCGGACCTCCCCGCCGGCCGTGCGCCGCCCGTCCCTCGCCCCTAGAAAGCGGCGCCAAGGCCCGCAAACCCTTCGCCACCAATTATTGGAAGCTCCCTCACGCTCCTCGCCGCACCACCGCCTCACTACCTCCCTCACCACAGCTCGCGCAGAGAGGAAATCGGCCGCCACCGCCATGGATGCCGCCCGAGCTCTCGCTTCTAGGCGAGCCTGTCCCTCCCCTTTTCTCCCTCAATTAAGTGCGCCGGCACCCCCTAGACCCCCCCTGACCTGGTTCCATTTGGGTGCAGCCGGTTCCGCGAATTTCGAAGAAAGGGTGCCGCCGCCGCCGTCGCCACCGCCGGTCTCCGTCGAGCCCCCACCTCCGGTCCCTTTCATCGCCACCCACGCCGACGCCGTCGTTCCCCAAGGTGAGGCGGAGCTTTTGCCCAAGATCGCACCTCCTCTCGTCCTCCGTGCGCGACGCGCGACGCCGCCGAAGTGCTGCCCCGCCGCCGCACCGTGTCGCCGGCGTTCCGCCGTCGCACGGGCCCCTCGTCGCCACGCACGTGTTCCCCGCACCACGCGCATCATTTTCCCCAAAGGCCGGAGCATGAGCTCCAGCGCAGCGCCGCCGCGAGCGAGCTCGCCGGCGCCGGCCGCCGCTCGCCGGAGCCCGCGCGCCGCCTCTGTTTAAAAATGAACCAGTGGCATTTTCGTAAATATACCCGAACTTCGTTTGAGTTTGAAAAATTCATATCTGGCGTTTGAATCGTCCAAAAATTACAAACTAAAATGTTTTGGAAACTAGAAGACCTGTACTTTCATAAAAGTAACATGAACTCATCAGATCTGGTCATTTTCACATTTTTACAAAAATGACAATAGTCAACCCCTGAAAACTTAACTAAGCCATAACTTTAAAAATATAAATCCAAATTAAATGCCACTTGGCCAAAGTCTTCACCCAGACACACATGAATTTCTGCCACTGGAAGATCTGCATTTCATTTCATATTTTTCAAGTTATTGCATTTCTTGCATTCTCTGTATTTAATTTTTAATTAAATCCGTATAAATTCTTTTTGCATGAAACTTGGTAATTAATTTCCTTTTGGTACTGTTCATAGGTAGAAAATCCCATGTTAAATTTTGAGCATGTTAAGTAATGATTTTTGCAAACCCTAGATCTAAATTTCTAAAGAGTCATTTTCAGCACAAGCATAAATAGTTTTATGTCACTAAAAATCATGTTCATGCATGTTTATGTAATTTCCACTGTTCATTATGTCCTTTAGCACCTCATGGCAGGTTTAGTCAAAAGGTTTCATGTATTTCACGTATGTATGAATTTTGAAATCGAATTCCTAATTTAAAAGGAAATCGTCATCGCATGTGATGTTAAAATACATAAGCCTAGATTTCGTCGTTTTATACTATGGAAACTTGCTAAGATATTAGTGCCACACCTACACTAACCACAGCACTCATGTCTATGCCACCAAGTCATTACTCATTATATTAGTATGACCATGCTTGTCATGTATTTGGACCCCCTTAGATAAAACAAGAGACATGTCATGCTTGTTAGGGTTCGAGCAAACAAACTTTTGAATTACATACTCATAGGAATCTTTACAAAAACAGCACACATGCATCACCGTCATCATCAACCTTGTAATCATGTCACTTATGCATTGCATTTCATCTTATAGGTGACGACGTCGAATTGATTCCGCCGGAAGAGATGGTTGCCACGCTCAATGCTTGTGAGGCTAGTGCTAACTTCGATCACTCTCAAGGCAAGCCCCGGTGCATTCCTATTATTTGAAATGTCTTTCTTTTATCACTATATTAAGGATGATGAATGTGCATTTAAGTCTAGGCGTTGATTGGAAATCCACGTGCATAAATTCCTATATGTCCTATGTCGATTATGTGTCATATCCTCGTTAGAAGTGCTATGCTATGTTTTTTTTGGAGTCAACGATGGAATTGGGGATCTCACTCATGGCTTATGACTAAATGTGAACATTGATGGATTTGATTAAAATTGAGAAGCCGGATATCTCACCGACCCGGAGGTGATGTGTTTGGCACGGTGGTTGCACGGGTTGAGGACCGTTGGAGAGTACATGGGTTAAGCCTTGGGCGCGTTGTTGAACGGTCGCAAGGGGACGTGTACTCGGGGTCGGTGGCCCCGTGTTTTACTTTATGATGAACTTGCGAACGGTGGCCATACGTGTTCTTAAATGATGCGTATGTCGTGCATTTGGGTTCTTTCCTGCAGGATTAATAATTCGATAATTATCGCCGTTTCCTCTCGGTTAATGAGTACCACTTGATTCGAGCGAGTTCGCAATGTGTAGTAATGGAAAGAGATTGAATAGCTTGCTGTTTTATATCGATATTAAATTGTATTGCAAACTCTTGTCTTGCTAGTATGCTCACTAAAGTTTCTTTTGTGCAACAACCCTATTAATTTGGCTAAGTAATAAATTTGCCAACCTAATTAGCATAGGTGCTATTTATGCAAAAGGCCAAGTTAAACCGGTCAAGCCCCATGCATCTAGGAGTCGGTCTTAGATGGCCAATTTGACGGGTAAGACTTGCGGAGTATGTTAGATACTCGGGCTTTGCCACTACATGTTGATTTACTGAGTCTCCCACAAGCCGGTTTTTGTGATTGTTGTGGTAAGGTGGTTTGGGATGGAGAAGAGCCCAAAGAGTGGACCATTGAATGGGTCCCTAGCTCTCCGACCCACGATGAGTGAGCCATGGCCTAGGCCGGCATGGTTCATTTAAGTTATCTATGTATCGTCGAGTTATGTATTTCGCTTCCGCACCTTAATTTCGAACAAAGATCATGGCTATGTAAGACTTAATTTCGAACCTAATGTATCTTTTATTCGAATCCTATGTTGTAATCAAGACTTAACTATGTAACCTTGCAAATCGTGTATGTTTGTTAATGTGATGCTATGTATGGTTGCTTCGTCAATCATCTCCCAAGGCGATCCGTACCACACTTAACTATCTTTCGGGATAGGGGTGTGACAGCTGGCATCTTCAAAATAAGGTATTGATAGTTCGGGATTGCCATAAACTTGGCGAGAGCCGGTCTACCAAGTATAGCGTGATACGTAGAGTCTATATCGGGCACTTGGAACGTGATGAGTTCCTTCCTGTAATTCTCCCCGGTACCAAAAGTCACTAGCAGAGTGATCCGCCCCAATGGATAATCTGTTTTGGCCGGGCACAATGCCATGGAACGGTGAAACGCTAGGCTAAAGGTCATCAACCGAGAGTCCAAGCTCTAGAAGAGTCTTTGCAAAGAGGATGTCCAAGCAGCATCCTCCATCGATGAAGGTGTTCTTCAATCGGACCTTCGAACAATCGGCTCTAGCACGAACGAGTACCGACCGGCTTTGGGCAAGACCTCCGGATGATCAGCTCTGTTGTACGTGATAGGGACCTCCGACCATCGTAGATACTCCGGTGTTGCGGGGGCCACCACGGATGAAGTTCACTTCCCCGTGAGGTTCCTAAAAGCCTCCATCGTCATCTTCTTTCTCATCATCTTCCTTCTTGCCCTTGTCGTTGCCATCCTTATAATCCCGTCGACCTTCAATGCATATGAAGCGAAAGGCCTCAAATGGAAACAATCCTTGGCCTTATGATTTCCATCGTGAATTGTGCAAGGCCTTTCCAATTGTTCATCGGACGATACACGTTCTTTCGGTCCCCTCTTGGGAGGTGCTTGGGAGGCTCCTCCATGAGACCGGTTCACCATGAAGAATCGGGTTACATACGAGTCCTAGTCGGTTACATGCGAGTCCTATTCAGTTACATGAATTACATGGTTGGAATCTCCATCTCTAACTTTCTTTATCAATTCGGAGTATTAATCAACTACTCTCGCTTCTTTACTTGAGGATCAATCCATATTGTGTCGGTCTTGTAGTCCGCCTATGTTTTCATACTTGGTATATGGAACCTTCGGTTATTCTATATCGGTCGGGCACCACTCTATGGGCCCTCCCGACCGGTCTTATCTTCATCAATATGCCGCCATATCTTTGACAAGTCATTCCTTTAAACATATCATACCTATAAGGCAAGTTTACGACAGTTTGTATGTGTAATGTTATAACAAAATCTTCATTATGTTCTTAACTTCTTAACCAAGTCTTTATACATGTGTTAATGCACAAAAAAGTTGCCGATGTTACTACTGTATATGTGTGTGAATTATGAGAACTTTAAATTTGTTACAACATGGATGGAGAATAAGCAATGGTGGTGTGAAGGTACTCTTTTTTTATTCTTGTGTGAACGTACTCGCATGGACTTGTAAAGTATCATTTTTTTGATTGAATACAATAGGTAATACTCTCCTCTTTTGCATTGTTGCGTGGAATTTTCATTGCTTGTAGCAACGCACGTGCACACTGCTAGTATTTTAAAAAGAAAGGAAGCAACATAGTCCGTCTCTAGTGCGAGGCCACCTCGTCTGTTCGAGTCGATAAGTAGCTATGCAAGGTAACCTTGAGTCATCTTTGTGCAACGAGTGTATATCAAATTGGCATCGTCATTCGTCACATGATCTGCTAAATTCGATCTTGATGAACTATTCTGCCCTAGAGATCAATGTCCTTAGTTGCGATGATCACATAACGGTGAGGAAGAGAAGGGAGATTGAAGGAAAGAGGGGGAATTGAATTAAGCGATTAGCAAGGTGGTATGTACTAGCATCAAACGTGAAAATCTATCGAGTGCTTAGTTTACTTTTGGCCCACACCGCCTGCACCATAGCCGAACTAACAATATACAATAATACAAACGAAAGCATGATTATTTTAAATTCATTCCTTTGCTCGAACAAGCACTCGAAGATGTTATGGCCATCATGTTTGTGTGCGAATTTACTCTCTTTGATGCACCTGTTCCTACCTTACCCCCGAGGCAAAACGCGCGAGCGCAAAGCATGGTGGGCTTCCGCCGGGGAGCACAGGGAGGAAAGGGAGCCCGAACAGTGGAAGAGCCAAGGGAAGTCGGGTCATTTGACGGAAATGCAAGGCAGCTCATTATTCTTGAAAAAAACGGGGGGGGGGGCAAGCCAATGTATCAATGAAGAGATACGATCAACGGTATATAGACCGTGTTGCTTGAATTAGCTTCCGAACAAGCAACGTATTGAGCAACTAGCGCAAAAGCCGTTGCGCTAACGCGCATCCATTTTCTTGCTCGGTCGAGCAGTCTCGGTTTCACTACGAGATTTGCGAATGAATGCTTGGTCGGGCCACCTCAAATGGTGTGAGCTGCATGCGGGGAGACTCACAGGTATGATTTTCTAGGGGATCCAGCCAGCCGACGCCCACCCGACTAGAGGAACAAAGAAATTAATAAGTACAAAACTTATCTTCAAGCGTTATCTTATTTTGATCATTTAGAGGACGATCGCGGAGTCATCTGAATGAAGTCCTCCCTCCCTTTCTTTCGGAGGTGTTGACTCGCTGCGAAGCGGATATGGCTAAGTGGCATATTGAATATGACGACAACTACAACACGTCGTAGGAGATAGAAGGTGAAGCAAACAACCCACTAAGACTCACGTATCTATAACTACATTCCCAAGCAGCGAGTCAAACAGAGGCATGAATGCAAGATGCCAGCGGAATGAGCGACCAAACAAAGGCTAGGGCTGCTTTCTTCCTACAACGTCCTTTGTTGTGCATTGAAGATATAAAGCGAGTGCACCAAAAAAGAAGGGGAACTAAGTCAATCTATTCCATGGCAAAGGATCCGAAGCATAGCTACATAAATGTGGAAAACACATCTCTTCCATTCTACATAAATGTGACCAGTTGCATGGAGTTCACATTTTTTTTATTGATCTCAACATATTACAGTTAGCACATTTTAAGTTACCATCTGTCGTATGTAAATATTAACCATGCCACATGGCATAAATTAGACCCCACTAAGCACGAATTAAATCATAGGACATTGAACTATGGAGTATCCGAAGCATAGCTGCACCTTCAGATGTATTAGTGAAATCTTACCTCGGACAATCAACAGAACCGAGGAAATAATTATGCACTCTATGGCAAACAGTAGACAATACCAAACTGCACTACATTGTGTACGGGGGCATTTTCATGATGGCCTAGAAATTCAGAGGATGCTTATGGGACATACAAGGCTTTCCCTTTAAATAACAAGCTACCGCATATGATTTATTCGCGAAGAAGACATCTTTGTTGCTAGTATGGCTGGTGTCGGCTTTTTCTCTTCTGCACCTTTGACACTAACGTACTAGAGATCCAAGACTTGTTTATTTCTGCAATTTCGTCAGAGCGCCAGCAACATAAACGACCGTCCTCACCACCAGTCCATCCAAAGATACCTCTAGGTTGTCCAATGCTCTGATGGGTGCTTGCAGCTGGAAACACAGTCCTAACGACTTCGGTATGGCCTCCTTCAAGGATAGCTTCTGCTGAGCCTATTGCTCCTGTACGATTGCTTCTTACAGGGAAATAGCCCAATGTCCCTGCAGTAGTACCACCAATCAACCATAGCCGGTCATCCAGCACGGAGTAGTGACAGTCAACAAAATAGTCAACCTGACAAAAAACAAAGTGTAGGTCAAGTGAATATATATATAGAAGCGTAATAGAGAACTTCAATGAAGGGAATAAAATGTTTCACCAAAAAAAGTATTGTCAGAGTACTATTTGCAATGGAATCGACTAAACCCTTCCAACAAGCAATTAATATGTACATTATTTGGATACAGCAGTAAGTATGGGTTGTCTGAGCAGATAATGAAATAAGAAACATGTATTTTATTTTATTTCATTTTATTTAATGAAGAATACACTAGTTCACTAGACAAGTGCCATCAGTTCAAGAACAGCTATCACATGGCAAAGATTCAGAGGAAAGATGTGAAACTGGATAATGACAAACTGCAACCTGAATCGTTTACCAATAATCAAATGATATCATAGCTGATTTGGAAGGTTTTTGTTTTTGGTAGATGCCACATGGCAAAAATTCAGAGGAAAGATGTGAAACTGGACAACTTTGTAACAATCAATATGAAAATGTACATTAATGGCTGAAAGTATAAATCTAAAAAGCAGAAGTCAATTTTTTTGCGACAAAGCAAAAGCCAAAATTTAAGCTAAATAATACTCACCTGGTCAAGATTCCACCTATCAGTGGCCATGGAACGAGCATCTTCCATATTCAATTCTCTAGTTCCTTCATTCCAGTCCCAGATACTGTGAAAAATGAAGGAAGCAGCATAACCATCTAGCTTTACAGTTCAATAATTTAACTTGCAAACATGTAGGGACACATTGCTATAAGGAGAAGCCTCAGACAAAATTCTTGTCAACTGAAATTGTATCAGCAAAAACAGAATGGGGCATAGAGATGTTACCTTAACGTTTCAATATGTGTTAGACACCAAAGCTTCTGATACATATTTCCAAAAACCCTACTTTGGCAACAGATGTTTCTGCATTCATAACCTAAAGAGATCTAATATCAGAGACAATCAACAGAAATTTATAAGATGCATGCAAATGGCAGAATCATTAAGAAAAGATTTACCAAGCATAATCTTTTAATGGGTACACTTTTTATACAATAATGGATACCATTTTATTTATCAACCAATTAAAAGTTCATTGACTACTATTACAAACAAATATCTCGCAACTAGGGATTACAACAACAATAACAACAACAACAACAACAACAACGACGACGACAACAAAGCCTTTCATCCCAAGCAAGTTGGGGTAGGCTAGAGATTAAATATAGAAATATCTAGGTAAATAAATATTTTAGGGTTATTACCCCTAAAATAATTATGTCTAACTGCATGTTTACTGATGTTTTTGGCACGTTTACCCCTGACTTTAGGAAAGTTAAGGCACATGCGTGTCCCTACTTTTCAAGGGAGAAATAGGGGCAAATGTGTTATTCCTTTCCAAAAACTCATGGGCAAACATGCCAAGTTGAAAAAAGGATGACATGTGCAATTAGATAGCAAAACAGGGGCACAGAAGTAACTATATCAAGACTGTACATGTTCATCATCATCAGTTCATCACACGTAGCATAATGAAAATGAGGCTATATCGAGCAGGTTAGTAACATGTAATTGCAGATTGAACTCGTAGGCAATAGTTATTTTACAAAGTTCAAGATTATAGTATGTAAAATATGACATACAGATAGCAGATGACTATCCTCGTTGATATCTCCGTCAGTATCAATGACACATACTAATCCATCAACTGCAGCAGAGATGAGCTTACTCGGTTGATTTGGTGCGAATTTGACCTGTCCAGGAATGATAACAAATCAGAACAAAACGGTTTAATTACTTAATCTGGAATATATATATACTCCGATGTTTGAAAAACCACTTTGGGTATGTGTGCATACTCATTTATCATTTTGAGTATGTGCACATGCCTAAAATAAGAATTTACAAAGTGATAACCATGAAACTTTTTAGTGGACTCATATATTTTTGCACCTTGTGATATTTCGTCTTTCCAATATAGAGAAGGGAATATGTCCATGTACTTGATGTATCCTCATATAATAACATGAGTATGTCCACCTAGCACTTTTAAAAATCAAGTATGTGTGCATACTTTTTTTTTAGAAACCCCAAGTATGAAGATACATACATACACACATACATATATATATATATATATATATATATATATATATATATATATATATATATATATATATATAAATGAATTAAGTTTACAAACATAATAATGGCAAACTATTTGGAGCTTAGGAAGAAAATGAATGTATAACATGCCGTGCCATGAGGTGGGAGAACATGCAACACTATTGATGTCACATTGTAAAATGATACAATTTACATCACTCAAATGTCCACTCTTGCCTGCATTTAGAAAACGCTCCACTCACACCTCTACTTACACCCAGCGTCAAACAATTCAATCCCATTTCAATGCCCTGAACGATGATATAACACATACTCAAAGATAATGGCAAGCCAGTGGAAGCTTGATATTCTACGGAGGCACAACTAATAAAAGATTGACTCACCGAAAAGTTTCTCATGATCCGGCTTCAGTAATTATGTTTGGGTAAATACCGATCATATGGAAGCTGGATTACAACTAGAGATGGAAAGCACTAATCGTTTAGAGGCAACGGATGTTGGCCTAAGATCACAACACCAGATCACTCACTCTTACAACACACACTAAGCTTAGGCTAGAAGATTAAGCAGAGACAAACACTTGTGCAGCTCGAGGCTAGAAGATTAAGGGGAGGACCACTAGATTATATACACGAAAATGATTTGAACACTCGTCATTCATAATGTATTTGACAATATAACACATACCTCAAAGATAATGGCAAGTCAGTGGAAGCTTGATATTCTACTTAGGCACATCCGATAAAAAGAGTCACTCACCCAAAAGTTTCTCATACGATCTAGCTTATGTAATTATGTTGGTAAATAGCCGACCACCGGGAAGCAAGAGGATTACAGCTAGATGGACGAGTTGTTGGAGCCGGGTTATTGCAAAGGGGGTATGAATGGGATGTAGGTGGACGGGGCCTAGATTCCTGTCGATGATGAGGTTGTGGCGCCGTCCTTGCGGCCGGCGACACAAACGGAGGGCAGGCACAGGGTAGCGAGACAGATTAGATCAATCTACACATGAGCTTTATTAATTTAATCGTCTTGCCTTTATAGGCCAACCCTCTAATAACTCACTAACAAACTCCCGACTCAAGCTAACAAACTAACAAATCTTGCTAACACCAACCGACCGACTTTCAAGTTAATCCAAAGCATCAAAATGCGGCGCCGGTAGGTCCGACCGACCATAACATCTCTCCCTCTTAGGAAACAGCTCGTCCTCGAGCTGAAAGTCGAGGAAGTTTACAAGCATGGAGTCGACTAGTTCCCGGGTAGCTTCCGCCTCGAGTCCCACCCACTTGATGAGTACAAACAATGAATCGGGAGCGAAGCACGCGGTCCGGCAGGTGTCGTGGCCATGCTGAAAGGGCAGCAGCACCGGCGGAGCAGCGAGCGCAGCACCATGTTTGCTTGTACGAGATAGGATACCATAAGTATAATTTAAAAGTATGGTGGTTTTGTGAAACTACACCCCAATGTGTTAGAGTTTTCGGCATACGCGGAAGCAACAAGGGATCTATCGAAGCATACGATGCAAGAACACGGACGACACAAGAGGCACGATGTTTGGTAACGAGGTTCAGCCGAAGCCTACATCCCCGGGGCATGACTACGGGCGCTCCTCCCCAATATGCAATACCGACCGCTACGAGGTCCCGGCGAGAGTCGCCGCCTCCTCCTCGCGAGTCTATCGCTATGTCGTCATGGTTACAACAGCGGCTCTCCTCTCATATTTATGAGGAGCCCGGTTACGAGTTCGACACAAACTCTACACCCTACCGCTAGTACAACTCGAAGTCCTAAGCGTAACCAAACTCATACATGGTATTCGACACATATTCAACACAATGTATTGGTGGATTTGTGAAATAGACACTCGTTGGGAAATCGGTGTTCCTAGGTCGACACCGAATTCCTAGAAATGGTACCAAACCGGTGTGATACCACTTCTTCACGTAGACCCAAACCCAACCTTCTAACTATATCGAGGAGATCTTCACCTTACTCTACTAACTTGGGAGACCAACTCTCTACGAAAGAGCTTAGTCTTTATTCATAACATACACTTGACACGAGACAACATTCTTCGTGGCTACACACCACTACTATCAATCTAGGACTCTCACCATAACATTCCTAGACTCTAAGACACATCATGGCAACCTTTGCCATGCCTTCACATATGGTGGCTTCTATGGCTCCATGGCATGGTGCCTTGGAGGGTAGAGGGCACCCCTATTTATACTTACACACGATCACTAGAATGTTGCCATGTGGCAACATTCCACACTCTTCTAACTAAAATATCTAGCTCTAGAATATTCTCATCCTTATCCTAATATCTAGATATTTCTTACCACACATAAATATCTAGATTCTACACTCTTCTCTACTTTGCCATGAATAAATAATTCTAGAATCTTCCATGGCAAATATCTTCTCTCCTATGTTTTCTAAGATATTCTAGAATATTCCAAGTATGCATTGTCATAACTCAACGAGACACCGTATTTGGTGGGTTTTTGACTATAAAGCCAAAGTATTGGTGGGTTTGTGAAATTAACTCATTACAAAAGGAGTGCATAGACTTCTCCTTGGGAGCTTGGATTAATTTCTCCTTACCCCAATAATAAACCCTTTTCCTTCTTGCTTACGCTTAACTCTGCCTTTTATCTTGTGTCCCTTTTGGATCTATCCTTTCCGTGTTTCATATGGGTTTCATCTCTAGCCTACCCCAACTTGCTTGGGATAAAAGGCTTTGTTGTTGTTGTTGTTGTTGTTGTACCCCAATAATAAACCATGTTGGCCTTTATAAGCAAAACGCAAACTACTTGGAAACAGCCAATACTTGTCTCGGAGATAATAATTCTCACTTATAATAAATTAAAGAGTAAAGTGCATGAGTGGTCCTTAAACTTGTCTTGTTGTGTCATCTAGGTCCCTATACTCTCAAATTGCATTTTTGACTCCTCAAACTTAGCTTTGGGTGTCATTAGGTCCCTATACTCTTGAAATGCAAATGTAGGTCCCTAAACTTGGCTTCGGGTATTATCTATGTCCTAAAATATAGTGTTATCGTAATGGATTAGCCAACCAGGAAAATCTTGCACAAAATATAATTCATTGCTACTACATTTGTAATCACTTAGCTCATCACTCTCAATAACTTATCTTAAAGGCATTAGTAACTCGTATATTTTGATTCCCTAACTTGGTCAATAAAGACACCCATGATCAAAAAGGAAAAATGAGTAACTTGGTCAATAAAGACACCCATCATAGTTTTTATCAATATTCTAGAAATACACATATTAGGTTTGAAATCCATGTTTCATTTAACTATAAGTAAGTTACATTGTACGAAAAAATAACTTTAATCAATTTATTTGGAATAACAATATATTTAGAAAGTATGGGACATTGATGACACCCGAAGGTAAGTTTAGAGAGTTAGATATTCAAGTTGAGAATATAGGGACCTAAATGACACCCGAAGCTAAGTTTAAGGAGATAAAAATGCTATTTGAGCGTATAGGGACCAAGATGACACAACGAGACAAGTTTAAGGACCGGCCATGCATTTTACTTTAAATTAAAAATATCTCGATCCTAACAAATCAATTATTTGATCATGTAATCAGCTTCTACAGGCCATGAGCCTGATTTTATCATGAGCCATACTGCTGCTCCTGGCCTAGTGCCACATTAAAGACTAAGCTTTCTTATGAATACAGAAGTGGAGATAAAGAAATTGAGTGCTAATGTGACATAAATTGAAACTGCATGCCAAAAGTTGAAGATGTGTAGCAGCACATCTTAGGGGAGCACAATAGATGCTAGACTTTGAGTCCGAGGTAGAGGGGTGCATGTAAGGGTTGAGCTCCGAATGAAGCTGAAAGGCGGGCCAGCCGTCTTTGTCTCAATGACGTTGATACGAAGTTACAAGTGTTTGACCAGAAGGCCTAAACGAGGTATAACTTACTTGTATGTGACATGACACCAACAATTTGAGGTTGAATTAAACATTGGAACCAAAAGAACTCATTCCTAACAACCAAAGGCAGCCACAAGTGGGCACAAAGTTTCAAAGCAATTTTCAACAGAAAAGAACAAATGAAAAATGAAACTGCTTCAACAAAGAGTACTACATACTTGTGTCACATCATCCACGTGGGATTCCTCCAGGCATGCAAGCTGCTTTGAATTTCTCCAATCCCACAATAGTACCTAACCAATTACAAGATTGGGATACATCATTAAGAAAAGCAAATCAATAAAAACTTTTGCTTTTCGCAAAGAACTTGGACCCATATCAGTTCTACTTCCCATGAGCAAAATGTAATCTGGCAAGTGAGGAGTAGTTCATGAGACCATGACAGAGAACCTATACACACAACGATCATCATCACGCTAAAATCACTGAAGGGACAATAACTAGCAGAAAGAGAATAATTGAGATCTGACAACTTGTCAAGGCATAGCGGTACGCTCTTGTGGTGGCATGGAAAACCTTGGCAGCAAAGGACCAAAGGTTAAGGAGGCAACATTGCATTGATTAAGATCAGCCAGGAAACAATAATGACACTGACCTTATCATGTTTCGAGCTATGGACAGTGAAGGAAAAAGGAGGTGAGTAAGATAATTGAAATTCCTTTGAAACCATAATGCATGAAGAGTACTTCTCAAGATTGCTTTGTGAAAATGGGTCACCTTACTCATTTGAAAGGAATTTAAAATCCCACATTTTTTTCTCTGCTTTTGAGTTGCAGAATCTGCAGGACGATTAGGTGGTCATGAGTTTGTCAGTTGTCAAGGGCTTATGAGAGAAGGCATAATTAAAGGGTAAGCTTGACAGGAGGGTAGACATGTTATGGCAACAACATGCACGTAGTTAGGTATAGTGATTCGGTGACAGGTAAGGAAACATGATTAAGAAAAAAGTTTAAATTTCCTAATTTCCTTAGTATTGGTCTCATGCAAGATATTATTAAGTAGTGCTCAGATTAAGATTAGATTCTTGTTAGAGAGGGCCTACAAACAAGGGCTTAAGAAATCAAGCAAGAAAATTAAATTAAAAATTCCAACCATCGTTCCCTTTCCCTCCCTCCCGTCCTATCACTCTGCTAATCCTATCCAATTCTCACCTCACCAATCCTCTTCAAAAAATAAAGTCCATAAAATCTGTGACAGAACAGTACTAATCTACCTGGGCATTAGTACCAGCAGCAAGTAGGTTACCACTTGAACCCCCAAAAGAGAAGCTGAACATTTCTTGCGATGAACCACCTCTAAGCAAAGATATCTATAAAAGCATTCAGGGATTAGGGAATAGCTGGAATTCAGAAAAAAAGTAAACTAATGATCGAGCACAAAGATCTATATTAATTTAGGGAAAATTGCAAATACCCACTTGCATGTTAGGGGGAGGGGGGGGGGTGTTCATATACCCACCTGCAAGTGTTTTTGTTTCAGTCAAACACCTACAAGTTACATTTACTTTTCAGATACCCCTTGGTAACTTTGACCAACTAATGTGATTGTTGTTTGGCTTTCAATATTGATTCAGATGTCTCACCTTAGTGTAATTATCATCCAGACAAATATGATATCACGAAATTTCTTGTAATAATCACCAACAATACACAAATCTACCTAGGATACTATCAATTGTTATGAGCAATGTAGAGGAAACAAACTTAAGAAATGTAATATGCGGGTATGATTCAAATAATATTATTCGTTATTTAGTTACAATAATCTATTTTAAGCTGTATCGAATGCTTGCTAAGAGCCATATTCATCGGTCAACTGAGGTGGGTATTTGAAAACTAAGTGTAACTTGTAGGTGTTTGAGTGAAATAAAAACACTTGCAGGTGGGTATATGAAAACCCTCCAAAGATGTAAGTGGGTATTTGCAATTTTCCCATTAATTTATCAACCAGCAAAAGTAGGAGAAAAAGTACAAAACAATTCAAAACATTATTCAACAATAATGATATTTCCCTAATAGATGGGGAGCCCAGACACAGCAGTAAAGCTGCTGCCTTGTGACCGCGAGGTTACGGATGACAGTTTGGTTGGTGGGTGCAGGGTTCCCCGGGTTTTGCACCTGCAAGGGGCTTGCACGGGGACAACTTTCAACCCACAAAGCAGACCCGCACCCACCCCGCGCAGTTGCAGGCACGGGGTTGGGTTTCATGTCGCACCTGTGACTATGAAGGACAAATTCGAATTTGTCCGGTTGAATAAATGTGACAGTGGCCGCTACCTGAAGGAAGTTAGGAATCTAAGAACATCTTGGTGAGTTATCACTCACTAGTTGCCAAATACAAATTGCAAATATGCACATCTCTTTTATGAATTATTAGATATTATTTGTTCATATTTTTATATGACTGAGATGATTCACATATTACTCTAATAATGAAATATGGAACTCTTAATTAGTATTTTTAAAATTTTATGAAATGTATCTGTATCAAACTACTTTAGAAAATGATGTATCAGCGTATCCGTATCAGATACCGATACACATATCCGTATCGGTAGACGCCGCCCATACCAGCTAGTTCAAGTCAGCAATTGCGCTGGCTGCGAGTCAGCTCCAGCTGCTACTCACGTTGTCGGCAACCCATGGGCGACCCGAAACCTGCCCATGACCCGATGGGCGCGGGTACCACATTTCACTGGTGGCTGTTGGTGTTACTTTTCACCTGCACCGTTTCTCATCGCGGGGTGGGTTTTGCTCCACTTGCCATGTTGCCATCCAGACATGAAGTTTGCCATCCAGACATGAAGTTTGCCATCCAGACATGAAGTCATGGGTTCTAGTCCTGGAAATAGCCTCTTGATACAGGGAAAGGTTGCGTACAAAAGATCCATAGTGGTGAGACCCTTCCCCGGACCATGCGCAAGCAAGAGCTACATGCACGGGCTGCCCTTTTTAATATATTTCCCTAATAACTTGGACAAAAAATTAAAGTTGCAACAATAAACTTATGTCATTGAAATTGCATAAATACATTTCATGATGGACACAAAATACAAAAAACATATTGAAAAAAATGTTTTGCCAGTGAATGAAAGATAATTTAAAGAGTCATCCAAAACATGGTCATCTGTGAATAAAATAATAAAATTTGCATAACCCAATCTCAAACGTGAAACATCAGTAATTAAAAAATATGACTCTACTAAACAGTAGAATGGACATAGCAAAAAAAAAGCATAGAGCAACAAATGGTCATGCCACTATATCTGCTTCAAGAGCTGTAAAAGTAAAATGCAGTCGATACAGCAATAAAGAAATCTAAAGATAGACCAGCTGTCGTGAAAACAAGAAATCTAAAGTAAATTGCAGTCAATGCGGCAATACAGAAATCTAAAGATAGACCAGGCTACAGAACAATGAGCTAGCTCTCCAGCTGTCCAGCAGATTCAAGAACACAAAATAATGTGTAAGAAGAGAAACCTGCTTGAAGTTCCTTGTATCCCACGCTCTGACAGTGCCATCTGAAGAACAAGAACAGATTACTTGTGGTGACGATGGAACTAAGAAGGAAATTTCATTGACCATTCCTTCATGTCCTTTACACTCCCCCAGATATTGTCCAGTTGCTGGAGAATAAAATTTGAGTGCACTTGTTGACAAGGAAACTGCAAGCGTGGAGATCTCCTGGCTTGTAACCAGATATGTCAAACAAGAAGCAGATGGCACAACCGAATGAGTACTAGAAGGATATATATCATCAATTATGTTAGTAAACATCAAAGCGGGAAAGGATTATTAGCAAGATAGCATATGAAAGCACAATAGCCCACATCGCAAGCGTACATCAATATTCCAAGAATTGGTCGATTCAACTTCAAAGTGTAAGCTTAAATAGACACCTAGTTCTGTCTAATCAATTCACGACTCCAGAAACTTGCAGCCCAGAAAGAATTAGTGGGAGCGCACTTACCAACAAGCGATCTGGAAGACATAATCATCGCCGAAGTTGGTCTGGATGCTGTTCTTGAGGCCTAGTCGTCGCGAGGAGAAGATGCTGTCCGAGTTTGGGGATGAAGAATTAGAGGGGGCGGGAGGGGAGGCCCCGGCGCACGGCATGGTGTCCGTTTCAACCTCCATTGCCGCTGCCACAGGCGGCTCTCCGTCTCCTTCCATTGCACAACCTCTACCTAGCCTGTGAAATCGAGGCGGGACTTCGTAGAAACGTACGCAGGATTGAGAAATGAGTAGTAGCGCGGCGGACTGTGGCAGCAGTACGGTTTGTGGGAAAGTTCTGTGTGGAGGCCGTGGAAAGGAGCGGGAGGAAGATGGGGAAGGGCGGCGGCGTGTGGGCAGTGGCCACGAGCCCACGAGGAGGCCGCTGCAGTCGGGAACTCGGGATGGTGGAAGAGGGCCAGCAAGCGGCGGCGCGACTTTACCTAGCTACTACTAGGGCAACTCCGCCGCCCGCGTGTGTAATCAAGCCGTCGGGAACTCGGGGCCTAGTCCAGCTAATGCAAAAGCGACCCGGGAGCCTGGCTCACAGGATGCAGGTATTTTCTTGGTTTCCTCAGCCGTGCGATGCCATGCTGAGCACACGTGTGTGCAAGCCGGAAGCGCGGTGCGTGCATGCAGAAAGGGCTAGGGTCACCGCCGTCCATTCGTGTCATTCCGCCGTCGAAATCCTCATCTCAGTGGGCTATTTCGTGCTATCTCAGCAAATCCTCACGTGTGCGAACCGAGCTCGTTTTCCGTTTCGGGCCATCCGCCTCTATAAATCTCCATCCCCACCACCTCGCACGAACTACCAATCGCTATTGCTAGTCTCCTCTCCACTCCTCAAGTGAGCTTGAGGTCCCCTCGTCTCCATTCCTCTCTGCATTTTCCCTCTTCGATTCATGACCCTAACAAAAAAGATAGCTCCCAATTCATAACCCTAACCTATCCTTTTGTTGTGTTGTTTGATTTGTAGGGCGGTGGAGCACGCTAATTCGCATTGGTTGTGTGTTGCCTTGGTTGGTGGAAGGTACGAATGGATTCATAACCTAACCTATCCCCTGTTTTGTGCTTGTTTCTTGATGTGAGCATATTTGCTATGAATGTGATAGTTTTGATACTTGGTAATTATTTCTGAAGCAAAGTTGCCCATGCGTGATAGATTTGATACTTGGTGTCGCGTGTCGAGATTAACGGTGCCACATGGCATGGCTAAACACCCGCTAATCATTATTACGGAAAAGCCGGATACAAACGAAGCCCGGAGCGAGGCCTACAAACGCCCCAAAACGGGTTGGGCACGAGTCGGCTTTGGGTCAATCGAAGAGGAAGGCATCGGCCTCGCCTCGCTCGATCCACCGAAAGGGTCGAGGACACCACGTGTCGAAACAATCTCGAACGAGATCTAACCCCGATCTCATATTTAAAACCGTGGCGAACGGTCAAAAGGGGCGCACGGCCCTAGGCCACGGTGCCCCGCCTCACCTCATTACTCCGCCGCCTACGCTAAAGCAAAGACACCGTTCTAATAGAGTCACATCTTGTCGGACCCCCTGTCAAGAAATACGGTGATGGGACGTAGCGTGATGGCCTCGACCGATGAGATCATAAAGGGAGATCCCAAATGTGTCTTATTTATAGGGAGATCCAATCCAAGAACATGCCTCCAATCACTACACGACAAAAGGGACGGGGAGATTGACGAGGGTCGACCGTCCCTCCGCCTCGTCGTCACACACACTTTCCGCCTTGGTCGACCAGGCAAGGCTAGGGTCAAGCGAGGCGTAACATCCGCCGACAACCCGGCAGGGGAGCATCGAGAACTGGCGAAGCAACGGCTTGGCAAGTATACCACCCGTGAACCAGCCTACGAAACACCATCAAGACCCAGCGGAACGGAAACATCCTAGGCCCGAGTACCAAGATCACCGTGCTCGGGTGGGGTACGGCACGCGATGGGCGGACGAGCGGCGACACTATACAAGCAACAGGACAAGTGGGACCTACCCGTCACTCCTCGACGGAATCTAAGGGCATCTTTTCTCTCCCTCTCTTCCATGTACCCAGCTCGACCCTTGGAGATATAAAAGGGGAGCCTTCTTCTTCCTTAGAGAGGTTCGATTCACTCCCACTTCCACATCGTTCACACCATTGAGACTTGGAGCTCTCTCCTCTCTCATCATCTTTGTACACCCTTGTGAGTAACACGAACCGGGCCTCAAACCGAGCGTAGGGATTTATCCCGAACCAGTATAAATCATGGTGTACTAGCCGGTGTTCATTCGGAACATCGACGGTTGGCGCGCTAGGTAGGGGCATTCGCGTGCTTCATCACCAAGTTCCCAAGGTTTCGATGGATAGCTCGACGATCGGTTCATGGCCCATAGACGGGTCCATAGACGACCGGTTCACCATGCGCTTCGGGAGCCTCGAGTTCCTCGTCGCCATAGACGGGTTGTTGTCGGCGGAAGGTTGGTGAATCCTTGCGGGATTACATCTAGTGCTTCTCCAAGCGCCGCAACGAGCTGCCCAACATCGTCGGCACCGACGTCGTGAGCGCATTTCTCTCGGGCACCACCTTCCAAGCGCTCATCCCCGAGATGGGGCAAATGCGCCCTCGAACGGCATGGGAGCTCCTCGACATAGTGACGAGTCACACCTTCGGTGAAGAAGTCGTGGACGCGCCTGTGCACTCGTATCCTAGCCTCGGACAAAGGCAAGTGGAAAAGGAGCGACGAGACGAGCGAAGGGTTGTCCGACCTGCCTAGGAAGAAGAAGAACAAGTTCCGACAAGGCGGCGATCATCCATTGGTGGTTGCAAGCCGACCGAAAAGGGGGCAAGCCGCCGGCAAAGGCGGTGCTCGAACCAATTCAAGAAGAAATGGAACGACCCCGCACCAACCACGAGTTCTTGGTAGAACACCTCCTCAAAGATTGTTCATTGTTGAGAAAATTTTTCCAAGACTCGCAGCGAGAAGAACGTTCGGCAACCCGACCCGGAGGACGCCGGTCATGGCGATGGCGGTAGTGAAGGCGAGCTGGAAGGCGCATTCCCGAACCAAAAGGGATGGCTCATGATCATCCCGGGTCCCGAGGCCCGGGGATCGAGGCGGACGTCAAAGGTCAAGAAGCGGACGGTCTTCTCCGTCGAACCCGCGACCCCAAGATTCCTTCGGTGGTAAGAAGCCCCGATCACCTTCGACCACAAAGACCACCCGAGCGCACGTACCACGATCGGGTCAATATCCTCCGTTGGTCGACCCCATCGTCCAAGAAACTCGACTCACGCGGGTCTTGATGGACAGAGGCGCGGCCTCAACATCCTCTACATCGAGACGCTCGACCGCATGGGCATCGACCGAGGACGCCTTCGACCCCGTGGGTCCCCATTCCACGGGGTGGTCTCGTGGACACAAGCCACCTCGATCGGGCGGATCGACCCGCTCGTCATGTTTAGGATGACAACAAACTTCCGGACCGAGACCCTCACGTTCGAGGTAGTCAACTTCCCGGGGTCTATCAAGCCATTCTCGACCGACCATGTTACACGAAGTTCATGCCCGTCGCCGTCGGTGTAGTGGGAACGAGGGTCCCCATAACCGCCAATGGGCCGGCCAACGCGGCCCGGCTTAGGAAGGTCAACGGGCGACGGGTGGCCCGCAACAGCCTAAGCGAAGGCGGGGCGTGCCCGAGAAGCCGGCCGCGAGTGGGCGGCGCGGCATGCCCCCGGAACCCTACCGCGCCACGCCACGCGAGACGTGACCGCGGGACCCGCCACAACGGGGAGACTTAACTACCCTCTCTCGCCTCCCGCACACGACGCGTGGCGCACCCGCCGGAGTTGCCATGACCGGGATGCGGACCACCTCACCTTGGGAAACGGCGTCGGCAGGCAATTACGCCTTGCCTCTCTAAGCGGAGCGGCGAGAGGAGGGGGCCCCGTATGACGGGTCCCGTCATGCCTCCTCTCAACAGAGCCGACCAGCGCAGCGGTGCACCTCGAGCAAGGGGCGCCTTCAATTCTCGTATCAAAGATAGATTTGGACCAACGACTAGAAGATTTAGGCAAAAGGCACCGTAGCGCGCTATAAAAGGGGGAGCCCCGGCCATGTAGTAGACAAACTCTCTCAAACCCTAGAACTCAAGAACACTCTTGTAATCTTTTGAGCTCAATACACACCGGACAAGCGGGACGTAGGGTATTACGCGTAAACGGCAACCCGAACCTCGGGTAAATCACGTGTCCCTG
Organism: Chloris gayana; assembly: GCA_031894775.1. Classification (NCBI taxonomy): domain Eukaryota; kingdom Viridiplantae; phylum Streptophyta; class Magnoliopsida; order Poales; family Poaceae; genus Chloris; species Chloris gayana. Next base: position 5,329,224 of record JAUNZO010000344.1, read on the forward strand.
TGTGTTCTTTGGAGAGATATCCTTGATCCCCGACTCCCGATCCTCTCTCAAGGGGCGGTTTGCCTAACCCCCATATGTTTGTAATCCGACACCAACATTTGGCGCGCGAGGAAGGGCGGTCTTGGTAGATCCGGGTTCGTCCTCCTCCGCTCTCTCGTAAGCAGTACTTGAAGCATGTCCGTGCGCGAGCACCGACGGTTCGCCACCCCGACGCGACTCGCCGTCGAACCGCCCACGCCCCCATCGCCGGCGGTGAGGGGCGCCGAACGCCCTCGGTCCAACCTCGTGGGGAGGGCCGAGGAGCGGACGACTCGCGAGCATGGGCCCTCGTGGGGCACCGCCCGTGGAGGGAGACGCCATCTCCGACCTACACGCTCGCGAGCATGACCGCCGCCCACACCGACGCTCCGCCCGGCGCCTCTTCGGCGACGCCCTGCGGAAAACCCCTTGACCACGGTCAAGAAGATGCTCCGCAACCCGCCACTCTGCTCGGAGCACGGGACACCAGCCGACACGGCGCGACGCGAAGCACAAGAAAAGTCGTACCGCTCTCGGTCCCGCGTCGCATCCTCCCTCTCTCGGACGGCACCGTGACCGGCGTCGAGACAACCGCTCAAGAAACACGCGAACTCACATATGCCCGGACGACGTCTCCTACTCGGTGGCCACACCGTGCGGCGAGAGCCGCGAGTGTGACGCACGTCGCCACTTAAGCACTAAGCGACGCGATCGCAAAGACGCTTGAGTTAACATCGAGCGCTCCCGCGAGCGCTGCCGTGAACAAGAACACCCCCGCAGCCCACAAGTCCCGAGGACATGGAGAGCCCTCCGAACCCTCCCACTCCTCGACGTCCCCGGAGCACCCTCCTCGCAAGACGGCGCCCGGGTCGACCCATCCAACTACACCGGGGATGCTCGGCTCGTCCACCCGCTTGCGGCGGTTAAGTGGCCTAGCAAGTTCCGTCCGGCACCTCCCGAAGAGGTACGACGGAACGGCACCCATGGGCGAGTTCCTCCAAATCTACTCCACCGCCGTGCCGGCCGTCATGGCTAACTACTTCCACATCGCCCTCAAGGGCTCGGCGCGCTCTTGGTTCCTCAACCTCATGCCGAAATCCATCCGCTCCTGGAAGTGACTATGCAAGGAGTTCAACATCAACTTCCGGGGGACCGCTACCCTCCCCGACACCTAGGTCGACCTCCCTAAACAAAGCCCGATTGCCCCCCTCTGCGCCGCAAACGGTCTCACCACACCCTACCAAACTCCCCACCTCGTCGCCCTAGTGCTTCCCCCTCACCACACGCGCCGGAGCCAAGGATTGGGCCGCCACCGCCATGGACGCCGCCCGAGCTCTCCCGCCTAGGCAAACTCACTCGCTCTCTCTCTTTTCCCCAATCCGGTGCGCAGGCAAGCCCTCCACCCTCTCTCACGTTTGGACTCACCCCCGTGCGGACTCCACCGCGAATTTGGGAAAAAAATTTGAGCTGCCGCCGCCGTCGCCATCGTCGGCCTCCGTCGAGCCCCCCACCCCGACCATCCTCGTCGCCGTCCAAGCCAACGCCGCCCTTTCCCAAGGTGAGGCGGAGCTTTTGCCCCAAGTCCGACCCCTCTCGTCCTCCGTGCGCCGCGCACGACGGTGCCGAAGTGCCGCCCCTGCCGCCGCGCCGTGGCCGCCGGTGCTCCGGCCGTCGCGCGAGCCCTCTTCGCCACGCTCGTGCTCCCCACGTCGCGCGGCGTCGCTAGACCCCCTCCTGCCCTCTCCGAGCCACCACAGCGCCCCACGGCGTGAACGCCGGCGAGGTCCCGCCGCGCGGGCCCAGCCCTATTTAAAAATTCCCGGGTGGCAAATCCGTAATTAGACCCGAACTTCATTCAAGTTTGAAAAATTCATATCTTACGTTTGAAATGTCCAAAAATTACAAACTAAAATGTTTTGGAAACTACAAAACCTGTACTTTCATAAAAGTATCATGAGCATGTCGGATTTGAATGGTTTCATATTTTTTAAAAAAATGACAAAAGTCAACCCCCGAAAACTCAACTAGGTCATAACTTTAAAACTATAGATCCAAAAATAATTCCACTTGGCCAAAACCTTCACCTAAGAATACTTGAATTTCTGGCACTGGAAGATCTGCATTTCATTTCATATTTTTCAAGTTATTGCATTTCTTGCATTCTCTGTATTTAATTTTTAATTAAATCCGTATAAATTATTTTTGCATGAAACTTGGTAAATAATTCCCTCCTAGTACTGTGCATGTGTAGAAAAGTCCATGTTAATTGTTGAGCATGTTAAGTAATTATTTTTGCAAACCCTAGATCTGATTCCATAAAAGATTAATTTCAGCACTTGTATAATTGGTTTTATGTTTCTAAGAATTGTGTTTTTGCATGTTTATGTAATTTCCACTGTCCACCATGTCCCCTAGCACTTCATGGCAGGATTAGTAAAAAAGTTTCATGTATTTCATGCATGTGTTAATTTTGGAATCGAATTCTTGTTTTAAAAGGTGATCGTCATCGCATGTGATGATGAGCTTCGCTTAGGCCTAGCTTTTGGGTTCGCATTTCTATACCTTATTAATTTCTCTTAAAAATCTGAAATTAGGGAGAACCACAGCACTGCTGCATTCTTGCTCATGTATTAAGGCTCTACTTGTAATGTGATTGATTTCCTTAAAAGAGAACAAGTGTTATGCTCATGCTTACTAGGGTTTAATTGAGCAAAGCTTTTGATTAACATATTCATATGCACCCTTACAAAACAGCATACATGCACTACTCTCATCATCGACCTTGTGTTCATATTATTTATGTAATTGCATTTCATCTCCTAGGTGACGACGCCGAATTGAACCCGCCGGAAGAGACGATTGCAACACTCAACGCTTGTGAGGCTAGTGCTAACTTCGATCACTCTCAAGGCAAGCCCCGGTGCATTCCCATTATTTTGAAATGTCTTTCTTTATCACTCTATTAAGGATGATGAATGTGCATTTAAGTTTTAGGCGTTGATTGGAAATCCACATGCATAAATTCCTATATGTCCTATGTCGCTTATGTGTCATATCCTCGTTAGATATGCTATGCCATGTTATGGAGTCAACGATAGAATGGGGAATCTCACCTATGGTTTATGATTAAACTTGAACATGATGGATTTGGTTAAAATTGAGAACACCCCATTGTGGCTCCGCGAACAAGTTTGAGTTGTGTACCACTTGCATACCTTTCTTATGGGGATTGGTAAACCTATGTAGCTTGCAAGTTGTAAAGTGAGCCGGATATCTCACCGACCCGCAGGTGATGTGTATGGCACGGTGGTTGCACGGGTTGAGGACCGTTGGAGAGTACACGGGTTAAGCCTTGGGCGCGTTGTTGAACGGTCGCAAGGGGACGTGTACTCGGGGTCGGTGGCCCCGTGTTTTACTCGTATGATGAACTCGCGAACGGTGGCCATACGTGTTCTTAAATGATGCGTATGTCGTGCATTTGGGTCCTTCCTGCAGAAATTAATAATTCGATAATTATCGCCGTTTCCTCTCGTTAATGAGTACCACTTGATTCGAGCAGCTTACAATGTTTGGTGCTGGTCCCGCCCCTTCTCCCACACCGCAGCACCCCACAGCCGACCACGCCGGCGAGCTCCGGCGCCTCGCGAAGTCCAGGAAGGATACTTTCAGATTTGCCCAAATTCGCGACGGTGGCAATTTCGTAAAATAGTTCAAACTTTGTTGCACTTTAAAAAAATCATAACTCTCGATTTAAAAGTCCAAAAATTTCAAAATAAAATTTGTTTGAATCCTCAAAACTTGTATCTAAAAGTAACATGAACTCATCAGATCTCGTCATTTGCATATTTTACAAAAATGACAAAAGTCAATCAATGAAAACTCACTTAAGCCATAACTTTAAAAATATAAATCCAAATTTAATGCCACTTTGTCGAGCCTGCACATGAACATACTTGAATTTCTGGCACTGGAAAATGTACATTTCATTGCATAGGTTTCAAGTTATTGCATTTATGGAATTCTCTCGTATTTAATTTTTAATTAAATCTATATAAATTATTTTGGCATGAAACTTGGTAGATCTGCTCATCTAGTCCTGTACATTTGTAGAAAATCCCATGATAAAGTTTGAGCATGCTAAGTAATTATTTTTGCTGCCCTTAGATTAATTTGATAAAAGGTTAATTTCAAGCACAAGTAAAAATGGTTTTATGTCCCTAGAAATTATGTTTTCGCATGTTTATGTAAATGTCACTCTCCATAATGTTACTTAGTCCCTCATGGCAGGTTTAGTAATAAGTTTCTGTTAATCTCATGCATGTATTAATTTTGTAATCAAATTCTTGATTTAGAGTGCAATCGTCATCGCATGTGATGACGGGTTTCACTTAACCCTAAATTGCATCGCTCCGCGTTTAAAAGTTGCTCCCCAAATTAATCTGAACATTTAAGTTGTTCACAGACCTTGTACTCTTGCTTAACACCATTGCTTGTTCATGTTAAAGTTACTCATGGTAATTTAATTAACTCATTCAAGGAGAGCAAATTGATGTTTTGGGGCATGCTAGGATGTTCACGAAGCTAAATTTTACTAAACATATGCATACGCACTCATGCAAAACGGCACCCATGCATTACCATTTTCATCAACCTTGTATTCTTTTTACTTATGCATTGTATTTCATCCTCTAGGTGACGACGTTGAATTGATTCCGCCGGAAGAGACAATTGCAACGCTCAACGCTTGTGAGGCTAGTGCTAACTTCGATCACTCTCAAGGCAAGCCCGGTGCATTCCTATTATTACAAAATGTCTTTCTTTTATTACTATATTAAGAAAGATGAATGTGCATTTAAGTTTTAGGCGTTGATTGGAAATCCACGTGCATAAAATTCCTATATGTCCTATGTCGCTTATGTGTCATATCCTCGTTAGAAATGTTATGCTATGTTTATGGAGTCAACGATAGATTGGGGATCTCACTCATGGCTTATGATAAAATTTGAACATGATGAAATTGGTTAAAATTGAGAACACCCCATTGTGGCTCCGCGAACAAGTTTCGAGTTGTGTACCACATGCATACCTTTCTTATGTGGATTGGTAAACCTACGTAGCTTGTAAGTTGTAAAGTGAGCCGGATATCTCACCGACCCGGAGGTGATGTGTATGGCACGGTGGCTGCACGAGTTGAGGACCGTTGGAGAGTGCACGGGTTAAGCCTTGGGCACGATGTTGAACGGTCGCAAGGGGGACGTGTACTCGAGGTCGGTGGCCCCGTGTTTTGCTTTATGATGAACTCGCGAACGGTGGCCATACGTGTTCTTAAATGATGCGTATGTCGTGCATTTGGGTCCTTCCTGCAGGAATTAATAATTCGATAATTATCATCGTTTCCTCTCGGTTAATGAGTACTACTTGATTCGAGCAGTTCGTAATGTGTAGTAATGGAAAGAGATGGAAGAGCTTGCTGTTTTATATTTGATATAAATTTGTATTGCAAATTCTTGTATTGCTAGTATGCTCACTAAAGTTTCTTTCATGCAACAACCCTATTAATTTGGCTAAGTCCTAAAATTGCCGACCTAAGTAGCATAGGTGTCGTTTTATGCAAAATGCCAAGTTAAACCGGTCAAGCCCCATGCATCTAGGTGTCGGTCTTAGATGGCCAATTTGACGGGTAAGACTTGCGGAGTATGCTAGATACTCAGTGCTTTGCAACTACATGTGTATTTTCGGGATTCCCGCAAGTCGGGTTTTGCGATTGTTGTGGTAAGGTTGTGTGGGATGGAGAGGAGCCCAAGGAGTGGACCATTGAATGGGTCCCTAGCTCTCCGACCCATGATGAGTGAGCCGTGGCCTAGGCCGGCATGGTTCACTTAAGTTATCTATGTATCGTCGTGATGAGGACATCACTCGTACAGTATACAACCAACACTCCCTCATTTGATATTCATGGTCTAATCATGAGAGCTCAAGCGCGAATTTGGAATTTAACGGTGAGCTCGTTTTTAATGCCTTCCTTATGCAGTTTTGAGAATAAAATACTACCTAATGATTTAATTATTGTTAGGAACCATGGAGATGATGAGGATATGGCTAGAGAGGTGCTAAAAGGCGTGGAGGGCCGGCCATGTATTGCAAATCAAGTGGGAGGCCCAATCAAAGTCGATTTCGGATCCGATTCGGACTCCAGGACCAGTCCACACTAAAACGGACGCCCGGATAGCATACAGGCTCGGTTTTGGACGTTCTACATATGGTTCGAAAGATAAGAAGATCACCTTTCCAATGGTGCCGGTTTGAGGTCCAAATTCGTTCAGAGGCGACGGGAATCGTCGAAACAATTGGACGGACAGAATCTGTCTCGGTGCTCGAGTCACCGTTATATCGCTATTGGGCTTTGTATCAAGTTGGGCCCAATAGGGGCGCGTCCTAGGGTTGGAGGACGACCCCCACCTTGTCCTGGTCGTCCTCTCCCCTTCTCTTATACCCCCATAGCCGCCACAAACAGATTGGGTTTTGTTTTGTTAGTTTACCCATTGCTACTACCTTGTAGACGCATGCGTCGGCTAGACCATCCGTTCTACTTCATTCAAAACCCCACCTGGGATTTGCGTCACGCTAACACTCATTCTAAAAATCATAAACCCCGTTTTTGTGTCACGGTGAGGTACGAGTATAGAAAGGCCAATATAAGGACTATATAGAATGGTGGCAAAACTAACCCCGGGTTATGATTGTTTAAATATTTTGCAACTACGGCTTTGGCAAAGGTATGTGATTGAGTGTGGTCAATTTTTGCATAATATTATCCGGTGTGACTCGAATACACTCTTATTCGAGAGCTCTCCATGTGAGGCGAGGTAACATGGATTTATTTTTGGCTTGTTTCTTTTGAATTTGATGTAATGTTTCTGAAATCCATCTCTTGCAGGTACATAACAACGCTTTAGTTCGTGTAGTATCGTGTGAGAGGTGTGTGTGCCACCGAGGCGCTTGTCCGATATTCATATCGGCGGACGCGGTCTTTTAATTTATGTGAGGACGTATGAACGACATATTGAGCATCCCTCATACTTTCATATCATCTCATCATGTCGAACATATGCATGCAAACTTATCTAAATAAAACCACCACGAAAAATGGAACAACTAGCTTCATTCTCACAAAAGTTTAAAAACCGAAAACAAAAACGTGGCAGATTTGCTAGGCTTCACGAAAACGAGCATAACTCCCAAGTTACTTAACCAAATAAGGAAAATGAGGATTTTCTGGAAACCTTGTGTTATGCACTACAGCAATCTTCTAGTCTCAGGTCTTGCAAAAATCTGGAACGTAGCTAGAATTGCCCACTACGAGAGCTATTCTGGATTTCCAGAAAAAGCTCCGCTCCGTCCTCGTCGTAGATCGGTCATAACTTTCAAACGACAAGTCGGATTGAGCTGTTCTAGGATGAGTTGGAAAGGTTAAGAAATTATCCACAACTTTCGTAAAAATCCAAAAAAATTTAATTCTGTCCAGAAACAGGAGTAATTGTCGAATTTCCAGAACCTGTCCAATCGTCAAACCGAGTCATGTTAGGTCTTGTGCGAAGTGCTTTATTGCATGTTTTTGCAATATATTGCCATCCATCTCTCATGCTCTGCTCTGTAGCATGTCTTTTGTTGGATGTAAAGTTTTGACTTAACCTTTTTCAAAACTTCCAACAAATAAGTGTTGGTTAGCTCATGTTAAAGAGGCACCGTTTTCGACCGCTCGTATCCGTGATTGAAGGATCACGCTTTGGACCGAGACTACAAGTGTCATAACCTCAAGTCCATGGTTGCCCCTCTATGATCAGTTCACCTCTCGTTCTACGAGGCTCCCAAGGCCAAAGTGATCGCATAAGAGAAAGAAAGCTAAGTTGGACAACAAGTTGTTTATTGACGGTGCATTCGGCATCGACTCTAAGGCACCACCGTCACCGGATTATATGGATTGTCCTCCGATGGTGACCTCCACATGCCACGAGCATAGGTGTATGTCGGAGTACTAATGTGTTGATATTGGAATTAATCTCGAGAGGTATAGAACCGTATGTCGGTAGTATCAACCCTTTCGTGTTTTCATGAACCTAAACTCTCCAAGATAATTTGTTCGCATTAGGTGCCTATCAAGATGTAACCTACCGACCATCCTCCCTCGGGATGTTGCATCTCCTCGTATCAAGAATTTCTATCGCTATCATGATGGAAGTCATGTTCGAAGCGATGAAATATGCATTACGCCTATGTCTTGTGCCTATTTCATTGTCCTTTCTTTCGAACATGCGATCTAAAATTCATTGATCTCTATGCCAAACATTTTGGTACCTTCCACCATAGCTCAATTGATGGTCGAGCTAATGTAAGGCCATTCATTTGACTTGATAAGCATCACAATTTTCCAAAGAGATGGCATTCGTTCTCGTAAAAGAAAAGGACAAGATGAGAAAGTGTACTATTGGAAATTCATCCTGCTCCGCACCACCCAAGCACAAATTGGCTATCGCTTCCCCGTTTGGACATAAGTTTTAGGCCGCATCACCGCCAACGGGAGGTTTTCATCAATCCTTTCTGTAGAAGCCCCGCCACTACTGTGGTAGGCTCGATCTTTTAGTGGAGAATTGTAGATTGCCGAAGTACACTCGAAACCACAACACCATAGAAACTTCTCAACACCGCAAACTATTCAACGGAAACCCATTCATCATGAAATGAAGGTTGTTCTTATCCCTTGACCCCATTGTATCACAACCTTGGTTTCTTGCAAAATCTTCTCGAGTAACTTGATCTTGAGACAAGCAACCATCTCACTCCCTAATGTGCTAGATTCTACCGAGAGCCGAGTTTTGTGAAGGATATGTGTTTCTAAATTGCCGGTTTGTCTTTGAATTGTGCCGGTTTGCCCAGTGCGCTTCCCAAAGCCAAAATATAGGTGATCTAGAGAACACGCTTCTTTATGAAAGTCGGTAAGATAATTTAAGTATGACGTCATTCCGGATGGACGGTGTATTACTCGAGGTACGCAACCAAAAAGAAAGACGTTGTGCTTAGAGACTCATTGGTATTATTGGCCATATCCCTAATGTAAGATCCCTCTATTCTTCTTTCATAATCCTCGGAAGACAAAGCATAGATTTTATTCTTGGTATGAGGTGGATGAAACTCCATAATGCCGTTCTACACATCGATTCGCGAGAGGTCCATCTAAATTCACCGTTGTATGGTCCATCTATTCTTCGATTGTCATATTCCAAAACCTCCACATAAATAGTCTACCATCTTGAAGGGAGAAATTTTTTTGAGGATATTCCGATAGTATGTGGGTTTCCCGATGTGTTCCCGGATGACTTACCGAGCATGCCACCCGATCGGGATGTTGAGTTTAAGATTGAGCTCCAACCCGGTACGACACCAATTTCCCGTAGGCCGTACAAGATGGCTCCCAATGAGCTAGCGGTGTTAAAAGAGCAATTAAGTGAGCTTATGGATAAAGGATATATTCGCCCTAGTTCGTCTCCGTGGGATGTCCCGCTCTCTTTGTGAAGAAGAAAGACAAGACGCTACGTCTATGTGTGGATTATCGCCCTCTCAATGCGGTAACTATCAAGAACAAATACCCGCTCCCTCGGATTGATATTCTCTTTGATCAATTAGTTGGTGCTAAGGTCTTCTCTAAGATTGATCTCCGATCCGGTTACCATCAAATCAAAATCCGAGCCGAAGATATTCCAAAAACCGCATTCTCTACGCGGTATGGTCTCTTTGAATATCTCGTCATGTCTTTTGGGCTTACAAATGCTCCGGCTCATTTCATGTACTTGATCAATTCGGTTGTTATGCCCGAGTTGGATAAGTTTGTCGTGGTCTTCATTGACGATAGTCTTATTTATTCGAAGTCCGAAGAAGAGCATGCCGAACACCTTCGCATTGCTCTCCAACGGCTTCGTGATCATCAATTATATGCCAAATTTAGCAAATATGAATTTTGGTTGAAGCAAGTTCCTTTCTTGGGTCATATCATATCCGCGGAAGGTGTTGCCGTTGACCCGAGTAAAGTTGAAGAAGTGCTTACTTGGAAGTCCCCAAGATCGGTGAGACAAATTCGAAGCTTTCTCGGTCTTGCCGGTTATTATCGGAAATTCATTCCCAATTTTTCAAGCATAGCCAAGCCTATGACAAAATTATTGGAGAAGGATGCTAAGTTTAAATGGAGCCGTGAATGTGAAGAAGCCTTCCAAACTCTCAAAAAGCATTTGACTTCCGCTCCGGTGTTAGCACAAGCCGACATCACCAAGCCGTTCGACGTGTATTGTGATGCGTTCGACACCGGTCTAGGATGTGTGCTAATGCAAGAAGGACGTGTCATTGCTTATGCTTCTCGTCAACTTCGCAAGCATGAACAACACTATCCTACCCATGATTTGGAACTAGCCTCGGTTGTCCTTGCTTTGAAAACTTGGAGACATTATCTACTTGGAAATATTGTCAATCTCTACACCGATCATAAGAGTCTCAAATATATCTTCACCCAAGAAGAGTTGAATATGAGGCAACGTCGATGGTTGGAATTAATCAAGGATTACGAATTGGAAATTCATTATCACCCGGGTAAAGCTAATGTGGTTGCCGACGCTTTGAGTCGCAAGGATCAATGCAATCATATTACCGGTTGTTCTATGGAAAATTCGGAAATTTCAGATTCTAGTGAACCAAGCTTTCGAGTTATCCCCTATGGCTCGTTGTATAATCTAGCTCTCATTCCTAGCCTTCGTGAGGAAATTATTGAGGCACAAAAGAAGGATGAAGGGATAGAATATATTCAGCAAAAGATAGAAAAAGATGAGGCTACATGTTTCCGACAAGATGCAGATGGTGTGCTATGGTTCAACCAACGTCTCATTGTTCCGAAGAACATGGAATTACGGAAGAAAATAATAGATGAGGCTTATTTATCTAAATATTTCATACACCCCAGTAGCAATAAAATGTACCGCGGCCTAAGAGAAAAGTTTTGATGGACACGCATGAAGCGTGAGATTGCACGGTATGTGGCCGAGTGCGATACTAGTCAACGGGTAAAAGGCCGATCACTTGAGAAAAGCCGGATTATTGAACCCATTGAAGATTCCCGTTTGGAAGTGGGAGGACATTGTTATGGATTTTATCGTTGGATTGCCTCTCACATCAAAGAAGCATGATTCAATTTGGGTTATTGTGGATAGATTAACCAAATCCGCGCATTTCATTCCCGTCCACACTACCTACAATACCAAGAAGTATGCCGAGCTATACATCTCAAGAGTGCTATGTGTGCATGGAGTACCTAAAACCATTGTTTCCGATCGAGGTCCGCAATTTGTATCTTGCTTTTGGGAGCAATTGGATTCTTGTCTAGGTAGCACTCTCATTAGAAGGTCCGCTTATCGCCCTCAAACGGATGGACAAACCGAAAGGTTGAATCAATATTTGGAGGATATCTTGAGAGAGCATGTGCTATGGAAAATCGAGGAAATTGGGATGATTGCCTTCCATTCGCCGAATTCTCGTACAACAATAGCTATCAAGAGAGTTCGGGAATGTCACCGTTCGAAGCATTGTATGGTCATTCTTGTCGCACACCTTTGAATTGGTCGGAAGCGGGTGAAAGAACAAATTTTGGTTCCGATCTTGTCACTCAAGCCGAAGAAAAAGTACGGCAAATTCAAGCCAACATGAAAGCCGCACAATCTCGCCAAGTTAGCTACGCTAACAAGAGGATACGCCCATTGGAATTTGAGAAAGGAGATCATGTCTATCTTCGTGTCTTTTCGAACAAGGGCGTATCTCGGTTTGGAATTAAAGGAAAGCATAGTGCGGTTGCTTACCGATTGCAATTACCGGAAAGTCGTGCTCGTGTGCACAATGTGTTCCATGTCTCACAACTCAAGAAATGCTTGAAGCCTCCGATAGATGTGGTCATTTCCGATACCGAGCAACTAGAAGAAGATCTCTCGCTATCCCGAATACCCCGTCCGAATTATCGGTCAAAATAATCGGGTAACTCGTAATCACACCATCATTTTCTATAAAATGCAATGGAGTAATCACACTCGAAGAAGAAGCAACTTGGAAACAAGAGGATTTTCTAGAGAAGAACTTTCCTGAGTTTCTCGCGTCACACAAATCGGTAATTGTTTTTCGCGCTCCCTCTCCTTAATTAGTAGCAATTCTCGGGACGAGAATTTCTTTAAGGGGGAGGGCTGTGACATCCCATGTCACGATTAGGACTTAAGAACCTAATTAAAACCCTAATGACGCCACTATCCAAATCCTAATGCTAATCCTACAAAAGAAAAACAAGAAAAAGGAAAAAAATGAAAAAAATCAAAAGAAAAAGGACAAACCGAGGGTTAAACCCTAGCCCTAAGAAAACTTCAATTTTCTCAACAGTAACACCACCATATTTTTGCACCATCATGTTGTCCATGCAAAACCATGATTTTAGAGCATTTATGCCAAAATTTTTAACAAAGTTTGAAAGGCTCGAAAATTCAAATTCAAATTCAAAACAGCACCGATTCTCAATTTTTTTATAAAAATCTACGAGCAGAATTTGAGCGTCGCACCAAAAGGAACATTGTAGATCCAATCATGCTGAACATCCATGATTTTTGGTTCGAATTTACGAGCTGCATAAATCGAGTTTTTGATTTATATTCGGAAGCGGGCAAAAAGTCAACTCAAATTCGAACAACTCGATCCGTTCTTCAACCCACCGTTCATTGCCGCTCCGACCGCCGGTCCTTGCTGCCGGCCAACAGAAGAACGCCGTGGTACAGCATTCATGGAGCTCTCCCACCTTTCCCAACCACCAACAGGCCTTGCTCCCCCTCACCCAATCCGTGATCGACAACGGCCCTGCGACTCCCGCGTGCAGCGTACGATCGGTACCCACCGGAGTTGTTTCTTTTTTTCCCTCCCGGCCAAGCCCGACCACGACCGCATAAGCACGAGCTCCGACCCTAACACCTCCAGCAGCGCCCTCTCAAGCCCTCCAAGAAGCAACCCATCGCTTTTCATCTCCCAGCGAGCACAGGAGAGGAAAAAAACTGCCGGCCGCTCCTCCGTTTCAAGCCGCCATGGCTGCCACCGCAGCAAGCTTCTCCTAGAATGCTCCTCTCGCTTCGTTTTCTTCAGCAAATTGGCGCGCAAGGTCCTCCTCTAGCTCCCATCCGACCAGCTCCCACTCTCATGCAGCAAGATCGCCGGAATTCGAGAAGAAAGGAGCACCGTCGCCGCCGCAACCTCCACCTCGTCGATGAGACACCACCTCCGGCATCTCCCCTCACCATCCTCATCGACGCCGGTGATCTCCATCCCGTGGTGAAGCCTCTCGACCTTGTTCCCCATCTTTTAGTGCCCTGTGCATGACGAGCAAGGCCGCCGAACCCTCCGTCGTTGCTGCCGTCGCCGCCACCGTCACTCCGGTCATCGCCGTCGACCGACGACCCTGGGAGAAGGCTCCCCACGCCGCTAGACGTCGTTTGGTGCTGGTCCCGCCCCTTCTCCCACACCGCAGCACCCCACAGCGACCACGCCGGCGAGCTCCGGCCGCCTCCAGCGAAGTCCAGGAAGGATACTTTCGGATATGCCCAAATTCGCGATAGTGGCAATTTCGTAAAATAGTTCAAACTTTGTTGCACTTTAAAAAAATCATAACTCCCGATTTAAAAGTCCAAAAATTTCAAAATAACATTTGTTTGAATCCTCAAAACTTGTACTTTTCTAAAAGTAACATGAACTCATCAGATCTCGTCATTTGCATATTTTTACAAAAATGACAAAAGTCAATCAATGAAAACTCACTTAAGCCATAACTTTAAAAATATAAATCCAAATTTAATGCCACTTTGTCAGAGCCTGCACATGAATATACTTCAATTTCTGGCACTGGAAAATGTACATTTCATTGCATAGTTTTCAAGTTATTGCATTTATGGAATTCTCTGTATTTAATTTTTAATTAAATCTATATAAATTATTTTGGCATGAAACTTGGTAGATCTGCTCATCATAGTCCTGTACATTTGTAGAAAATCCCATGATAAATTTTGAGCATGCTAAGTAATTATTTTTGCTGCCCTTAGATTAATTTGATAAAAGGTTAATTTCAGCACAAGTAAAAATGGTTTTATGTCCCTAGAAATTATGTTTTCGCATGTTTATGTAAATGTCACTCTCCATAATGTGACTTAGTCCCTCATGGCAGGTTTAGTAATAAGTTTCTGTTAATCTCATGCATGTATTAATTTTGTAATCAAATTCTTGATTTAGAGTGCAATCGTCATCGCATGTGATGATGGGTTTCACTTAACCCTAAATTGCATCGCTCCGCGTTTAAAAGTTGCTCCCCAAATTAATCTGAACATTTAAGTTGTTCACAGCAACCTTGTACTCTTGCTTAACACCATTGCTTGTTCATGTTAAAGTTACTCATGGTAATTTAATTAACTCATTCAAGGAGAGCAAATTGATGTTTTGGGGCATGCTAGGATGTTCACGAAGCTAAATTTTACTAAACATATGCATACACACTCATGCAAAACGGCACCCATGCATTACCATTTTCATGAACCTTGTATTCTTTTTACTTATGCATTGCATTTCATCTTCTAGGTGACGACGTTGAATTGATTCCGCCGGAAGAGACAATTGCAACGCTCAACGCTTGTGAGGCTAGTGCTAACTTCGATCACTCTCAAGGCAAGCCCGGTGCATTCCTATTATTTCGAAATGTCTTTCTTTTATTAATATATTAAGAAAGATGAATGTGCATTTAAGTTTTAGGCGTTGATTGGAAATCCACGTGCATAAAATTCCTATATGTCCTATGTCGCTTATGTGTCATATCCTCGTTAGAAATGCTATGCTATGTTTATGGAGTCAACGATAGATTGAGGATCTCACTCATGGCTTATGATGAAATTTGAACATGATGAAATTGGTTAAAAATGAGAACACCCCATTGTGGCTCCGCGAACAAGTTTGAGTTGTGTACCACATGCATACCTTTCTTATGGGGATTGGTAAACCTACGTAGCTTGTAAGTTGTAAAGTGAGCCGGATATCTCACCGACCTAGAGGTGATGTGTATGGCACGGTGGTTGCACGGGTTGAGGACCGTTGGAGAGTGCACGGGTTAAGCCTTGGGCACGTTGTTGAACGGTCGCAAGGGGACGTGTACTCGGGGTCGGTGGCCCCGTGTTTTACTTTATGATGAACTGGCGAACGGTGGCCATACGTGTTCTTAAATGATGCGTATGTCGTGCATTTGGGTCCTTCCTGCAGGAATTAATAATTCGATAACTATCGCCGTTTCCTCTCGTTTAATCAGTACTACTTGATTCGAACTGTTCGCAAGGTGTAGTAATGGAAAGAGATGGAAGAGCTTGCTGTTTTATATTTGATATAAATTTGTATTGCAAATTATTGTATTGCTAGTATGCTCACTAAAGTTTCTTTCATGCAACAACCCTATTAATTTGGCTAAGTCCTAAAATTGCCGACCTAAGTAGCATAGGTGTCGTTTTATGCAAAATGCCAAGTTAAACCGGTCAAGCCCCATGCATCTAGGTGTCGGTCTTAGATGGTCAATTTGACGGGTAAGACTTGCGGAGTATGCTAGATACTCGGGCTTTGCAACTACATGTGTATTTTCAGGATTCCCGCAAGTCGGGTTTTACGATTGTTGTGGTAAGGTTGTGTGGGATGGAGAGGAGCCCAAAGAGTGGACCATTGAATGGGTCCCTAGCTCTCCGACCCATGATGAGTGAGCCGTGGCCTAGGCCGGCATGGTTCACTTAAGTTATCTATGTATCGTCGTGTTATGTAATCGCTTCCGTACTTCATTTTCGAACAAAGACCATGGTCATGTAAACTTAAATTTGAACCTAATGTATCTTTCATTTGGAACTCTATGTTGTAATCAAGACTTAATTATGTAAACTTGCAAATCGTGTATGTTTGTTAATGTGATGCTATGTATGGTTGCTTCGTCAATCTGTCACACCCCTATCCCGAAAGATAGTTAAGTGTGGTACGGATCGCCTTGGGAGATGATTGACGAAGCAACCATACATAGCATCACATTAACAAACATACACGATTTGCAAGGTTACATAATTAAGTCTTGATTACAACATAGAGTTCGAATAAAAGATACATTAGGTTCGAAATTAAGTCTTACATAGCCATGATCTTTGTTCGAAATTAAAGTGCGGAAGCGAAATACATAACTCGACGATACATAGATAACTTAAAGGAACCATGCCGGCCTAGGCCATGGCTCACTCATCATGGGTCGGAGAGCTAGGGACCCATTCAATGGTCCACTCTTTGGGCTCTTCTCCATCCCAAACCACCTTACCACAACAATCACAAAACCCGGCTTGCGGGAAACCTCGTAAGTCAACATGTAGTGGCAAAGCCCGAGTATCTAACATACTCCGCAAGTCTTACCCGTCAAATTGGCCATCTAAGACCGACTCCTAGATGCATGGGGCTTGACCGGTTTAACTTGGCCTTTTGCATAAATAGCACCTATGCTAATTAGGTTGGCAAATTTATTACTTAGCCAAATTAATAGGGTTGTTGCATAAAAGAAACTTTAGTGAGCATACTAGCAAGACAATAGTTTGCAATACAATTTAATATCAATATAAAACAGCAAGCTATTCAATCTCTTTCCATTACTTCACATTGCGAACTGCTCGAATCAAGTGGTACTCATTAACCGAGAGGAAACGGCGATAATTATCGAATTATTAATCCTGCAGGAAAGAACCCAAATGCACGACATACGCATCATTTAAGAACACGTATGGCCGCCGTTCGCGAGTTTATCATAAAGTGAATCACGGGCCACCGACCCCGAGTACACGTCCCCATTGCGACCGTTCAACAACGCGCCCAAGGCTTAACCCATGCACTCTCCAACGGTCCTCAACCCGTGCAACCACCGTGCCAAACACATCACCTCCGGGTCGGTGAGATATCCGGCTCACTTTACAACTTGCAAGCTACATAGGTTTACCAATCCCTATAAGAAAGGTATGCAAGTGGTACACAACTCAAACTTGTTCGCGGAGCCACAATGGGGTGTTCTCAATTTTAACCAAATTCATCATGTTCACATTTAGTCATAAACCATGAGTGAGATCCCCAAATCTATCGTTGACTCCAAAAACATAGCATAGCACTTCTAACGAGGATATGACACATAAGCGACATAGGACATATAGGAATTTATGCATGTGGATTTCCAATCAACGCCTAAAACTTAAATGCACATTCATCATCCTTACTATAGTGATAAAAGAAAGACATTTCAAATAATAGGAATGCACCGGGCTTGCCTTGAGAGTGATCGAAGTTAGCACTAGCCTCACAAGCGTTGAGCGTGGCAACCGTCTCTTCCGGCGGAATCAATTCGACGTCGTCACCTATAAGATGAAATGCAATGCATAAGTGACATGAATACAAGGTCGATGATGATGGTGATGCATGTGTGCTGTTTTTGTAAGGATTCATATGAGTATGTAATTCAAAAGTTTTGTTTGCTCAAACCCTAACAAGCATGACATGTCTCTTGTTTTATTTTAAGGGGGGTCCAAATACATGACAAGTATGGTCATACTAATATAATGAGTAATGACTTGATGGTATAGACATGAGTGCTGTGGTTAGTGTAGGTTTAGCACTAATATCTTAGCAAGTTTCTATAATACAAAACGAAGAAATCTAGGCTTATGTGTTTTAACATCACATGCGATGACGATTCCCTTTTAAAATAGGAACTCGATTTCAAAATTCATACATACGTGAAATACATGAAACCTTTTGACTAAACCTGCCATGAGGTGCTAAAGGACATAATGAACAGTGGAAATTACATAAACATGCATGGACATGATTTTTTTGTGACATAAAACTATTTATGCATGTGCTGAAAATAACCTTTTAGGAATTTAGATCTAGGGTTTGCAAAAATCATTACTTAACATGCTCAAAATTTAACATGGGAATTTCTACATATGCACAGTACCAAAAGGAAATTAATTACCAAGTTTCATGCAAAAATAATTTATACAGATTTAATAAAAAATTAAATACAGAGAATGTAAGAAATGCAATAACTTGAAAAATATGAAATGAAATGCAGATCTTCCAGTGCCAAAAATTCATGTGTGTCTGGGTGAAGCTTTTGGCCAAGTGGCATTTAATTTGGATTTATATTTTTAAAGTTATGGCTTAGTTAAGTTTTCAGGGGTTGACTTTTGTCATTTTTGTAAAAATGTGAACATGACCAGATCTGATGAGTTCATGTTACTTTTATGAAAGTACAGGTCTTCTAGTTTCCAAAACATTTTAGTTTGTAATTTTTGGACGATTCAAACGCTAGATACGAATTTTTCAAACTCAAACGAAGTTCGGGTGTATTTACGAGAATGCCACCGGCAGTTTTTTTTAAAACAGGAGGCGCGCGCGCTCCGGCAAGCGGCGGCCGGCGCCGGCGAGCTCGCTCGCGGCGGCGCTGCGCTGGAGCTCATGCTCCGGCCATTGGGGAGATTGGTGCACGCGGCACGGGGAGGGCGATGGTGGGGTCCACGGGGACGGCGGATGGCCGGAGGCGGCGCGGCGACGAGCGGCGGCGCCGAGCGGCTCCGGCGGAGGCGCGCGTCCCGGAGAGAGAGAGAGAAAGGGAGGGAGAAGGTCCGGGAGCATCACCTCGCGAAGGGGAGTAGCGGCGTGGTGTCGTTCGAGGCGGAGGCGGCCCGAGGAGAGCCGGCGCCGTGGGGCCGGTGGCGGACGGCGGCGGCGGTGGCGAATTTCTCCAAATTGGTGGTCGTGGCTGCACGGGGAAAACCAGAGTGTGAGGGAGGCTTGCGGGGTGCTTGCGCACTTGCTGGAGGGGGCACGGGGCCTTGCCCGGGCGGACGAGCTCGCGGCGGCGATAATGGCGGCGGCGGCAATTTCGCCCCGGCGCGAGCTGCCGGGAGGGGGCGAGCAGGGCGATAGAGCGGGGAGGAGTGGAGTGGGCTGGCAATAATTGGTGGCGACGAAAGGGAGAGCCTTGGTGCCGTTTTTGAGGGAAGGGGCAAGGGGGCGGCGCACGGCCGGTCGACGGGGGCGGACGCGGCTTCAATGCCCGGCCGTTCCTGTTGGCCGGCGGGTACAGGACGGTTGGGAGGTGGCAGGGGGTTTGCGTGGCGATTTGACGGGGCAGGGCACGCGCGGGGACGGCCGCGGTGGCGCCGGACAGGCGGGCGGTGCCACCATTGCCCACCGGGCAAAGAGCTCGGTTTGTTTTTCAAATTCCGAATCTGTGGTTTGAAAGTTTGAGTGAAATTCATGCTTCCGGTGCTCCAAATTTAGAAATAAAAATATGTGGAGCCTCAGGACGAATGGGTTTAATTTTCATCTTAAAGTTTGAAGTTCCAAAAGTGTTTCCAAAAATTCATACAAAATTCACAAGTAACAGAGTTTCAGATTTGAATTTGAATTTTTGGGCATTCAAAACTTTGTTCAAAAATTTTGTAAAAATATTGTAAATTCATCTTTTTACATGAGCAATGCAGTGGTGCAAAAATATGTGGGTAGTGTTTTTATAATTTTTGCATTTAGGTTAGGACTAGGGTTTAGGATTAGGTTTTTTCTTTTTCCCTTTTATTTTTTTCTTTTTCCTGGTTGGGTGATTTAGCATTAGTACCTGATTAAGGATGTGATTAGGGTAGTGATTACGTGCTAAACCTTAAATCGTGACATGGGATGTCACATCAACCATCTCCCAAGGCGATCCGTATCATACTTAACTATCTTTAGGGATAGGGGTGTGACAGTCGGAGGGCCCCTACTCGATGTAGAAGGGACGATGGCGGACGGCGAACCGAACCGACCCCACAAGGTCGTCGGTCCTGCCGTGCGAGTGTCACGCGGAAGAGCCGTCGGAAGACGCTCACCGACGGCATCACCCCCATGAACAGCTCGCGAGAGGTGGGCAAAAATGGCGAGCGCCAAAACGGAGTTCGCCGACGGGTGCGCCATCCGGAGCTGGTAACTCCCCAAGCACCTTCATAAAGAAGTCCGAGAAGTGTATGTGTGTGGGTAGGGGGGGCGGGGAGGAGGACAACCCCGCCGTCATGAAGAAGGCGAAGGTCACGATCTCACCCGCCTCCTCCATGGGACGTACCTCCGAGGTCGCAGGACGGAGGGGGCGGAAGTCGGGGTCGCTTCGATCGGAGCAAAGAATGGGCGCACCTGGTTCAACACGTCCTGCGCCACGAAGCCGGAGGGTGGCAGCACGGGCCGAGGACCCATCGCAGCGAGGCTCCACGGACTCGCAGCCACCGCTGATCGAAGCAGCGACGGATCCGACGCGACGGTGAGCCATCGCGGCGTGGTGGTGAGAAGGCCGAGAGTCGAGAACGAGGAGGAAGGAAGAGCGTCGGGAAGCGGGACAACCGAGTGTGTAGCGAGAACATGAAACCGACCCTCGGCTGCGGCACCGGTCCTTATCCCACTCGCACGTCAACTCGCCTCCACCGGCGCCGCTTCGCATTCGGGGAAGGCGGCAGCACTCTCCAAGGCCCGAATCATAGGCACCGACGGGTAGCTCCAATCGCCAACACGGTCCCCTCGGTCGGGTTAGGACTAGGGTTTAGGATTAGGTTTTTCCTTTTTCCTTTTTATTTTTTTCTTTTTCCTGGTTGGGTGATTTAGCATTAGTACCTGATTAAGGATGTGATTAGGGTAGTGATTACGTGCTAAACCTTAAATCGTGACATGGGATGTCACAGCCCTCCCCTTAAAGAAATTCTCGTCCCGAGAATCGCTACGAATTAAGGAGAGGGAGTGCGAAAATTTACCGATTTGTGTGACGCGAGGAACTCGGGAAAATTCTTCTCTAGAAAATCCTCTTGTTCCCAAGTTGCTTCTTCTTCGGTGTGGTTACTCCATTGCACTTTATAGAAGGTGATGGTGCGATTGCGAGTTACTCGGTCGCTTTGATCGATAATCCGGACGGGGTATTCGGGGTAGGAGAGATCTTCTTCTAGTTGATCGGTGTCGGAAATGACCACATCTATCGGAGGCTTCAAGCATTTCTTGAGTTGAGAGACATGGAACACATTGTGCACACGAGCAAGACTTTCCGGTAGTTGCAATCGGTAAGCAACCGCGCTATGCTTTTCCACAATCGGATAGGGTCCGATATAGCGGGGTGCTAATTTTCCTTTAATTCCAAACCGAGACACGCCTTTATTCGGGAGACACGAAGATAGACATGATCTCCCTTCTCAAATTCCAACGGGCGTCTCCTCTTGTTAGCGTAACTCACTTGACGAGATTGTGCGGCTTTCATGTTGGCTTGAATTTGTCGAACCTTCTCTTCAGCTTGGGTGACAAGATCGGGACCAAAAGTGGTTCTTTCTCCCGCTTCCGACCAATTTAAGGGTGTACGACAAGAGTGACCATACAACGCTTCAAACGGTGACATTCCCGAACTCTCTTGATAGCTATTGTTGTACGAGAATTCGGCGAATGGAAGACAATCATCCCAATTTCCTCTATTTTCCATAGCACATGCTCTCAAGATATCCTCCAAATATTGATTCAATCTTTCGGTTTGTCCATCCGTTTGAGGGTGATATGCGGAGCTTCTAATGAGGGTGGTACCAAGACAAGAATGCAATTGCTCCCAAAAGCGCGATACAAATTGCGGACCTCGATCGGAAACAATAGTTTTAGGTACTCCATGCAAACACAACACTCTTAAGATGTATAGCTCGGCATACTTCTCGGTATTGTAGGTAGTATGGACGGGGATGAAATGTGTGGACTTAGTTAACCTATCCACAATAACCCAAATTGAATCGTGCTTCTTTGATGTGAGAGGCAATCCAACGATAAAATCCATAGCAATGTCCTCCCACTTCTAAACGGGAATCTTCAATGGGTTCAATAATCCGGCCTTTCTCAAGTGGTCGGCTTTCACTCGTTGACAAGTATCACACTCGGCCACATACCGTGCAATCTCACGCTTCATGCGTGTCCACCAAAACTTTTCTCTTAGGCCGCGATACATCTTGTTGCTACCGGGTGTATGGAATATTTAGACAAATGTGCCTCATCCATTATTTTCTTCCGTAATTCCATATCCTTCGGAACAACGAGACGTTGGTTGAACCATAATACACCATTGTCATCTTGTCGGAAACATGTAGCTTCATCTTTCTCAATCTTTTGCCGAATAAATTCCATACCTTCGTCCTTCTTTTGCGCCTCAATAATTTCCTCACGAAGGGTAGGAATGAGAGCTAGATTATATAGCGAACCATAGGGAATGACTCGAAGACTCGGTTCACTAGAATCTGAAATTTCCGAGCTTTCCATAGAACAACCGGTAATATGATTGCATTGATCCTTGCGACTCAAAGCGTCGGCAACCACGTTAGCTTTACCCGGATGATAATGGATTTCCAACTCATAATCCTTGATTAATTCCAACCATCTACGTTGCCTCATATTCAACTCTTGTTGGGTGAAGATATATTTGAGACTCTTATGATCGGTGTAAAGATTGACAAGGTTTCCAAGTAGATAATGCCTCCAAGTTTTCAAAGCAAGGACAACCGAGGCTAGCTCCAAATCATGAGTGGGGTAGTGTTGTTCATGCTTGCGAAGTTGACGAGAAGCATAAGCAATGACACGACCTTATTGCATTAGCACGCATCCTAGACCGGTGCCGGATGCATCACAATACACGTCAAACGGCTTGGTGATGTCGGCTTGTGCTAACACCGGAGCGGATGTCAAATGCTTCTTGAGAGTTTGGAAGGCTTCTTCACATTCACGGCTCCATTTAAACTTAGCATCTTTCTCCAACAATTTTGTCATAGGCTTGGCTATGCTTGAAAAATTGGGAATGAATTTCCGATAATAGCCGGCAAGACCTAGAAAACTTCGGATTTGTCTCACCGACCTTGGGGATTTCCAAGTAAGCACTTCTCCCACTTTACTTGGGTCAACGGCGACACCTTCCGCGGAAATAATGTGTCCCAAGAAAGGAACTTGCTTCAACCAAAATTCACATTTGCTAAACTTGGCATACAATTGATGATCACGAAGCCGTTGGAGAACAATGCGAAGGTGTTCGGCATGCTCTTCTTCGGACTTCGAATAAATAAGAATGTCGTCAATGAAGACCACGACAAACTTATCCAACTCGGGCATAAATACCGAATTCATCAAGTACATAAAATGAGCCGGGGCATTTGTGAGCCCAAAAGACATGACGAGATACTCAAAGAGACCATACCGCGTAGAGAATGCGGTTTTTGGAATATCTTCAGCTCGGATCTTGATTTGATGGTAACCGGATCGGAGATCAATCTTAGAGAAAACCTTAGCACCAACTAATTGATCAAAGAGAATATCAATCCGAGGGAGCGGGTATTCATTCTTAATAGTTACCGCATTGAGAGGGCGATAATCCACACATAGACGTAGCGTCTTGTCTTTCTTCTTCACAAAGAGAGCGGGACATCCCCACGGAGATGAACTAGGGCGAATATATCCTTTATCCATAAGCTCACCCAATTGCTCTTTTAAGGTTGCTAGCTCATTGCGAGCCATCTTGTACGGCCTACGGGAAATTGGTGCCGTGCACGGGTTGGAGCTCAATTTTAAACTCGACATCCCGATCGGGTGGCATGCCCGGTAGGTCATCCGGAAAAACATCGGGAAACTCACATACCACGGGAATATCCTCAATCCGTTTTCCCTCAAGATGGTAGATTTTTGAAGTGGAGAATTTTGGATGGGACAATCGGAGAATAGATGAACCATGGAGTGGGGAGTTTAGGTGAACCTCACGAGAATCAATGTGTAAAATGGCTCTATGGAGTTTCATCCACCTCATACCTAGAATTATATCTATTCCTTGCCCACACAAAACTATGAGAGAAGAGGGGTATATTTTTCTTTCTAGGTTTAGGGGTACTTGCCTCAACTCTAGGTTTGTGTTTATTTTTCCACCGGGTGATGTGATGATATAGGGAATATCCAAAACGGTGGGGGTGAGTTGTAGGGTTTTTGCACATGCTTGACTAATGAAATCATGAGTTGCACCCGAATCAAAAAGAACCAAAGTGGAGTGGTTGTTGACCGAAAACATACTCGAAAGTACCGGTTCTCCCGCTTGAATCTCTTCGGCCGTGGTATAGTTGACTCGGCCATTCTTAGCATTTGGAGTGGAGGATAGATTGCGATTCCCATTCCCATTATTCCCATTGCGGTTTTGGTTGTTGTTGCCGCTTCCGGAACCATTGTTGTTGTTGTTGTTGTTGCCGGGTTGCGTGTCGGGACACGGCAATCCTTTGCGAAATGACCCGGACGTCCACAATTAAAGCACGGACCTTGAGGACCGGGCCTAGCACCTTGGTATTGCTGCTGTGGAGGGCGGAACGAGGTGGTATGCTCCTGATTTCCACCGTGGGAGTGGTGGTGTTGCTGCGGCACAAACTAGCGTGAGCCCCCGTCGGCGGCAATGCGGCCCGAAACTTCTGTCCGGTCGGGAAGTGATAGCTAGCTTGTACTTGGGCGGAGCGGAGCCGGATGGATTTCCTACGGCACGCTTCCTCTTCTTGTCCTCTTGGTGAGCACGGATAGCATCTTCTTGCACAATTGCGGCACTCATCAAGTCGTTGAACGTGCCGGTAGTGACTTGAGCCAAGCGATCTCGTAACTTTGGTCTTAGCCCCGAACGAAAGCAATCCTTCTTCTTGTCATCCGTGTCGGCATGATAGGATGCATATTGGGCCAAGTAGTTGAACTTCCGTGCATACTCTTGCACGGTTCCGGCACCTTGCTTCAAACTAAGGAACTCTTGCAACTTGCGCTTCATGAGACCGGCGGGAATGTGATGCGCGCGAAATGCGGTGTAAAAGTCCGGCCAATTCACTTGGGTATCGGCGGGAAGTGCGGCGGTGAAACTTGCCCACCATGCACTAGCGGAGCCACGAAGTTGTTGAGCCGCAAAGAGAACCTTTTGCTCCGATGTGCAATTGAGGAGAGCAAACTTCGACTCAATGATGCGGAGAAAATTATCCGCCTCCAACGGATCGGTAGTAGCTTCACCAAACTTGGGCGGTTGAGTGGCCCAAAAGTCGGCATAGGTGGAATTCCTCGGCCCTTGGGGTGGCGGTCCTTGGCCTTGTCCTTGGTTGGTTTGGCTTGCAAAGAACAAGCGGAACATCTCGTTTTGGTTGGACACGAGTTGCTCCAACGGCGTGAGAGGTGGAGGGTTAGGGAGTTGTTCTTCCCTCGCACCATGACCACTTCCGGAAGCTTCACCACGGCGGGTATTCACCATCTGTCACGCATGAAAAATTTTCTCACGTTAGCTCATTAGACCAAGAGCTAAAATAGCAAGAAACATGACATTGGGCATAAGGGACCAAAAATTTCAGATTGCATGTACGAAGAAAATATTGATGAAATAAGCATAATGCATTGGCAACACACATATTCCATAGATTCTAACATAGTAGCAACATGATAGAAATTTTTGATACACGGGAAACCACGAATCCGATACAACACGGTCTTAGGTTACATCACATGTGACCCACAAACAAACACAATCTCGGAGAGCTTAATTAACAACACGCGGATCGTTTCCAACACGGTTACATGCCTCACGAGATTACAAATCCTACACACATAGAGTTACGACCACCGGTCGTGACAACTACTCGTCGTCATCGCCGTAGTAGTCGGCGTCATCCCTCATAGGAGAGGGTGGTGCTCCGTCCTCGACGTCGGAAGCATCCTCGCCATCACTCATCTCCACATCCTCCTCGGGTGGGATGATCCAAAGTGGCTCGGGAGGTCCGCCATTAAGGATGGCGTGCGGGGCATTGTTGGCGGCTTGGAGATGCTCAATGGTAGCGTTGTTATGCGCTATGGTCGCCTCGGGCGTTCCGGAGGTCTCCCTCCAAAGCATCCCTAGCACCCCGAGTCTCCAGGAGAGTAACCTCCAACTCATCCTTCTCCTCGAGAAGGGCATCCACCTGGCCGGAGAGGACGTAGTTCTCCTCATTCGCGGCGGTGAGCTGGGCATCACGCTCATCGAGCGTGGCCTGCAGAGCGGCGGCTCCATCGCCCTCAAGGGCAAGGTGGGCGTCGTGGAGCTGCTCGAAGAAGTTCCAACGCTCCGTCTCGCTATACTCGAGCTGCGTACGGAGGGTGTCCACCTCGGTGGTGCGCTCGGCCAGCTCGGCGGTGCGGGCAGCAAGCTCGGCGGCGCGAGCGGCGAGCTCGGCGTCGCGGGTGGTAAGCTCGGCGTCGCGGGTGGCGAGGGTGGCCTGCAGGGCAGCACGCTCCTGCTCCAACTCGAGCACCCGCCTCGCGAGGTTCTCACGGTCCAACATGAGCTTGCCGGGGCCATCTGTCGGAGAATTTTGAAACACAAGTCAAAACTCAAGATCCAACAAAAAAACATGCTAAATAAGTAAATCATGAATGATAGAATGGCACCAACTTAGCAAAGGAATACAACAAAACCTTTCGTGCAATCCTAACACGGTCCCATTTTTCTGGACAGATTTGACACGTTATGGAAACTCGATAATTACCCCTGTTTCTGGGCTGAATCAAACTTTTATTTTGTTACGAAAGTTTTAGACAATTTCTTAAGCTTTCCAACGCATCCGAGAACAGCTCAATCCGACTTGTCGTTTGAAAGTTATGCACGATCTACGACAAGGACAGAACCGGAGCACATTCTGGAATTCCAGAACAGCTCTCTGTAATGGGCAATTCTAGCTACGTTCCATATTTTTACAAGACCTGAGACTAGGAGATTGTTGTAGTGCATAATACAAGCTTTCCAGAAAGTCCTTATCTGCCACGTTTTTGGTTTCCGGTTTTCAACTTTTGTGAGAATGAAGCTATGTGTCCCATTTTTCGTGATGATTTCATTTAGATAAGTTTACATACATACGTTTGACATGATGACATGATATGCAAGGATGATTGGATGCTCAATATGTCGTTCCGTATGTCCTCACAAAATTAAAAGACCGCGCCCGCCGATACGAGTATCGGACAAGCGCATCGGTGGCACACACACCTCTCACACGATACTATACGATCTAAAGCGTTGTTATGTACCTGCAAGAGATGGATTCCAGAAACATTACATCAAATTCAAAAGAAACAAGCCAAAAATAAATCCTTGTCACCTCGCCTCACATGGAGAGCTCTCGAATAAGCGTGTATTCGAGTCACACCAATAATATCATGCGAAAATTGACAACACTCAATCACATACCTTTGCTCAAGCCGTAGTTGCAAAATATTTAACAATCATAACACGGGGTTAGTTTTGCCACCATTCTATATAGTCCTTATATCGGCCTTTCTTTCTAGGATCGTACCTCACCGTGACTCAAAAACGGGTTTTAAGATTTTTAGAATGAGTGTTAACGTGACGCAAATCCCAAGTCGGCTCTGATACCACGTGTCACACCCCTATCCCGAAAGATAGTTAAGTGTGGTACGGATCGCCTTGGGAGATGATTGACGAAGCAACCATACATAGCATCACATTAACAAACATACTCGATTTGCAAGGTTACATAATTAAGTCTTGATTACAACATAGAGTTCGAATAAAAGATACATTAGGTTCGAAATTAAGTCTTACATAGCCATGATCTTTGTTCGAAATTAAAGTGCGGAAGCGAAATACATAACTCGACGATACATAGATAACTTAAAGGAACCATGCCGGCCTAGGCCATGGCTCACTCATCATGGGTCGGAGAGCTAGGGACCCATTCAATGGTCCACTCTTTGGGCTCTTCTCCATCCCAAATCACCTTACCACAACAATCACAAAACCCGGCTTGCGGGAAACCCGTAAGTCAACATGTAGTGGCAAAGCATGAGTATCTAACATACTCCGCAAGTCTTACCCGTCAAATTGGCCATCTAAGACCGACTCCTAGATGCATGGGGCTTGACCGGTTTAACTTGGCCTTTTGCATAAATAGCACCTATGCTAATTAGGTTGGCAAATTTATTACTTAGCCAAATTAATAGGGTTGTTGCATAAAAGAAACTTTAGTGAGCATACTAGCAAGACAATAGTTTGCAATACAATTTAATATCAATATAAAACAGCAAGCTATTCAATCTCTTTCCATTACTTCACATTGCGAACTGCTCGAATCAAGTGGTACTCATTAACCGAGAGGAAACGGCGATAATTATCGAATTATTAATCCTGCAGGAAAGAACCCAAATGCACGACATACGCATCATTTAAGAACACGTATGGCCACCGTTCGCGAGTTTATCATAAAGTGAATCACGGGGCCACCGACCCCGAGTACACGTCCCCTTGCGACCGTTCAACAACGCGCCCAAGGCTTAACCCATGCACTCTCCAACGGTCCTCAACCCGTGCAACCACCGTGCCAAACACATCACCTCCGGGTCGGTGAGATATCCGGCTCACTTTACAACTTGCAAGCTACATAGGTTTACCAATCCCCATAAGAAAGGTATGCAAGTGGTACACAACTCAAACTTGTTTGCGGAGCCACAATGGGGTGTTCTCAATTTTAACCAAATTCATCATGTTCACATTTAGTCATAAACCATGAGTGAGATCCCCAAATCTATCGTTGACTCCAAAAACATAGCATAGCACTTCTAACGAGGATATGACACATAAGCGACATAGGACATATAGGAATTTATGCATGTGGATTTCCAATCAATGCCTAAAACTTAAATGCACATCCATCATCCTTAATATAGTGATAAAAGAAAGACATTTCAAATAATAGGAATGCACCGGGCTTGCCTTGAGAGTGATCGAAGTTAGCACTAGCCTCACAAGCGTTGAGCGTGGCAACCGTCTCTTCCGGCGGAATCAATTCGACGTCGTCACCTATAAGATGAAATGCAATGCATAAGTGACATGAATACAAGGTCGATGATGATGGTGATGCATGTGTGCTGTTTTTGTAAGGATTCATATGAGTATGTAATTCAAAAGTTTTGTTTGCTCAAACCCTAACAAGCATGACATGTCTCTTGTTTTATTTTAAGGGGGGTCCAAATACATGACAAGCATGGTCATACTAATATAATGAGTAATGACTTGATGGTATAGACATGAGTGCTGTGGTTAGTGTAGGTTTAGCACTAATATCTTAGCAAGTTTCTATAATACAAAACGAAGAAATCTAGGCTTATGTGTTTTAACATCACATGCGATGACGATTCCCTTTTAAAATAGGAACTCGATTTCAAAATTCATACATACGTGAAATACATGAAACCTTTTGACTAAACCTGCCATGAGGTGCGAAAGGACATAATGAACAGTGGAAATTACATAAACATGCATGGACATGATTTTTTGTGACATAAAACTATTTACGCATGTGCTGAAAATAATCTTTTAGGAATTTAGATCTAGGGTTTGCAAAAATCATTACTTAACATGCTCAAAATTTAACATGGGAATTTCTACATATGCACAGTACCAAAAGGAAATTAATTACCAAGTTTCATGCAAAAATAATTTATACAGATTTAATAAAAAATTAAATACAGAGAACGCAAGAAATGCACTAACTTGAAAAATATGAAATGAAATGCAGATCTTCCAGTGCCAAAAATTCATGTGTGTCTGGGTGAAGCTTTTGGCCAAGTGGCATTTAATTTGGATTTATATTTTTCATGTTATGGCTTAGTTAAGTTTTCAGGGGTTGACTTTTGTCATTTTTGTAAAAATGTGAAAATGACCAGATCTGATGAGTTCATGTTACTTTTATGAAAGTACAGGTCTTCTAGTTTCCAAAACATTTTAGTTTGTAATTTTTGGACGATTCAAACGCTAGATACGAATTTTTCAAACTCAAACGAAGTTCGGGTGTATTTACGAGAATGCCACCGGCAGTTTTTTTTAAAACAGGCGGCGCGCGCGCTCCGGCGAGCGGCGGCCGGCGCCGGCGAGCTCGCTCGCAGCGGCGCTGCGCTGGAGCTCATGCTCCGGCCTTTGGGGAGATTGGTGCACGCGGCACGGGGAGGGCAATGGTGGGGTCCACGGGGACGGCGGATGGCCGGAGGCGGCGCGGCGACGGCGGCGACGCCGAGCGGCTCGACGGACGCGCGCGTTCCGGAGAGAGAGAGAGAGAAAGGGAGGGAGAAGGTCCGGGAGCATCACCTCGCGAAGGGGAGTAGCGGCGTGGTGTCGTTCGAGGCGGGGCGGCCCGAGGAGAGCTTGCGCCGTGGGGCCGGTGGCGGACGGCGGCGCCGGTGGCGAATTTCTCCAAATTCGTGGTCGTGGCTGCACGGGGGAAAACCAGAGTGTGAGGGAGGCTTGCGGGGTGCTTGCGCACTTGTCTGGAGGGAGCACGGGGCCTTGCCCAGGCGGACGAGCTCGCGGCGGCGGCAATTTCGCCCCGGCGCGAGCTGCCGGGAGGGGCGAGCAGGGCGATAGAGCGGGGAGGAGTGGAGTGGGCTGGCAATAATTGGTGGCGACGAAAGGGAGAGCCTTGGTGCCGTTTTTGAGGGAAGGGGCAAGGGGGCGGCGCACGGCCGGTCGACGGGGGCGGACGCGGCTTCAATGCCGGCCGTTCCTGTTGGCCGGCGGGTACAGGACGGTTGGGAGGTGGCAGGGGGTTTGCGTGGCGATTTGACGGGGCAGGGCACGCGCGGGGCGGCCGCGGTGGCGCCGGACCGGCGGGCGGTGCCACCATTGCCCTCCGGGCAAAGAGCTCGGTTTGTTTTTCAAATTCCGAATCTGTGGTTTGAAAGTTTGAGTGAAATTCGTGCTTCCGGTGCTCCAAATTTAGAAATAAAAATATGTGGAGCCTCAGCACGAATGGGTTTAATTTTCATCTTAAAGTTTGAAGTTCCAAAAGTGTTTCCAAAAATTCATACAAAATTCACAAGTAACAGAGTTTCAGATTTGAATTTGAATTTTTGGGCATTCAAAACTTTGTTCAAAAATTTTGTAAAAATATTGTAAATTCATCTTTTTACATGAGCAATGCAGTGGTGCAAAAATATGTGGGTAGTGTTTTTATAATTTTTGCATTTAGGTTAGGACTAGGGTTTAGGATTAGGTTTTTTCTTTTTCCTTTTTATTTTTTTCTTTTTCCTGGTTGGGTGATTTAGCATTAGTACCTGATTAAGGATGTGATTAGGGTAGTGATTACGTGCTAAACCTTAAATCGTGACATGGGATGTCACATCAACCATCTCCCAAGGCGATCCGTATCATACTTAACTATCTTTAGGGATAGGGGTGTGACGATCGGAGGGCCCCTACTCGATGTAGAAGGGACGATGGCGGACGGCGAACCGAACCGACCCCACAAGGTCGTCGGTCCTGCCGTGCGGTGTCACGCGGAAGAGCCGTTGGAAGACGCTCACCGACGGCATCACCCCCATGAACAGCTCGCAGAGGTGGGCAAAAATGGCGAGCGCCAAAACGGAGTTCGCCGACAGGTGCGCCATCCGGAGCTGGTAACTCCCCAAGCACCTTCATAAAGAAGTCCGAGAAGTGTATGTGTGTGGGTGGGGGGGGGGCGGGGGGAGGAGGACAACCCCGCCGTCATGAAGAAGGCGAAGGTCACGATCTCACCCGCCTCCTCCATGGGACGTACCTCCGAGGTCGCAGGACGGAGGGGGCGGAAGTCGGGGTCGCTTCGATCGGAGCAAAGAATGGGCGCACTCGGTTCAACACGTCCTGCGCCACGAAGCCGGAGGGTGGCAGCACGGGCCGAGGACCCATCGCAGCGAGCTCCACGGACTCGCGGCCACCGCCGATCGAAGCGGCGACGGATCCGACGCGACGGTGAGCCATCGCGGCGTGGTGGTGAGAAGGCCGAGAGTCGAGAACGAGGAGGAAGGAAGAGCGTCGGGAAGCGGGACAACCGAGTGTGCAGCGAGAACATGGAAACCGACCCTCGCTGCGGCACTAGTCCTTATCCCACTCGCACGTCAACTCGCCTCCACCGGCGCCGCTTCGCATTCGGGGAAGGCGGCAGCACTCTCCAAGGCCCGAATCATAGGCACCGACGGGTAGCTCCAATCGCCAACACGGTCCCCTCGGTCGGCGACTCGGGCCGGGGGCTCCTATCGGTGTGCTGGGAACCGGGGTCCCCATAACCGCCTATAGGCTGGCCGGCGCGGCCTAGTTAGGAAGGTCAACGGGCGATGGGCAGCCCGTAACGGTCCAAGCGAAGGCGGGCGTGCCCGAGAAGCCGGCGCGAGTGGGCGGTGCGGCATTCCCCGGAACCCTAGCGCGCCGCGCCGCGCGAGACGTGACCGCGGGACCCACCACGACGGGGAGACTTAACTCCCTCTCTCGCCTCCTATACACGACGTGTGGTGCACTCGCAGGAGTCGCACGACCGGGACCCGGACCATCTCGCACGGGGAAACGGCGTAACGCCGAGCAATTACGCCTAGCCTCTCCGAGCGAGCAGCAGGAGGAGGGGGTCCCCGTACGATGGGTCCCGTCATGCCTCCTCTCAACGGGCCAGCCAGCGCAGCGGTGCGCCTCGGGCAAGGGGCGCCTTCAATTCTCGTATCAAAGATGGATCGGACCAACGACCGAAAGATTTAGGCAAAAGGCACCGTAGGACGTCCCCCTTGGGCTAAAAGGGGGAGCCCCGGCCATGTAGTAGACGAGACTCTCTCAAACCCTAGAACTCAAGAACAGTCTTATAATGCTTTGAGCTCAATACACGCCGGACAAGCGGGACGTAGGGGATTACGCCTAAACGGCGGTTCGAACTCGGGTAAATCGTGTGTCCCTATGTTTTCTTTGGAGAGATATCCTTTATCCCCGACTCCCGATCCTCTCTCAAGGGGTGATTTGGCTAAACCCCCATATGTTGCTAATCCGACACCGACGAGTCGCCAACTACACCTACCCGAAGTCGAAGATGTCGGGGCCAAAAGGATCATCACCGGCAACGCCTCATTCCAGCGGGCATCCATGTGTGAGACGGAGTGCAGCGACTTCCTCGCTGTGGCGGTCATTCGCGAGCAAGTGGTCGAAGACTCGCCCGAGACTAGCTGCAAGGCTGCGTCATTCGAGCTGGCCGAGAACACGAGGGAGGTGCTCCTCGACCCCGAGGGCGACCAGGAGAAGAAGGCAAGGATCGGAACCTCGCTCGACCGAAAATAGGACACGCCGGGCATACCGAGGGAAGTCGCCGAGCACTCCTTGTACATTAGGTCGGGCTCCAAGTTGGTGAAGCAACGCCCGTGCTGCTTCGACGAGGAGAAGCGTTGGGCAATCGGTGAGGAAATAGCTAAGCTCTTAGCGGTCGGGTTTATCTAGGAGGTTTATCACCCCGAGTGGTTGGCTAATCCTGTAGTTATGTGAAAAAAGAATGGGAAATGGAGGATGTGTGTTGACTACACGAGCCTTAACAAGGCATGTCCCAAAGATCCCTTTACGTTGTCGCACATTAATTAGATTGTCGATTCGACGTCGGGGTGTGAAACCCTCTGTTTCTTGGATGTGTACTCCGGGTATCACCGGATCGGCTCGAACGAAGCTGTCCAGCTCGCCACTTTGTTCATTACCCCCTTCGGCTTATCTCGTTACACGACAATGCTTGTCGGGCTAAAAACGCTGGTGCGACCTACCAGTGCTGTATGCAAAAGTGTTTCGATTACCTCATCGGCGACGTGGTCGAGGCATACATGGACGATGTAGTGGTGAAGTCCCAAAAGACCAACCACCCGGTCGACGATTTGTAGAGGACGCTTGCTAAGTTTCGTGACAATACCGTGAAGTTCAACCTCGAAAAATACGTTTTTGGGGTGCCTCGAGGCATGCTCTTGGGATTCATTGTTTCCGAAGATGGCATCGAAGGCAACCCGGAAAAAATTGCGGCGATTGAGCGCATGGGGCCGATCCATAACATAAAGGGCATACAACGCCTCACTCGGCTGTTTAGCTACGCCGAGCCGCTTCATTTTGTGACTTGGCAAACGAGTGCTCCCTCCGTACAAGCTGCTCTAGAAGTCCGAGCGTTTTCGGTGGTCAAGAGAGGCGCAACGAGGCTCTAGATGAAGGAAAACGCGTTACGAGCATCCCGCCGATCGACTCCACCGGCCTTTGGCGAACCTCTTCGTTGTATGTGGCAAGCACCACCGGGTGGTGAGCATGGTCCTCGTTGTCAAACGAGAGGAAGAAGGCCACACTTTGAATGTCCAATGGCCCATTTACTACGTCAATGAGATGTTATCGAGACTCCAACACCCAGTACCCACAAATCCTCGAGATCATCTACGCGGTAATGGTAGCGAGGAGGAAGCTTCGATACTACTTCGATAAGTAATTTCGATAAGTAATTCATAACAAGGATTCTATAGGCAAAGTGGTGAAGTGGGCGTTGGAGTTGATGGGGCATGACATTGAGTACTCACCCCAAGCCGAGATCAAATCCAAGGCGCTTGTCGATTTCGTGGTCGAATGGACCGAATCCCAGCTGCCGACGGCCCGATGGATTAGGAGTACTTGGATTATGTACTTCGATCTGTTGGTGTGCTAAGAAGCGAGGGTAATACTCACTTAACACACCGAACATAAGAAACAGAGAATGCGAAGTATGAAAGGATAGAACGGCAAGACAACAACTCTTAGCATAAGCGGAGTTAACTTGCTGATTACATGTGTGTTTATAGGTGATCCTTGGGCTCCCTTTATAGTCCAGGGAGCCATATTTTACATGACCACTCTACCCCTAGCCAATCGCCTCAATTCTACTGTGAGGCGGTAACTCTCGGGGGTACTCCGGAAAGCCGGACGGAACCGCGTTACTCGTGGCTTAGCTGGCTGCTTAGCTGGGACGCACTCCCGCCCTTCGCTTCGCCTCGCACGGGTGCTTCGCTACGGGTGCTTCGCTCCAGCGCTGCTTCGCCTCGATAGATTATAGCTTCGCAGGTCACGGGCCTTCGGGCCTAGGGTCCGGCTCCGTCTCGGGGCCTCCCCGGCTTCGCCCCGTGATGCCTCCTTAGCTTCGGGAGCCTCGCATCGTTCAATGCCCTATAAACACTGCTCGAAGACAAAATGTTGGTGTTAGTGTGAGAAATGAGCATCAAGGGCCCCGGGCGTTTTCCCCGTGCGAAGCCCGGCTCGAGCTAGGCCCCCAACGAGTAGGCAATCGGGACTTCGCCTCGCACACGTTGTGGTGAGCGTCCGGAAAATGCCACTCCCCGAACATTTTTACTTTTCTTTTTTGTTTTCAACCGGGTAGGCTCTGCATTTTCCGTTTATCTCTTATATGCTTTGCCTTTTTGGGCCCACTTTCGTTTTTTCTTTCCTTTGAATTGCATGCTCTGTGGACGATGACGGCTGTGCCGCTCCGCTCCTGGTTGCTAGGTTTTATAGCCCCCTATAAAAGTGTGGTCTTGTGCCCAAGATTTTCTACCCTTGACTCGAGAATCTTGTTTTTTTACCCAGCTGCTTGGCTTTCTTCATCCGGAGCTTCTTATTCCTTCGTCTTCTTGATTCGTCTTCACGTTTGCGACGCTTCTCCCGGCTCCGCCTTTATTTACGAGTTGGCTTTTTCGAAGTCCGTTGCGGTGCGTAGGTTTTCTCTTCGATGGCTCGCATTAAGACGATCGCTCGACCCATTTCCAACTATGTTTTGGCGTAGGCGGTGCCTATCGTGGCTGGGGGTCACTTCGATTATTCCACTGCCGTGGCTGGCGCTTTTGGCTCATCCTATGCGGGGATTGTGGCGCCGACGAGGATGCCATGGTTGATGCTCGAAGGTTCGAGCGGGGGTACCGCAACGATTGGAGAGGCGGAGCCGGGGCATTCGCGGATGCGGCGCCTCGGCCAGCGGAGACGCCGAACCTTCGAACTTTTGCTATAAGAAGGTCAGCTATGCTTGAGGAGGATGCGAAGGCTCTTGACGATCATGGCTATATTATTGGGTACCGGATGCCGAGCAACGATACGGAGCTTTTGCTAGGGAAGACGAAGTTGTCGGGTTTCTTGATTGCTTCGCTGCTGGCCGATATGTTACCTGCCATCCTCTTATTCAAGATGTCCTGGATCATTACCGGGTGCGGATGCACGAGTTGACTCCTGGTGCTTTCGCTCACATGAGTAAGTTTGTGTGGGCAATGATCAGCTTCGGAGGCGAGGCCGATTTCGGAGTTTTGCCCGACACTTCGTTCCGCAAGTTCACCCTCGTCAAATAAGGATTGATGGTGTTGATTATTATAGCAATTATGCACTCGTATGATTGTTCCCCTTGTCGGTCGGAGAACATCGGAGTTATGCACTCGTGAGAACGATGATTGGAGCCCAGGTGGATCGACCATTGGTTCTATTACAAAGTTCCTGGGTCCGAGGTTGTCTCCAACGGAGCGTCGAAGACTCTGTTTCCACTAGCTTCGCGCCGTGTTGACCCTAATCCCGGCGTGGCCCTAGCTTCGCCACTCGGGGTAACGTCGATAACGAGCGTGTTTATCACAACACTTACTTTTGCGTTAGTAGCCATGACCTGGTTGAAGAGTTTCGAGCTGCGGGTGCCCGTCCTTTGTCTCGCGTATTCCATCCCTCGCAGCGAACTCATTCAGGTCACCTTTGACGTTGAAGGCATATCCGGCTACGTGTTTTGCCCGCTCGTGGACTTGAGGCTGCGGGGTGAGGACGCGGAGAAGGTCGAGCGGTTTGTTTGCCGCCTCGAGGAGGATAGTCTTTTTACTCGTAGCAGCTATTCTGCCATGGAGCATAGGCTGGTTCGGGAACAAACTGCGACTCGAGGCCGGTTTAACCGGATTCTTCACCACTCCGGCATTCGTTATCCTTAGCGAGAGGTCAAAGAGGGTCCGATTTCTTTGATTAAGAGGCGTAAACTTTCATTACTTAGGTGGGCCGACGGTGTCGACCTTTCGTCCCGGAAAGTACTTGCCCGAAGCGGAGCCACCACTCCCCCTAGACACAGGGCGATAACTCGTCGGTTTGAGACCTGTCATGCCGAACGTTACGGCTGGTACCTTCGCACCCGCTGCCGACGGCGTGCGAGGTCTATGTCCGGTAGGCTGCACGCGAGGTCGTGGCCTCTCGAACAGGTTCGCCGATCCCTTGTCTCTTTGCTTAGAGGTACTTGTTTTAGCTTTTGCTTCGTGGCTCATTTTTGCTGCATGTTTGCGTTGCTCTACGGTTCAAGCCGGCGATGCCGACTTCGCGCCGATGGGGGATGCGGCTTTGCCCGACCCGTCCGCTCCCCGCATGCTCGGACTCGTCCTTAATGGCTGAGCTGCAACTTCGCCTTCGCCGCGGGGACGAAGTCGTCGCGACTTTGGCTAGGCACAAAGCTCGGTCAACTCGAGCTGGCCCGAGATCCGGCGGAACGAGACGAAGAGAATGACCGTCTTCGCGGGGAGCTGAGTTGCGCTGAAAAGCTTGCGGCGAGGGAGGAGCTTGCCACCGTTAAGGTGCTGCTGAGGCCGGGGAGGAGCTTGCCACTCTCAAGGTGCAGCTCGAGGCCCTTAAGGCCGAGAATAGCAGCCTTACATCCTCTTCGCGTGCGTGGCGGGATACTCTTGCGTGGCGGAGTGATTCTATTGGCGCTGCTTTAGCGGCCTCGCTCAACGGGGTTGGAGGTTAAGTTCCTCCGTATTACTCTTCGGGGGTGCGAGGATCCGGTGGCCTCGTTTCGGATTGGCTTGAGGTCCCGCATCCTCGCTGTGCCGGATGTCATGGAAAAGCGGAGTCGTTATGCCTCCCTGTACTCCGTCGAGCCTACACTCTACCGGCTCGAGTGTGGGGGGTGCCGCCACGTCGAGGCGTTAAGTGGCCCTAAGAGGACGGTGATTGGGGCGGGTAGTCGTGAGGGGGCGAGCTATACTTCGCGGTTTGCTGCCGGGTGGATAACGTTAGAGTACTAGGTTGACCATGGTTACGAGGAGGCTCGTGTGCAAACTCATGCTGCTTGTTGCGAAGCTGTCCTTCATTGTCTTGTTTTAGCGCTTGTTACTTGCCTTCACGTGCTTGCTTACTATTTTCCTTTTTTTGTTTTTAGTCTTTGGGCCTTGCGAGCGAAGGTGCTTGGCGAGTGGTGGGGACGCGATCGGCCAAAGCGATGGGTCTTCCGGCTCGACGGATTCGGCATAACCTCGCATTAGTTTTATCTTTTGGCTTATTTTCGGTTTCTTAGTGTGTGCTTGAACGAGAGAAGCAAAGTTTGCCTTTGTAAATTGAAGAGGCGACAGTCTTGGATCCGTAAGTGCCATGATTCTTTTCACTGTTTTGGATAAGGGTGACTCATTGTGCTTGTGTTGCTTAGCCGCTTTTCGATGTTCACTATTCGCCTCGTGACTTTCCTTTTGTCGCGAGGCTCTTCGTTCTATGTATAAAAACCGGGGAGGGGTGGGTGCTATGTTCGTGCCTCTAAGAGTTTTCGCTTCGAGTAGCATGGGTTTTAAGGTTCCCTCTGTTTTGGGGCGTCCTCCTTGGGGTGAGGGCTTCGAACCCCGAGTTGTAGGCCGTGCTTCATCAATCAACTTCTATGGGTCCGCGGCACGC
This sequence comes from Chloris gayana, assembly GCA_031894775.1. Classification (NCBI taxonomy): domain Eukaryota; kingdom Viridiplantae; phylum Streptophyta; class Magnoliopsida; order Poales; family Poaceae; genus Chloris; species Chloris gayana. The sequence goes on from JAUNZO010000344.1 coordinate 5,367,901, forward strand.
TTCGCCAAGCGACTTCAGCTTCGCACATAGCATGCCGCGCGCGCCTCTATCTCCTCGCGGGGTGGACGAGGGTGTGCGGTAGCCTGCCGTGCTCGACACTACGCTTGGCCATGCTAGGGTGGCCCACCGTGTTCCGGCACTTCTTGCTGTGATTAGGATCTCCTTGCTCGATTTCGGGTGGTTGTTCTGCGATTGGGAGGAGGTTCGGGTGCTAGGGGTTGTTGCGGTGTTTGCTTTTGCTTTGCTGATTGTTGCGTAAAGGAGAAACATTGCTCCGCCCTTTTTCATTTTTGTTTCTTGTTTATTCGGAGCGACCTTCGATCCACTTGTAATGTGTAACCTTCTTTTTATGAAATAACAATTGGCGATCGAAGATTTCTGTCCTAAATGCCATAGTTGTTTAGTGGCGAAGTAAAAGTTGCTTTGAATGAAAACGTGAGCCCCTTTGCGGCTTTACGCATCGTGTTATTTGAATGAAATGCCATCCCCCCCCCCCACTTAGCCGTTTAGGGGCGAGGTGCGGATTTGCTTCGAACGAAACGCGAGCCCCTTTGCGGCCATATGCAACATTTTATTTGAATGAAACACCACTCCCCCCCCCCCTTAGCCGTTTAGGGGTGAGGTGTGGGTTTGCTTCTAACGGAAACACGAGCCCCTTTGCGACTGTACGTAATGTTTTATTTAAATGAAACGCCACTCCCCGTACTTCGCCGTTTAGGGGCGAGGTGCGGGTTTGCTTCGAACCGAACCGCGAGCACCTTTGCGGCTTTACGCAACGTTTTATTTGAATGAAACGCCACTCCCCCCCACTTAGCCGTTTAGGGGTGAGGTGCGGATTTGCTTTGAACCAAAACGCGAGCCCCTTTGCGGCTTTACGCAACGTTCTATTTGAATGAAACGCCACTCCCCCCACTTAGCCGTTTAGGGGCGCGGTGCGGGTTTGCTTCTAACGGAAACACGAGCCCCTTTGTGTCTTTACGCAACGTTTTATTTAAATGAAATGCCACTCCCCGCATTTAGCCGTTTAGGGGCGACGTGCGGGTTTGCTTCGAACCGAAACGCAAGCCCCTTTGCGGCTTTACGCAACATTTTATTTGAATGAAATGCCCCCCCCCCACTTAGCCATTCGGGGCGAGGTGCGGATTTGCTTCGAACCAAAACGCGAGCCCCTTTGCGGCTTTACGCAACGTTTTATTTGAATGAAACGCCACCCCCCCCTCCACTTAGCCGTTTAGGGAGAGGTGCGGACTTGCTTCGAATCAAAATGCGAGCCCCTTTGCAGCTTTACGCAATGTTTTATTTGAATGAAACGCCACGCCCCCCCCCACTTAGCCGTTTAGGGGCAAGGTGTGGATTTTCTTCGAACGAAAACGCGAGCCCCTTTGCGGCTTTTCGCATCGTTTTGTTTAATGGCTTGTACTCCAGGGTATATTGCTTTTGCCCTACGGAGTGATTGTTTTTGCAATCCAGCTCTGCGGGGCTTTTTTTCGCTTGACGGAGTGGTTTTGCAGGTAGCTCTCCGGGGCTTCGTTTTTGCCCGACGGAGTGGTTTTTGCAGCTACCTTTCCGAGGCTTTTGTTTTTCGCCCGTCGGAGTGGTTTTTGCAGCTAGCTCTCCTGGTTGTTTTTCGCCCGACGGAGTGATTTTGGTAGCTAGTACTCCTCGGTGTATTGCTTATGCTCGGAGGAGTACAACTATTTGGTGAGGTGTTGCCTCGTTGTCGAATGCTTAGACTTCCATTATTTACGGAAGTCGTTTTGACTGTTTTGCTTCGATTTTTGGAATGCAGCTTTATATTGATTGTAGCTGCTATTACACATGCCGCCTCGTTAAAAACCTCGCACCCTTCTCGGGGCTTCCCCTGTGAGGAAAAGAGTACGGTCTTTTGCTAGGAAATTTAAAATCTACTCACAGCTTAGCTTATAGTACGCGAAGTCGTGCTTTTTACAATTTATACTTTTAAACGTAAAACATGTGGAGATTGTCGGCGTTCCAAGACTGTTGTAGCTCTTCGCCATCCGTAGACTTGAGCCTATAGGATCCCGGGTTTCCGACTTTTGCGATGATATATCCCCTCCCACTTCGGTTCGAGCTTTCCCTTCGCTTCTGTTCTTTGAGTTCTGATTAGGACTAGGTCTCCCAAGTTGTAGGCCCTTGGGACTACCTTTTTGTCTCTCCACTTTCTGGTTTCTTCTTGATACTTCTCTAGGCTTTCGGTTGCTTGGAGCCTATCTATTTCCATCATGTCTTTTGATATGGCTTCGACTTGTCCGTCGTAGCTAGCTGTTGACCTTGTGCTCTTGTTCTTGATTTCTTCTGTTGTCATGGCTTCTTCGCCGAATAGTAGTCCGAATGGTGTGAAGCCCGTTGTTACGGATTCGGTTGTATTGTGCGACCGGACTATGGCTGGTAGCTCTTCCGCCAACTTGCCCTTCTTTTTGTCTAGCAGCACTTTTTTCATTGCTTTGAAGATTATGGAGTTTGCCTTCTCCACTGCTGCGTTTGACTGCGGATGGTACACCGAGACGAAGTCCATTTTAGTTCCTAGGCCATGACAATAATCTCGTAGGAGCTCGTTGTCGAAATTTTTGGCGTTGTCCATGACAATCTCATTTGGTACTCCGAATCTGCAGACGATGTTTTGACAGAGAAAATTTTTTCTGTGGGTGCTTGAGATGTTTGTGACTGCTTTGGCTTCAATCCATTTTGAGAAATATTTGACTGCCACTATTGCGTACTTATAATTTCCCTGCGCCGTTGTGAGTTGGCCATATCCATGCCCCACTTGCGAAGTGGCCGGATGGGCATGATAAGTCGTGATGGCTGCGATGGGGCCAAGTGCTTCCCTAATATTTTCCGGAAGGCTTCGCATGTGTTGACTTGTATTTTGCATCCCTTACCATGTTGGGCCACAAGAAACCTTGTCTTACTGCCTTTGCTACGAGGACACGGGCGCCGATATGCGAGCCGCAAGTTCCTAAGTGAATTTCACGGGGAGTTGCTTTCCGTGCTCTTGGCTTAGGTACACGAGTAATGGGCTAGATATCCCGGATTTGTACAATTCCCCTTGCAGTATTTGGTAGCTTCGCGCCCTTTGCTGCAACCTTAACTATTCTACCTTCGACTGCGGTTGGTAATAGCGATTGATGAAGGCCATGAGAGGTGCTCTCCGGTCTTGCGAGGCTATTGCTTGTATGAGCTTTGCTTCGCCTTGTGTGCTTTGGGTTGATGGCTTTGTGATTACTTCATAAAAGACGTCGGCCGACGATGGTTGTCTTTTTGCTGCTGCTTTGGCCAGTGCGTCCGCCTCTTCATTGTTTTTCCTTTCGACGTTGTGACACCCCTACCTTGCAAAGCAAGAGGGATTGTCGCACAGGATCATATCGGGAGACATTCGACGAAGCGAACGTACATTGCACAAACATCAAAAATACATTCACAATTTACATAACATAATTAAGTGTGTAGGTAGCAAATTTTACATATGATATTCAACTTATTACAGGCCACGAGTTCGGAATTCATATTACAATACTAACTTAAGTTCAAATTCAAATCTTACATTACATTAATATACAATGTGCGGAAGCGTAACATCTCGACGATAAATATATACAACTTATTAGGAGACCACATCAGCCCATACGATATGGCCCCACTCTTGGTTCGGTGAAGACGGAACCCACTCCACGGTCCAATCCCGAGGCTCCTCACCTTGCCACACAAACTTCCCGCAGCAATCATAGTAATCGGGCTGCGGGACTCCTGAAATTAATTTAAACGCAAACGCCGAGTATCTAATATACTCTGCAAGGCTTACCCATCAAAAATGGTTCTATGAACCGACTCTAATATGCAGGGGGCTTGACCGGGCTTGCTGAAAATGCCAAAAACAACACCTATGTTTTTCTGAAATTTCATGTTTTAGCCAATTTAAAAGGGTTGGAACATGAACATAAATTTAGTGAGCATTTCTAACAAAACATGGTTGCAATACATGAAGTAATTCTTCAAAATCAGCAAGCTTATTCATCATATTCACTTTGTTACTATGATGTAATCTGCTCGAGACAAGTGGTAATCATCACCGCGAGGAATGGCGATATATATATTGATTTACATCCTGCAAGGGAAACCCAAATGCACGTCATACGCATCATTTAAGAACACGTATGGCCACCTTTCGTGAGATTACCATAGATATGAGCCAGGTCCACCCTCCGAGTGTGCGTTCTCCATGCAACCACGGTAGCGTCGGGTCCAAGGGTAAATAACACACCCTCCGTCTACTCACAAACCCGTGCATCCACTGTGACCCACACTTTGCACAAAGGGAGGAGTTACCATCCAAAACTATGGCTCTCAAGCTACATTAGTTTACCAACTCCCATACGAAGGTATGCATTTGGTATACAACTCAATACATGCTCGCGGAGTCACAACGAACAATCGTCGGCCGACACGCACGGGGCTATGGCGAACAAGGTCCAACCTTGTCACCGCATTCCTACACATGCACTTCCCGTACGGTGTCCAATTTCATCCTGTGAGGGTAACAATAATTGAATCCCTAGACCGGGTGGTCTCCAAACCACTCGGTGTTGCTACCGATGACTTCATTAAGCATAGCATCTAACGAACAGGATTATACCTAGCCAAAACCATAGGAATAGGGATTTAATGCAGCTAGGTTACGAGCAACTCCTGAATGTAAATGCCCGGAGGGTACTTCGCGTCGTGGGGGTGGCGCCGATCCGACGGGCGGCGGCGGGAAGAACATGAATTCCAACAACAATGCTGCACGAAACGAGCTGGGGTGAGACGAGTGACTTTGTGGTGACCATGGCAAGCTTCCGAAGTAATCAACGAGCATGAGCTCACCTCAATCGCGAGAATTTGCCATGGCGGTCAATGGAGGCCACAACGGGGATCCGCTAGGGTTTCATCCAATTCACCGGGGAAGAGAGGGGTGGTGGCTGCCTTGGGGTGCTATGCGGGGTGGCCGAGAGTGCTGCACACGTGTGCTAGGGCGCTAGGGTGCTAGCTGGGCGAAAGAGCATAGGAGTGAGCGGGGAGACGGCAGCCGGGAGGGAAGCTTTTAGGGCGGCGATCAACGACGGGCATTCCTGCGTGGAATCAACGCGATCTCGGTGATCGTCGACGCGTAGGGCGGCGCTGTGCAGGAGGGTGGGTTGTTCGGTCGGAATGGGCACAAACACCGAGGAGAGGCTGCCCGGTGGCCCTGCTCCCTGTACGCGTACTTGTTCCTCAAGATTTCCATTTATTTACCAAGGTGCCATTTTGTTACCTTCCTATTTTGCTTCCAGAACCCTAGCTCTGCTCAATATTTTCCTACGCTAATTTTTGTACATGATCCTCACAATATGATGAGCAACTTTTGTTATTAGCAAAAGTTGTGATTTTGCTTTGAAAAATTATTAAAATTTTATAGATTAAATCTGTTTTCCTGCCTTCAAGTAATTGTTCTAGGGAATTGTGCCATGAGAAAAATTAAGAAAAAATGTCCTAAAATCATGTTTTTATCTCCTCTACCAGGATCTGCAAAAATACTGACTACTTTTGTTGAGGATCATTGAGTTTTAAATAGTTGGGTTTAAACTAAAGTTAAATTTTAAAATTTTCAAACACCCTAATTCATCATTTCATGTGTTCACTCATTTAATTAGTGCTTAATTCCTGCAATTAAGGTATTGGCATTGTTTACATGCTATTATGTGACATGGGATGTCACAAAAACCATTACTACCCGCCCTGATCTTGCTACCCGACTCCTTACTTCAGCTCTAGCCACCACCTGCAGCCTCCGCCTCGAGTACTAAAGAATGGGCACCTCGTACCAACCACGGCAGGACAACAGAATTGCCTACTTAGAGCCGCTAAAATCGAAGACCTAAGCAAGAAAGACAGTCGGGCTCGACCATTACTCGCAAAGGGGTTCATCGAGAATGATCTCGAGGCGGTTCGGGTATGGACTTCGAAAGCAAGAGGTATCTCAAAGAGTACTTCGAGGCTAGTAAACGCGATAATCGTTGAAGGTCCGATCAGGAAATCAAAATGGTCCCACATACCCATCACCTTCGACGAAGCTGATCTTGACTTGAAAAGCTACCCACACTCGGTTGCTTTTGTAATCGAAGCACACATAGGCAAATGGAGGATAGACAAAGTACTCGTTGACAATGGCAGCCGAGCGGACATAATCTTTCATGGAACATTGCTAAGGATGGGGTATACGGACCAAGACTTGGAACCATCAAACGTGCCGCTATACGGTTCGGCGGAAAAAGAGTGGAGCCTGCGGGAAAGATAAAGTTGCCGGTATCCTTTGGCGATGCAAGAAATCCAAGATTAAATTACCCATACTTCGTAATCTTAGGGCGGCCTACAATCAACACGTTCGACGCAGTGATCCATATAACGCGTACCTCCACATGAAGATACCAGCGGCAAATGGGGTGATAACGGGAAAAGGAGATCAACAACTAGCAAGAAACATCGAGAAAGGATTCACACCTAGAGTAGCAAACATACACAGTATTCAAGTATTCACCAACGATGACTTGGAGACAAAACACATCAAACATGCCAAAAGTCTAGGCCTCAACTAGTCAAAAGAAAAAAAAACACGGAGAAAACAGAAGCGCTCATCCGGCGAAGGATGAAGGAAATCTTCGCACCGGCGCCAGTGAAAGCAATGGAAGCGCTACAAACCAAGGAACAAATCCTTCGCAAACAAGCGAAGGACAAGCACCAAACATAAGAGAAAAATTGTAAAACAACGCCTTTGCATGGAATAAGCAAGGGATCTGGCGATGTAGCAAGAAAAAACATAGTTTTTCATTTCTCGCAAAAAGCCAAAAGTCCGTACTCTTTTCCTCGCAGGGGAAAACCCTACCTAGCGTGCGAGGCAAGCTCCACGGCCACCTTCGCATGCTACGATAGGTGGTCACACAGCACCGCGGCCAAGTCCTGGGCTTAGCGGAACACGCCATGCGGCTCCGTGATCGGCGCTTCGTCCGAACGGTCGGACGGAGATGTGCCGTACGAAGGCGCGGGAGAAGCAAGTTGTTTCCCAAGAGCCACAAGGGTGGCGGAGTAGGGGACAAGCTGTCAAAGGAAGCGAAGCATGAGGTATTGTCATATAAAAAACTTGCAAAGAAAGAGGAAAGCCACGGTCGACCACTGCTCGTCGGCACAAACTTTGACCAAGGATGCACGGTCGGCGGAGCTCGGGTTCGCTGTGGGGCAAAAACGAAGACACGACAAATCGGACAAAGAACATTGAAGCGTAAAATGCCGCTGCGTAGTAAGTCAAAACAACGGTGCTTACCTTGAACGAGGGGAGCAGAGCCACTTCGAACCTCGAGTTGAGGCTTCTTGGTGTTCTTCTTCTTCTTCTTCTTCGGAGCGGGAAGTGGCTCCGTGAGCGGGTCGTGCATCATCACCGACCGAAACGTCGGATTTGGGGGACGGTTCCCTGCGGGCCACGGAGGTGCCGGCCAGGTCGAGACCACTTCCATAGAAGACCCGGGGCTAGTACTCACGGGCAAAAGTCTATTCGGCGGCGGGACTTAGCGTCGGCCTAGCCTTCGCGCCTCGCCTCCTCTTCCTCCTACCTCCGGCCCGGCTCAGGCACTTCGCGGGGGGGGGGGGTGAATAGGCAATACAAAATAATTCCTGAAAAACACAACAATAAACAAGCGATAAAACCGGATGGGATGGAACTTCCGTTATACACGGAACTTCCGTGACAACAACGGAACTTCCGTTCCTGGTAGGAAAGGGAAAAATTGAGAGAGATGAGATCGAAGTCTCACAAATCTAGATGAATACAATCCTTCCTTGATCGATGAGAAGTGTTCCACCTGCAGGAAAAGTAGATCCACACACCACACACGTAGATCGGCCACAAGCTTCCACAAAGGGACCAAGAACAAAGAAACACAAACAAGAACAACACAAGGGAGACGCAAGATTTGTTGACCGAAGTTCGGACCCCTCTCAAAGCGGTTCCTACGTCTCCGTTGAGGAGCTCACAAAGAGTTGGGTTTCTTTCAACCCTAATCCTCCCCAAGTAACCACAAACGTCAAACTTGGTTTTCTTCTTCTTTTTGCTTGATTCCTTTCCTCACGGAGGCGAATCACAACCTTCACAAACTTCCCAAGGCTCACCACAAACTTGGGAGCTCTAGGGTGACACCTAGCCAATCTAGGAGAACAAATCTCCAAGAGTAACAAGTGAAGTAGGGTTTGCTTGCTAAGGGAAGATGTGCTCAAGGTTGGGGTGATGCTTCTCAAGCTTGGATTTGGTTTGGGGCTCTCACAAATGGATTTGAACCACAAGGAAGATGAGAGAGAGGTGAGAGCAAGTGCTTGAGGAAGATGGAAGTGTTCAAAAAGCACCAGCAGCTTTGCTCACGAGTTGGTCAAAGCTACATATAGGAAGAGGCCAAAAAGAGCCGTTGGGAAGTGTGAAAGGTGGGGTTGACGGAACTTCCGTGGTGTTTAGACTTAGTGTGAAAAACAGATCGGACGGAACATGGAAGTTCCGTCCTTGGAACTTGAGAACCATACTAAGTCTCCACCGAAGTTCCGTGGAGACCACGGAAGTTCCGACAGCCACTTCCGAGTGTACTTTGGTAGTTTTGATTTGATCCAAGCTTGTGTATGAAACAATGAGCACATATTCCCTGCAAGAAAGACTAATTCACCCCTCTTTATAGTTTTGGTATATCTAGACTCAAAGAAGTGGAAAACTAATTCAAGCTCTCTTCGATCCATCTTATAACTTTTTGTATGAGGGGCTATCAATCTCATAATGTGGGTTAGTCAACTTTGATATCCTGCACATTAGCTCAATGAACACATTAGTCATTTTAATTCTTTGTCATTTATCACCAAAACCCACTAGGGGGCGTAGTTGCATCTTCGGTCTCCCCATTTTTGGTGATTGATGACAAACAATTAAAAGAGATAGGGATAGCAAAAAGAACGAAAGACAAACAACCAAAATATAGCGGAGCTCCCCTAAAGAGATGCATGGATCACACAAACATGTGAGAGAGCTCCCCCTATATTTTGTACTTGTGGGGTGCCTAACAACAACGTGCTCAAGTGACAAGAAAAAGTGCGAAAACAAAAACAATACAAGAGCGAAAGCTACACACCACATAAAGCAAGCCACAAATGACGACATAAGCATTTACCACAGATTAAAGCGATAAACATTCACCATTCAACATCCAAGCACATAGTTTTGCAACGAATAAAACTAGCCCTATTACAATAGAGCATTCACATAGTCTCATACAAATCATGGTTCCCATAAGTTCCAACACTAAAGAAGAAGAAGATAGACGAATAGATAACTTGGTGAGACCCTCTTTCTCTTTTCTCTCCCCCTTTGGCATCAAGGCACCAAAAAGAGTGAAAGAAGGATAAGTAAAGGAAACAAGAAGGGAATCACTCGGCATCCGAGGCGATGGGAGTCGCTTCCTCATCTTCTTCATTTCCCTCATCGGCGGCTTCTCCTCTTCTTCAACATTGCCACGGTCGGGAGCATCCTCATCTTCATCATCCGTCCGGACAAAGACCGGAAAGGCATCCGTGGGGTCAACTTTCGAGCCATCGGAGGAGACCTCAACCCCTTGGGCCCTCATGAGAGCCTTGAGCCTGCGAGCATTGTGCTTGGAGCGCTCCTCATTCCTTAGAGTCCTTGCACCAATGGATGAGCACATCCAAAAAACTTTCTTCAATCCGGACATTAGGCGAGAGGTAGGGGAGCGGCGCTGCGAGGAGCACTAGAGGAAGGTCCTGCATCCACGAAGTAGTCGGGCGACGGTGACCCGCACGAGATCGATTGAGCTTGGGTTGGTACTATTGATGATTGCACTCCTTTTCAAGGACCAACCCGGTTTCCTTCTCGATCATTGCCATGAGCCACGGAGCATAAGGCAAGGTGCGGCGAGTGTGATAGGAGGCACGGTGAATTTCCTCAATGATGAAGCCAAGCACATCAAATCCGGGAGAGTCGGGTGCAAAGCGAGCAAGGACATTGCGAGAGTAGGAGGCAAGCGAGGTGGCATATCCGTCCTTCGGAGCAATGTTGTGACGAAGAAGGCGATTCATAAGCTTGTAGTAAGGCAGCAATCCTGTGGTGTCGCCAATCACCGCATTATCCGGATCGGTGTATATGAACTTGATCTCCTCATCGGTGAGTGCCGTCTCATTTGCAATTCTAGGCAGCCGGCTGATATTCTTTGGGAGGCGAAATAGCTTCCCGACTTCTTGTAGAGAATCGTCTCAATAGCTCCTTCAAGAAAAACTGTTGCCTAGAACCGACAAAGCACTTCTTCATTCCAATCATACCGAACCCCATCATATCAAACACACCCCTGTCCTTGCAAGCGGTGATCGCCTCATTGAATAGCACATTCTCCTTATTCTCCATGAAGTGCCAATCGACCCATTGGTGGGGAGATAGGCGGGATCTTCTTGGGTGGCATGTGAATAAACATGGAGGTGTAGTAATCCTCGCTGGAACCACGTGTAAAACCTGTCATCACTAGCTTCTTGCTCATCCGCCAACGAGAGGATTGGTGACCCGGTCATCAAACAGAGCATTGGCTGCCTTCTTATAATCATAGGGATATCGGTTGGGAGGATAGACAGGGCGGACGCACAACCAAACCTCTTACCACATTCTCAGCTGGACCTTCATGAGCACGAGATGATCCTTGGCCCCTTGCCGGACCCTTTCCTTTGACCCTCCGATCAAGAAGTGTGCCACTGTCGAGTCTTAAACTCGGCACTAGAACTACCCGGTCCCTTACGAGCGTGGAATTCGATGGTGCAACACACGGAAGACACAAGAACACGCGATTTTAGACGAGGTTCGGGCCTCTCGATGGAGAGTAATACCCTACGTCCTGTGTGTTATGTATTGCCTTTAGCGGATTGCTAATTGCAAGATTTCAAAGAATTTTCGGGGGTCCCGATCCGCCTTATATATCCGGGGAGCTAGGGTTACATGCGAGTCCTAGTCGATTACACGGATTACATATATGGGAATTCTATCTCTAGCTTTCCTTATTGATTCGAGTCCTAATAGACTACAAATTATTCCTTAACTTGCTTTTCAAGTTATCATACGCCGGTCTTGATACCCGCCTCATCTCCATACCGGTATATGGAATCCTCGTTAGTCCGGACCGGTCGGGAACCGATCTGTTGGCTATCTTCATCACCTTTATCTTCATTAATTTATTACCGTGTCTTTGCGCATTCATTCCTTTATCATTTGTATACCCATAAGGCAAGTATACAACGAGTAGCCCCGAGTAATTTTTGATTTGATTTTGAATAAGACCGACCAGTCTTCTGCATGTTGGTCTTGATTCCATGGTAAAATTAAAAAGAACTCTAATCTGCTGCAATGGTTCCGGTGCACCGACTAGGTGCACCCAATTGGATATAGCCCCGACTCTTGGATCATTTGAACTTGTTTCAAATAATGCAAGAGTCCACTAGTTGATCTTCATTATTTCCTTTGATATGCAATCTTTACTGAGACCATTCCATTTATTTTTCCATTATTTTTGACCTCCAGTAATCTTTAAAGACCGCTCTTGGATACGGTGCACCGATCAGTGCACCTAATTAGGTATAGCCCCGACTCTTGTATCATTTGAGGATCGCAAATAATGCAAGAGTCTTTCTGGAGAGACTATGCTTTATTATCTTCCACGAAATCATATCCCTCCTAGCAATTTCTGCCAAGAACACATTTCTCGAGACCGGTCTAACCAGTCACATCACATTTCCTTTAAAGACCGCTTAAGTCAGTCTTAAATTAACTAAAAAGCAAAATTCTAGTTGATCGGACCAGTTTATTTCCCATATTCTCACATCGACTCGAGTCTCCAAGGCCTATGATCAGTCGGATGATTAACACCCACAGCCTAAGGCATCCATTAACATTAGGTTAGGTAAGATCTAACTCTTTCATACTCGCTAAATCACGAAATTTAACATTACATTAATCCAGATCCGAAAAGTTCATATTTCGGACCGCTTCCTTATTCACGAGAAAATTTCTTATAAATATAGTACTCACGATCGCTTATCCTTATGGCCGTTAGGTCATAATTAGCGTAAAAAAATAACAGATCTTTAATATCCTTATGGCCGTTAGGTCATAATTGCACGATCACGACATAAGTCATTTAATGCCAAATTCACCGGGCCGTATAAAATAGCTCGATAACTTTTCAGCCCCGGGCCTATCTCGAGCGCCTATAAAAGATACCGAAAGGTCGACCTAGGTCAAACCCATTCCCGAAAGTCCATACACGCCCGCCATTCGCCCTTGTTCTTCGAGACATCACGATCACCGTTCTTCCCTTCCATACAAACCAATCTCAAATTTTCTTTTTCCATCTTTCAAGATGGGCAAGAAGAAGTCCTCCGCCAACCCTGCGTCATCTTCCTCTCGTTCCTCACGACCAGCTCCCATTTGGTGTTCAAGATCTAGGTAGCAGCAAAGTCACCGAAACATCTCTCAATGATGCGGTTCGTGACGGATATCTTCCTCCTCAACCAATCTTAAACTGGAGCGTCCGTACCCCTGGCCAAGTCCCATGGGGAATAGACGACTCTCACAATTAGTGTTCAAACCTTTTTTCCTCCGTGGCCTTGATCTCCCTTGCTGCTTTTTCTTTACGGGTCTTCTTTTCTTTTACGGATGGGAGTTAGTGAATCTTAAACCTAACTCCATCCTTCGGATCGCTTTTTCATCCATCTCCGTGAAGCTTTCCTTAGAGTTCTCCCCCACTTCAAGTTATTTTAATATATTTTCCAAATCTGCCCACTTCCCTCATCGGACCGCCGAGCTGCGGTAGGCGGGGTAGGAATTCAATGTCTGGAGCACAGATGAATATTTTTCTATTTCCTTGAATAAAAGCATAGCCCATTGGAAAAATGGGTGGTTCTTGTGTGATAATCCCCGACCTGCACTCCCTCCCTTTAGCGCCAAGGTAGCCAACAATTTCCCTACCCCGGATAGTAGGGAAAAACTCAAAGAAGATGAAGAAATCCTTGCTCTCTTGGCCTCGTATCAAGTATCCGAAGGAAGTCAAAGGCGTCACCTGTCGAGAGCAGTTCTTTGGAGCTTCATAGTGCGAGGAGTTCAGCCATCGAAGAAGCAAGAACACCCGAGCATGGTGTTTTAACGAAGATATTGCCATTCCACTCGGACGGAACTCCTCTTCCCGATAAAGAGCGGTTAGAAGCCCGCCTCAAGCAAATGCTCCAGCCGAAACCGGACCTATCGGGATGTCCGAGAGTGGGTCTAGCCTTCGATACGTCAAACCCTCGAGATCTCGTAAGTATCCCTCTTCTTATTTTCGAATCTTGTTACAATTCATTCTTCATCTTCTTATACAAATCCAATTGTTCAATGCAGAAAATGGACAACTTCAGGAGCCACCCCCTCTACCTCCTAATGATACTTGGGGAGGACTATGCAAGCAATCTTGCTCCCCTTGCTGTTCAAGCCGGTCTTACTCAAGGGACTCCGGACCGGTCATATCTTCCGCCACCTAGCATAGCTCCGAAGATATCCAAATCCGGAAAGGTGGTTCAAGCACCTAGGACGAAGAAACGTACTACTTCCTTGACCATCGGCGGACCCATCGCATCCTCTCGCTGCATCGGCCATACGCGCTCGGAGGCGCAAAAGCTTGAAGACCGGCGGAAAGAAGCGAAGCGGTCGAGAGGGATCGCCAAGCCGCTATGGCCGCTTTTGAAGCCGCTCATCGGAAAATCTCAAGGAGCCCCTTCACTACAGATTCTCCGGCCAATATTCCCATGAGGTCCCGATATGGCATCCGGACCGATCCAGGTGACACGGGGGAACCGGTCTCATTGCCGCAAGTCCATCCAGCGGCAAAACGGACTGCAGAGGGCACCACTGAAGATACTCAAGGTCTCTCTAAGAAGATCAAGACTTCCACCAGCTTCAAGAAAGCCACTTCGTAAGTTTTCTGCATCACCGATCCGTTCCGAATCATTTTCATCCCAGTCTTATAGTGTTCGCCTCCTTTTCGCAGAATCCCTTCTAATTTCCAAGCTAGCATAGCTAGCTTTTTAAGAAATAAAGCTTCTACTCCTGCTCCAATCGGTAGTGCTTCCACTATCGCCTCTGCTGCATCTCTCGGAGCTCAAAGTGCGAGATCTACAAAGGAAATCCCTGCCGCCTCCGGTGCAGAAGCTTCGTCCCAAGTAACGGAAGATCAAGTCATCAACACTAGGAATTCATCTACCAGCAATCTTTCTCCCCGAGCGACCCTATTCCGAATTCCTCCGAACTCTCATTGGGACCGGTCCGGGTGGAAGAAATTCCTCGTCGGCCTAGGACGACGCGCAAATCTCCGAAAGAGCCTAAATTAGCCAAAATGGTAATTGGAGACGTGGAAGTGGACAGCTCTAGCGGAGCTAGAAAGTTCATCGCAACAGCCCGGTGGGACGCCCTCCGGGAAGAGGAAGCCCCGAAGAACTTCTCCGAATCGGCCGGGTATATCCCATTACTCTTACTAATTTATTCAAACAATATCCTTTTTATAATCTAATCTCTTACTTCTTCCTCATTTTAGGTTCTTCGAAAAACTCCGAAGCTAAAAACGCTATAATTGCTCGTGCGGAGGAAGAACTGCATATCAACCAAGAGCGGTTGGTTAAACTTGAATCTCGGACCGCCGATCGAAATCCAAGGAAACCGATCCGTCGAAGAGGGAGGCCAATTTGATGAACACCCACCGGCTTATGGAGGAACGCCGGCAAGAGATTGTTAAGCTCCGTAAACAAATCCAAAGTAATGCTCTTAACTTCATCTGCACATTCCGCCTTTTCCTTCTTTTCTCTCCGACCGGTCTTGTTTTTCATCTCAGCACTTGAAAGTCTTGTTGCTGCCCATAAAAAGGCGAGAAGAAATTCTTTCGGAGAAAACAAGCGCCTAGGAACAAGCTCGCTGGAAGGTTCGTAGATCGAAGAACAGCAAGCGGCCCGGATCGGAGAGCTCGAAGGTGAACTTACTGCCAAGGATAATATGCTTGCACAGGCTCTTATTTCTAACAAGATGCTAGAGGCTAACAACACTCGTCCGAAAGCTAAATTGGCTGAAGCTTTGGAAGCCATAAAGACAGCGCAGACGAGAGAAAGAGAGTGCTGTAAGGACAGCCCATGAATCTACCCAGCTCGCACTCAAAGCTAAGGCAGCGAGAGATCCGGCGCTCGCTAAAAATCGAAACCAAGCTGAGAGAGTCAAATGTCAACATCAAAGGCAGATTCAGAGCTGCCGAAATTAGACACGAGACGTAAGCTTTTTCTTTTTCTCCTTTACTGAGTAAATTCTCTTTTTATATCGGTTGCCACCGCTCTTGCCCCCTTTACTAGCGGTCTTGAGTTCACCTCTCTTATACACCGGTCTATATTGACACTTGTTCCTCTCGTCTTTTTACGGAACTTGCTGCGAGCGCGGTGTGAACGCTGGAATATCTAAATGGCGGCCAGGCTATTGATCCCAATGAAGCGGATCTTGAAACTGCCATCCGGGCCTTTCCAAGAAGAATTAGAGAGCATTCCAAGATGCTTCCTGCTGCAGCAGGAGGTATATCGCCGCCATAATCCAATCTTGGACTCCGGTCACGGATTGTGATTTCAACTTCATTAAGGATGGCGCCCACCCGAACACTACTGACGATCAATTCAATGAATTGAAGAATTCGCTCATTGGTACTTGTTTCGGAACCGATAGAGGATGTTCCTCTTGATCCGACGGGTGTTCCTCCGAACGTAGCTCTAGCTCCGGACCAGGATGCGCAAGATGTAGCAACCGCCACTAGGCAGACGGTGGAAGATGCTTTTGAAGATTTGGATGCTGATTTAGTGTTGTCTTCTTCTAATTCTGAAGAAACGATTTGACGATAGATTAGCTGAAAATCCTAAGACCGGTGATACCGGCACTTCCAGCGGTCCTACCCAATAGATTGTTATCATAGGGCCAGCTTTCTTTTGTAATCAAACAAGTTTATCATCATGCTATTATATGTCATTTTATTCTTGATGATAACGAAGTTTTAATATCTTCTTCCTTTCCTTGTGAATACTGGCTTCAAAATGTCACCACCTTACTTACTAACTTCTTTTGCCCAAGCCATGATGGTTATTTCAGCTAAAACTAACTATGAGCAAATTCTGGTTCTAATCAGCACATATCACAATTCATAGTTGTAGCTTACTTTAACAAGATCATGTGACATAGGAAGAGAGCTAGGTTGTAAGGTCTAAAATTTCACAGATCGCTCTTAACACAACAGCCCCTGACTCGATAATTTAATTTAAAATTAAAATATTGAGACACAAAAAGTGAACACATTCATATTAGATATTAAAATTACTTTATTATAATATGAAGAAGTTTGACAAGAAGTACTTTTAAGTATAAAAACGACGAAGCTGTTCAATGTTCCAAGAATTTGGAATTTCTTCCTCATCCAAGGTCATAAGTCTATAAGCCCCGGTCCGGAGATCGATTTAACCGGAAAAGGTCCCTCCCGGACCGGTGACAACTTATGCCTGTTCTTGTTAGACTGAATCTTCCGAAGAACAAAATCACCTACTTGGAATTCCTGTATACGAACATTGCGATCATGACAACGACGCACTCCACGATGATTTGGCCGCTTGAATCAAAGCTTGATCCCGTAATTCTTCCGCAGCAATCAGCTCAACCTGGCGCTGATCCTCATACTTCTCTTCATCGTAGTATCGTACTCGAGCTGACACCATATTCACTTTTGTAGGTAACATAGCTTCGGATCCATACACCAGAGAAAAAGGAGATTGCCCCGTAGCCCTACCGACATTAGTGCGTAATCCCCAAAGCACCCAGGGCAATTCCTTAACCCACTTTCCTGCGTACGGCTTCAAACGGTAAAAAATTCTAGGTTTAAGACCGGTCAAAATCATTCCATTAGCTCGCTCCACTTGTCCATTGCTCTGTGGATGTGACCCCGACCCATATTGTATCTTAATTCCCAAACCATCGACGTAATCCTTGAAAAACTCTGAAGTGAATTGAGGCCCATTATCAGTAATAATACTATGCGGGACTCAAAAACGCACAAAAATGTTCTGCAAAAACTTGATCGCTCGAGCAGTAGTCGTACTGGTAATGGCTTCGACTTCAATCCACTTGGAAACTTATCTACCGCCACAAAAATATGCGGGAATCCTCCTGGCGCCCTTTTAAACGGTCCAACAATATCCAGCCCCCAAGTAGAAAAAGGCCAAGTCATTGGAATTAACCGCAACTCATGAGCCGGAGCATGGGGCTGTCTTGCGAAAAACCGACATCCTTGACAATTCTTAACCACTTTGTGCGCATCGTCCGCTTACGTGGGCCACTAGAATCCTTGTCCGAACACTTTCCCAACTAGTGTCTTTGAAGAGGCATGATTGCCACAAATTCCCTTGTGTACATCTTCAAGCAATTGAATGCCATCGAAACGCGGTTGTCCGCTTACGTGCGCATGGTGATAAACACGGTCTTTATTTGATCTTCAACTTTCAAACGTATTTCATGATACCCTGAATAGGCATCGAGGAAGCAAAGACGCTCGCAGCCGGCGGTCGAATCAACTACTTGGTCAATCCGAGGCAGCGCGAAGGGGTCTTTGGGGCAAGCTTTGTTGAGATCGGTATAATCGACACACATTCTTAATTCTTTAGTATCTTTTTTGGTACAAGGAGTGGATTGGCAAGCCAATCTGGATGATACACCTCCCTAATGAACTTAGCTGCTAATAACCTAGTTATCTCCTTCTTGATGGCCTCCTTGCGGTCTTGAGCAAACCTCCGGAGCTTCTATTTAACCGGCTTCGCATCGGGACGCACTAACGGTGCGTGCTCAATCTTCTCCTTAGGAACACCCGACATGTCGAAGGCTGCCATGCAAAGATATCCCTATTTTCCTGGAGGAAAAGAATGAGCACGCTTTTCTCGTTTATCCCCCAAGTCAGCCCCTATATGGGTGACCTTAGAGGGGTCCGACGCATCAAGCTGAATAGTCTTGGAAACAACCGCATCGGCCTTCACTTTCTCCTTTGCAATCTTCTTGATTGGAACTTCATCTTCCAACCTTGCCTGTACTTCTAGAGCTTCAGCTGCTTCTCCGATTTCTCGACGTTCATCCTCCGAATTGACCCGAGAGGCCGGTTCGGTGCTATGTACTTCACACGCGTAAGCGGTCTTGATATCGAGACCGGAACGATAAGACCCCATTTGGTCCTGGCATCTTCAGCATCAAATACCGATAGTTCGGGATGGCCATAAAGTTTGCCAAAGCCGGTCTTCCAAGTATCGCGCGATATGCTCGAATCAATGTCGGCTACCTAGAAGATAATATTCTCCTTCCTGTAGTTCTCCTTTGTCCCGAAAGTCATCGGCGGAGAAATCTGCCCCAAAGGATAGCTGTTTCGACCGGGTATTATACCATGAAACGGTGAAACGCTGCGATCCAGGTCAGCTACGGAGAGGCCAAGCTCCGGCAGAGTTTTAGCAAACAATATATCCAAGCAACTTCCTCCATCAATGAAAGTTCTCTTCAATCGCACCTTGTGAACGATAGGGGCCAGGATGAGCGGATATCTACCGGCTTTTGGTAGTACCTCAAGATGATCAGCCCTATCGAACGTGATCGGCACCTCGGACCACCGTAGGTATTCGGGGTGGTGGGAGCAACGGCGTTGACCTCTCGAAGCGCCAACTTCGCTTCCGCTTTGACTCGTACGCATCGGGGCCTCCATGGATCATGTTCACCTCCCGAGCTGGTTCCTAAAAACCTTCGTCATCTTCATTATCATCACGCTCTTTATCCTTGCCCTTGTCGTCTCTCTGGTTCCTATGACCAGACTGGGGTGCTACCTTTAAGGCGAATTGAGCAAACGGCCTTACCTGCTGATTAGGAACATTGGGGATTAAGGCCTTCTTGCTCCGAAACGCCCGATGACGTCCGTAAGCGTCTCGTCGGGTTTCCGCCTTAGCCTGTTGAGGTCGAAGTAGTTCCCTGGTTTCTCACAAGTCACCCGAAAATTCTCCACAAACTTTTTAGTGAGATCCCCCAAGAAGGGATAGATCTCTCGGGTAAGGATTGCAACCACAAGCGTCCAGACTGTTCCATGCACATGGGGAGAAAATTGGCTAGCACAAAAGTATCTCCTCCCGCTAATCGGATGGCGGTGGTATACATACGGAGCCACTCAGCCGGAGGCGCTTTGCCGTCATACTTGTCGATGGCCGGAGGCATAAATCCCCGGGATATTTGCAAATGCGTACACCCCGCGTGAACTCGGGGATCACGGAGTACTCGTCATCCTCTAGAACAGTCCGGACCGGTGACGGAGATCGCCGGCTAGGGAGATGTCGATAGTTACGATCCCTGTCATCATCGGAGTAGTCATAGTAGCGATCATCTTGATATCTCGTCTCCCGAACCATCCCGGCGATCGTTGTTCACTCGCTCCGCATGCCCCGAGGGAGGAGGCGGAGGCGCCGCTTGATGATCATTATCACCTCGTCGGGGTTCCCCGTCCCTGTCTCTGTTATCTCGTCCCCTTCGATCTCTAACGTCACGACGATCATCTCTTCCGGGCCTATCCTCCCGATGAGCATTGTCGAGTCTTAATCTCGGCATTAGAACTACCCGGTCCCTCACGAGCATGGAATTCGATGGTGCAACACACGAAACACACAGGAATACGAGATTTTAGACAGGTTCGGGCCCCTCGAATCGAGAGTAATACCCTACGTCCTGTATGTTATGTATTGCCTTTAGCAGATTGCTAAATGCGAGTTGTCGGAGTGTAGGAACTTGTCCTAACTCGTGAGAACTTATGAGAACTTGTCGGAACCTATCCTTCTAGGGGTCCCCGCCTCGCCTTATATGCCGGGGAGGCAAGGTTACATGTAGAATCCTAGTCGGATACAATATCTACATACTTAGAAACTCTATCTCTAAGTTTCCTTATCAATTCAGAGTCCTACTCGATCGGTCTTGTACTTTCCTTAAGCATTAATCCAGTCTTGTTGTCCGCCTTTGTTTCCATACCGATCTTATGGAACCTTATGGAATCCTATACCGGACACCACTCGTGGGCCCGCCCCACCGGTCTTATGTCTTCAATATGCTACCATGTCCTTGATAAATCATTCCGTGATCAATGTATACCCGTAAGGTAAGTCTACGACAAGCATGTCGATTGCCATGCCCTTGATGATCATTGCGCGGATGGTTTCCGCTGGGGCGGCGCCAAGCAGCCGGTCCACGCCGTGGGGTGAGTTAGTTATATGTGGGCGAGGTGGGGCAAGATCCCGTGGACGATCATCAACATGATCGGTCCGTCGCCTCTCGTCTTCTTCTTGTCTCCTGCGTTCTTCCGTCCTCTCTACATGGCGATCGATAAGCACGTTACGAACGTCACGATTGCCGTTGAGTGGCACACGCAAATCTTGGTCCGGAGCTCGTTCATGTTCATCCGTGATCGGAGTGTGTCGAGGTCCAAGCCTTCCGCCGATAGAAGCTCCTTCGATCCGGGCTCTCGCAGTGCCGCTACGAGCGAGAACGCGAGCGGTCGGGAGATTCCGCTCCGTCATGAACGAGCTGATTTTTTTGTAGAGCCGCTGCATCTACCAAATTCAAGGCGCGCTGCAACCCTAGCGGCGCCGAGATGAAAAACAAGACCGGTCGGAGAGAAAAGAAGGAAAATGCGGAATGTGCGAGATGAAATTAAGAGCATTACTTTGGATTTCTTTGCGGAGCTTAACAATCTCTTGCCTGCGTTCTTCCATCAGCCGGTGGTGTTCATCAAATTGGCCTCCCTCTTCGACAGGTCACTTTCCTTGGATTTCGGATTGGCGGTCCGAGATTCAAGTTTAACCAACCGTTCTTGGTTGGTGTGCGGTTCTTCCTCCGAGGCGAGCAATTATCGCGTTTTTAGCTTCGGAGTTTTTCGGAAGAACCTAAAAAGAGGAAGAAGTAAGAGATTAGATTATACATAAAAAAGATATTGTTCGAAGGAATTAGTAAAAGTAATGAGATACCCGACCGGATTCGGAGAAGTTCTTAAAGGCTTTTTCTTCCTGGAGGGCATCCCATCGAGCCGTTGCGGTGAACTTTCTAGCTCCACCGGAGCTGTCCACTTCCACGTCTCCAATTACCATTTTTGCTAGTCCGGGCTCTCCTAGAGATTTGCGCGTCGTCCTAGGCCGACGAGGAATTTCTTCCACCCGAGACAGGACCCAATGAGAGTTACGGAGGAATTTGGAATAGGGCCGCCCGGGGAGGAAGATTGCTGGTAGATGAGCTTCAAATGTTGGTGATTTGCTCTTCGGTTACTTGGGTTGAAGCTTCTACACAGGAGGTGGCAGGGATTTCCTTTACGGATGCCGCACTTTGAGCTCCGGAAGGCCCGGTACCAGCTGGGGATGCGGCAGAAGTGGTAGTGGAAACACTACCGGTTGGAGCAGGGGTAGAAGCTTTGTTTCTTAAAAAGCGGAAATTAGAAGGGATTCAGCGAAAAAGTGACGAGCATTATAAGACTGGAGTAAGAACGATTCGAGAAAGTACCAGGGATGCAGGAAACTTACGAAGTGGCTTTCTTGAAGCCGGTGGAGGTCTTGATCTTCTTGGCGGGACCTTGGGTATCTTCACTAGGGCCCTCTAAAGTCCTTTTAGCCGCTGGTTGGACTTGCGGCGTTGAGACTGGTTCCCCTGTGTCACCCGACGAAGGACCGGTCTCGAATGCCATACCGGGACCTTTTGGGAACATTGGCTAGAGAATCTGTTAATGAGGGGGCTCCTTGAGATTTTCCGGTAGCAGCTCGAAAGCAGCCGGAGCGGCTTGACGATCCCTCTCAATTGCCTCTCGCTTCCTTTCGCCGGTCTTCAAGCTTTTGCGCCTCCGTGTGCTTATCGCCGGATGCAGCAGGGGATGAGATGGGTCTGCCGATGGTCAAGGAGGTAGTACGTTTCTTCGTACTAGGCGCTTGAACCACCTTTCCGGATTTGGATATCTTCGGAGCTATCGTTGGGCGGCAGAGGGTATGACCCGTCCGAAGTCCCTTGAGTAAGACCGGCTTGAACAGCGAGGGGAGCGATATTGACTGCATAGTCCTCCCCCAAGTATCATTGGGAGGTAGAGGGGGATGGCTTCTAAAGTTGTCCATTTTCCGTATTAAACAATTGGATCTAAATAAGAGGATGAAGATTAAAATATAACAAGATTCGAAAATGAGAAGAGGGATACTTACGGGATCTCGAGGGTTTGACGAACCGAAGGCCGGATCCACTCTTAGACATCCTGATAGGTCTGGTTTCGGTTGGAGCATTTGCTTGAGGCGGGCTTCTGACCGCTCTTTTCAGGAAGGAGAGTTCCGTCCGAGTGGAATGGCAACATCTTCATTAAAACACCATGCTTGGGTGTTCTTGCTTCTTTAGTGGCTCGACTCCTCACACTACGAAGCTCCAAAGAACTGTCTCGGCGGTGACGCCTTTGACTTCCTTTAGATACTTGATACAAGCCAAGAGAGCGACGATTTCTTCTTCTTTGAGTTTTTCCCTACTATCTCGGGTAGGAAAATTTTTGGCTACCTTGGCGCCGAAGGGAGGAAGTGCGGGCTGGGGATTATCACGGAAGAACCACCCATTTTTCCAATGGGCTATACTTTTATTCAGAGAAATAGAAAAGTATTCATCTGCGCTCCGAGCATTGAATTCCTACCCCTCCCACCGCAGCCTCGGCGGTCCGATGAGGGAAGCGGGCGGATTTGGAAAAGATATTGAAATAACTTGAAGTGGGGGAGAACTCCAAGGAAAGCTTCGCAGAGGTGGATGAAAAAAGCAATCTGCAGGATGGAGTTAGGATTGAGATTCACTAACTCCCATCCGTAAGAGAAAAGAATACCCCTAAAGAAAGAGCAGCAAGGGAGAGGCCACGGAGGAAAAAAGCTTTGAAAACTAATTGCTGAGAGTGGTCTATTCCCCATGGGACTTGGCCGGGGTAGGGACGCTCCGAGTTTAAGATTGGTTGAGGAGGAAGATATCCGTCACGAAATGCATCATTGAGAGATGTTTTAGTTACTTTGCTACTACCAAGATCTTGAACGCCAAATGGGAGCTGGTCGCCAGGAACGAGAGGAAGAAGACGCAGGGTTTGCGGCGGATTTCTTCTTACCCATCCTGAGAGATGGAAAAAGAAAATTTGAGATTGGTTTGAGCGGAAGGGAAGAACGATGATCGTGGTGTCCGAAGAACAAGGGCGAATGGCGAGCACGTATGGACTTTCGGGAATGGGTTTGACCTAGGTCGACCTTTCGGTTCCTTTTATAGGCACCCGAGATGGGCCCGGGCGCTGAAAAGATATCGGGCTATTTTATATGGCCCGGTGAATTTGGCATTGAATGACTTATGTCGTGACTATGCAATTATGACCTAACGGCCATAAGGATATTAAAGATATGTTATTTATTCGTGCTAATTATGAACTAACGGCCATAAGGATAAGCCATCGTGATTACTATATTTATAAGAAATATTTTGTGAATGAGAAAGCGGTCCGAAATATGAACTTTTCGGATCTAGATTGATGCAATGTTAAATAGCAGTATGAAAGAGTTAGATCTTACCTAACTCAATGTTAATGGATGCCTTAGGTCGTGGGTGTTAATCATCCGACTGATCATAGGCCCTGGAGACTCGAGTCGATGTGAGAATATGGGGAATAAACTGGTCCGATCAACTAGAATTTTGCTTTTCAGTTAATTTAAGACTGACTTAACCGGTCTTTAAAGGAAATGTGATGTGACGGGTAATACCGGTCTGCGAAATATGTTCTTGGCAGAAATTGCTAAGAGGAATATGATTTCATGGAAGATAATAAAGCATAGTCTCTCCAGAAAGACTCTTGCATTATTTGCGATCCTCAAATGATACAAGAGTCGGGGGCTATACCTAATTAGGTGCACCTGATTGGTGCACCGTATCCAAGAGCGGTCCAGTAACGATCACGGGAGGTGCAAAATAATGGAAAATCAAAGGGAGCGGTCTTTAAAGATAGCATATCAACGGAAATAATGAAGAATCAACTAGTGGACTCTTGCATTATTTAAGAGGAATATGATTGCACCGACACGGTGATGAGGACATCAACGACATACCTACGACGACGACGAACGACGCTGCAGCCCATCCAAGTGCAACATATCAAGGTCCGATAACGAGGGCCCGGGCTAGAGAATTGAAGACCGTTTTGCTGTTAAAGAATGAAGGCCCAGGATGACCAGATTGTTTTGGACGCCACGACTTCTTCCGGAATCCAAATAGGGCGTGCAAATACTTTTTGGAAAGCTTATGAAGTCTGCTTTCCAACGGATCCAGCCTCACCTTCATATCATGTCCGAGTCAACGGGAATCTTCGATTTAATACAGAGACCTTTTTCTGTCCAGTTTTGGTCCAACGGGCCGTGTAACAAGTGGGGCCCAATAGGGGCCGCGTCCTAGGGTTTGGGGACGACCCTCAACACGTCCAGGTCGTCCTCCACCCCCTCATATACTCCCAAAGCCGTCGGCTTAGTCTTTTGAGTTTTGTTTTAGTATTAGCCTAGCTATACATTCCGTCCTTCGACGTTGAATTCAGAACTCCACCTTCGTGCAATACATCAGATTGCTCGCCTCTTATTCTTGCTTGTTCTTCGATTGCTTGCAAGAATTGATCCTCGTGATCAGGTTGAATTTGTTTAACCGCAGGTTCAATAACCATCGGATGTTGGTTCAGCGATTGCATTGGCGCTTCGGGCTTGCTCGTCGTAGTCGGATCGTGAGGGTCAACGTCCACCAATCGAAATTATCTACACTCACCGAAAGATCGGGCACTTACACATATCAATTGGTATACACCGAAAAAATTTGGAAAACAAAAGGGGTGAGCTGAGGTTACAAGAGTTGCCGCACTCTTTTCTTTCACTTTCAGCCTAGTCGGGTCCTTTGCGTGATACTCTATTTTCTTCCTTTCCTTCGTCGACTTTAGTTTTTCTCCTCTTTCTTTTCACTTCACCTTTCGTCTACACTTGTGCCGGCAGCAATCATTTTGCGTTTAGCACCATTATTCAGCTTTGCAATTATTGATTGACTTGTGCTAACCCTTGAATTGAGTGCAGCCTCCTAGCTCCACAAATTTTCTACTACGAGCAGGTATCGTTTCACCAGTGCAATCGCTCCTCCAATCTTCCACCGGTTTTACCCGTGGTTGCAGTTCACTTGCGCGCTTGGTAAGAACGAGTAAGAGTTTGATAACAGCTTTCTGATTGAGGCTTTTCATCCACCATTAAACCTCTCGTCGTAGGCTATTTTTGTGGTTGTTTGGTTTTTGCTTGTGTTGCTATGACAGAACCAGGCTCGAAGTCGGAGGCGCCCTCCATCCAGGATGCCCGGGCGCAGGTTGATGGCCTCACGAATGACATGAAGCTGATGCACGAGCGACTTGATTCGACGATCCAGTCGTCGAATGCACGTTTTGATCAGCTCGACCTCGCTGATACGGCTGCCCACACCACACTCGAGACGATTTTGACACGTCTTGATGCCATGACGACGCAGCTTGGGACAGTGACGACGCAGCTCGCGGAGTTGCAGACTGCACGTGACTACGGCGCCGACACCGAGCAAGACAACGACAATCGTCGCGGTCGTGCTCGTCGGGTACGTGTTCCTCCTAATGATTCCTTTGCCAGAATTAAATTTAAGATTCCTCCTTTTACTGGCAAATATGATCCTGCTGCTTATCTTGATTGGGAATTAGAAGTTGAGCAAAAATTTGCATGCCATGATATTCCTGCTAATTTACAAGTTAAGGCTGCTATTAGTGAATTTACTGAATTTGCTTTAATTTGGTGGCGTGAGTATAAACAAAAATATCCTGATAATGTTCCAGCCACTTGGACAGCACTAAAGGCTGCTATGCGTCATCGTTTTGTACCGTCATATTTTGCTAGAGATTTGCTTAATCAAATGCAGCGTTTTCAACAAGGCTCACTTTCTGTAGAAGAATATTATCAAGCTTTGCAAAAGGGTATGATTCGCTGTGGTTTAGTTGAACAAGATGATGCTGCTATGGCTCGTTTTAAGGGTGGGTTAAATCGTGAAATTCAGGACATTCTTGATTATAAGGAATATAATGATATGACCACCTTATTTGAATATGCTTGTAAAGCTGAACGTGAAGTGCAGGGACGACGATCTTCGTCAAGAACTAACACTTTTGCAGGATCCAAGACGCACACTTCAGCCCCACGATCGACGCCTCTTTCTTCCACATCGTCGCCCACGGTGCCATCTACAACAGCGCGTGACCACTCGTCGTCCAAGTCTAGCGCGCCGTCGGCAAAGCCTGCCTCAACCACGCCCTCCTCGTCATATGGACGAGCTCGCGACATTCGGTGCCATCGCTGCCAAGGTTTTGGTCATATGTCTCGTGATTGCCCAAATAAACGTACGATGCTGATTCGAGACAACGGTGAGTATTCCTCTGCTAGTGATTCTGAGGATATTCAGCAAACTATGCTTGCCACCGACCATGCAGATGGTAAGGAGCTTCATGTCGACTCTAGTGCCGCGGACAGGTATGCAAATCTTGTTGTGCAGCGTGTTCTTAGTACACAGGTCGTTCAGGACGAGATGAACCAGCGCCACAACATTTTTCATATCAAAGGCGTTGTGCAAGAAAGAGCGATTCGCATAATCATTGACGGTGGCAGTTGCAACAATTTGGCTAGTCTAACATTGGTGGAGCAGTTGTCGTTGCCAACAAGGAAGCATCCACATCCCTATCACGTTCGGTGGCTGAATGATGGCGGTAAAATAAAGGTAACGCGCTCGGTACGTGTTCCTTTCTCTCTTGGTGCCTATTCTGATTTTGTGGATTGTGATGTTGTTCCAATGGAAGCATGCTCTTTGTTGCTTGGTCGTCCTTGGCAATATGATGTTGATAGTCTTCACCATGGTCGCTCAAATTATTATTCTTTCATGTTTAAGGGTCAAAAAATTGTTATTCATCCTATGACACCTGAACAAGTTTTAAAAGATGATATGGCTAGAGCGGCAAAAGCTGCAAAATTGCTTAAATCACCTCCTATTGCACCTGTTCAACCTGAGATTAAATTGAGTAATCCTATCTTGCTTGCTACACGTGCTGATTTTGATGAGTTACATGATGCTAATCTTCCTTGCTATGCGCTTGTTTGCTCTCGTATGCTTGTTTCACTAGATGAGGCGCCTATGTTGCATATTCCTCCTGCTGTTGCTAACCTTTTGCAGGACTACAAAGATGTGTTTCCCGCTGAATTGCCACCAGGACTTCCTCCAATTCGTGGCATAGAACATCAAATTGATCTCATTCCAGGCGCACAGCTTCCTAATCGCGCCCGTACCGTACAAATCCTGAAGAGACGAAAGAGATTCAGCGTCAAGTGCAAGCATTGCTTGACAAAGGTTACATTCGTGAGTCTCTTAGTCCTTGTTCGGTTCCTGTTTTGCTTGTTCCTAAGAAGGATGGTTCATGGCGTATGTGTGTAGATTGTCGTGCAATTAACAATATTACAATTCGTTATCGATATCCTATACCACGCCTTGATGATATGCTTGATGAACTTAGTGGTGCCACAATTTTCTCTAAGGTTGATTTGCGTAGTGGTTACCATCAAATACGAATGAAACTAGGAGATGAATGGAAAACGGCGTTTAAAACTAAATTTGGCTTGTATGAATGGTTGGTTATGCCGTTTGGATTGTCTAATGCTCCTAGCACTTTTATGCGCTTAATGAATGAAGTTCTTCGGCCGTTCATTGGAATCTTTGTTGTTGTCTACTTTGATGATATTCTTATATACAGCAAGTCCATGAATGAGCATTTAGATCACTTGCGTGTTGTTTTCGATGCTTTGCGTGCTGCTCACTTGTTTGGTAACATGGAAAAATGCACTTTTTGCACGCAACGTGTTTCGTTTCTTGGATATGTTGTCACTTCACAGGGAATTGAAGTAGATGGCAGCAAGGTGGACGCCATACAAAGTTGGCCTCATCCGACGACGGTTACACAGGTTCGCAGTTTTCTTGGTCTTGCAGGTTTCTATCGTCGTTTTGTGAAGGATTTTAGTACCATCGCTGCTCCGTTGCACGAATTGACCAAGAAGGGTGCGCCATTTGAGTGGGGCGCACCACAAGAAGACGCTTTCAACACTTTAAAGGAACGGTTAACTCATGCTCCTCTCTTGCAATTGCCTAATTTTGATAAAGTGTTTGAATTGGAATGTGATGCTAGTGGAATTGGTTTGGGTGCTGTTTTGTTGCAAGATCATAAACCCATTGCTTATTTTAGTGAGAAGTTAAGTGGTGCTGCTCTTAAATATTCCACTTATGATAAAGAACTTTATGCTTTAGTGAGAACTTTGCAAACATGGCAGCATTATTTATGGCCTCGCGAGTTTATTATTCATTCTGATCATGAGGCTTTGAAACATATTAGAACACAAACTAATCTGAACCGTCGTCATGCTAAGTGGGTTGAATTCATTGAATCGTTTCCGTACATCATTAAACATAAAAACGGGAAGGAAAATGTGATTGCTGATGCTTTGTCTCGTCGTTATACGATGCTGTCCCAACTAGACTTTAAAATCTTTGGTTTGCAAGCTTTGAAAGATCAATATGTGAATGATGCTGATTTTCATGATATTATGGTGCATTGTAAGGATGGCAAACCTTGGGGCAAATTTCATATGCAGGATGGGTTCCTGTTTCGTGCTAACAAGCTGTGTATTCCAGCTGGTTCGGTTCGTCTTTTGTTGTTGCAGGAGGCGCATGGAGGTGGTCTTATGGGTCATTTTGGCGTTTTCAAGACACATGAGGTGTTGGCTGACCATTTCTTTTGGCCACGGATGCGCCGTGATGTTGAGCGCCTTGTTGCACGCTGTACTACATGTCGGAAAGCAAAGTCTCGTTTGGGTAATCATGGTTTGTATATGCCTTTGCCAGTTCCCTCTTCTCCTTGGCATGATATTTCGATGGATTTTGTTTTGGGATTGCCTAGAACTAAGAAGGGGAGGGATAGTATTTTTGTGGTTGTTGATCGCTTCTCTAAAATGGCTCACTTTATACCATGTCATAAAACTGATGATGCCTCCAATATTGCTGAATTGTTCTTTAGAGAGATTGTTAGATTGCATGGAATTCCTAAAACAATTGTCTCTGATCGTGATGCTAAGTTTCTTAGTCATTTTTGGCGTTCTCTTTGGAATAAACTAGGAACTAAGCTGCTGTTTAGTACTACTTGTCATCCTCAAACTGATGGGCAAACTGAGGTAGTAAATAGAACTTTGTCTGCTATGCTTCGAGCTGTTCTTGATAAAAATTTGAGACGTTGGGAAGATTGTTTATCTCATGTTGAATTTGCTTATAATCGTGCCACACATTCTGCCACCAAGATGTGTCCTTTTCAGGTTGTTTATGGCTATGTTCCTAGGGCACCCATTGATTTGTTTGCTATTGATGCTGAAGATGACCCACATGTTGATGCTCTTGCTCATATTGATCACATGAAACAATTGCATGAAGAAACACAACAAAACATTGCTGTTGCTAATAAGAAATACCAAGTTGCTGGTAGTAAAGGTCGAAAACATGTTTCTTTTGAACCTGGTGATTTGGTTTGGTTGCACTTGCGTAAAGATAGATTTCCTAAGTTGCGTCGTTCTAAATTGATGCCTCGTGCTGCTGGTCCTTTTAAAGTGCTAACCAAGATTAACGATAATGCTTATGTTCTTGACTTGCCCATGGAGTTTGGTGTTTCCACTAGTTTTAATGTTGCAGATTTGAAACCATACTTGGGCGAGGATGATGAGTTGCCGTCGAGGACGACTTCACTTCAAGAAGGGGAGGATGATGAGGACATCAACGACATACATACGACGACGACGAACGACGCTGCAGCCCATCCAAGTGCAACATATCAAGGTCCGATAACGAGGGCCCGGGCTAGAGAATTGAAGACCGTTTTGCTGTTAAAGAATGAAGGCCCAGGATGACCAGATTGTTTTGGACGCCACGACTTCTTCCGGAATCCAAATAGGGCGTGCAAATACTTTTTGGAAAGCTTATGAAGTCTGCTTTCCAACGGATCCAGCCTCACCTTCATATCATGTCCGAGTCAACGGGAATCATCGATTTAATACAGAGACCTTTTTCTGTCCAGTTTTGGTCCAACGGGCCGTGTAACAAGTGGGGCCCAATAGGGGCCGCGTCCTAGGGTTTGGGGACGACCCTCACCACGTCCAGGTCGTCCTCCACCCCCTCATATACTCCCAAAGCCGTCGGCTTAGTCTTTTGAGTTTTGTTTTAGTATTAGCCTAGCTATACATTCCGTCCTTCGACGTTGAATTCAGAACTCCACCTTCGTGCAATACATCAGATTGCTCGCCTCTTATTCTTGCTTGTTCTTCGATTGCTTGCAAGAATTGATCCTCGTGATCAGGTTGAATTTGTTTAACCGCAGGTTCAATAACCATCGGAAGTTGGTTCAGCGATTGCATTGGCGCTTCGGGCTTGCTCGTCGTAGTCGGATCGTGAGGGTCAACGTCCACCAATCGAAATTATCTACACTCACCGAAAGATCGGGCACTTACACATATCACACGGTAACAAATCAATGAAGATAAAGGTGATGGAGATAGCTAACAGACTGGTTCCCGACCGGTCCGGAATAATGAAGGATTCCATATACCGGTATGGAGATGAGGCGGGTATCAAGACCGGCGTATGATAACTTGAGAAGCAAGTTACGGAATAATTTGTAGTATGTTAGGACTCCGAATCAATAAAGAAAGCTAGAGATAGAACCCCCATATATGTAATCCGTGTAATCGACTAGGACTCGCATGTAACCCTAGCTCCCTCGGATATATAAGGCGGAGCGGGGACCCCTCGGAAACTCTCTCGAGATCCGGCAATTAGCAATCCGCTAAAGGCAATACATAACACACAGGACGTAGGGTATTACTCTCCATCCGGAGGCCTGAACCTGTCTAAAATCGCGTGTTATTGTGTGTTCCGTGTGTTGCACCATCGAATTCCACGCTCGTAAGGGACCGGGTAGTTCTAGTGCCGAGTTTAAGACTCGACAACAAGGAAGATGTGAGAGAGGTGAGAGCAAGTGCTTGAGGAAGATGGAAGTGTTCAAAAAGCACTAGCACTTTGCTCACGAGTTGGTCAAAGCTATATATAGGAAGAGGCCAAAAGAGCCGTTGGGAAGTGTGAAAGATGGGGCGACGGAACTTCAGTGGGCGACGGAACTTCCGTGGACCGACGGAACTTCCGTCGTGTTTAGACTTAGTGTGAAAAACAGGCTGGACGGAACATGAAGTTCCGTCCTGTACTCTCTGGAAGGGGCCGACGAAACTTCCGTGGTCTCCTCTTATCTTCCGTGGAGACTTAGTATGATTCGTCCGGGACTTGCAAGTTCCGTCCTGCACTCTCTGGAGCCGAGAAAGGATGGACAGAAGTTCCGTGGACCTCACGGAACTTCCGTGAGATCTGATTTTTGTGGGTTGGCTTCTTTTGAAGTTTGGTAGTTTTGATTTGATCCAAGGTTGTGTATGAAACAATGAGCACATATTCCCTGCAAGAAAGACGAATTCACCCCTCTTTATAGTTTTGGCATATCTAGACTCAAAGAAGTGGAAAACTAATTCAAGCTCTCTTGAGTCCATCTTTTAACTTTTTGTATGAGGGGCTATCAATCTCACAATGTGGGTTAGTCAACTTTGATATCCTGCACATTAGCTCAATGAACACATTAGTCGTTTTAATTCTTTGTCATTTATCACCAAAACCCACTAGTGGGCCTAGTTGCATCCTCGGGGGGATACAAAATCCTCATGGCGCCAGGGACCTGGTTGAAGCGACCCTTAGTGGTCGTC